>JADWQK010000871.1:0-600000 GCA_017933935.1 Sesamia nonagrioides | reverse complement strand
TTGTCAACTACCCTATTAGTTTAGTTTGTAAAAAAGAGAATCGGCGCCTCTGTATATTTTTACAATGTTTAGTGACGTTTTATTAGAACGTGCTCCATCCGCCATCAGCTGCATTATTTCACCCAATGAAAGGAAATGTGAAATAGTTTTTTTTTTCTTTTTTTTCTAATGTGCTATTTTACCAGCTTATAACGTTGGCGTACACCATATTTAGTCCGTTAGTCTGGGGCTTATATTACATTACCTGCCATGGTTTATTTTAGTGTACAGGGTGACAGGAACATCTACATTATATACAACATCATCATCATCATCTCAGCGCTTATCCCGGTTGCATCCGCGGCTTTCGCGTTGGAGCCCGGGGTCCGCTTTCCTGCACATTCCCCTCCATTTCGCACGATCTTTAGCATCCTGTGGTAAGAGCTTGTTGGCACGCATGTCATCTCTTACAACGTCAAGCCAGCACTTCTTTGGTCTACCCCGCTTGTTCCGGCCCGGCGGAGGCGCCATGGCAAGACATTTGTTACCCACGTAACATTTTGTTTGCGTAAGACGTGGCCGTACCAGCGTAGGCGACCCTCCTGCAGTTTGTCTGCAATGTCACGGACACGAATCACGAATCTAATGATAGTCTTATAGACCTGTTCCTTAAGTTTAACCGGCATTTTGGGGTCACAAATGACACCTGTCACCTCACGCCATTTTGCCCAAGCTGCTGAAATGAAATATTCCAAAAATACTTAAATAAGCTATATATACATACATACTTAGAATAACATATATAATTAGACTATCAAGACCCTAATTTAAAATCCTTATATTAAAGTCGCTAATTTTAAAAATACAACCGTTACAGATTTATATTTGCGTCAAACCAGTTATTTTTATGAAACATTTAATATTTTATGACCAATACTTACGTAAAAGCATGCAGCTTTATAGGTACGTATGCAGCCAGAGCGTATTGACGTCACAGAAAGTTCATTATGTCCTGTTGTTATCGGAAAATAATAAAAATTTTACGTCGTGCAATGTTGACTGTTGGAATGTAACACCCGCACATTGCGCATAGACATCCCACACAAACATGGCGGTCGCATCACTAAAATACTCTTCATTAAGCTCGTTTCTGGCAAGACGATGAGCAATATTATTTGTTGCAGTGACCACTATACTTGTTCTTGTAAAAGTGGAATAATTCTTAAATAAATGAGTAGGAGCGATTATTATTATCCCTTTTTTCTCTCTGCGAAGGTGGAAAAATCATCATGGACTATCCTTCGCTCGGGGAAGCGGAGGGGTATGCCGGACTCTTAGCGGCTAAAAAGCCATCTAGGCGTTCGTCACCTGCCTTTCCGGGGTACCAGGTCTGCCCAATTCCACGGTACCCCCATTCTACTTACACCTCATGGGTTTTAAGATTGTAAAAGTTTGGCTTTCCACACTTGAAAACGTATGTTAGCGATTACGTAGCGGTTGTTGAGGATTCTCGATGGTATAAATGAAATAGCGGACTGTAAAAATAGGTGCTTGTAATTATATGTACTATGACAGTAATTTGAACGCGCTTAGTCTGTGGATTTTTTTGGCGAATGACGAGCTGCAGGCGGCTACCAGCGAAACCAATCCCTCGTCCCCCGGTCCCCGCTCGCCGCTGTCATCCTCATGTGGTCGTACGATCCGGCAGCGGTCCTATGGTTTGTCTCCAACATACTTCCCGGGTTGAAATGGGTAGGCAGCTGATTCAACAAGCAGGTTCTGGAAGGGGGCAAACGTTATCTACAACGCCACATGCGAACAGCGCTAGACTGAGGTCACGCTAATGCTGTATCTCACAAGCAGAGTTTACTGTGCAACTAGCACACATTACTTTCCGACATCAACACCCGTCTGGTCGGAGGATCCTCTCTTTTCTATGGAGCATGAGAGAAATATTCCACGCTGTCCCTCATACCTCTAAACCGTAAAGTTATTAATGACAAAATATATAAAGCTGAAGAGTTTGTTTGACCGCGCTAATCTCAGGAACTACTGGTCCGATTTGAAAAATTCTTTTTGCGTTGGATACCCCATTAATTCTGGAGGTTCTAAGCTATATAACATCAAGCTGCGACCAATAGGAGCCGAACGAAGTCGCTGGCGGCCGCTAGTTAATGATAATTTGCTACTAATATTCAAAATTATTCAATTGTCTATTGGTAACTTTGCTCGTTAATATCTCGGAAACGAGACACTACGGGGTTTGATCTTATTATGTTTTCTGTTTTTAATTATTATGTTAGCATTGACGATTGAACTATCTAATTTTGTAGGTAAAACGCGTGGTCGACATTTTGGCGAGCAAAATGGCGCGCCATAAGTATACCAGCCTCCATAAAAAAAAATCAAACTCCTTTAGCTTATTAGTATAAAAATAAATTATTCTCGCCAAAAATACAGTCACATTAGCTACTCATTGACAGATTATCGTTTAACAATTAGTGCGGGCACTATGCCACCGTCCGTATCTAAGGTGCCAATGATTTGCATTGGCGTTGAAAGTCTGTTGTTGTTGCGTGTCACCTTACGTCACTGCACGTAAATATTTAGAATTTAGAACTCGTTACCGAATTCTGTTTATGACTACGAGTAGACATTATTTTTTAATGAATGGTTTAATAGGTGTATAAACTGTCACTTCAGATGTCGCTGCAGTCTAGCATCAAGAATTAAAGAGCTAGCTGTCGTTTACATCGAGATAGGTATACTAATGGACATGCCTTAGAGATGAGAATTGTGGCACTCCGAAAGAAAGAGAGAAGACAAAGTTTCGTCTATCTTTATCTCTCTCAAAATCGTCAATCTACTATGGGGAAAGAGATAGTGCTAGACCGTAAGCATAGGCCATCTCTCTCACTCTTTTCAAACCAAAAAATTACTGCAGATTATACGCGTGGATACGGCATGTTCATTAGTATTATGTTTATGGTCGTTTCGGTACAAGAAGTCGTTTCATTCCAAAAAATGGGTACATTTTATGGAAACGACTTCTTTTACTCATAATTAACAAATATTCTCTGTTGCGCAGCTGTTGACGTTGTATAGCTAGTGCTGCCACCTATGATGACGTCTCAACTTTTAACCCTATTCGATTTTAATAAATTAAATAAAACTTCGTTTACGTAACACACATTTGTTCCAAAATGTATCACAATAACTTTTCCAAACTGTTTCAAATATTTTGAATTTCAGAACAAACCAGTTGAATTTATTGTCGTCTAATGAGTTGACACGACGATTATTACTTGTCTGTAAAAATATAAGTAGGAAATTTATGTTCTCCTACAATAACATTTTAGTCATTTACGTTTTTAAAATCTTCAATGAAATACGTCATGCAAATCCATGCCAACTTTCTTAGAATTATGACGATTTGTACTGAAAATCTTTTACTAAACTATTTATATAATTTATTGTTAAAACCGGTAATAAAACTAAAAATAGCTGCGTTTGCCATGCGGCGGATTAAGAATGCATTCATGACTGATGACTCCTGTCAATTTCATAAAACAAATACCTACAAGTTGTTTTCCAATTTCATAGAAGTTTATTAGCTAGGTACTAGCTGTTGCCCGCGACTCCTTCCGCGTGAACTTCAGTTAATAAGCGCCTGTTAAATAATAGACCGCGTTCGCTCCCTTTTCGCAACATTTTTTATTACTGCTCTGCTCCTATTGGACATAGCGGGATGTTATATAGCCTATGTCTTTTCTCAGGCTCTAGACTATCTGTGTACCAAATTTCATTACAATCGGTTTAGTAGTTTTGGCGGGAACGCCGGACAGACAGAGAGACAGACAGAGATACTTTCGCATTTATAATATCAGTATGGACTAGAATTATCGCTTTGACAGAAAATTTTCTCGACGGCCCAAGTATTAATAAATACACGCACTCATACATACAAAATATTAAAATTTAAAAAAAGAACGAATCCCAAAAGCATGAGAAATTTAAGCGGGATTCCTTTCATTTCTTCTTTGCCTTCGCATAAGCGGGAATTGTCTACATTTTACAGATTTCAAACGTGGAATTCCACCGTCATCCGTGTTTGTTTCATTCATAAATGTGGAGAACGCACATGCAACGTGACTGAGTCAAAGTCGAACATGCCTCAAGGCTGCCAGTACTCAGTTCTTTGAATCGATTATTTTTAGTGTGATCAGCAAGCGAAAACTTTTGTCATCCACTAGGAATCCGTTTTCCTCGCGATTTATCAAGAATTCCAACTTTTGCGAGCATAGGAATGCTATTTACAGAGTACGGACTAAGTCGAGTACCGTTTAAATGTACCTTCTTACCTACGTAGTCGCATATCTGTAGAGCTGCATCATTGCTACTATAAATAAGTACCTACATTGATTGTGCCCGTAAATAGCATGATGCACACAGAAGAATCACCTTATCAATTAAAGTCATGATAAATTTTATCACATAATTATGTAGCTTCCGTTACAGGTACATATCCTATGTGATTATTGACTACGATATTTAAAGATAGCAATACATACAGCAAAAGCATCATCCTTTGCTGTATGTATGTATTGCTAGCTTTCCAAAATGTCTGCTTTCTTTTAGTGAAATGATTTATACTTTTTTGATGGATGTCTGTACTTAACAGGCAAGCTCCTTTTTAAAAAAAAACATAAACATTTAGATAATGGACCCGGACGCATTATTTGTAATGTACCTATGGATATTTTGATAAATAGACATAAATGATTTGATTACACTTCAACTGTACCTACGAAAAAAATGTATTCAGCCCAAACGCAAATTAGACAATTTTAAATAAGGAATTGTCTATGAACTTAACGGAATTCAATCACTCTTGTTTTGCTTTTATTCAAGATGGCGCGAAAATTTAATGAATGGATGAACAAGTATACCCAGTACAGAGTACTATTTCAATACGTCATTTAACATAATATGTATGTATATACCTACATGTGAACGCAATTACGTTTTTCAAATGATTGTACTAGATTATGCTAATGCTCGGCAATATATGTGCGAGTGTGGCAAATAATAATACTTAAATATTTTTTGTATTAAGTTACCTTCTTAGGCTGGCTGTTATTTGCAATGAAAACATGAATTTTAGAAGACAAACTGGATTAAAATCTGACGCCAAGAAATTATCAATTATATTTTTGAGACTTTCAAGACATTATACTTGTGTTAAATGCTTTATTGACCAGTATTTTTTTCTTTGTTTCAGGCGACGACTTTATACCCACCGCGTGCCGAAATGACAGGGCCCTTATGATATTTCTAATGGCAACCCATACATAAACTTTGCCACTTTAGTAATAATGTGTCAAATTCTACGGTAGCAATGTATAATTATAATGTTTTGATATAAAAATATTAAATTTACGCTTTAAAATTTGTTTCGCTAAAATTATTTTAGTTTAAAAAATAAAAACGCAGTCATAAATTTTTATACCACAATAACTAAACTAAAACAGTGCATGTGAGTGATTTTGTACGTGATATAAAATGACGGTGTGCCATTAATTGCGTCTGCTTCCGTTCATATCCGACTGAGTATATATCGGCGGGAAATTCGTGGGGTGAGCCAAAATGTCGTCGCGAACGGGGCAGCGAGGTACGTCAGTTGCGACCAGCCAGCGAAAACACCGCTCGCGGTCCACCACAAGATACGACATGGAGAAAAAGCCGAAGAAGAAGGACTTCAGGACATCAGGCACTACCAGCCTGGTGTCCATCCCCAACAGCATCAAGCTGCCTATGCTCAACAGTGGCCTCATATCGCTTGGTGAGTTTTTCATTATTATTTATTAAGCAAAAAGGTTTACTTCTTTTCAGAGTTACCATAAATAAAAACACAACAATAAACTACATAAAAAATGGATATATTCGATTTTAGAATACTTTCTATTCAAATACCTACATAGGCAAACATTTTTACTCCTGTTTGAATTTCAATTCAAATACCTATATCAAAATCATTTTTTTAAGTTTCGATTCTTAAAAAGAATCGAAAGAATATACTATTTATTCTTTTCCTAGAGCAAGAATCGAAATACCTAATTTAGGTATTATGACTATCAATAGAGGCCAGTTTGTTGTATTTCATGATAAATATGATATAATTGTATAATAATATCATATTTATCATGAATATAGGTATTGTCATAATACGGTATTTGACTAAAAAAAAACTAATTAGTCCGTCAGTCAGATTTCCAAAAAATACTAGACACGTGTTTTTTCTTTTTTCATATAAACAAAAAATGAAGACTCACAGCGCGTTGAAAACTCGTGTGACGTCACTGCACGCTACACCTTTTAGCGGCCAGTGACGTCACCAGCCACCACTCGATCTTATATGCCTTCTAGATTTGTAAATTTTTATTGATTTGATAAAACAAAATACACGTATCCAATATTTTTCTATAATCTGAATGACGGACTAAATAGAATCAATTTTTTTTACCCAGGAAACATCTCTATTGTGTTGGTTGCTTCAATTCATTTCAAATAAAGAACTATAACGTTTGCAAAAACTGTATGGTACTTAAAATTTATAGCCACGAAAGTTGAAATGGTAGAACCCGTAGAACCCATTCTTAATGTTTATAAATTAACGCGCAAGTTTACAGCCCCGTAAACGTCTGGTAGAGTAATAACCACAGCTGTCTTTTTGCCACCCCACTGTTGGCGTATTTAGTCAAACATACCCTATATCGTGACAATTTCAAAATGAACGCTGTACCTAAATCAATTATGATAGGGTATATTTTGTATTGTGTACAAATGTTTAGACAAATACCTATGTCAACTTGGGAGGTACTTTAACAGTTGTATTGCGTGCAAATCACAAATATTTGGACAAATATGCCAACTTGGGAGGTACTTGGATGAAGATCCGCTATTTTATACAAACCTGTCAGATGGCTTTAGTAGGCTTGTGTCTGTCAGGCGGATAGAAACTCATTAATATGAATTAAAATGTTCAAGGTGCGTGAATGTAGGTATGTATGTAATTATTATGTCCTTTTAGTTGAGCTCGTGGCTCTTGTAGTGTTTACACAATTAAAAATCTTTAATTAATGGGGTTCATTTCTATATTAAGATATTAAGGTTAAAGTAAATGGCGTTAAAAATGTATGGTTAAGCAGTTAGGAGTAAATTCTGTTGTTCACAAACTAAACTAATTTTAAGTTATGTGCATCTCTTTCTTTCCATTTCGTTATGAAAAGGATAGAAGATAACATTATAGTTTAATCCTGTCAAATTAAGATACTCCATAGACAGTTTAGACGCGATTATAAACATGGCGACTAAAATACGTCAGTTTACGTCAGGAGCGCACTAATTTGACAGGTCTAAACTGACATTTTGTCTTCTGTCCTTTTCTTAAATAGAAAGAAAAAGATGGACTGAACTTAAAGTTAATTTAGTTTGTGAACAAAGGAATCGGGGCCAATGTCGCTTAGGCAGAACTTTTTTTTTTTAACGTTGCTTCTCACTAAGATTTTTACCTGTATCGTGGTTGCGTTTAGAAACATTTAAACTTACATACACAAACAGCCAAACCCGGAACAACTACTTGTTCTTCTTCCTCAGCCTATAGATGTCCACTGCTGGACAAAGGCCTCCCCCAAGGCTTTCCACGCTGACCGGTCTTGTGCTGCCCGCATCCATCGGCTTCCCGCGATCTTCACCAGGTCATCGGTCCACCTTGTTGGGGGCCTCCCTACGCTGCGTCTTCCAGTACGTGGCCGCCACTCCAGAACCTTACTGCCCCATCGGCCATCGGTTCTACGAGCAATGTGCCCTGCCCACTGCCACTTAAGTTTAGCGACTCGCAGAGCTATGTCGGTGACTTTGGTTCTTCTGCGGATCTCCTCATTTCTGATTCGATCACGCAGAGAAACTCCTAGCATAGCTCTTTCCATTGCCATTTGTGTGACTCTGAGTCTTCGTATGAGGCCCATTGTGAGCGACCACGTTTCAGTTCCGTAAGTCATCACTGGTAACATACACTGGTCGAAGACTTTAGTCTTGAGACACTGTGGTATCTTGGACGACGAGAAGATGTAGCGTAGCTTCCCGAACGCTTGCAAATATTTGTATGACGAACTACTTGTTAGTCATACAAATATTGGCTCCGTGCGAGAATCGAACCCGCAACACGCAGCGCAGCAGTCAATAGCTTACTTGACCACCGCGTTAACCGTGTTGCTTCATTTATACTTATTTTGCCAATAAACCACCAACATCTCCTTCGAATGTGGATACTATCAATCCGAAACGTTTAAATCTTTTAATAATAGAGGGAAGTATGATAGTTATAGACAAATAAACAGTCAATTTACATGTTATAATATTTCCAATACGGATATCCCGGAGAATAACAAAAACAATCCGCGGTACTATATTGCGTGGATGATTAAATATTGCAGGAAAGCTTCGTATTATTAGTATGTTCGTATTTAATTTATTATTGGCCACGACCGTCAGTGTTTTTTTTTTTTTGTTTAAATAAAAATAGCTATAATCGGTTGCATTTCTGAGATGAATCTTGAAACCATATATCTTATTTTTTTGTTCCAATTTTGAATATTCTACTGAAACGTCAACCAATGAATTAACTCGGGCTTTTGCAGTTCACTACTAGGCATAGGCTCTCCATCCATCATCCGCATCCAATTTTTCCCAACCACCAGATTTACGTCGTTCGGCCATCTTGCTAGGGACGTCCCATACTATATTTTCTGATACGCGGTCCAGGCCAGAATTCGTCTGCTTCACCGTTCATCAGTACGAAAAATCCGAAGTTACTGAAACATGCCACCATAAAACACACTTCGTAGCCAGCAAGCAAAAACTGACATTTATTACTTACACCTAAATTTCAAGTGACTTTTAGTGGGAAACCATAATGGGAGATAACACATGTGCATTATCTTTTCCAAATACTAATAACAAATCATGCCAAAACATATTTGGCATAAACATTGTGAGTTAAAAGGCTATAAACTTCCACTAAAAGCATTACTAAATCATATAACTAATAACACACATGCAGACACACATCTATGATAATTATGTGGATACTATCAGCCATTTTATCTTCCAATTTTGTACATTACTCTCTGATAGACCGCCAAAATGTCATAAGTAAATATTTTTGATTATAAAACTCCTTCGGACACTAATGTCCATATTCTATAGTAGAATGTTTCTCCGGCAATATAATATATTGGTTTTAAAACTGAGAAAAAGGCTTTATAAAAATGTCTACTTAAAAGAAGTGATATGAAATCGAGATTGAGAACCATAGTCTCAAAATATGTACGTACCTTAATTCTAAATTTCAATTTTGCTTTTTTATCATCCGGTGATGGCCATCGACAACTAGATAATGACAATAACGACTCGAATATGAACAAAAAAAAAAAAAACAAATGAAGACGAATTCAATAAATACATATATCTACTAGAATGTACTACATTGTAAGTACCTAGGAAACAGGAATGAATATAAACGTCCAAACTCATCCACGCGAGTGATACGTACATGATAGAACATTTCAATAGCCGTTGGAATACACATACATACATTTAAAAATAGCATAGGTAGATACATGTGGAGCGAATTTTCCACTGAGATACATCCGCCTGTGTACGCTCGAAACTGTGGAACATCAGTAAAAATAAGGAGAAACTATATATTTGTTACGTTTTGAAAATGCGTTTTTTGCTATGGAGCTCTGGATCATGGTTCTCTGCTCTCTCTGCTTTAATAGATAGATTGAGTGATATATTTTTATTTTTCTATATCCTGTTAAAAACTTCAAAGTAAATCCCTGTGATTTGTTCATATAACATACATCAAGCTATCACAGTCTGACACATGATTTTAATAGTTTTTCAACTTTAAAGCATTAAAGTTTAAGGTTGATTGGGAGAATTTAATAGTTTCGGTTAGCTCGACTTGAGTGGTTATGTTGACTTTTACTACATTCATAGCGTTGTTTACATTGTTATGCAGACACATTTTTCTAACATATAGAGCAATGGGTAAACTCATTGCCACTGATCGTGTTACGAACTTAGGGTGTTGCTGACGTCTGTACGTTTACTTTCATTTGTGTGATTCAAAAGTTGTCAACGCTAAATCTGCCATATTGCTTAAAAAATGAGAATAATTTCGTGACAAACACACAAAATGAAACATTTATGATTTTATTGTCATCATAAATGAGTAATACAAAAATATCTCATTTCTAGAAAACTTAGAAAATCTTTATTCATAAATTCATGATTCACATTAAAAGGTGGTTTGGTCTTCATTACTGTATTTATCAACGCCTTGCACGTCAAATAATATCATTAGTAGGTATATCACTTTCAAAGTCAGTAAAAAAAAAAAAAAACTTTTAAATTGAGAATTTGACTCAGGCACCGATGTCTTTGTAAAAATTAATTCGTAATAGGTAGTTTTTTGTGCTGACATTGCTTCTTGACACATTACATGAGTCTGTTTCAACTATTGACATAGAAAGGTGATTGTGACCTTGAAAAAGTGTTTGTATTGACTTGCTAAAATGTTTTTACAAAGTTTGTAGTAACCTACTTTCAGAAAATTATTTATTAAAGGAAAGTACCCTCCCTATTGATTTTGATTCCCTTGCGAATGTTAAAATGTATGGCATAAACAACATTAACGCTCGTATCATTTGATTAAATTAACTTAGAAGTTGGGTTTTTTCATCGCTTCAAGGAATAATCAAGTAATAATCTCAACATGGTAATTCCATGAGTTCCGCAGAAAAAGGAACTTTTCTGACGGACAGACAACGAAGTGGTCTGTTGACGTCTCCGATTTTTCTTTAAAAGTACGAAACTTAAAATAATTTTCACAAAGATTTTGTTTATTAAGACTTTCAGTGACACAAACTAAAACTCGAAACGTTTATTTCAAATAAACTATTAACAGCCAGTTCTGAATAGAGATGGGCAAACAACCGGGTTTAAACCCTATTACTGGGTTAAAACCCAATAAAAACCCATTTATTCCCTCCTACCGGGTTTATATTCGGGTTTTTATTTTAATTATAATTTAAACACGGTAATTCTGAATATTTGTGAATATTGTAGTCCGTATTATATAGTATTGTAATAGTAAGAGTCATCGTCCGTTTTTTAAAGAAAAAAAGGCTATTTTTAAATTAGATTATTTATTATACTTCTTCTTCTTCAGCCTATAGAGGTTCACTGCTGAACAAAGGTCTCCCCCAAGGCTTTTCACGATGACCGGTCTTGTGCTGTCCACATCCGTCGGCTTCCCGCGACTTTCACCAGGTCATCGGTCCGCCTTGTTGGGGGCCTATTTACGCTGCATCTTCCGGTACGTGGCCGCTACTTCAGAAACTTACTACCCTGTCGGCCATCGGTTCTACGAGCAATGTGTCAATTAACTTTAGCGACTTGAAGAGCTATGTTCGATCCCCGCACAGTGCAAGTATTTGTACGCATGAATATGAATATTTGCACTGGTCTGGTCGCGCCTCGGAAAGCACGTTGAGCCGTTGGTCCCGGTTGCCATACGAACATCTAGTGGCAGTCGTTACGGGTTGTTGGAGCCCTCAAAAGTCCAACAATTGGTCTAACTGCAATGTTTCGATGTCGCCTTCGGGTTGTGGAGGTCAGACGGCAGTCGCTTCACGGAAAATGTCGAAGTTTAGCCATATTAGCAGTTGGACTGGTAAAGCGGACCCCAGACTCCAAAAGCTGAAAAAGGCTTCAGATGCGACTGGGATTAACGCTGGGATGATGATGACTTGAAGAGCTATGTCGGTGACTTTGGTACTTCTGCGGATCTCCTCATCTCTGATTCGATCGTGCCGAGAAACTCCGAGCATAGGTCTTTCCATCACCCTTTGTGTAACTCTTAGCCTTCGTATGAGGCTCATTGTGAGCGACGACGTTTCAGTTCCGTAAGTCATTACTAGAAACATACACTGATCAAAGCCTTTAGTCTTGTGACACTGTGGTATCTTGGACGACGCGAAGATTAGCGTAGCTTCGCAAACGCTGCCCAGCCGAGCTGGACTCGACGAGACACCTCTTTCTCGAAGTTGGACTGTTTGTCCCAGGTATATATAGTTATGTATACTCGTTAACAACATGGAGCAAATATTTGCTCCATGGTTAACAACTTCGAGTGCAGAGAAACCAACTAGAATTGAAGTGGGTGCGATATGAGAGTTCGACATGATCTTCGTCTTATCCATGTTCATCTTTAGACCCACTTAGGAAGCTCTGCTGAGGTCATTGTGCATTTTGCCCAAGTCGTCCAGGGTCTCCGCTATGATCACGGTATCATCTGCAAAACGGAGATTAATTATGTACTCGCGGTTGATGTTGATGACAAGTCCTTTCCAGTCCAGGAACTTGAAGATATCTTCCAACGCAGCAGTGAACAATTTAGGAGATATGACATCTCCTTATCTCTCTCTAGGCTGCAGTTGGATCGGTTTCTAGTTCTGATGCTGGAGACGGACTGACATGGTGGCGTTTTTGTACAAACACTCACCTCAATGTGTCGATAGTCAATTTGGCACCGCTGGAGAGACTGTAGCACCGCCCAAGTCTCGATCAAATCGAAGGCCTTCTCATATTCCACAAACGCTAAGCATAATGGTATGTTATACTCCTCGGACTTCTGTATAACTTGCCGCAGCGTATATATGTGGTCTATGATACTAAAGCCTTTTTGAAAACCTGCTATATAAAGCCTTTGCGGAGCGAGACGATTCATGATGACCCTAGAAAACAGCTTATAGACATAGTTCAGGAGGGATATCGGTCTGTAGTTTTTCAGTAAGGTATTATCACCTATTTTGAAAAATAATACCACCACGCTCATGTGCCATGCCGAAGGCGTTTCGCCTTTGAAAATGACGGAATCAAATACTTAGCTTCTGAAGCGCTTTAAGAACCGGTTTGCCACCCGCTTTCAGAATCCAGCCGTAATTCCATCATCTCCAGTCGCCTTATCGTTCTTGAGCTGTTTCAGGGCCATACTAATCTCGTACAGGCTGACGTCCGGGATATCGTCGGTGTAGTGTCGGGTTAGTCTGGCTCTAGGATCATTGGCCAGGCTCACACAGTGCCGAAGGCGTTTCGCCTTTGAAAATGACGGAATCAAATACTTAGCTTCTGAAGCGCTTTAAAAACCGGTTTGCCACCCGCTTTCAGAATCCAGTCGTAATTCCATCATCTCCAGCCGCCTTATCGTTCTTGAGCTGTTTCAGGGCCATACTAATCTCGTACAGGCTGACGTCCGGGATATCGTCGGTGTAGTGTCGGGTTAGTCTGGCTCTAGGATCATTGGCCAGGCTCACAACAGGTGCGCGTGTTGATGTGTATAACTCTCCGTAGAATTTCTCAATCTCACCCAAAAAGCTCGGGGTGGAAGTGACGATCCTACCATCCCCATTCTTCAGCTTCGCAAGTAGGCTCTGTCGAACAGACAAATCTCTTGCGAACACTTTGGAACCTTTGTTCCGCTCGATAGCCTCTTTAATACAATTTGTATTAAATTGGCGTATATCGCGAGTCAGAGACTTTGAGATTTGTCTGTTAAGGCATTTGATACGCGAAGCGTCATCAGGGGATTTTAAGACCACCTCCCGTCTTTCTTCCATTAGCCGACGGGTGGGACAGGAGATCTTCTTCTGTCCTTTTGAATGGAGGGTTTTGAAGAACTTGGACCCTTCCGTATGCAGTTTCCACAAACCTGTTGTTACAGTGGTCCACATCTACGCATTCACGGAGGCATTCAAAGCGATTTTGCAGTTCGATGTGAAAGCTTTTAGAGTTTTGGAGCTGGGTTGTTGCTGGACGGAGCGTAGACTTCATAAGTCGAGAGCGTTCGAACCTAATGTTGAGGTTCAAGATGCCTCTAACAATACGGTGATCACTACCGGTTTAAACCGCATAGAGCACGAAGACATGGATGAACATTTGCCTTCTCGTTGATATGATGAAGTCTATCTCGTTTTTGGTCTCACCATCAGTGCTAATCCAGCTCCACTTGAGGTACAATTGTTTCTTGAAAAAAGAATTCTTCACAAAGACCTCCTTCCTTTTCCATGAAGTCCATTAGGATCTGACCTCGGGGATTCCGATTTCCAACTCTAAATTGCCCCACTTTCATCTCGTCCGCCTTTCGCATGCCCAGTTTTGCGTTAAAGTCCCCTATGACAACAGTGTAGTGGGTTTAAGAGGTATATATGTGTCTACTGACGTCTTCATATATAACCTCCACCTCACTATACAGTACGCGGCGCAGCACAGCTGATTTTCGGGTCTTAAATCGAAATGTGATGCGAGAATACGGCGTGCAGGACTATGCGTAACCACATAACTTCGAGTAACATTATATATTTCCGAAACTGCAATGGTTAATGAGAAAACCGGAACACAAAAACTGAAACGGCCGCCATTTTGGTTCAAGTTATATTCCGAGTAGTGTATATTTCTTTGGATACCCTTGAAAGATGTAGTGAAGAATGTTAATTAGATACCTGCCGGATGCTCGGGCTAGTAGGGAATCAATCCGGTCCGAAAGAGAGGCCATGGTTGAGCGAACGAGTGTTGCACTGCAGGCAGTCTCCGAATGGGGCAATGCCAATCTTGTAGCATTCAATGCCGCCAAAACACAGGCGT
This sequence comes from Sesamia nonagrioides, assembly GCA_017933935.1. NCBI lineage: Eukaryota > Metazoa > Arthropoda > Insecta > Lepidoptera > Noctuidae > Sesamia > Sesamia nonagrioides. Next base: position 585,249 of record JADWQK010000871.1, on the reverse strand, counting down.
GTCTTTTCGTGGCGTCACTGCTTACCATCAGGCAGGATTGCGGTCAAGCGCTGGTTTATAATTTGTAAAAAAAAAAAAAACATAGGATGGACTCTTAAATCAGCAGTAAAGTGTATGTCTTAAACTACTGTAACTATTAGTTTTAAAATAGGCTTGATCATACAATGAATGGACTGTGATGAAACGCTTGTATAAATAATACAGTTGAAATATCACGTTCGAAGAGTAAGTGGTCAAACTTGCTGTGATCTTATATGCACCACCATTAGTGATATTTATACTCCAAAAAACACTAGAAGTACCTAAGTCGTGTTAGGTCCACAATCGAAGATATTAGTGATAGTAATAAATAAAGACCCGCTTCTTGGGTTTTTATTCGGGTTTAAACCAGTTTAAACCCAAAAAACCCGGTTTTAACCCATTTCCACCCATTGGGTTTAAACCCTCTGCCCATCTCTAGTTCTGAATTGTGAAAGGGTCGGTCAGCGAGTTGACGCATTCCAAAACGTTTTTTTTTTTTGGTTTCATTCTTTCCGTTCATTTGAACGGAAAAGGCAAAGGCATAGTACGCCATACAGCCTAGTCTTCAGTATGTTTTTTCTTGAGTTTTATATCCTAACTTATACTAGCTTAACTTAAACTAAACTATCTCCTTTCGTTTCCCGCGTTAGGCCGAGAAGGAGGAAGTTTGGGTGAGGTCATGATGTGGCCACTATGCTGCAATATTTCACTGTTCTTTATAAATTACTAGCTTTCCGCCCGCGGCTTCGCCCGCGTGTAGTTCGGTTATATCGCGATTTTTAGATTTCTCTCGGGAACATCAAATTTTTCCGGGATAAAAGGTAGCCTATGTTCTTTCTCAGGGTCTAAAGATTGTCTGTGCCAAATTTCATTAAAATCGGTTGACAGGTTTAAGCGGGAAAGCGTAACAGACAGACAGACAGACAGACAGACAGATAGACAGACAGACAGACAGAGTTACTTTCGCATTTATAATATTAGTATGGATTCACGGAATGCACTTTTTACTACATAAATTACGCGCTTTTATTTGGTAAACAACACTATAAATAATTTTAAAACTCGAATGAAAAATGAGCGTGACAGTCATCTTGACATTCCCGCCAAAACTCTTCCAAAACGTAGATCTGTATAGAAGTGTCAAGAAACTCTATAGACACGAAATACCCATAGACAATAATGACAACAAAACTTCCACTGTGTCTGCACCCTAATTGCGTAACATACTATTGCTATCAGTTTAAAGCACATTGCTAATCCATTGCTCCATATGTTCGAAAAATGTGTCTGTTCTCCAATATAAATAACGTAATGAATGTTGGTGTACTGTCAAAATAAAACCCATTGCTACTGATTCTGTGTTACACAATTACCTTGCTCGTTCAGTGTCCTTCACTCTCTTAATTGCTACTCAGTCAGTATCCCTTAGTAAAAACTTAAAACCAACAGAAGTAAAAACTTTAAGTAAAAACTTTACACCAACACACCGTCTCTAATTGATCAACCGCATAAGTAAACTTACAATAACATCAATGAAGCGCCTGTAATCTTCAAAATTTCTCAGATTAGCCTATTTAACGTCAGGTTTGATCGGTAATTGCGGCAAGGAAGATTAATATCAACTGTGGATGATAAATTGAATCCGTGTACCGAAGGACTGCCAACTATGATTTATTACAGTCATTTATGAGGATCAACGTATTAGATACATTTAGAAAAAGAAAAAAAACAAATAAGTTTGTAGCTCTGGACTGAGAGAGGTGGGCCCCTCCCACCTCTCTCAGTCCAGAGTAGGGTGGCTGTGCTGCAGAAAAAAAAAGTCTGTTGTCTGTGAATTCGGTTCACTGACGATAGTTAAATGTGACAACGCAGCAATTATCGCTGCCATAAACACTTGACATCACATTCACTTTTCACTGCACTTCATACTTTACGAAAACATGTAAATGTATAATTGTATAGCAGCTGTTCACGCGGACGCATCGCTCACTCAAGTAGGAGAGAGACAGATGTCGAACGCTGCTGATCGCGGAGGCCGATTGTGAAGCTTTGTCGCTCGTTCCGCGCTCTCGCTTGCACTTCAAGCCTTAAATGGAACGCCTCAGAGCGAGGTAACGCCGCATGAGTCATATTTTTTCGTACGTGCAGCCGGTTCCATCGAATTATAAAACGCTGTTACGTCAAAAAAACAAGTTGTTAATACGATGTCCATAGTAGTAAAGGTGAACATCATGAGGAAACAGGCATAGGACTAAAACCCAAAATTTGAAGACATATAACATTACCGCAAAAATTTGAAGATATATGATATCTACCAACTAGCGCTTGGACTGCGTTACAAGTTACGGCCCACTCCTTCTCGAAGGGCTTATATCCCAGCATTGGGAGCATGACAGGTTTATTTTGCTTATGCTGTGTTTCAGATTAGGTACCCAGTGGCTGGGTTATAGAGGTCAAATAGGATAAAGCTCCATGTAAAATATTATTACATTATTGAGTTTTCTCAGTTTCATTCCACATTGTCTGAGCACATGGCGACATGACACGCGCAAAATTAAAGTCTCGGGTCTGAAAGTCCTCAAAGTTCGTCCCTCGTTACAAGTAGTCAGAAGCACGACATTCTTACCAATTATACCATTGCCGTTATCATTAGTCTAGAAGCTGACCACTGGAAACGCTAGATTGAATATTGTTAGTAAAATTCTTTGCATTCTGACTTGTATTAGCAGAATTACTGCAGGCAAGAATGGAGCACAGGTCATGCGATTGGAGAAGCCTATGTCCAATGTAGACTGCAAAAGGCTTATTTATGATCATTGTGATGAAAAGTTGGCCTTGTTACAGCAATCGATCAATAAATTCAGTTTATGTGTTGGCTCCACCACAGCATCCTGTCCTCCGCCTTCCGCGTCGTCTGTCCCAGCCACCTTCTTGTGGATGTCAATCATCTGTCGGTCTTGATACACACGTCATTTGCTTGCGTAATTTTATAGAATAAGTCCGTTTTCCATACATTCGGAATAAGAAAGATTCTAAAAAGCTATACAAATGATTTATTACCAGAAATCGCCTCCTCCTTTATACCGCGTACATCGAGGGACTCGAACAATTTGCCAGCGGCGGTGTTTCCGTCGGACTACAATTTGAGTGTCTTCAACGCTAGAGTAAATAGGCTCTTAATAATCTAGTGCGCTTTACCATCAACAATTACGTCACTGCTTACCATCAGGCAGGATTGCGGTCAAGCGCTAGTTTATAACATGTAAAAAAAATATATATTTAAATTAATTTATCATGTCATGCTACATAAAATCTTTCTCAAAACCTTTGTCGTTTCAATTTGCGTAAATCTCCCAACAATTTGGAATATCCTAACAGATGTTTCGTCTCAGTACCAACCGGATAGTGCTGTACCAAAATAGACACAAAAGGCTGTTGGCCCGCTCTAGGTCAAGATGACGCCAGTACGTGTTTGTTTACGATCTATGGCAACTATACGCGTTGATTTACAGTTTTTGGCGCGTGTATCATCGCCATTTTACCGTAGACATTTTTTTTTTTGGTTCATTTCTTTCCGTTCGGGCGAATGGAAAAGGCAAAGGCATAGTACGCCATACAGCCAAGTCTTCAGTAATTTTTCTTCTTCATTAAATATCTATCCTAACTTATCCTAATTTATCATAACTTATCCTAGCATAACTTAACCTAAACTAACTCCTTTCGTTTTACGCGTTTGGACGATAAGGAGCGGTTTAGCGTAAAGACATGATGAGGCCACTATGTTACAATATTTCACTGTTCTTTTTGAATTATTCACTGAATGCACTTTTTACTACATAAATCACGCGTTTTTATTTAGTAAACGACACTATAAATAATTTTAAAAGTCCAATGAAAAATGAGCGTGACACTCATCTTGACATTCCCGCCAAACCTCTCTTTACCGTAGACAAATGTTTTTTGTTTTTGTTTTGTTGGTATATGTGGAATGAAATGACGCTGGTTTTTTGTAAGATGGTTTAAGGACTGTAATTATGAAGTCGATTTTTGTAGAAGGTTACTTAAATAACATTAATTAACATATCAAGTAGGTACTGAATCATGAGAGACTGTTAATTATTGAAGCGAAACTTCCTTATCGATTTATGGGAGAGATTTAATAGCAATCTACAAAAAAATCAACACGCTTTTCTGTCACGTGCCATCTTGGTTTTTTTATAGAAACTCAGTTGTGACTTATGTAAAAAATTTCAATTAAAAATTGATAAAATATTAAGGTTAGTTTAAATGTATCTTTTGATTATATTATTGAGAAATGATTATTTATTTCGTTTAATAACTCCAACACGTGAACTTATTTTGGTATTTGTATGTGAGGTTAACCTCATTTTTTGTTTGTAAGTACTTACCGATCAGTAAATAAATGTAAACCTTTTAAAATTGGCAAGTTTTAATATATCGCTGCTTCAATTCAAAACTGCCACAATTCCAAATAACACTTTTTTACAGGACGACTAATCAAAAAAATAAAAACCAATTTTTGGCTAATTTTTTCTTATTTCATAGCAAGTATATACATAATATACTTCGTTGGAAGCGTATTTTCAAGACGCATCAAATGTTTTAATTAGGTTTATAATAAACTAAATACTAGAGGAATTATAAGCAGATAAGTTGCTTTAGAATATAAAAATATGTTAAAAATATGCAAAAATATGGAGCAAAACAACCACAAATCAAAAAAATTATTGTATTAATCACGTTTTACTATAAAACTTTTAGGAAAATATTAAAAATCGCCTTTCAATTTAATAACATTACTAAAATGCTATCTAAAAGTTAAAGCAAATCAAAGTTGTCCTGAAAATAACAAATAAAAATATCGAAATTGTTATTAAAATAATCAGTAATTATTTTTAAATATTTTTTCAAACAATGGAAACAAAAGAAAAATAATAAAACTGAAAAAGCTCCCATGCAAAAGTACCCTAAAGTTTTCAAAACTAAAAATAAAACAGAGATTTTATAAACTTTTAAAAAGTATTCCAAACGTTTCAAATAAAAGTTTATGACATTATACTGTTAAGTTAGAATCAAACATCATCATCAGCCCCTACTCGTCCACTGCTGGACATAGGCCTCCTTCATGGCACGCCAACAAGCTCGATCCTGAGCAGTTCTCCGCCAGCCACTACCAGCCACCTTTTTTCGTGTCGTCGTTTTTTGATGTCGTCGCTCCATCTCGCCCACGGGCGTCCCACGCTACGTTTGCCGAGACGCGGTCTCCACTCGAGGACTCGTTTACCCCCCAACGGTTGTCGGTCCTGCGGCATATGTGACCAGCCCATTGCCACATCAGCTTGCTAATCCTCTCAGCTATGTCGGTGACTCTGGTCCTCTGTCGGATCACCTCATTTTTGATGCGGTCCTTCAGAGAGACGCAACATAGCCCGCTCCATAGCTCGCTGAGCGACTTTAAACTTATGGACTAGTCTGACCGTTAGTGTCCACGTCTCGGCTCCGTAAGTCATGACGGGTAGGACGTACTGGTTGAAGATTTTTGTCTTCAAACATTGGGTTAACTAAGTTTACCAAGTTGTTTTTCCCTAATTGCAACGTTTGCCCGAGGTATACATATTCTGAAACAATTTCGAGCGGCATTCCGTTTAAGGCAACCGGTCCCGGCGTGACCCGTCAATTGTGTATCAAACATAAATATTAAAATCTTAAAAATACAATAGTATTTAAAAAATAAATTGAATCAGTAATGAGATCATAAAATAACAACAATATTTTGTTAATATAAACTAAGTTAAAATGTATCATTAGTAATTTAAGTTACTTGACCAAATTACGTACTCAATGGTCACTGCGTTACTCTTAATCTAAATTATCAGCCCTAGAGATTTTCAAAGAACGATTTATATTATTTAGGAATAACATTTTTATCAATAAGGTTAAGAATAGCATGTTTCTTTGCTTGCGCTACATTTAATTTTTGATTATAAAGTTTGTTTGGTGAACTAATATTCTGAGATTGATTCGTTTTCATTTGCCTGGCCTTATTAAGCGTGGACACTGATTTAAATTCATTATCATTATATGAAGTTTTATACAGGAACTTGTTCTTGTTCGTGTTTATCTACTATTAGTATTTTTATATAAGACCATTTAACCTGCTCTCTGTTTTCATTAGTAGTATAGTTACCGCAAGCAAAAAGTTTAAAATCAACAAAACGATTATGAGCAAGTTCTTTAACTATGTAAGGAGAATCTTTTATTTTTGCAGTTTTAATTCAGGTGATATACTGATCAGCACCCTAATTGCGTAACATACCATTGCTATCGGTTGGAATCATTTCTAAGCATATTGCTCATCCATTGCTCCATACATTCGAAAACATCACACCGCCATGAATGTTGTTGAACTGCTAAAATTAAACCCATTGCTACTGGTACTGAATTACCCAATTACCCTGCAGGTACATTAATGGGTAACATAGTCACTTGTTTGAGCATCAATTGTTTCAAATTCTGGTTTTATCAGTACATTGTTGAAATAAATGTCTGTTAACAGATTACTACGGTCAGATCAAGTCGGTGATGTCATGATCGGTCAGGTCTTCAATCTCTTTATATAAACCTGAGGGTCCAGGTTGAGGAGATAATTGTTTTAGTCTGCTTTTACTTAAGATGTTTTCATTTTGAATACAATTAAAGCCCTGCCTGATAAGAAAATGTGGGTCTTTAACAGTATTGTCGAAATCGTAGAATCTGAAGTAAACGTATTAACGTTTGGTGTCTTTTCTAAACATTCATCGTCAAGTATAGATATACTGATACTGTGCTGACTGTCACGTATAGAATTACTATCCATAGACTCTTTCAGAAACACACCTGGTTCTTCCAACATTGGATTGTCAGTTTGCTGCTACTTCTACTGTTACCTCTCGCCCTGTTGAGTATTTTATGGACTCTTCTACTCATTCTGTAATAAATAATAATACAATGTACTTAAGCAGGCCCCACCTATGTGACCTATTTAAACCTATCATGACAACATCAACATCAACATGGTTACAAAGGAAGCTGGCGTTTTTAAAATGACTAAATTTCGTAAAATACTATCAAAACAATAACAAGTATATAACAAAACAAATCACGCAAAATTAAAATGAGAGGAATTTAACTTAAAGTACCTACAACCGACCAACGCCTGCGGACCGTTCAACATACCTTCTGAATAAATGTGAATACAATACGTAAAAACTATATTTGTTTTGAGATAACGTCAGGTTTAATATATTGTAATCAAACAACCCTGTCAAAATAAAAGAAAAAGGAATGTATTCCTGAAAAATGTCGTCTTAATTTAGAATTATAATAGAAAAACAGTGTTTTTTATATTCAAAAGAAACTATTTTGAAATACTGTACTTCATATTAAATAAATTAAATGCAAAACGAACACATTGTTTGATAAATTCATTTTGATTTGAAAATATAATGTTTCTTTAGGTATATCTTTTAAGCAAAACAAACAGTTTTGAAATATGGTTCTTTTGATTTAATAATAATGTAATACTTAAGTGATTCCTTTATGCAAAACTGCAGTATTTCTAAATGGTGTTGTTTTCTTTTTAAAAATAATAATTAACACACATTAATTTTGGAGATGTGGCACTTTTGCACAAAAGAAGTTCGTTTTTCGAAGCGCAACTAAAAATATGGCGGTTTTGATTATATTTTGCGCGTTCAAAACATAAATTCAAAACTAACAGTTGCGGGGTTTTGCATCTTAGAATGCAAAATCTATGGGAGTCTTTTACAAATATGAAAATATAAAGGTTTAGGATTGTATTTTTTCAATAAAAACATTTTTGGATTTTTTTTATTTATGGCAGTTTTGAATTGAAGCAGCGATATGTATAATGTATATGACTGTCTATCTAGTCAACAAGAATAATTTCGTAAATCTAGCGTTCCGTAAAGCTGTAAATAGTAAAAAAAAATAGAAGTCAATAAGGAGTTTCAATTCCTACTTATGTACAGATGACCGCACATTAAGCTACAACAATCTGTCATATATTTTTATTAGATTTTCAACTTTATCGCAATATCATTAAGGCTCAAGGTTGATGGGGATTATTTGACAGATTCGGGTAGTTTGACCTGCTGTCGTCTGTACATATACTAGTGCAAACACGCTTTTTTTTAAATTATGATGCGACCTCTGGGCAACGAAAAAGTAGGTTACATTGTTTAAAAATGTCTAAAACTTTTCTATGTAAAAATATTGGTTTCTAAATATCTACTTCGTAATAAAATACGAATCTGCGGATCGATCATGAAAATCTTACTAAAATTAGATGAAATGAGCATAGACTGAGCTGTCAATAGTGTCAATCCCTAAGAATGACAGTTCACTTCACCTATGTAACTTCACGGTGAGATGAATACAGAATCGTAGTGTTGTAACTATGTATAATCAAAAAGGAAAACCGAAATCGAATTTTGTTAACCTACTATGTTACACTCATCATCATCTCAGCGTCAGTCACATCCGAAGCATTTTCAGCTTTGGAGTCTTAGGTCCGCTTTACCAGTCTAACTGTTGATTTTGGCTCAACTTAGATATTTTCCGTGAAACGACTGCCGTCTGACCGCTACAACCCAAAGGCGATATCGAAGCATTGCAGTTAGACCAATTCTTGGATTTTTGAGGGCTCCAACAACCGTAACGACTGTCACTAGATGTTCGTATGGCAACCGGGACCAACGGCTTAACGTGTTTTCCGAGGCACAACCAGACCAGCGCAAATATTCATATTCACGCATACAAATATTTGCACTGCGCGGGGTTTGAACCCGCGCCTCCTTGCGCAGCGCCCGCGTTCGCTACCACTACGTCACGGAGGTTGTCTACTATGCACTATGTGTACTATTATTACATTCAATAGGCAGCCCCGGATCTTCAATTTTTTTTAGGCGGGGCAAAAACTGAAAAATGCCGCCCCGCCTACCTACTTATGTTTATTTTCACCTTTATCATCCATATCATTTCAGCTGTCAATATATATATTTAACAGGGTAGGGTTTAAAATAAAAATAAATATGCATAATAAAAATTAAAAATCAAATATATTATTAAATTTGGGAATTGAAATTACAATTTTACTATTGGAGCTTTTTGTTCTGCAAATAAATCTATAGCCTTGTCATAATTTAACTCGTGTGCAATACGATTTTCTATCGCTAAGATTGCAAGACCCGATAAGCGTTCCTGGCTCATAGAAGATCGCAAATAATTTTTAATCAGTTTTATTTTGCTAAAACTTCGCTCGCAGCTTGCGGACGTAGTAGGAAGCGTAAATTCGCAGAGCAATACAAATATTAGGAAAAGCATCTTGCAAATCATGCGCATAGATTTGTTGCAAGAGATAAAAACTGTTAGCCTTTTTTATACCACCAAATAAAACCGGAGCTTGCTCTTTAAAAACACGAAGTTCCTGGCAGAATTCAACGGCATTTAAATCTCGCTCGTATTTTCGAGCCAAATCTGCTCCATACTTTTGCAGTTCTTCATTTGACATTTTCAAAATGTTAGTACCATTAAGAAAAGCAAAATTCAAATTCAGCATGGTGGCACAATCAAATCTCTTTTTAATTTCGGATATGATTCGATCAAATACCATCATTATTTCTTTAGAAAAAAGTTGAACAGGTTGGAGTGTTGGCAATTCGTCTTCACACATCTCGTCGAATCTTTTTTTACGTTTCGGAATTCGTTTGTTTGGCAAAATAGGGTCAACACCACATTTTTCAGCTACTTCGCCAGCTTCTTTTATCCAATATTCCATTGGATTTTGTCTCATTTTTTGCAAAGTTTTGAGCAGACCATCCATTAGTGCGACGGAACGGGCAAGGATAATATTTTCTTTCTGAATTTCTATATTCACTCGATTAATTTCGCGGAGAATATTCGCCCAAATAGATAAATTAAGAATGAATTTAAAATCCTTTATAGCAGTTAAGAGATGACCAGCCTCGAACTTGGCTTCTGGAGCACGAGAAGTTTGCTTAATTTCTTCTAAGGCTTCCGCTATTTCTGGCAAATTATTTAATAGGGCATTCACAGCAACGTGTTTAGCCGACCATCTCGTCTGACTACTTCCTTTTAAATTTGTTTTTGCGTATTTTTTCATAATGTTCCACCTAGAAGTGGAACCAACAAAAAAGCAATATACTTTTTGAATTAGTCCAAATAGGTTAATAGCTTCCTGGCATGATGAGGCAGAATGAACCCCTACAAGATTTAAGGAGTGAGCCAAGCATGGTACGAACTCGGCCAGCTCATTCTTTTCTGCAATCCTGGCTTGTACTCCTTTATGGATGCTGGCCATATTGGACCCATTATCATAAGATTGGCCACGACATTGTCCAATATCTAAACCATCAACTGATAATTTTTCTAAAATTTGTTGACAAATGTCCTCTCCTGTCTTTCCAGCAACTTCTATGAAATCAATGAAACTTTCTTTTATTTCACACACATCGCCAGTTCTTTTGTCATATCGTATAACTTGGCTCATCTGTTCAGTATGGGACACATCTGGAGTGCAGTCGAACATTATCGTATAGTATTTGGCTTCTTTGATGTCATTTAAAATGCTATTTCTAACTGTTTTTGCCATTATTTCAATTATTTCATTCTGTATTGTCTTTGATAAATATGTAACCTGTCCCTTTTTTAAATTTTCTAATTGAAATTTAAGAGTTGAATTATGTTTCGCGAGCAGGGAAATTAAGTTTAAAAAGTTACCTTGACTAGGCTGAGGATATTGCGTGATAAGGTCGCAAGGAGTTTCGTTGGATCCACGAAAAGCGAGGCAGTTTGTGGATAAATACAATACAGCATCTATAACAATTCGCAGGATCTCTCTCCATTTTTCTTTTTCTGATTTAACTACTCTCTCAAGATCTTGATCAATACCCTGGCATAATTTCATTTGCTGTAACCGTGTTTTCCACTTAATCACACACTCTTTGTGCATTTGGCTTGCCTCATGCTCAGCTAATCTCTCTGAGACTTTTTTCCAATTAATAAACCCTGTAGAACACAATGCAGATGGGGCAGTAGTAGATACTTTCTGATAAATCTTGCAGCACGCACAAAAAATTGCATTTTTTGCCTTAGAAAATAAAAGCCAAGTTCTTTTAACCCTTTCGCAATTAGCCAACGTCCTGTACCACATAGAAGATGTTAAATGTCTGCCATTGCGTTCAGTATATCTAAATTCAATATTTTCGGGGTGATTTTCAGCTAATAATACAGCCTGATTGCTAAAGAAAGATCGTTGTTGGTCAGTCATTTTTTCCACCGCTGGCCAATTGCCTGGGTCCATCAAATCAACTCCGATGGTTTGCAGTTCATCCAATTCCGAGTCTAGGGATTTAGATCCTTCGTACTCTGGCTTTATTTTTTCAAGTTGCTCAGGTTGCTCTTCGCACATCGATAAAGATGGTGAAGTTGGTACTCTGCTATCTTGAATTATTTGATCGGTTAAAGTGCCAGAAACATTCTCTAACTCAATATCAACTTCGGAAGTTGCAGCAGATCCTGCCGGGTCACACCCTCTGCGAAGCCAATTTTTCATATTATCTGCACATTGTTTTCCCTGCAACTCCTTATATTTAGCCTTTTTCCTGTATTCCGCTCTTGATAGTTTTTTTCTTGGTGCACTCATAATTACAACCTGTAAACAAATTACATAAGTACTTAATTCCTTGTTGTAAACATTTTAATTTAATCAATATTTTTAGTAAATTAGCTGACCTGGCAAACTTGGTACCGCCTGACAGTCGAATCGTAATTTTTTATTTATATAATTTTCTCTACGTAAGAACTCGATCCTCGTACTTTAAGAAATATTCTAAATAAAGAATTAGCGAAATCGGTTACATACGTTCTCGAGTTTTGCGCTTAGAAACACATTCAGCGACTCTTTTGATAGTAGGTAGGTAAGTAGGTATAGATAAATCCAATAAACAAGATCATTGCATGAAACAATTAATTTAATCAACTCAACTCAATGCAGGTACTACGATATGACTACAATTTCACTAACGCTATAATTTACGAGCGGGGAGTAGAGTAGGTAAATGATATCGATGAGTGCTTGCAAGTGCGTGGCAACCGCCCGAGTTATAGGTACCAAGTACCAACGCGCCGTTGTCGTCGACAGCGTAGGAATAACGCAAAAGAAGTAAACGTGCACAAAGTAATAATAATGATTATTATTAAATTAAGTTTTTTAATTGTAGCCAATAAAAACCTTTTAAAAAAGAATCGCGCGCGGCTTCGGGTTTTAATGTTCGTAAGTGATCGCACGTATTATATTTAATTTAAAAAATACATATAGTTACATAAAAAAACATAATAATAGTTACGATAAAATACTTACCAAAAAAACCGATCCTGTGATAGATTTATTGATGCGTCGCGTCTTCCTCTTCACTAATACAATGAGTATTTTACTTTCGGCAGATCGACAAGTACTAAATAGTAAACATAAACAATTCACATTTTTGAAACAAAACACTGTCATGGAGAGAGATCGACGAGGAAGTTTTCGAATATAGCTTTATCTTTTTCGCACTCACGGCCATAACTAGACGCGTGCTGCCCCGATCTACGATTCCTGGAGGCGAGCGGGAGCCGGGCGCGTATTTTGAACTATGCCTACGCGCCTCGCGAATAATAAATTTTCGTACAGTCGTGCAGCATGTCTCACTCCGCGCTCAGGGTATCGGTCAAGTTGATATGGCCATGAAATCGCTGTACTTGTGCTATTATTTATTCCGTGGTCAAAATAAATAAATGATGAGTTGTCCATTGGTCTTCTTCTTCTTCCTCAGCCTATAGATGTCCACTGCTGGACAAAGGCCTCCCCCAAGGCTTTCCACGATGACCGGTCTTGTGCTGCCCGCATCCATCGGCTTCCCGCGACCCTCACCAGGTCATCGGTCCACCTTGTTGGGGGTCTCCCTACGCTGCGTCTTCCAGTACGTGGCCGCCACTCCAGAACCTTGCTGCCCCATCGGCCATCGGTTCTACGAGCAATGTGCCCTGCCCACTGCCACTTAAGTTTAGCGACTCGCAGAGCTATGTCGGTGACTTTGGTTCTTCTGCGAATCTCCTCATTTCTGATTCGATCACGCAGAGAAACTCCTAGCATAGCTCTTTCCATTGCCCTTTGTGTGACTCTGAGCCTTCGTATGAGGCCCATTGTGAGCGACCACGTTTCAGTTCCGTAAGTCATCACTGGCAACACACACTGGTCAAAGACTTTAGTCTTGAGACACTGTGGTATCTTGGACGACGAGAAGATGTAGCGTAGCTTCCCGAACGCTGCCCAACCGAGTGGTCAGTGAAGTGTGAATTTGGCCGCCCCCTGAATTTGCCGCCCCGAGCATGGGCCCCGGCTAGCCCCCTAGATCCGGGGCTGTCAATAGGAAATATTTGCATGTGCCCGTGACTTCGCCCACGTGGTAGTAAACGAAAACCACAGTGTATCTTTCTACCAGTATTTGAAATCAAGTCAGTACTTTCAGAGGTTATCTCCTACATCCAAACTTACAGTCTTTACCTCTTCATTAGTGTAGATACGATACCAAAAACTGCTGTCTACAGACTATTTTATTAAACATCCTTTACTGTAGCTACAGCTACCTAATGTTAGCTGGATTTAGACATGGATAACGTTTAGTGGCGGTCACGTATTGTTTGCTCGGGGCGGCTGCCTCCAATTAAGCTTGGCTGTATGTAATTGATTCCGTTGCGCGACGTAAGTAACTCCATATTCTCTATACTTTATGATGTTTTGTAAATGGAACCTATGAGATTATAGGGGCTGTTTTGTAAAAAATATCTAGCTGCCTTACAAATGTTTTTGTGTCAAAATTACATTAATTCGTACAAGAATCACATTGAAAAAGTTTGGTAATACCAACTTTTGCTTTGATAATAAACAAATTTCGGTGTATACATAATTGCAACCAAGTCAAGATTCTTCCTATTTATAATTTGACTTCACCACCGTTCTAAATGGAGCTGTTAGTGAAGATATGTGTGCATAAATCGTCTTTCAATCATAGTTGTTATATCTATTTTCATTTTAAAAAAGGATAGAATAATGAACTCAAAACAAAATCAGAACTTTATTAGTAAACGCAAAAACTTCTCCTTAAATGTTTCACTAGCACTACGCGGTAAAATTGGACTCTAAAAAAACTAATTCAATTTTCAATACATTTTTTATTGATTAAGAACCCATTTTTTTTTTTTTGTATATCACCAAATGACTTCTCCCGCTCTGGGCGGAGCGGAATGGCGTGTCAGACTTTTACTGACTAAAACCAGCAACCCTGACCCAGGAGGCATCGGTCTTCGTGGACCCCGTCACGACGCGACGTGCTGATATCTCTTTGAGGCGTGCGTGAAACACGACGCGCCGTCGACTCGGGCCTGGTCCTCACCGGGCGGCGAGCTGCCCACTGCTCACCGCCCGCAGGCCCGCGCCTACGGTGGCTGGGAGTTCGGTGTCGTCTCCAAACCAGGGCGTCTCCTGCGGCGGCTAGTGGCGTGAGGGCGCTGGGATTCCCGCTGTCTCACGCGCTCCGCCTCCTCCTTTGCCAGCATCACTGCTTCGCAGTAGGAGGTGACGGCCTGCCATGCACTCTCGCTCCGGACCAGGGTCGGACACCAGAGATCGCCGCCGATCGCCGCTACGAGAACACGGCGGTGCTCCACCCAAGCCGGGCAGACCTCGGGCGATCCACACAATGGTGACACCCTGGCTTTTCCTCCCGCCTAATACGGAACAGGAACCTCCTGAAACAACCATGTCCGGTGAGGACCTGCGTCAGGCGGAAGGTGAAGGCGCGGTGGCGCCTCTCTAGCTACTCCATAAAGAGGGGACTTACCGCCGCTATTGTGGCGTGCCCATTGATTAAGACCCCTTAATTTAATAACATAAAATATTAATCCTATTAACTTTACGAAAACGAAATTCTCCAATCACTATGAGAAGCAAAATAATCTATAAAGAAGAAAATTTGTCATCGCTTTATTTTCTTTTTGGTGAGAAATAAAAAATGATTCCGTATATTGGAGATGGGCGACAACGTTTTGGACCATTAATCCGTTTGTCCGGGGATCACTTATCCCCTTTTCGGAAATAATATTATTAGTTGTTCGAGTCGTATTCTGAAATTCTACTCTGTAATAGAAGCTTCCAAAGGAAAAATGGTGTGAAGTGCCATTTTTATTTACAAGGGACGAAGTGTGCGTAATATAAAATTAAAAGTCTTTTATGAGGTTCCAATGAAAATCACTAAACCAAAAACATATAAATGTCGGTACTTATAAAGATACTAGGTTTCCGCCCGCGGCTTCGCTCGCGTGGAGTTCGGTTATATCGCGCTTTTCAGATTTCTCTCGGGAATATCATTTTTTCCGGAATAAAAGGTAGCCTATGTCCTTTCTTTGGCATAAAAAGTACCCTATTATTTAATCCGGACTTCTAACTTTAATGTCTGCAAAATTTCAAAGGTTTAGTAGTTACGGCGTGAAAGCGGAATAAACTCACTTGCCCATTTATAATATTAGCTTATATTGCTTTAACATTTTTTCTTTGTAATCCTTTTTGGGTATTTTTTCAACTACTTATAAAGCTACTTATAAGCTTAACCACCCATAAAGTTTTTCGTCAATCAATATTTATTTAAAAAATACATTTTGACCGCGTTGATATCGACAAGTTTTAATTTTATTTGAATCCTCTTCCGGCAAAAGTGCTATCATTACTTTTCTATGAAACAGTTGATAACAGAAAAAATTGCAAAAAATTTCAACTCTCGAATTTTTTCATGTCTACAATCATGAGCTGAATAATTCATCATTACAGTTTGCACACTGATTAACAAGTTATTCTGTGTAACATAATATTATTAAATAGTACATGATCGAATAGTATAAACTAAAATATCGTTAAGATGGCCTTTCAGACGAAAACAATTACTTTTCACCAACAAAAGCAAAAAATCACTGTTGCCCAAAACGGATTTAGTTTTGTATTATTATTTTTGGGTGTTTTGTTTATACCAAAAATACTACCTGTTTGTAAAGAAAATGTAGTACAAACATTGCATAAAAAAGATATAAAGAGGTTTATTATTATTAAAAGATTAAAGAGGCTGTATAATTATATAAGTTTGTATATTTTATTGTTGCCTCTAAACAAGTAAGTATAAAACCTCTTTTAATATTTATTTTTATTTAAAATTTTATACCTCCTTTGGTTTTACTTCTATGTAAGTAATATGTGACATGTCCGTATATCTAAATCAAGGAATTTCTATCTAAACTGGAATGTGAACTTGCATAGGTCTCATAATTAAAAGAAGACTCTAACGCAAGAGCAATAAGGTCGATCGGAAATAAAACTTTATTTGAAGAGAAGACGGTCCGAGGGAGAAAGCGTCCCAGTAGCCCTCTGTCTCTTTCGAAGTGTTACCCGTATTTATTTTTTGTAATTTTGTTTGAAACCTTCTATTTCGATTAGAAAAAAAAAATGGTGAAAAAGGGTGCCATTAATGTCATACTCTGGATGCGGAATATCATTCTTTAAGTAAGGTTTTTGCGGTAATTATATACAAGTTATTTTGTTTGTATGTAGGATGACCATAAATTTCGGAGTAATTAATAAATGTGCACTTAGTCATTTTGTGCATAATAAGTAAGTGACTTTTATTGGGTATTTACAATGACATTAAATTTTGCTCTCTTGTAGATATTTTATTTATCTAAAGATACAGTTTCGGATAGATTGACCTGCTGTCGTCCGTACATCATCAATTTATTCATCCATTTTTAAAATTCAATAATGAAATTTAAATGTTCGCATCCATGCTTAAATGTTCATTAAAACTCAGGTAATATAAGTGAAAAATATTTTACGTACATTCCTTATAAATTCCATTATAATAGTCACCCTACACAACAAGGACAGAGGGCTACTGTGAAGCTATCTCCCTCGGACCCCGTTTTGATCGATAGTTCACATTCCAGTTTAGATAGAAATTCCTTGATCTAAATAAATATAACATTTTTATTTTTGGCAACTGAGCCGATATCGACTATTCTGCCTGGGTTTTGGCGGGAATGTCAAGATGAGTGTCACGCTCATTTTTCATTGGACTTATTTATAGTATCGTTTACTAAATAAAAACGCGTGATTTATGTAGTAAAAAGTGCATTCAGTGAATAATTCAAAAAGAACAGTGAAATATTGTAGCATAGTGGCCTCATCATGTCTTTACGCTAAACCGCTCCTTATCGTCCAAACGCGTAAAACGAAAGGAGTTAGTTTAGGTTAAGTTATGCTAGGATAAGTTAGGATAAATTAGGATAAGTTAGGATAGATATTTAATGAAGAAAAAAACCTACTGAAGACTTGGCTGTATGGCGTACTATGCCTTTGCCTTTTCCATTCGCCCGAACGGAAAGAAATGAACCAAAAAAAAAAACTATTCTGCCTATGACATGTGGAGACACATTCGCATGCAGATGTGCATAAACATGCAGTCGCACAGAAATCTTTCATTACTTATTTTGTTTACATAAAGGCTGATTTTTCCAACGTCAGACATCTTTATCGGAGGAATAATTTTGAATTTATGACAGTTTTTCCACACAGAAATAGTCAGTCAACCTTGAGCCTTAATGCTTTAGAGATAAAGTTGAAAATCTAGTAAAGAAATCTGACAGATTGTAGTAGCTTGATGTGCTGGCGTCTGTACAAGGAGGTCTTGCGGGTGTAAATAGTGTGTCGATAGTTTATTCCTTTATCTTATTCTGATTAATTTACCATTCTATCTTATAAAAGCAACGGCTATAGACAACATTTTCATTGGAAAATTAAAAATCAATCTAATTACGTGTAAATAAAACTGTGAGTTAAAATTTCATAAAAGCCAACAAATTAAAAAGAAATATATATTTGTGTTACTTAAAAATGAATTATGTAAGTATTTTTAATGATTCTTTCGCATTATAATTATAATAGATTATTTTCCATGAGGAAAGATTGTAAAACAAAATTAATTTTCCTCAGCAAAACTCGGCGCTGTTGAAATAATATTTGAATTCTCTGCGTAATTACTGAAGTCTTCTGATTACGACATTTTCAGGATTCTCTGACAATTATGAATTCGCATGTTTATTTGGAAATAATATTTGTCTTCAGCGTTTTGATCTTAATAAATAAATCAAGTGAATTTTCCCTGATCTTGAGAGAATTGACGAAACCAAAGGGACATACCTATACTAATATATAAAGCTGAAGAGTTTGTTTGTTTGTATGTTTGTTTGAATGCGCTAATCTCAGGAACTACTGGGCCGATTTCAAAAATTCTCTTTGCGTTGAATACCCCATTAATCCAGGAAGGCTTTAGGCTATATAACATCAAGCTGCGACCAATAGGAGCGGGCCATTTAAAAAAAACGCAGGTGCGTTACAACAGCTAGTGCTTTATCATTTCATTCATTTGCTTACGCCAAAAAGTATTGTATTATAATTTGTAATTTAAAAAAAAAAGTGTTTTCTAGGAAAGGAGAGATTTAAGATTGAGGTATATCGTCTGTGCTCTGTGCATATAGACTCGTATCTTAGAACTACACTACTTATTTAATTATTATTAATAATACTCTGTGTTTAATTACTATAGGTCAGAATAGGTAGAGTGATTTTTGGTACTTGTATCATAAATGTTCACATAAAGAATATCGTGGATAAGCCATTTTCTCGGAATGTAATTCCGGATACAAGTAAATATTGTTAATGTTGGTAGTGACATTATTACTACACAATTCATTTAAAGGAAGGTAACAAAACTAAAAACAACAAAAAAAACAACAACAATAAAAACAATAAAAATACAAACAATAAAAAACAACAATAAAAATTAAACAATCAAATTCCGATCGAAGCATTAAGATATTTCAATATTTTATTTTTAGCCTCTAGGGAAGGGTATGGCCAAATCAAATGGTTTTATGACTTAATATAATTTATACATACTTTTTTAATAATTAACCGATTCCGTGAATCCGGAGGAATGCCCGTATTAATATAAATACGTTTCCGATCAATGACCCCAATTCAATCTACCTATTCCGACCTATTATGTTAATTACTCAGTGTATTAACAAATAATGCAGGAAGCTCGGTTTTCAACAAAAAGTAAACTAGGTCAACATAAAAAATGGACTTTACTTTTCCTCTTCGCCATAGACAAACAAGTTAAAGCAATAAGTATCTCCCGCACCAACCATTTAGAAAACATACAAGCAGCGCTTTACGGTTTCACACGCAGAGGTCTCAATTCCGTTGGGATATCGGAATAAAAAGAACGTTAATTTGTTTAATCCTGGTTATTGTAGCGGTATTTACAAAAGCCACATACTAACAACCCGTCATACTGACGTCACACGAATTCTACATCTCGCAAGCAAGGTTTACCGTGCAATTAACATAGGTAGATAGAACTTCCCAAAAATAAACCTTGAGTAAGTGCCAGCCAGACACAACACCCGTCTTTCCGGAGGATCCTTCCTTTTCTATGCCGCCTCAGTTATAATACATATACTTACAACGTCATTTTTTGTTTTTGCGAAACCTGAATATAGTTTATTCAGAATAAGCAACTGAGTCAATTCCGATCACGTTTTATACCATGTTACATTTTTTCTCAAATACAATTAGAGTGAGACCGCAAAGTGATTACCGAGCGGTTACGATAGATCACAGCTGACGCCTGAGGTCAATGCCCGCGCTCGCCCGCCCGTACGGACCTTTGACCATATTTTTGTTGGGACAACCAAGTAAAATAGCAAGCTCATAACTTGGTGGCTTTGTATTAGATCTTTTTGAAATTTTGCACATATATTCTTTACTTAAAAATACCGGACACGTGTTCTGGGTTTCGCATAAACAAAAATAATGGTGTATAATTGGTACCAAATTTCACCCAAATCCGGTTCAGTGGTTTTAGCGTGAAGGAGTAACAAATCACATCCATTCATTCATCCATTTTCGGAAACTTTTGAGTTCATAATAATACTATGAAGTAGTATTATTTTATTTATTGGCCTATCTACGATTGCTACACAACTTAACAACATTACAAGCTAGAACAATATGATGGACACCGAATTATCACCTAAACACACCACAAATATGTAAACCATATCTTCTCAAACCCAACGAAGGGGATAAAACGAAATCACACAGCGGTGAGGAACTACAAAACTCAATGAACTGCACAAATTCCCTTCATATTATATTTTCCGATCACTTCCATTTATATCCTTACAGGCCGTAGCTCACGAGAGATCTCGTATAAAGGTCTGTTATTAAGTTATTCACAATTTTGAGGGGTCTTGAATGAAAAGAATACTTTAACAGGAGATAAAACGGACATCCAGAGGTCCGATACGGTGTTTCCTTGCCAATACTCCCATAAATATTGCACGGAGATATGAATTTTGGACTTAACCGAGGGAGGTATCGTTTATCCTGTTTGATCAGTATCAAACAGGATAAACGATACCTCCCTCGGATACTTACCCTTTAGCTAATCATATCAAAGATCAGTATCTTTGATATGATTAGCCAAAGGGTAAGTGTGGAGGCATGAGGAACAGGGAGTAAAGTTCACTCATCCTCCATAGAAACCGACCAGGCGGTTGGTATGTCTGGCGGGCACTTGCCCAACGGTTGAAATTGGGAAGTTGTATATATGCTAGTTGCACGGTAAACTCTGATTGCGAGATGTAGAATTCGTGTGACGTCAGTATGACTTGTTGTTCGCATGTGACGGTTGTAGCACTTGTAGCTACCGCTACAATAAGTTTGGGAAATTAAAAGAGAAATGGGTAGTAAAATCTAGTCAATTGATCAGTATTTTTTCTTTAAACCTAACCAATAAGTAAATTGCGTAACATAACGTTAGTAACAATGGGTTTCATTTTGACAGTTCAACAACATTCATGACGTTATTTACGTTGTTGAGCAGACACATTTTTCAAACATGCATATAAGTAGAGCAATGTATTAGCAATATGCTTCAAATTTATCCCAATTGGTTATTTAGATTAGTTAAAGTGTGTTACACGATTAGGGTGCAGTTCTTAATAACTAATTACAATCAAGCCTACAAAACTTATAAACGATATTAAATTATCACGTGATAATTATCAAAACTGAGAACGGTTTTTGTTTTTTTACACAAGTCCGTTCCACTTTCAAAAATAGTTAAACGGTTTGTTTGCGTGTAATGTTAATAAGTGTGTCATTGCCACTATTATTTCAACACTTTTTACACAACAGTAACTCAAAGGGTTTGGACAAATTGATGCCAACAATAATTATAAGCCATAAACATCGAGACAATGCTATTATGTTTCTTCTTCTTCCGCCGAAAGAGGTCCATTGTTGAACAAAGGCCTCTCCCAAGGTTTTCCAATACATTGGGGGGGTTTGCCATAAGCCCACGCTAGGCAGGTGGGTTGGGGATCGCAGTAATTTGATATTACACAGAAGAATTGCTGCTGCCCGCTTCCGTGGTGAGAGTTCCCTTAGTCGCTTCTTACGACCTCCACGGGAGGATATAGAATGGTACTATTCTAAGCCCGGTACCACACGGAGCATGCCCTCTAGTCACTGTTAATGTTGTCAGGGATCCGGGACAATTTCTCGATGTTATATGTATAGACTCTGTCAGATTTCTTCATTAGATGTTCAACCTTGTCGCTAAAGCATTAAGGCTCTAGGTTGATTGGGAAAATTTGAATTTGGAAAATTTAAGTTTCGGGTAGACTGGCCTGCTGTCTACTATACATATTATTATTTTAAGTCTGTAGGTGCCTAAGCGTTTATTGTGTAAGTAAGTATCAATAGGCTTCCAATCAAACCGCACGCCGCTGGATATAAATATTTTGTATCTGATCACCACCATACACCTTGTGGTAAAACTAGTTGATAGAGTTTTGGGCTTTTATCGACTGTCAAAGATCCACGAATGGCAGCCTGGATCAACGTCTTAACGTGCTTTCCGAGATAAGGAGGGGTCTTAGTATTATATTTCCATGAACCAACCGCGGCAAGCGTAGCTTAACCTTATCGATGGATCCGTTTGAGTATTATTACTTAGCTACCAACTCCATCGTGAATTTCGTCTCAGGACACGTCCTCGTGTAAAGTAAATTATGTAAATATGTTAAATAAAGAGTAGCTGTTACAAAGCTACAAACAGAATCTACTTATATAAATGACTAGTGGCCGCCTGCGACTTCGTTCGCATGGAGTTAGTTATGCTCCGCTCCTATTGGTCGCAGCGTGATGTTATATATATAGCCTTAAGCCTTCCTGGATTAATGTGCTATGCGACGCAAAAATAATTTTTCAAATCAGACCAGTAGTTCCTGCGATTAGCGCGTTCAAACAAACAAACATGCAAACAAACAAACTCTTCTTCAGCTTTGTATATTAGTATAGATAAAAAAATAATTGCTCACACGAGACCACGAGGAGAATGGATTAATAATATTTTCTGAATGGCAAACAAACGCCCCAAAGTCTATTTGTTTCATACATCGCTGATTTTCATTGATTTTCTCCCGTAAACAAGTAGGGCCTCTGATATTTGACATTCAGAGGCGACAAAGAGAAATGTTTTTATATTGTGTTTTTCGGCAGAGGAAAATTCGTATTCAGCCAAGTAGAACATTGTGAAAAAATTATTTAAGTCTCAACGCAAACATCTCGCTAGGTATATGTAAAAGCTATGAGGAAGGTATTTAGATAAACATATTAAACTTTTAGAGTTTTTTGAACCGGAAAACCGATAATTACAAAATACTATTAGCAACAATAAGTAATTTTTTCTATCGAATCATTCAATATTCAAGGAAACATAAATCTCCAGCCTAACAGTTTTGGTTCAGCCATAATTCATGCTCCATGGTATAGAGATTGATAGATTATCAATCAATCTTATGTACCTACTGGCCGATGACAGTGTCGGAGCTGGGCTGGGACCGAAATCTAATAAAGTAGGTAGGTCGTTTGTTAGGGCGAGTCCATTTTCTGGGCGTCCCGTTTCCATTGTGTGTAGTGTTGACGTGTATATATAACTCCATTACGTGAGGGCTAGAAGGAATCGGGACTCGGGTTTCAGAAGTTACTCTAGATTGGTGTGCTTATTTCCTTGTCTTCTGTAAGTTTTTGTGAGAAAATCACGGCCATGGTTTTTATTCAGGTGTTTACGAGCTTAAAGCTATCTGGAATAGTGAAATTATCATAATATAAGAAAAAGCGATCATAATCTTATAAATATGACGAAATCGCAGTATTTTTAAAAAAATACAAACTATTTTCTACCGGAATAAATAAATCATTTTTATTTGTCTACCTCAATTACGTAGTCATCAAACAATTTTAAACTTCATAAAAATCTATTAAATTTCATTGCTTAGATAATAAAACTATCACCATTTCCGTAAATTGGTTCTTTTCTGGACATGCATCAAACAAATTAAAAGCAATCTATCAAAATGGTTGTCAATTTCCCGCGCGAATGAGAGCTGTCAATGCAATTGCGCGCGCGAATGACGATCATGTTACTGAAATAATTTATTTCGTGTCTATGGCAGGTCGTCGCGAATGACATATCCAGTGACGTCATCGCACATCAATTTAAATAGCTCGGCTCATTGACAACTCTTTTGTTTCTTTTGTTTTACGTTGCTATAGATTTTGCGGGTGGGATACTTTATCATGTTTATGCAACTTGCTATTGTTCCACGTTTATTATGTAGAAAATTTATTTTAGATTTTCCGTTAAAGGAGATGTTTCATTTTGCCACCACTATGTACGCTATATAGACAAAAAGGAAAAAAATAAAAGATTTTCATAAAAATACTACTAAATTAATTTGAATAGAAATAAAAGTATGTAGGTATAAATAATTATTTGAAACGTTTTTTTAGTGAGATAACCCTTTATTAAGGTAGCCATGACGTTTGATTGGCGACTTTGACAGTTCTATTTTCCCGTTGTGTTCGTGTCGAGTATTGATTTGAGTTGATTGGTTTATTTAATGGTTTCATATGTTCGGAATTCATGTTTAGTTTTTTTTTTCGCAGTCATAATGGTAGATAATATATATATTATCTACCATTATTATCATTATTATATCTACCATTATGGTAGATAATATATATATATATATCTACCATTATTAATGTGTCACACATTAATCTGAACGGAACAACTTCCGTTCCGATCCGTTAATACTTATTTTTGCAAGGGTAAATTACAATAACTAATTTATTTGAGCATACTCTATAAACCTAAGTAACATTATTTTTCTCCTTTAGTTATACCATAACAAGGGAGATGTTTCTGACCAGCACATTGAACACTTAATGCTAGGTATAATTACGCCATAGTTATTAATTTTAATGTTAATTTCCTATATTTTGGCTTAGTTTTTATACAGATTCAATTCAACTCGGCCAAGGAGTGCAACACAACTACTAATAAATATGGTGGTCAGCAAGAAGCGAAATATGATTTTGACAGTGACATTTGATTGACGTGTCACGTATCTAAGGCTATCGTATCTATATATTATCTACCATTATGACTGCGAAAAAAAAAAAAACTAAACATGAATTCCGAACATATGGAACCATTAAATAAACACAATTAAAAATGAATTTAAAGATGAAATCTATTGGTATTTGGATTCTCCCCATTTTTCATTTCTAAGGAAATATAAAGCTATTCCACCCAAATTTTTCCACCAGCAATAAATCTGCTGTCTTGCCCTCTATCAAAATAAACAGATTTTGCTAAATACTTTACCTAGTAACGTTCTTCCTATTGACTATCGACATTCACTCTACTTTTTATGGTCTATGGAATGTCGAAATTCCATAAAGTTGACATTAAAAGTGTCAGCTCTTGTTCTTCTTCTAAATTTCCTTTTCAGTATCTAAAATAAAATAAAAGTAAAGAACTGGCTGAAAATTCACACGCAAAAAAAATACTACCAAATACACGCTCAGGCGACACTATTTACCCGCACTTACTAATCCAAGGCTAAGGGAAACGATAGTCGTGCGGAGACTGAGAAAGTAAAAAAGGGAATTAACGGCAAGGGGTAGAAGATTGCGTTCTTGAAGCGGCACGCGTCATGGGATTTCCTGCTTCCCTACAGATAAGGATCTTCGCAGACGATCAACTGTTTGTGCGATCGCTCTTATATATGTATGTACTTGTACATAGTACACAATTTCAACATATGAAAGCCCTATTCTTCTCTCTTACTTTCATCATCATTATCAGCCTCTACTCGTCCACTGCTGGGCATAGGCCTCCTTCATGGCACGAAAAGAAGCTCGACCCTGAGCAGTTCTCCGCCAGCCACTACTAGCCACCTTTTTGATGTCGTTGCTCCATCTCGCCCAAGGGCGTCCCACGCTACGTTTGCCGAGACGCGGTCTCCACTCGAGGACTCGTTTACCCCATTGGTTGTCGGTCCTGCGGCATGTGTGCGGCATGTGACCAGCCCATTGCCACTTCAGCTTGCTAATCCTCTCAGCTATGTCGGTGACTCTGGTCCTCTGTCGGATCACCTCATTTCTGATGCGGTCCTTCAGAGAGACGCCCAACATAGCCTGCTCCATAGCTCGCTGAGCGGCTTTAAATTTATGGATTAGTCTGACCGTTAGTATCCACGTCTCAGCTCCATAAGTCATGACGGGTAGGACGCACTGGTTGAAGATTTTAGTCTTCAAACATTGGGGTATGGGCGACGAAAATACCCGACGAAGTTTACCAAATGCTGCCCATCCCCTCTTACTTTGCTGTGCCCTAATTTCACAATGGAATGTAAGTAAATATTAACTATTGAAAAATCTGCGTTTGATTTTCAGACAATACACAATTCTGGCCACAATATTTGCTCAGTTTCATTCCGGCCGTTGTGAATGTTCGTTCCCAACATATGTCACAATACAACAATTCGGTAACACGGACGACAGTCGCAATAGAGATCAATTTCGCGAAACACGTATTCATTTGTATGAACTGACAGGTGTCAAAAATGGATTCTCTCGTTGGCCGGAATGTAGCGGAAAACACTCTCAACGCGTTCTTTAAATTTTGACCTTTAATGTTAAATCACATTGATGTTTATTCTTGTTGATACAGGCTACTGATAATTAATAATGATTTATTTTCTTTAATGATAAGTATTTTATTTTTTGTTTTTGCTTTGCCAGTATTTTGGCGTGGCTAGCTGGCATATGGTAAATAATTTCATTGTAGTGTTTTCTTGTGTTCATTACTGTACCTACCTAGTATTGCATAAAGTCATGTATTTTTTTAATTTAATGTACAGACAGCTGTGCTGCTGGAGAGTTTGTTCCGCTACTTCTTCTTCCCAGCGAAAGCCCTAGGAAGTGGTGAAGGGCGGACGTTTTTGGGGGACTGTCTTATATGCAATATTGAAGTTAAAGAAGTGGTGATTCTCAGATTACTTTTCATTTTTCTCAATTTTTTTTGCTCTTTTTTAACTAGATGAGTATGACGTTACCTCTCTGACTACTCTGAGAAGAAAGACTGAAAGAAACTCTGAGGTCACTGTCTCTTTTAAATTCTAGACATCATCTTGTTCAGATTACATGGAGACCATGTAGAATCGATGTCTGAAGTCGTCTTTTTTTTCTATAAATTATAAACTAGTGCTTTACCGCAATCCCCCTCGCCTCCTGGGTTAGGGTTGCGGGTTAGTTAAACAAGACCCGTGGCCCTGGCCGTCGCACAGGCAAGCAGAGAAACACGGGTGGGTTTTAGTCAGTGAAAGTCTGACACGCCCTTCCGCTCCGCCCAGAGCGGGAGAAGTCATTTGATGATTTCCCATCCCAATAAAAAAAAACCGCTATCGCAGAAAAAAATCGTGAAACGCACTAGTTTATTAAGAACGTATTCACTCAAAAAAAATCTGAGTGATTAGGAAGGAGGACAGTAGTTGAGCGAGATGATGCAATGTTAAACCCAGCAAAACAACCAACGATGCTGCGCCAGAGGGAGATTGATCTGGAAACCCTTCACGACCGAACTCCCGCCGTCCTCCGTACGGCTTCACCTAACATCATGTAGGAACACGATCTTTTGAAGAAAGAACCATACAGTTTGAATGGACCTGTCCAGTCAGTTCATACATAGAACATGACGTAGATAGTGTAGTTACAGAAATCGTGCAACTCAACTGAAAACTTAAAGAGCTCAACGATGGATTACTGTCAAAGGTCAAATAAATGTGAAAGGACAAATTAAGTAATATTCTCAATAATAATATTATGTACTTTACAGATTTGTGGCTTTACATACACAATCGCACAAACATCTGTCCACTGTGTTATGTATGTCCAAGAGATGGCAAAGCCTGTTTTTTCTTATTTGTTTTTCTTAGTAGCAAAATTTGTTTCCAAATAGAAGGCCGCCGTTTCGGGGAAGAGAGTCCTAACTACCGGCGGTCAGGGCTCCAAAGAGAAGAACCTCCTGACAATGAGAGCCATGTCCAGAAGTACTGCTTTCTGAATCAAGCCCTTGATCCAGCTAATCAAGCCCTTGATCCAGCTATATATAGTTTACAGACTAGTTGCCTTACAGACACGATCGCACAAAAATCTGTCGTCTGTGTTGTGTATGTCCAAGAGATGGCAAGCCTGTTTTTCTTATTAGCCGAATATTCAGTTTTGTTAGCCGAAAAGTCGCAAAATTAGTTTCCAAATAGAAGGCCGCAGTTTCGCTGCTCTGAATATTAAAGTGTTCGCCATTGATATTCGGACGATTTTCGTGTTGCGTCTGTTATTCTTGTTAATTTCAGACGTGTTGGAATGGTTTGAATAGAATAAGAGAGGTAGTGTTACAAGATTTTACGATACTGTTATATGACAAAACGAAAATAATACATTTTGATTTATGTTAGCAAATTATTTAGATCATAATACTGCATAGATAGCTTTGCTTCGTTGCAGTTTAACGTCGTGAATTAAAAAAGAAAATCACGGTCCACTCCCTCTCACCGAGGGGAGGCCTGTGTCCGAGAAGTGGGGACGTTATAGGCTGATTATGTATAGTAAAATAAAAATTATAATAAGAACTTTTACGCCTGAAGCCCTTAAAAAATCAGTACTTTTACCACTTAAGCAAAATGTTATAAAAAAAAAAATATGTACAAAGCCGAGAAATAAACAGTTTATTATTATAGTGTTAAAACAGTGTTAGTCCAGTGCTGTCTGCCTCGACTTAAAAGTCGTAGAGTAGGTCGTGAGATCGAATTTATGCAGGCACTTTCTACTGCCCTCATAACGGCGAAAAAAAACAGACATCTCCTAGAAAGAAAAATTAGTAGAGATGAATATAAGCTACAGTAGAAAACTGACTTCTATGTCACGGAAACCCCTTAATGTAAAAGGTAAGGTTTTTCGCCATTTATGTACATAACATACTGTATACATAAACAGCCTAGATACATAATGTTCCCACGACGCTGGCCCAGTGAGGGTTGTTATATGTCACATGTCTTCGAAGGTTTTGGCTCTAGGATATTTGGCCGATTTCCTCATGATGTTTGCGTTTTGAGAGCAGTGATGATGAAATAATTAACAAAAAGTAAAGCTACGAGCAGGAATCAAAATAATTTATAGAACCTTAACCTAAATAAAAAAAAAACAATTTTATTCTTGGAGGAGGCCTTCACCTGCTGAGGGACTCTATTAGAAGAATAAAAAAACCGTAGACTATGATTACTTTTACATTTTTTTTTGTATTTTTTATTTGTTAGTTACTTATTATGTTACTTTCACTTTTTTACAAGTAATTTACTATTAATACTTACCTTCTCTTTAGAAATAAAAAGCTTTTTATTTTATTTGTTTAAAGCTACGACCCATAACCTGTGTGTCAATGTTCATATGGAATGTTTTTGCTATTCTTGGTAGTGAGTTTATTAATTGTTTTCATGCACCTACACACTCTTGACTCGCATAGTGCGGTGGTATCATGGTCTGCCTCATTGATATAATATTAAACAGATATGATATGGTCTAACAAATTAACCGAAATAATGTGCCGATCGGACATGCAAATTTTTTATTCTGCGTACATTCCACGTGTTTGTACAGTGTGAGTGAGATGGAGCGCAATCTAAAGCATATAGAAGAAAAAGATGGCTAGTCTTTGTCATTTGCGCTGTTAGTGTTTGTCGTTTGTTTTTACGAGTGTATCGAGAGTGACTAAGGCAAGAGATTAGAATTATAATCTTTTGTACGCTTCAAGTTCAATGCGCTAGTGACTTATCTACCTTAGTTTAATATTATATCAATGGTCTGCCTCACCAAAAAGAGGCGTGATCCCCAACAGTAGGAATATTATAACCTTATTTGGTTGAGAAAGTAAGCAATCCCTTTACATAGTTACCTAGTGACCTTCAGCGTTTACATAACTGAGTTCCCACTTCTGACACTTTAGCCGATTCAAGGCCAAGGGAAGTTAACTATTAACCCTAAAGTTTGTCTGTGTAGGTTAAACAGAGAATAGGTACTCTGAGTTAGTGTTTGACTTTCTACTGTCTAAAGCTTTGGTGAACTAATATCACACAAAAGGGATGTTTCCTGGGTAAAAAAAAATATTATATATTTTGTTTTATCAAATCAATAAAAATTGACAAATATAAAAGGCATCAAAGATCAGGAGTGGTGGCTGGTGACGACACTCCTCGCTAGAAAGTGTAGCGTGCAGTGACGTCACACGAGTTTTCAACGCACTGTGTCGTCTTTATTTTTTGTTTACATGAAAAAAGAAAAAATACGTGTCTAGTATTTGTTTGGAAATCTGACTGACGGACTAATTAGCTTTTTTTAGCAGGAGCAACGGAGCATGTTTTTACTCGTATTTGATTTTACCTTTTTGACAGCCTCCGTGACGTAGCGGCAGCGAACGCGGCCGCTGTACAAGGAGGCGCGGGTTCGATCCCTGCGCAGTGCTAATATTTGTATGCATAAATATGAATATTTGCACTGGTCTGGTCGTGCCCCGGAAAGTACGTAAGTCTAAGTTGGTCCCGGTTGCCATATGAACATCTAATGGCAGCCGTTACGGGTTGGAACGGGGTGGAACTAGTGTTCTTAGGTTGTTGGAGCCCTCAAAAGTCCAACAATTGATTTAGCTGCTATGCTTCGATATCACCTTCGGGTTGTGGAGGTCAGACGGCAGTCGCTTCACGGAAAATATCGAAGTTTAGCCAAAATCAGCAGTTAGACTGGTAAAGCGGACCCCTGACTCCTAAGCAGAACTTCGGATGCTACTGAGATTAACGCTGAGATGATGATTTGATTTTACCTTTATTCACTCTTGAGCAATTAGTTCCTTCTCAATTATGTAATATATATAGCTGCGTCCCGCGGTATCAGTATCGTCTCAGTTTCGATCTCGTTGCATTTTTTATTTTTTATTATGAATGTGGGGATTCTAATCAATTCAATTCATTTATTAGTGTGAGTTTTGGTAAGTACATTTTACAATGTGATCTTAATATCTAATAAATCAGTTCCTCAAAAAATCTACCATAAAGGCATCTACTCTTTAACAGAATTTAAAATCATAACAAAGGATTCACAATGTATTAAAATGTTGAATAATTTGATGACTTTGGAATAGAATGCCATCTATATTGCTGAAATTGGGATTCTTTTATAAATATTAATGTCAAATAACTTACAATATCAAAATACAATACAATGTCAAAATTAAATAGATGTTAAATATGTTATATAATACAATTTCAAAATTAAATAGGTGGCAATGTCAAGTTAATTATGTTAGAGAAATAGTATAAGATCAAAATTAAATGAGTACCAATGTCAAATAACTTACAATTTATTAGTAGGTATGTTAGTTAATGAAATTAGATACCATAAATTGCACAATTTAAATGTCATCGTCATTTAGATAGTCTATTACAGAATAATAACACTTTTCTATTAAGAAGGCCACTAAATTCTTTTAAAAAATCTTAATTGTATCATTTTTTATTACATTTTCAAATTATTCTTTATTAATATTTATTTAACCTGTACTTATAACGTAATAATATCATTCCAATGAAGTATTATTCTTGTCTCGTTAGTAACCATTATCTAATATAAATGGTAACCCCGAAGGCCAAATGGATACACCCTTTTTTATGAACCCGTATCAAACGATACTCCCGATATCCCTAAGCCGGCCCTTCCTATCCGGAATTCCGGAAGTAATTCCTACGTCTTCAAAGATATGGGAACCCTTGCGAAACAAATCCCTATTATGGTAACCCGAACACAACCACCTTGTAAAATAGCATAGTCGCTATAAAGCCAAGAATACTCGTACACATATGTAAGTGTATTTTTGTAATCGGAAGCAACACGCGCCTTACTTGTGCTTATCAGTGCACAAACACGCCGTGAATGAGAGTGTAGGTATCAATGCGCATAACAATTAGATACATCAATAAGCAAGCATATTCAAACATTCCCGATTTTTTCCCTTCAACCTCATTGCTTGGCGGAATATCCGATCGGCATTAAGGAATGGAGAACGAACGGAGCGCAAGAAGATTTTTCCATTCATCAGCAGTACAAAATGGTGCTCTCTCCGTAACCAAATCCAAACCGCCACCAGCTGGTGAGATCATCAGCACATTTGTGGCGTTAAGTGAACATTTGATCGAGACCTCCATCCACTCCAGCATACTAGGAGTACATCGCCTGAAACCCTCTGTAAGTCCAAATTTTTCATGATTTGGAAATGCTTGCTTGCGGTTTTTCTCCGTATTCCAGTTTCCATATACCTAACGTGCGCCTATTTGACGGTCTTTATATCGAGGAAATATAAACTAAAATATTCTTTTGGTCTACGAGACGAATTTCAAACAGTACCTTGGCATAGGAGTCCGAGACAATGGCGAAGTATTCACGAGTGTCGATCCGTCTAATGACTTATTGACGTCGTTATTTTAATACCTTTGATAGTTATTTCTATATGTTTTTGCAAATTATTTATATATTCATTCTCAATAATAATAAACTTTATTGCTCAAAAGATTACAGCAATTTTTCCAAAGCAATGCATAAATATGCATAAATTTTTATTCAAGACATTAAATAATAATATTTATTTGGGCAATTACGATTGGCAACATTGTGATTAAACGCTTATTTTTTCGCCAGTCATCCCTTCTGCTGTCAAGTCACACTGAGTTTGGTAGAAATTGTCACAAAGTGGACTGTACTAGGTACCATCATCATATGTATGTTTAGCCTGTTTCAAACAATGAAGAAATCGGCTCAAAAACACACACATCGTAAAAACTAAGGTGATGTGAACTATCTATAGTGTAGTATCATCAAGCGGAAAGATACCTCAAGTCAAGCTTGCTTCACCTGTGTTTACACGTTGATACTTTTAGAGAATAGCAACAAAATCAAATGTACAAGGCGAAGGAAAATATTTTGAGGAAACCTGGTCTTTAAGTCTGAAGTCGCCAACCCGCATTCAGCAAGCGTGATGATTACGCTCAATCCTTCTCTGTATTAGAGGAGACCTGTGCCCAGCAGTAGGACGATAAAAAGGTTGATGAACAGAATCAACCGCTGACATCAACGGATGCTGATGCTAGCGATTGATTCTTTCCATGGTTCAGTTCACCCATCTTTTACGATGTCATACCTACTTATAAACTGGAAGGACTTCAT
This sequence comes from Sesamia nonagrioides, assembly GCA_017933935.1. Classification (NCBI taxonomy): domain Eukaryota; kingdom Metazoa; phylum Arthropoda; class Insecta; order Lepidoptera; family Noctuidae; genus Sesamia; species Sesamia nonagrioides. The sequence goes on along the minus strand of JADWQK010000871.1, from coordinate 552,296 downwards.
AGACAGGCCGGTATTATTTGCATAAGGGTTTTATTTAGGGAGTGAATTTCAACTCTAGTGTTGATGCAAGCATTGACTCTCTCCGTCTAGTGTTGGTCCCACAAACGCTTACCAACTCGTAAAAAAATACGCTGCTGGATTTTAGCCTTTAGGCATTGAGTATTGTGTTCAAAATTCAGTGCACGAAAATAAATCCCCACGGGAAAGCCACGCTCGTTCGTACCTGTACTTTCAGAATAGACCCGCTGTTATAGATTAGGTAAGGACCGAAACGGTTCACGGTTCAAAATTAAACGGGATTGACGTCAAGGTTAAGTAAACGATGTAGGGAAATTGGTAGGTAGCACGAACCTTTTTTTGAAGTACAGCAGTGAAATTTACAACGGCTTATAAAAACATGACGAGAACCGTGCCTAAAACCGTGTAATTATCATCATCTTCATCATATCAACCTTTTTATCGTCCCACTGCTGGCAACAGGTCTCTTCTCATACAGAGAAGGATTGAGCGTAATCACCACATTTGCTCAATGCGGGTTGGCGATTCCTGACTTAAAGTCCAGGTTTCTTCAAGATGTTTTTTTCACCCTGTAATCAGTCATGTGTACACATGAACGAACTAAAATATGGTTATTAGTTCCGGGACAAAAGTATCCTATGTATTAATTTTTATGAAAAACTATATTTGTATGCTAGATTTAATTCAATTCCAATTAAAAAAAGCATAATTCTTAGTACTTTAAATACTATCACGAATTCGTGCAAGTCTGGTAGTTTTTGTTAGAATACTGCTAAAAATTTGATTCATATTTCAATCATTATTCCAGATACACGTAGCGCCTATCAACCTCAAACAATTGTGTCCTTCGAAAGTTATTTTTTGTCATCCTTGGAACAGTATTTTTTTTTCTATATCAAAATGAATCCATTTCTATACCACTTTTTAATAGGAATCAATCAAATGACCTCTCCCAATCTGGGCGGAGCTGATGCTGATGCGTATCAGAGTTTTACTAGCTAAAACCCACCCCTCCGTGTTCTTTCATTTCCCTGTACGTCAGGGGCCTTGGTATCTCTTTCGGCTGCTATTGGTCCTCGTGGACCCCATCACAATATGGTGACATCGTTTTGAGGCGTGCGAGGAACACAACGCCCTTTCAACCCGGTCCTGGTCTTTACCGAGCTGTTTTCTATACCCCTGACAAACATATTTATACAATATGCAAAATTTTATGGTGATCGGTTCAGTGGATTAGACTTGAAACAGTAAAAAGACAAACAAATTTACTTTCTCATTTAAATTACTTATGATCACTTATTGATCATATAACGTTCATATAACAACGCTGGTACGGCCACGTTTTACGAAAACTTGCCTGTTATGTGGGTAACAAATGTCTTGCCATGGTGCGTTCGTCAGGCCGGAAGAAGCGAGGGAGACCAAAGAAATTCTGGCTTGACATGCGTGCCAACAATCTCTTACCACATGGTGCTAAAGATCGCGCGAAATGGAAAGCGGACCAGGATTGAGCAGGAAAGCGGAACCTGGGCTCCAAAGCGAAAGCCGCGGATGCAACCGAGATTGAACGGTGGGATGATGATGATGCCTTATTGTTCATATAACGGTATCAAATCAACTCGGGAACTACACTAGTTTTGCTTAACATGGATTAATATGTATCAAGCTTCGTGTAAAAGGACATTTACGTATATAACGCATGAGATAAAAAAAAAAACCCGCAATTCAGAACAATTATGTAATGTTTTTGGAAAAAATAATTCATAACAGCTATCAATATGAACTCTCCAATATGGCATTGTAATTCAATTATCCTCCCAACTTCCCTAAGTCCCTAAAACATTAGTTCATCAAAGGGAATTAGTGATCAAACCTCGTTGCTTTATCGGCGTGGCTTGTCTATAGTGCTATACAAATTGGATCCGACGCTGAGTCCGCTTATGGCAACACTGAGAGACAAGTCTGACGTGACAGTAAGCTACGTAACGATGTTTTAGATTTTAGTTGTTATAGTCTTTGGATTTTTGTCTGGACATAAACGAAATCGAACTTACATTGTATCACATTTAGTCGGAAAGGCAGGTAATAGGTAATACCGGCTGGTTTCTACGAGAATGCACGTCCTTATTTTGCTTCCGGTACGCATTATTCGCAAAGGGAAACAAAGATTCTTATGTGGAGTCTGTCCACCATTTAGTTTTTTTTTTTCTTTCGTTTAATTCAAAATAACCATGCATGAAGTCAATATACCTAAATCAATAGCTGACATCATTGCAAACAAAAAAGATGGATAGGACCAAACCCGCAAAGTCTCACATTTCCGATACAGTTAATCAAAATAGGTATAAGTATCACCCGATATTTTACTGAACTTTAATATATCTTGTTACATAGCATAATATAAACGTAATCAGCCACTCCCGCTGCTGGGACACAGACTTGCTCCCTGCAAGATGGAGTAGGCCGTAATTTACCACGCGTGACCAATGCATGATAATCATAATAAACTAGTGCACTTTACCATTGACGATTGCACCATCAAGAGGGATTGCGATGAAGCAATAGTTTATAATATAAAAAAATCAAGTAGTTACTAGTTTATAATATAAATTTTCTCGATGGTAGGCCATAACATCGGCTGCCGGCAGAAGTTACCACCCACCAGACAAAGTCTTGCCGCAAGCGATTCGTCGTGTTCCGGCATGATGTCTGCTGAAGCCGTACGGAGGACAGGTCTGAGCCGTTGTGTTGCGTTGTGTGGCGGGTACGATGCGCCAAATGTTGTTGTATCGGGAGTTTGGTCGTGGAGAGTCTCCAGATATATCTCCCTCTAGCGCAGCATCGTTTGGTCGTGTTAGTCTTGGGTTTAACATTGTATTACCTCGCTCAACTGCCGTCATCCTTCCTATTGCTAAGTTTTTTAAGTGAATTGGCTTAATAAACTAGTGCGCTTTACCATCAACGATTGCATCACTGCTTAACATCAGGCGGGATTGTAGTCAAATTAATAATTATTAAAAAAAACAAGGTTTGCGGAAGACCCTTTTAAAAATTCCGAATTATTTGAAACATTCACTCATGAGTTGTATGTAGGTCGTAAATTCGAACCACTGTGCACTGCTCTCAAAACGATGAAGTAAAACATACATCGTGAGAAAACCGGCGTGTCCTAGAGCCTAAAATTCGAAGACATGTGACAACTGCCAACCGCAACTGGGCTCCTGTGGTGCATTACGATCCACTCTCGCTCAAAGAGAGGCAACCTGTGTGCCAGTGGGAACACCATAGGCTAGTCTGAGTTAGTATTTCAAACACCTATGCACCAAAATATAAGCATGCAAGCAAGTAAAGAGGCAAATAGGTTTGCAACGAGCTTCTAAAGCCGCGTTTCCACTGACGCGGAGCTAGGCGGAGACGAGCTTAGCGGTGCACGAATTGACTAATCACTATGCTCGAAATCTCCGCTTCGCTTCAATGGAAACAGTACGAGTGGGGTGGAGCAGAGCTGAGCAGATATTCATAATAAAATACAGCGAGGCGATGCGGTGCGGAGGACAACTAGCATTGTGGTGCTGTGCGGAGGACAGCGGGGCGGTGCGTGACTCGGGCGCATTTCCTCAGTTAGGTAACATCGTGTCAAAACGGATGAGAAGTTCAAAAGTATGCTCCGCTCCGCTATATTCCACAGCACTCCGCTCGGTTATAGTGAAAACACTGACCACTTTTCACCGCTCCTATCCGCCCAACTCCGCTTCAATAGACACACTGACCACTTTTCACCGCTCTTCACCGCTCCGATCCGCCCAGCTCCGCTTCAGTGAAAACACTGATCACTTTTCACCGCTCTTCACCGCTCCTATCCGCCCAGCTCCGCTGCAATAGAAACACTGACCAATTTTCACCACTCTTCACCGCTCCTATCCGCCCAGCTCCGCTTCAGTGAAAACACTGACCACTTTTCACCGCTGTTCAACTCTCCTATCCGCCCAGCTCCGCTTCAATAGAAACACTGACCACTTTTCACCGCTCTTCACCGCTCCTATCCGCCCAGCTACGCTTCAATAGAAACACTGACCACTTTTCACCGCTCTTACCTCTCCTCTCCGCCCGCTCCGCTCCGCTTCGCGTCAGTGGAAACGCGGCCTAAAGCCCTTTAACGGGTACTATATTTTCAGTATGTGTAAGCAAGCATATTATAAACTGGAAGATTATGCCCTTGATAAAAATGCTTGGATAAATGCCAGTCCTGCTCCACAGCCACAGACAATTTTGTAGGTTTGGAAGAGATACCATTCCCCCTTTTTGTTGCTTTCCAAATATTCCTTTTTTATTTTATTTGTTTATTTCAACGTTGTGCACAATATTTTGCTACCATGGTTTTGCAAGTAATATAGTATTGTATAATGTAAAAGCACTTTTCAAGTTGGTGAATGTGAGGCACTATGGACTATGATTATATATATATATATATAACTTGTTTGACATTACGAGATTGGCAGTTGAGAGTTTGTCATGCTCACTCAAATGTCTTGCTGATGGTGGCGCGTGTTGTTGGGTCAGTTGGTTCCCTTCAATATGGTTGAGCTAAGTGCGGCTGTTGAGCGCGTCATGCTCGTGAACGGGGGCCGTCAGTGGAGACTGGTCATCTCTTAGCTGCCAGTGGGCTTAATTTATTTTTATATTTTAATTAATTTTACATTGTGCTCACATGATAGAAGCAACATAAATATGTAACGAAGAAATGTAACCCATATATTATGATTTGAAAAGAGTGTCCATGGAGTTTCTTGCACGTTCTTCTCCATAGAGAACTACGCTTTGGAACGTGCAATTTAGATTCACTTTTCTTAGACTGACCGACATTGACTATTCAAAAGTACCAAATTATGGTTAATTTGAAATAAACAATTTTGATTTTGATTGAGCATGAAAAAAAAGTGAGAGTAGTTATTAATTAATTGTCATTATATGAACATCCATGATTTTGCACATAAACCATAGAGAGGTTTCTGCTTCTCATATTACAACTAGCTTTCCGGCCGCGGCTCCGCCCGCGTGGAATTCTGTTATACCGCGCTTTTTAGATTTCCCTCGGGAGTACATTTTTTTTTCAATAAAAGGTAGCCTATGTCCTTTTTCAGGGTCTAAAGATTGTCTGTGCCAAATTTCATCAAAATCGGTTGAGAGGTTTAAGCGGGAAAACGTAACAGACAGACAGACAGAGTTACTTTCGCATTTATAATATTTGTATGGATAATATGAGAAACAGAAACCAATAAAACAGAGAGCAAAGCAGAAGCCGTCTGTCTTTATTGAAACACAGACGACTTCTGCATTGTTTCATTTTCACAACGCCATGACCCCACGGTTCAGGTTTCATCGGCAAGGCTTCCTGGACTACTACCGGACGCCAACCGGCCTGTTTTGACCGTGCTTACAGTTCAGTGCGCCCTATTTCATACCCGGTGTATACCCGTGTGAAAGTTTATGAATGAACGCTTTGTAACCTTGGGCGTTTGAAATATATCAGAGGTGCTTTGGGTTTTTGCGTTCTATATTGATTAAAAAAAGACTACTACTCTATAGTGTACATCCATAAAGTACTGTTTTTACACGTAAAAATACGTAACTTGTATGATAAGCTATAAATTAAAATCCTCAAAAAACAAACGTTTGAAAACATAACGACTAGATGATTTTATGATCAGTTATAAACTAGTGCTTGACTGCAATCCCGCCTGATGGTAAGCAATGATGCAATCGTTGATGGCGCACTAGCTTATTAAGCCTATTCACTTAAATAAAACTGAGTGAATAGGAAGGAAGACGGCAGTTGAGCGAGGTGATGCAATGTTTAACCCAACAACGATGCTGCGCCAGAGGACGATCTGGAGACCCTCCACGACCAAACTCCCGACACAACGACATTAGGCACATCGTACCCGGTACACATCGCAACTCAACTGCTCAGACCCGTCCTCCGTCGGCTTCACCAGACATCATGCCGGAACACGACGAATCGCTTGGCGGCAAGACTTTGTCAGGTGGATAGTTTGATTCGCGCACGAAAAGTCATAGTCGGTATCTATGTATATAAAAATCTGGTTTGAGTGTTTGTTGTATAGCCGCCACTAAAATACATCATCAGTGAAAATATTAACTGTTTTGCTATTGTGGTTCATAAAATATAGCCTGGTGATAGACAGACAGTGAAATCTTAGTATTAGGGTTCCGTTTTTAACCTCAAGGTAAGAGTCCTAAAATCAATAAAGCATAAGGACAAACAACTTAAGACTTAGGCAAAAAAAATCCAAATACATAATTAAAGAGAAGAAAATAAAAATATTTCCTCTATTAAAAACACACAAAAACACTCACAAAAATCTCCTAACGCTAACGAAAAGCTAGCTAAATCCAGATTACTCCAGTATGATCCAGTGCAAAACGGCGCGCGGCGGTTCAATCCGCCTGCGGGTCTAATTGGCGGTACGACGCCGGAACTAGGTGCTCGGCCGTCTTCCGTTCTATCCTCTGAAAGCAGGTTTTGCCGCTAGATACATTATGCTGTGGATAAATAGCTTTTAGAGGGTAGAATTATGTTATTTTACATTTTATGATGGTATCGTTAATAGGCAATTTAGGTCTTGCAAATGAGTTTATAGTAAGTAACTACCATCAAGTTTTGTTGTCCATTATCTGCAAATGCATATTCAGTCTGAATGTCAGTTTCAAAGCAAGTCGGCTAAAGGTCCCAAAACAATGTTTCATATATAATTATATTAGATTATAATTATATTATATTAGATATATTAATATATAGTAAATCAGCAAAAAAGTTTATCCATACGGGGAATTTGGCTCCGCTTCTTATGCCGCAGAACATGGTGCATTCTATGTGTGACCCGGTTTAATGAGATTTTGTGTTTTTTCAACTAAAACTGTCAATATGCCGCAAATAACTTGTACTATAAAATTGGCTTTCATTTCTTTGGTCTTCATTTCTTTGATCTTCATTTCTTTGATCTTTTCGAACTTCACAGAAACAGTCCTTGAAGTTCTGTAGTGCAGGACACTGCAAAGGGTCTTGAAGAGAAAAGCGTTTCACTTCAATCGTTATTGGCTAGGAATAGTTTAAACCCTACCCTAGATTTTTCTAAAAGTTAAGGGGTAAACCTGCTATAATCATCAACGTTATTATCGTCGCACTATTGGGCACAGGTCTCCTCTCATATAGAGAAGAATTGAGTGTAATCACCACGCTTGCTTAATGCGGGTTGGCGATTTCAGACCTAAAGTCCAGGTTTCCTCAAGATGTTATCCTTCACCTTTTAATCAGTCATTGGTGTCCAAGATATACTTAGAAAATACATATAACTTAGAAAAGTTACATTGGTACTTGTCTGACCTGGAATCTTACGCGTGCAATTCCAGGTCATGCAAGTACCAATGTAACTTTTAATTTAATTGTAATCGAACACGCGCAAACTCTTACTTGTGAGACTTTTAACTACTAGGCCACCACCTGCTATAGATGCACGCAATCGGCATTCGCTCAGCATAGTGTTACGAGAAACCCAACGCTGGTTTTCAACGACAGCCAGCATGGACTCATGAAGTCAACCGGTATACGTTGCAACTTCCTCCGAAAGCATATCATCATTTAAATTTCTAAACAGCCAACACTTTAACCATAAGGTCGCAAACTCCGAATGCTTACCCACAACGTAAGCATAGGTCTATCAGTACTGAACTTAGTAGAGATAAAACGACCTTATTTAGGAACGGACACATAAATTATGCGATCCTGCCCCTTGCTTACACGCTGAGTAATTGCCCTATTTACACTCTTAGAAGCTGACGAAGATGGGCGATGTTGAAGTAAACATGCCATAGAGATTAAAGAGACTAATTTACTTTGTACATATCTGCCTGTTTTTGGAACAGGGACAGATTGAGAAATGCTTTAACTTAATGGTTTATGTTTATTTATTAAATTAGATATTATATTTAGGTATCTTTTTACTAATATATAAAGCTGAAGAGTTTGTTTGTTTGTTTGAACGCGCTAATCTCAGGAACTACGGGTCCGATTTGAAAAATTATTTTAGTGTTGGATAGCCCATTAATCCGGGAAGGCTTTAGGATATATAACATCACGCTGCGTCTAATAGGAGGGGAGCATAAGTAACTCCATGCGAACGAAGTCGCTGGCGGCCGCTAGTCCTCCATAAAAAAGGGAGGATCCTCCGACCAGATGGGTGTCGTGTCTGGTGGGCCCCCACCCAACTGTTAATGTTGGGAAGTTGTATACATGCTAGTTGCACGTTAAACTCAACTTGCGAGATGCAGAATGTATGTGAAGTCAGTATGACGCATTATTCGTAAATGGCGTTTGTAGACAATTGTAAAAAAGATGTTAGAAAAGGTTTAAAGATAAGTATAAAAATTTAATAATTGGTAATATGTTGAGTACAGATTCAATAAGGTCTTTCTAAAATCAATACAAAGAAAAATTAGGAAACGCGATATAACCATGAAACCATGAAGCCCATCAAAATACGACGTACATATTCCATGGGCAAGGCATGTTGCAAAAATGAACGAAACCAGATCAGCAAAAGCAGCGTTTACTATATAGTGATCGAATGGTCGAAGAAACCGAGAGTGGCTCAAGCTCAGGTGATTTTAAGGAGTTTTAAGAACTGTCGATGTGAGAAAATGGAGTAAAAACGAAAATAGATCACGTTGAAGAAATACACTTGACCAAGGCCATAGTTTTCTATCAGAAAATGAACGAAACTGCGTGAGATCGATGTGAGATTGGCTGATTTAGCGAAGGAATTGATGTGGTTTGGATATAAGCACAGTGGATTAGGACCCAGGAAAGGCCCATCTGCAAGCCTTAAAGCTGTAAATGACGATGATTATTGTCTTCGGTCCTAAAGTAAATATTTTTCTCGTCTGTTACACAATATCCGTTTCTGTGTGGAGTATTGCAGCCACATATTTGGGCTGGTGCTGCCAAGTGTCACCTGGGCACTTTGGATTCAGTGGAGAGACGTGCAAAGAGGCTGATTGGTGACCCTGATCTAACTCGAGTTGGTCTCCAAAGCCTAGAGCACAGGCGTAGAGTAGCCAGCCTTTCGGTGTTCTATAGGATGCATTTCGGGGAGTGTGCGAGGGAATTGCATGATTTAATTCCCCCATCTCCGTTCCACCAGCGGACGACCCGTCGTACGGCTGGTTTCCACCCTTACGTTGTTAACACCACTACGATCCGGACGAAGCGTTTCGCCTCCTCCTTTATACCGCGTACATCGAGGGACTGGAACAATTTGCCAGCGGCGGTGTTTCCGTCGGACTACAATTTGAGTGTCTTCAAGGCTAGAGTGAATAGGCTCTTAATAAACTAGTGCGCTTTACCATCAACGATTGCGTCACTGCTTACCATCAGGCAGGATTGCGGTCAAGCGCTAGTTTATAATATATATATAAAAAAAAAAAACAATATACTAAAGTTTTGTAATGAACCTATTTCGGAAACTTTATCATAATATTGATATCAACTTTGTATCCTAACGGAAACTTTCACTAGAAAGTTAGACGTATATATTATAATAATAAACACAACGCAACAGACAATTAGAACAACTAAGTTTACGGGCTTGTTTATAGTCAGACTTGGCATTCGGCAATAAATACTATCTACCACTAAATATTAATTAACCCTGGCTATTATAATATGATCTATTGAAAGCGCGTATAAACGTAATTACTAAAGCTCGCTACTGGTCAAAGTTTTGATGAGGATTTGTGCAAATATTAGTGCTTTCTATTCAATCGTTATCTCGCACACATCTAGTGATGTTTGACTTCAATTGGTCTGTTTCACTACACTATATCTAGTATAGTGAAAGAGAACGATCTCACAGATGATGTATGCTGCATGTTGCTTGCAAATAAGCTTAAAGGCCTAGGCCGCACTACGGTTAAACCGCTGCGGTTTTTTTTTGTGCCCTAGTAAAATTAGTCGCAGGAAAAAACCGCAGGTGCGGCCGTTGCATTAGTCTTCTAAGGGCACAAATTCATGCGATTAAAAACCGCAGCGGTTTAACCGTAGTGCGGCCTAGGCCTAAGGTTCAAGGCTAGTTGAATAAATTTTGCAGTTTCGGGTAGTTTGGCAAGCTGGCATTTGTACAGGTTCGATAGATAAAACAGACCCTAATTTTAAATTTTGACCAATCCTAATCATTCTACTCCCAAAACTGTTGACTTGTTGCTAATCTATACCTCACTGCGTCATAATCTGCCTCCACTTTATTAGCGAGGTATTAAACTCACGGCAATACACGAGAAGTTTCAAACTTCACACTAATTATTTACTCATTAGTAACGCTTCAGAAGTTAAAAGTTCAGGAACAGATTTGTATAAAATTATAAATCCAATAATAGTAGGAGAATCTAAATCACCAAACATCACCAGACGACCCATCGTATGGCGAGTTACACCCTAACGGTTTTGACATCGTTACGATCCAGACGAAGCGTTTCGCCTCATCCTTTAAACCTAGGTAGGTACCGCGCACATCGAAGGACCAAAACAATTTGCCTGCGGCTATCTTGTCTAATTTAAAACTTTAAAAAATATGTATGGTCTGAAATTCACTTAATTCGCTTCGTATCTATTCTTCTATACTAATATATAAAGCTAAAGAGTTTGTTTGTTTGTTTGTGCGCGCTAATCTCAGAAACTACTGGTCCGATTTGAACAATTCTTTTTGCGTTGGATATCCTATTAATCCAGGAAGGCTTTAGGCTATATAACATCCCGCTATGACCAAAAGGAGCAGTGCAGTAACAAAAAATGTTGCGAAAACGGGAGCAAACGCAGACGTACATATTGCTTTCATTATTTTAACAGGCGCTTATTTTGTATCAACTCGACTCTTTTTATTTTTTTTTTGGAATGGGACGAACAGCGCATTCAGTTACCATTGAACTTTGGTCATGAGGAAATGCAATATAAGCAGTGAGCGCGGAAGAATGCTATAGCAATGTAAGTTGTTAGTTTGGGATGAATGTGATGATATTCCACAAAAGGGCAATTGAAGCACTAGATCGCACAATGGGGGACATCAAAGGCAACCAAGATATCATGGGAGGAACGGTGGTACCTTTAGCTGGTGACGCTTCCGGTGATTACTAGAGGTATGCCACCGGCAGATGATATAAATGCCTCTTTGAAAGCATCTGCATTATTGGTTCGTGTGAAAAAGTATTGTCTCACCACGAATATGCGAGGGAAACTTCATCACGATTCTCAAGCCGGGTATATGCAATATGCAGCTACTCTTTTAAAAATCGCAGTAGATCGCATGTTAACTGACAGTAACGGCATGATTAAAGTGAGTCGTGGGTTCTGTCAAGTTGTGGATAGCTCAGATGACCTATTAAATAATCTATCCGGATCTTCAAACAAATATGGCCAACCGAGAATGGCCATGTGAAAGGGCAATTTTGGCGCCGACTAATGAAGTAGCAAAATAAATGAACAAATCATGTTAAACGTTGAGGGAAATGTTATCGAATACCTCTCAGTGGACAATATTACGGACACTGAACAAGTTACATCATACCCTATAGAATTTTTCAACTCTTTAGAATTATCAGGAGTGCCACCCCATAAGTTGATACTAAAACTTGGTGTTCCAGTCCTATTAATGAGGAATCTTGACGCTCCAAAGCTGTGTAATGGTACTCGGTTACAAATAACACATTTGGGTCACAGCCTTGTAAAGGCTACAATCATGGCTGGAATGGCAAAAGGACAAAATGTCTTGATTCCCCGTATTCCCATCATTCCGACTGATTTGCCATTTCAATTTAAAAGAGTACAGTTCCTTCTGAAAGCAGCATTCGCTATAACATTCATGTCATTCATTTAGAAACAACATGTTTTTCTCATGGGCAAATCCATGTGGCATGCTCACGTGTATCAAATCCAAAAAAACTTTGAGTTTTTCTGTCTTTAAAATTATTAAGCTTGATAAAATATGAGCACATTTAAGTAAATGTGCTCCTATTTTATCAAACGTAATAATTTTAACCCTTATTTCTTAATATTCTAAGCATATCCAAAACACCAAACAACGCAAAATAATTAGAAGTATGATATTTGATGTTTCTTTCCTTTGCTAAACCTTTAAACCCGGTAAAATTAACGTTGCTATAGATAGACCTTATGTATGACCTTATGTGTATAATTCTACTATAATATAAACGCGAAAATGTGTGAGAATGTTTGAAACCTTGCAGTAATGTAGGCATTTATCTTGGCATTCCCCCGGAAACGGGAACCATCGCGCACTGTAAACTGAAGTCTACGCGGACGAAGTCGCTCGCAACAGCTAGTGCAACTATAAACATGACGTGTTTATTAAGTTCAAGTAAAATAGGAATTACTTAAATGTAACAACTTAACGTATTCTTAGTTGACTCACTCTTCTAAAATTTAATTGTAAAACAATAAGGCTTTTATTTCATTTTTTGTAACCTGATCACCTACTTTATACACTAAGAACTTCTACTGACCTTATTTGTTCTCTACAGCTAGATGCGAAATTCAGAAGAAACAAAACTAACTTCTACTAATTCCAATGTTTCTTTCATCAAAGATTTTTCAACTTATCAAGAAAAACAAACAGAGCGTAGGTAGTTTAATCTCATTTTTTATTTTTCAAAATAAAACAAACAATTGTCATAAGAATTACTCTAGTTCTTAGTTTTACTTATTAATTGAATCCGATGTAAAGAGACAACACCTATTACTTTTAAAGTTCCATTTAGCTAAAAGTGGGACACACTGCTCGAAACCACTTCCTGTCACAAAATACTACTTATAGCTAGGGTGAAAAGGGATTGAAGATGTTTATACGTAGCCTGGCATGCTGCCATCTTGTTTAGTTTTATAAAATGGCGGCCATGTACCTTTATGCGAATATTAGTACGTAAGTTCGCCCCATGGACAGATGCAGTTAAAATCACACTATTTAAAACATACTGAAAATCACTGTAGGCGAGCGCCCTATGGATCAATTGTATTTGACTTGCCGCCGTTTTGTTCCGTGTTCAGTACAATAACGCTTTCAGGGGGCTATTGCGACTGCAAAGGCATTGCAATGCATTTGCAATATTTGCGCACGTCGGAGTAGACAGTTTCTCAGCTGTCGTGCACGAAAGGAATGCGTCTTTTTTCCACAGTTTGCGGGGTAGTAGCACCAGCCTCTTGAGGGTGATCGCTGAATATGCACGACAAAAGCCTCATAATAGTATGTGGCATTTTATAAATAACGCTCTATCCTTACTAGAAAATAATAAATAACTAATATCCATACTAATATTATAAATGCGAAAGTAACTCTGTCTGTCTGTCTGTCTATCTGTCTGTCTGTCTGTCTGTTACGCTTTCCCGCTTAAACCTCTCAACCGATTTTGATGAAATTTGGCACAGACAATCTTTAGACCCTGAGAAAGAACATAGGCTACCTTTTATCCCGGAAAAATTGATGTTCCCGAGGGAAATCTAAAAAGCGCGATATACTAATATTATAAATGCGAAAGTAACTCTGTCTGTCTGTCTGTCTGTCTATCTATCTGTCTGTCTGTCTGTCTGTCTGTCTGTTTGTTACGCTTTCCCGCTTAAACCTCTCAACCGATTTCGATGAAATTTGGCACAGACAATCTTTAGACCCTAAGAAAGAACATAGGCTACCTTTTATCCCGGAAAAATTGATGTTCCCGAGGGAAATCTAAAAAGCGCGATATAACCGAACTCCAAGCGGGCGAAGCCGCGGGCGGAAAGCTAGTAGTTTATAAGTCAAATTGTACACTGACTATACAATATGTAAAGAAAACCCTGTCCGATCCGTGAAGGTATTGTTAGGTATCGTTAACTGATTCTAATAATGCCTACAAAGCCGGGCTAAACTTAAAAAAAAATCCCCCCCAAAAAAAATATTATTTCGAAAAAGCGAGGTAACTTAATGCATGTGCGGTAGGCAACCCGATAGCCCCGCCCCCCTTCACCCGCGCATGTATGCGCGGGTGTAGGGGAGCGGGGCATGCGGCACGTGGTCGCATCGCTATTCGCTCCATCACAAATGGTGTTGTCAGTTTTTTAAAAATTACCAAATTTCGGGGAAATTGGAATTAATACCCGGGAAAAAAGGATTATTTCAAAATTCATTAGTATTGTTACTATGATGATTATGTAAAATTTTATATTATATTTGGTCAAGTGTTTACCTAACCTTTATTATCCTTATGGGTCGGACAGGGTTTTCTTTACATATTGTATAACTTCGATTTTGTACTTTATATACATATTATTTTAGGTACTTCATAACGTCTATAGGCCATCGTAGCTCCAAATAAATGTTTTATTTTTATTATTATAAATGATAGCTGCAATCAATTCAAAAATTGTCTAAATGGCAGATAGTAGGGTATACCACAGACATTCATTTATTAATGCTCATGCATTTTAAATGCTTCTCCCTTTTATGATGTTTTTCATTTGAGAGGAATAAGTAAATAATATCGGTATTATTAGATAAGAATGTAGTGGTTATGACTGGTTTTCAAATCACTGGTTTTCATTTTAACAGTTCAACAACGAATTTTCAATGAAAGATGTTAACTTCATTGAGCAGATAAATAGGCTCATAATACTCAGAGTGACTATTCACTCTAATAAAATGTACGCTTCACCATCAACGTCTGTATCTTTACAAAAACAATGGAGTAGCAATGTCCTTCAAATTGAACCAGATTGAGATTGATGAAAGTGTTAAGCCATAGCCATATTACTGTGTCGTGACTTGGGATCAACCAATCCAAAAAATATGTTCAGGACTAAATCAAATACAAAAGAGTTTTAATTGGCTAGGACTGTGTCACGACACAACACAATAGTGTGGCTGTGGCTTTACGCTACTAGGACGTTGTGCGGACCACAGTTAGGTTAGGGTAAGTTCGGATCCAGGGGTGAGGGACATGGGAAAGTCCCCGCCCCCTATTCGATGGACCTCGAGGCGGAGGCGCGCGCGAGTGTCGGCGCGCGCCTTTGAGGCGATGCACGGGGTAGTTTGACAACCCACTACCCCGTGCAGGAGACGAGGCCCGGACAAACCGGGCCAGCAAGAGTGTGTGGGCCGTAGAAGAAATTAGACTCCCGCGGCCCCACGCGCGCTCGTGATAGAAGAGACACCGGGGTCGTTTTAGTCAGTAAGAGTCTGACAGACCCCGTCGCCCACCGCAGGGCGGCGGACATCCCTTGAGGATTTTCTCCCCGGAAAAAAAATATATGTTAAGGTCGGATCTCAGTTTTTTCTTGAAAGGTTAAGTACACCTATAGAAAAAACTTACATTTTGCTAGTTATGTGTAAGTTGTTATAGCGGGCAGTTTTATCTATACTAATATATAAAGCTGAAGAGTTTGTTTGTTTGTATGTTTGTTTGTTTGTGCGCGCTAATCTCAGAAACTAAGGGTCCGATTTGAAAAATTCTTTTTGCGTTGGATAGCCCATTAATCCAGGAAAGCTTTAGGCCATATAACATTACGCTGCGACCAATAGGAGCGGAGCATAACTAACTCTACGCGAACGAAGTCGCTGGCGGCTGCTAGTCTTATATGTACATATATTGAATTAGAAAGAAAGAAAAAGAATTCATTATGACTCGTACAGGAAGATCATAAAAAGTAAACTAAACATAAAAAAACAAATTACATGTATATAAAAAAGTAACAAAAATGAATTAGGTATTCAATCTCAGCACAAAGCTCCGATTTTTAAAAATAAATATCAGAGCACTACTATTCTGATAGTCCCCGAAAATGAGGGAAATTAAAAGAATAATTAACTAGTTTCACTTTGTCCCTGTATTTTCATTATATTACCAAATATTTTGACTTGCATTAACTAACTTTACCGAGAAAAAAAATGTAGAAGTCTTTTACCACAGTCTTACCAAAGTACAATCTCCAATCAAAAACAGATTTGCAGGGCTCATTTGAGGACAAAAACTGACCGATATTACGTAGATCCGATTGAGAACTTCGGGATGAATTTAGGATCATCTGAAAGTATTTTATTTCATTAAATTTGGTCCGAAATGTATGGAGATTGTACCAAAAGACTTTCAGAGATATTATTTCGTTGAAATAGTCGTTAGCGTGGCTTTTGTGCGATTGGTAATAGATTAGTAGGTGGAAGAAAGATTTCTACAATATGTATTTTTCTGGAGATTTTGTGTGGATTCGTTTTTGATGTATTGTTTTTATGATTAATTACATAAATATATCCCCAGCTGACCGCACGAAATAATAATATTGATACATTTTATTCTCTTACCATTTATTTCCTCTTTAAGTTTTGTTTACTATGTAGGTAGTATCTGATATTAAATAATTCAAATAATTAGAATAATCAATTGATAATTAACTAACGACCTTCTCAAATTTATGTCTGCAAGGACCTAAATGGTAGAAGGTAAAAAAGCACCTGGCACACATTCGAAACACCTAAGTACAGTAAGTATACTTTTGTATATTTTTGTACAAAAAGTACAAATAAACAAATGAATTGGAATAGGACAACCGACTTAACAATAACTTGAATTATGTTACCTTGTTGACACCACTACGAACCGGACGAAGCATTTCGCCTCTTCTTTTATCCTGCATACATCGAAGGATTGGAACAATTTGCCTGCAGTGGTCTTTCTATCTGACTACAATTTAAGTGTCTTCAAGGCTAAACTGAATAGGCTCTTAATAAACTAGCGCGCTTTACCATTAATGATTGCATTACTGCATACATCAAGTAGGATCGCAGTCAAGTACTATTTTGTAAAGTTATATAAAAAAAATGGGTGTGTAATACTACGGCCCTTTACCTTAGTATACACCTAAATATTGCCTGAGAGAGGTCGCTGGTCTTTAAATCAGTCCGTTCCACAATTTAAACTCCGTTCTTTTAAAAATATAATCCGTGGTGCATTTAATTTTATCAGCACGTTCACTCGATTTTCTATTCAGGCACTGACTAATGTTGTTTTGTAACTAACTGCTTGACGACAGCCGACTTACTATAGAATCTTCTTCATTGGCCTCGCGTTTTCCTGTTACTTGGGGGTCGGCTTTCTTAGTACGAAAATACGCGATATTCATAATTTAAATACCAGGAACAAACACAATTTTGCTGTACATCACACTCGTCTCCACAGAGTAGGCAACTCGTTCATGGGTCAATGTATACACTTTTACAACAAGCTTCCCATATATATTCGATACTTACCCATTCAACGATTTAAAAGCTGTATAAAGGCCAAACTTTGCAAAAAGGGGTATTATAAAATCACAGATTATTTAGAAGACAATAAAGCTTGGGACTGAGCTGCTCGCTCAGTGCGATGCGTAATTATGCTACAATTATGACATTTTCGACACTTTTTTTTAAGTCAGGTAAATTATTGTAAACATTTTCATTTTTAATGTCTCGACTTGAAAAAATACAATGATCCCTGAGTATGTTCCGGCTCCATCTAGTTTAAAAAAATATGACATGTAAAAGTGATCACTTTTACACGTCATATTGTTTACAATGAAATGAAATCGTTTATTAAACAACTCACTGATCAGTGATCCTACTTGCTTAATAAACTTCAAACGCCTCAGTACTGAAATGAAAAGAAATAAAATTTCTTTTCATTTCGCCACTTAATCCGCTGGTATGCGTCGTCATCTGAAAGCCCCAACTGGTTCATTTCCTTGCGGACATTCGTCATCCATGTAGTTGGAGGCCTTCCACTCACTCCAGAACACCATGATTAAAATTAAAGCCGTTTGCTACGGTTACGCAATCACCCTACTGTAAAAAATAAAAATAAAAAATATGACATGTAAAAGTGATCACTTTTACACGTCATATTGTTTACAATGAAATGAAATCGTTTATTAAACAACTCACTGATCAGTGATCCTACTTGCTTAATAAACTTCAAACGCCTCAGTACTGAAATGAAAAGAAATAAAATTTCTTTTCATTTCGCCACTTAATCCGCTGGTATGCGTCGTCATCTGAAAGCCCCAACTGGTTCATTTCCTTGCGGACATTCGTCATCCATGTAGTTGGAGGCCTTCCACTCACTCCAGAACACCATGATTAAAATTAAAGCCGTTTGCTACGGTTACGCAATCACCCTACTGTAACAGAATAAAAATAAATTGGTTTTCCCAGCAAAATGTAGGTACAATATACCTACGGTACAAATATAAGATATTAAAATCAGCGAGGCTTATCGCCGCCCTCCAATTTGTTCAACTTCCTTGCTTACCAAAATTGATACTTGGAGAATATTCTCTTTTTTCCGGTAGAAAATAGGATGTGTCTTAATCGGCTTTGCCATCACTTCCGTCGGAGATTTAAAAATATCTTATTTGTGGGTGTACGACAATGTTCTTTTGTTATTATATAATTTATTTTTACATTTTAAGGAAGTTCCCTATAGTGTTAGAGTAATTCCAAGGATTTTGAAGGGGGAAGATGTTCGGCCAACTAGAACGTTTAAGCGCTTAAGACATTTTTGACAGTGACGTGTATCGACCGAAAATCAGTGCGTAATGAGCGACAGACCAGTGAGCATCACTTTTGTTATATTTTTGTATTTTTCTGGAATATAAACCCAAAGTATAAGAGAAGAATCTGGCTGTCTCATTTTCTAAATCCTTGACAGAAGACCTGCGCATTCATTTGGTATATTAACATAGTTATGTTATACTAATATTATAAATGCGAAAGTAACTCTGTCTGTCTGTCTGTTTATCTGTCTGTCTGTCTGTCTGTCTCTCTGTCTGATACGCTTTCCCGCTTAAACCTCTCTCTAGATAGCAATTGGAACGAAATAAACTTTGGAATATGCGTTGTTATTAATCCATACTAATATTATAAATGTGAAAGTAACTCTGTCTGTCTGTCTGACTATCTGTCTGTCTGTCTGTTACGCTTTCCCGCTTAAACCTCTCAACCGATGTTGATGAAATTTGGCACAGACAATCTTTAGACCCTGAGAAAGAACATGGCTATCTTTTATCCCGGAAAAATTTGATGTTCCCGAGGGAAACCTAAAAAGCCCGATATAACCGAACTCCACGCGGGCGAAGCCGCGACCGGAAAGCTAGTGTTATATATATCGGGAAAACGTCAGGAAGTGGGGCCAAAGGTTGCGGATAGTTGAGTTGTCTTCTCATCCGCATGAGCATCCATCGTGGGCGGTATTTCGAGAAAACGTTGAACAATAACTATAGTGTGATGTTCGATACATATTATTTTAATTGTACAGACACTTAGGTCACTTTAATATTAAGGGATTACAATGATAATCTCAGATTAAAACAGATAAGAGACACTGGGTTTGAGCATGACCAACACACACTCGATCAAAGCTTGAGCAAAGATCACAATATTCTAAACTACCCAGTCACGCGCCGTTATATACAGGATGGCCCATCGATTGACGTCATAAAAAAAAATTAAGGTCCGGCATTTCGTGGGATATCCGAAACACCCCCATGTATGTATGTTCCGCGATATTTTATAGTTTTCGAGTTATGATTTTTTTTTTACTTTTCGAGGAATTTCAACCGGACAAGTATAAAAAATAGTTTTATTTTTTTTTAATTAAGACTTCTTAAAATTTTTTTTGCAACAGAATCCTCATGTGCTGCACTTTAATACATAAAATAACTAGCTTCGTAACTTTGATGAAAGGTACGAAAATGTTGGTCAGAATTCAAAAAAATACGTTCCGTGAATTAAGACTTTAATTTTCAACTTTACATTAAAAATCTAATCAAGTGTTATTTCACTTCTTATTTACTCTCAACAATGCGCCAGACTCTCAGCTTTCATAATCAGAAGACAGAAGTAGTACTTTAAAGCAAGTTTGGCTAACACCGGGCTTTCTAAACACCAAGGTAGCAAAATTCATAAAATTACTTAGCTGGTTACAATTGTTTTTTTTTTTTTGCATTTACTATTATTTCTGAGGCAAATTAATGAATAAGAAAGCTGAAAACCTATCGTGTAAGTAAGATAAGGAAAAAAAAAGTAGAATTTTATGTACGAATCTTTAATTAAATTTACAATAAATTTTCAAAGTGGCCACCGCCAGCGGCAATGCACATTCTAAATCTGCGTAAAAAATTGTGTTTTAATCTGCGGAACGCCTGTCTGTTTTCATTCACTACCCGTTTTGCTTCTAAAATCTTCTGCCTCAGTTCTTGTTCACGGGAACACTCCCGGGCGTATGCTGTTTCCTTATAATAGCCCCAAATAAAGTAATCTATGGGGTTGAGGCATCCTATCCATCTGTTAGGAAATTCTGCATTCAAATAATCCCGGACTTGTGTCGCGTAGTGACACGGAGCGCCGTCACATTGAAATATCATAGTGCGTCTTAGTTGTAGATTTACATCTTCAAGCAAATCTTCAAAGTCATTCTCTAAGAAGTTTTTGTAAGTTGGTCCATCAAGTCTGCTCGGCAATTCTAATGGACCAATTAATTCGCCATTGAGAACACCAGACCGCACAACAGCATACGCCCGGGAGTGTTCCAGTGAACAAGAACTGAGGCAGAAGATTTTAGAAGCAAAACGGGTAGTGAATGAAAACAGACAGGCGTTCCGCAGATTAAAACACAATTTTTTACGCAGATGTAGAATGTGCATTGCCGCTGGCGGTGGCCACTTTGAAAATTTATTGTAAATTTAAATAAAGATTCGTACATAAAAATCTACTTTTTTTTTCCTTATCTCACTTACACGATAGGTTTTCAGCTTTCTTAATCATTAATTTGCCTCAGAAATAATAGTTAATGCAAAAAAAAAAACAATTGTAATCAGATACGTAATTTTATGAATTTTGCCACCTTGGTGTTTTGAAGACCGGTTTTAGCCAAACTTGCTTTAAAGTACTACTTCTGTCTTCTGATTATGAAAGCTGAGAGTCTGGCGCATTTTTGAGAGTAAATAAGAAGGGAAATAACACTTAATTCGATTTTTAATGTAAAGTTGAAAATTAAAGTCTTAATTCACGGAACGTATTTTTTTGAATTCTGACCAACATTTTCGTAACTTTCATCAAAGTTACGAAGCTAGTTATTTCTGTTGCAAAAAAAAATCTTAAGAAGTCTTAATTAAAAAAAAAAACAATTTTTTATACTCGTCCGGTTGAAATTCCTCGAAAAGTAAAAAAAAATCATAACTCGAAAACTATGAAATATCGCGGAACATACATGGGGGTGTTTCGGATACCTCACGAAATGCCGAACCTAAATTTTTTTTTATGACGTCAATCGATGGGCCACCCTGTATAATTTTGCTATGTCACTAGATACACATGCCATTTTTTTTTATATAAACCTATTTTGTCTCTCTCATGAGCCTTCTTTTTTTCTTAATTTCTTCGCCCCTTGCCCCCCCTCTCCGGCTTTGTCGGTGGCAGCGCACAGGTCACTCTGGCTGTATGTTTTAGTTTCAACTTACAATTCCCCCTATTATGTCCAAAGATGGTTCAGAGTGAAAAGTGAAAAAACAAACATTTTTTGTTTCAACTTTGAAATCCATAGAATGTCCTTCGCCCAGAGCGGAAGAAGTCATTTGATGATTTTCCATCCAGAACAAAAAAGGTATTCTACAGTGTGATACTGTCAGTGATGAGATTTAAACAGATTTTAGCAACCTATAATTGACAAGCTATTTTAGTCACAGAACACGTGAATAATCTTTCTTTACGTAAGTATTTCTGTGGGATGAATTTTGAGTAGAATCGAACGTATATCGAGGTGATGAAAGAGATTTAAAAAGCGCGTGTGTGGAAGGTACGGACTACAGCATGTTACATAAGTTTCTTTTTAAATATTTTTAATTGCATTAAAATTTAAAAGTTTTCACTCGTACACGCGAATACACACTAAACTATACATTTCCAGTTTAGCTAACCTCCAACTTATAATGGTAATGTATAGGTTGATAATGTTGATATGTAGTCCTGCGTACTATCTTAAAAACCTAACAAAAAGTGTAAAGTATCCTTACCACCCCAACAGTCAAGATAATCCTCTTAATGAGTGCACCTAATCTCCAAACAATGCTCCTCATCAAGAACCACTTAAAAACCTCTGATCTCCACTCAACTCGAGCCACTCTGACGCAATGAGATCTATTCAGGGAGGCTATTGTGTGAGTGCTAGTTTGTGACGTGTCTCAAAGATACAGTAATGAAGGGGAAGATTGTCCGATTCATTCTGTGAAAGCAAATGTTGGTTCTGCTTAATTGCAATTTGCCTTTGAAAGTGTGGCTTTTATGTCTGAATAGGAGAGTTTCTTGTAATATAGTTGTATAGAATGTTCCTTCTTCTAAACTATACAACGTTATTTTATGTATACTTACGCGAAACCTGAAACACGTGTCCGATATTTTTAGGTAAAGAATCTATGTACAAAATTTCAAAAAGATATCATGAGAAACCACAAAGTTATGAGCGCGTTATCTTACCTGGTTGTCCCATCCAAAAATATGGTCAACGCTCCGCCCGCGAGCGGCGCGTGCGGGGGGGCTGTCTCATGTACCTAGCTATGATCTACCGTCAGCTGTGTTGCGCGATCGGTAACCTCACTGCAACAATTTCTAAATATATTTGGGAAAAAATATAGCATGGTGTAAAAATGATTGGAATCGATTCAGTTGCTTATTCTGAATAAACTGTATTCAGGTTTCGTATAAGGAAAAAATAACGATGTATATACAATATGTAAAGAAACCCTGTCCGATCCGTGAAGGTATTGTTAGGTATCGATAACTGATTCTACTAATGCCTACCAAAGCAGGCTAAACTTAAAAAAAAACCCCTAAAAAAATAAATATTATTTCGCATAAAAAGGTAACTTAAAACATGTGCGGAAGGCCATACAGGCGCGGGCGAAGAAGGGCAGGGCACGCGGCACGCGGTCGCATCGCTATTCGCTGAGAATTATACCGTCAAAAACAATGTTGTCACTTTTTAAGAATTACCAAATTTTTGGGAAGTTGGAATTAATTCGCGGGAAAAAAGATTATTTCAAAATTCACTAGTATTGTTACTATGATGATTATGTAAAATTTCATATGTTATTTAGTCATGTGCTTACCTAACCTTTACTATCCTTACGGGTCGGACAGGGTTTTCTTAACATATTGTATACACTGAACAACTTTCACTTCATCATTATCATCATCCGCCTAGCCTGTTCATACATTGGTCTCGACTTTCAGTTCCGCCAGCTGAATACCAGTATTTTACATAGAGCGACTGCCTACCTGACTTCCACAACCCAGTTACTGGGTAATACTATATATACCCCTTCGTAATACTGGATGTCGGACTTTCGGGCTTCTGACTCTTCTTCTTCTTCTTCAAAGGCCTCCCCCAAGGCTTTCCACGATGACCGGTCTTATGCTGCCCGCATACATCAGCTTCCCGCGACTTTCACCAGGTCATCGGTCCACCTTGTTAGAGGCCTCCCTATGCTGCGTCTTCCGGTATGTGGCCTACACTCCAGAAACTTACTGCCCCATCGGCCATCGGTTCTCCGAGCAATGTGCCCCGCCACTGCCACTTAATTTTAGCGACTCGAAGAGCTATGACGGTGGAGGAGATCCGCAGAAGATTTAGTTCTTCTGCGGATCTCCTCTGAGCATAGTTCTTTCCATTACCCTTTGTGTGACTCTGAGCCTTCGTATGAGGCCCATTGTGAGCGACCACGCATTCCACAATGCATTCCATAATGATACTTAATACTTCGTAGGTATATTAAAGTTTAGAATCAATTATAGACTGCCCGTAACGACAGTCGAAGATCTACAAATGACAGCCGAGAACAATGGCTTAACGTACTTTCCGAGGCACGAAAAGATCTCGGTATGTAAGGGCGGTCACCCATCCTTAGACCAACCGTGGCAAGCATAGCTTAACCACCATCGATCGACGTGTGCGATTGTTAAAATTCAAATTACTGCCAATTCTAATATTAAGATTAAGTGGACGATCATTGAAATTACAAAAAATGACACTGCATAAAGTCAAACAGAAACAAAAGCAAGTCAATTGAATCAGAATAATTAAAACAATCGGAATAGTAATATGCCTATGGCATGGATTGCCTTGTTCAGAATCTAAATTAAATTTAACAGACAGGATTAAACTAAAATGATCTATAGTTTTTTTTTTTTTTTTTACACACTATAAACCAGCGCTTGACAGCAATCCTCCCTGATGGCAAGCAGCGACGCAATCGTTGATGGTAAAGCGCACTAGTTTATTAAGAGCCTATTCACTCTAGCCCTGAAGACACTCAAATTGTAGTCCGACGGAAACACCGCCGCTGGCAAATTGTTCCAGTCCCTCGATGTACGCGGTATAAAGGAGGAGGCGAAACGCTCCGTCCGGATCGTAGTGGTTCGTGGTGGTGTGGTTTCGTTAATGAAATAAAAAGAAAAAGATGCGTTGAACTTAAAAATAGTTAAGTTTGTTTAGAATTATAATCAATGGGCACCCTTGGATGAATCAAATATGACCTTACTAGCTTTCCACCTGCGGCTTCGCCCACGTGGAGTTCGGTTATATCGCGCTTTTTAGATTTCCCTCGGAAATATCAATTTTTCCGGGATAAAAGGTAGCCTATGTCCTTTCTCAGGGTCTAAAGATTGTCTGTGCCAAATTTCATCAAAATCGGTTGAGAGGTTTAAGCGGGAAAGCGTAACAGACAGACAGAGTTAGTATGGATTGATTCATGCTGTAGTTATAGACTGACTCATTTTGAGCACAAAATTATAATTGAATCATTACCATCTCATCTTCATCCCAGCGTTAATCCCAGTCGCATCCGAAGCCTTTTTCAGCTTTGGAGTCTGGGGTCCGCTTTACCAGTCCAACTGCTGATATGGCTAAACTTCAACATTTTCCGTGAAGCGACTGCCGTCTGACCTCCACAACCCGAAGGCGACATTGAAGCATTGCAGTTAGACCAATTGTTGGACTTTTGAGGGCTCCAACAACCCGTAACGACTACCACTAGATGTTCGTATGGCAACCGGGACCAACGGCTTACCGTGCTTTCCGAGGCACGACCAGACCAGTGCAAATATTCATATTCAAGCATACAAATACTTGCGCTACCGCTACGCCACGGAGGCTGTCAATCATTGGAATGGAATCATTACCATCTATATCATAATAACAGATTTATAACATTAATTTCACAAGTAAAGTTCGCTTCGTATGGTTCGAGCAAGAAAATTTAATATAATTACGTAGACTTGTTTGTTTTCCGCGTTTGCTGTGCACTTAATTAGCTTTGCAAAATGAATGGAATTAGTTAGTATGCACTTAATTTAGATAGCAATTGGAACGAAATAAACTTTGGAATATGCGTTGTTATTAATCCATACTAATATTATAAATGCGAAAGTAACTCTGTCTGTCTGTCTGTTACGCTTTCCCACCTAAACCTCTCAACCGATTTTGATGAAATATATATATATAATAGATAAATATAATACATAGGCTACCTTTTATCCCGGAAAAATTGATATTCCCGAGGGAAATCTAAAAAGCGCGATATAACCAAACTCCACGCGGGCGAAGCCGCGGGCGGAAAGCTAGTCAGAAATAAAAATAATATTTGGCACTTTAATGAACAGAGCAAACAAAACTATTAAAATAACAACAATAGTAAAATTTATAATATGTGTCTGGCCAGAAAGGCTCCAAATCTTAGTACCTATAATACTTTCATGGATCTTACCTCATCAAGTCGTCTAATTGAATACCATCATCATCATCATCATCATTTCAGCCGAAAGACGTCCACTGCTGGACATAGGCCTCCCCCAAGGTTCTCCACGACGACCGGTCCTGCGCCTCCCGCATCCAGCGGTTTCGCGCGACCTTCACCAGGTCATCGGTCCACCTTGTCGGGGGCCTACCCACGCTACGTCTTCCGGTGCGTGGTCGCCACTCGAGAACCCGTCGGCCCCATCGGGCATCGGTCCTACGGGCAATGTGTCCAGCCCACTGCCACTTCAGTGTTGCAATTCTTCGGGCTATGTCTGTTACTCTCGTTCTTCTGCGGATCTACTCATTCCTGATTCGATCGCGCAGTGAAACCCCAAGCATAGCCCTCTCCATTGCCCTTTGGGTGACTTTGAGCCTTCTTATAAGGCCCATTGTTAGCGACCACGTCTCAATTCCATAAGTCATCACTGGCAACACACACTGGTCGAAGATTTTTGTCTTGAGACACTGCGGTATTTCGGACGAGAAGATATTACGTACCATTATGGATACCATAAATTCACAAAACTATCCGGATTCATCCGAATATGACGGTCTTCGTGGTTACCTTTGCACATCTGTGCCTGATTCTTCAGAGAGTGTGTTCAAGTGTGATGATATATTATACATGGGTATATACCTAAGTGGCTAGTATACGAACATAAGAATAAGCTCTTTAGCGTTCTCAATATCCAAAACTGTTCTCGCATGTTAAATCTAAGGATCAATTTAAAAGTCTCCTAAAAACTCGTCTCTCAATGTATCCGTATTTATGTTTGTAATAAAACCTTACGTTGGCGAAAATTTGTATAACTGAATATATTATTTATTATACTCAGTTCATTTACCTACTTAACATAATTGTCAAAATTGTAGTTTCGTAAATAAGTAATAACTATAAATACATAGTTCTATTAAGCATATTGAGCAACATAAGGGGAAAACCTTTTCAAAATTGATGTAATAAGTCTCACGTTAAAAGCAGTACCTATTTTAACTTAGCAAGAAATAATCTTACTGTCCCACCAACGCGACGCACACAACTCACGGCCACTTGTTGCTACGCAACGCGCCGAGTGCACGACGCATGCGCGCTCCTTAACCTTGCTTGTTCAATCGTAATGAGACTGGCTTGTTTTCTTTTCCTGCAAAAGTGCCTTCTATCCATTTTTTTTTTCATTTTCTTTACTATGTGAAAACAAAAACAGCAATAACACGTGTAAACAATGTAGTAGAATGTACCAACGTTCTGTTTCGCTGTTTTAAAGACGCCTTAGCTCGAGTGCGCAGAGTAAACGTACCGTTTTAAGTACATAATTCGCTGAAAACCAGCCATCCGACCACCGCCGCTGATAACCAACGCTGGGCTCTATTTTGCATAGTGTTAAGCGACAGCTTGGCAGTTTTGCGTGGATGTGACGCATGCTGCCTCAACCATTTCTTATTTTTTGCGTCATATTTTCTGCAAATGATCGTTATTTATTTCTGTCTAAATTGAACGATTTTCGAATCGAGAACACAGCGTTCTTTAATCTTCTTCTACTTCAGCCTATAGAGGTCCACTGCTGAACAAAGGCCTCCCCCAAGGCTTTCCACAATGACCGGACTTGTGCTGCCCGCATCCATCGGCTTCCCATGACCATCACCAGGTCATCGGTCCACCTTGTTTTTATAGCCTCTTGGTTTAAATTTTATTCGATAAATATTAGTTATGACTGATCCATAGATAAGGAAAAAAAACTGCCTTCAAAATGGTGAAGGAAATTTTGAAGACGACATGATCCCTAACCCGAGGAGGTCCACAGTAGCGAGCCGGCACTAATCAGAGGGTTGCGGACGCATCGTTCGTTCTCGCGATCCCCGACATAGGTTTGGAACACCGGGGAGTTTTTTAGTCAGTAAAAGTCTGACAGACCCCACCGGCCACCCCACGGCAACGGACATTCATAAGGATTTCCCCCCGAGGAAAAAAAAAGTGTAGGTATTAACCCACACTAGTCCGTGTGGTAACTTATAGCCTACTCCCTCGAAAAGAGGAAGCCTGTGTTCCAACAATGGGAACATTATAGGCTCATTATAGTTGGTATGAAGAAACTATGTAAATATTTATCAACTTAACGAGCACATTAAGCTTTATGACGAGTAGTTTGGCTTGCGTGAGACACTGTGGACTGAAAATGTTATCTTGACTTTGAAATATAAGTAAATTTCTCGGTGGTAGGCCATAACATCGGCTGCCGGCAGAAGTTACTACCCACCAGACAAAGTCTTGCCGCCAAGTGATTCGTCGTGTTCCGGCATGATGTCTGGTGAAGCCGTACGGAGGATGGGTCTGAGCAGTTGTGTTGCGATGTGTGCCGGGTACGATGCGCCAAATGTTGTCGTGTCAGGTTTGGTCAAGGAGGGTCTCCAGATCAATCTCCCTCTGGCGCAGCATCGTTGGTCGTGTTGTTGGGTTTAACATTGTATCATCTCGCTCAACTGCCGTCTTCCTTCCTATTCACTCAGTTTTGTTGAGTGAATAGGCTCTTAATAAACTGCCGCGCTTTGCCATCAACCACTGCATCACTGCTTACTATCAGGCGGGATTGCAGTCAAGCACTGGCTTATAATTATAAAAAAAATAAGTATTTTTCCTACAGTGTCAGGTACTAGTTATCTTGCATTTTTACTGAACTGCAGGGTAAAAGCGTAAAACGCTACCAATAGCAATCGGTTTCATTTTGACAGTTCTTCAACATACATTACGTTATTAAAGTTGTTGAATAAACACATCTTTCAAACATATAAAGCAATGGATTAGCAATATTATGCTTCTAAATGCTTAATATTGATAGTACATAGTAGTTTGTTACGCAATTACGGTGCTCTTTGCTGCAGCCATAAGGTACACTTTCCTGCTGTCTTTACACATTTTAGTTGATTCTTATTTTTTATTTATATTTTGTTTTTATCTGATGTATTGTGTATATTTTAGTGTGTGTTAAACGTATTTTCTTTCTTTCTTTCCCACGGCTTCGTCCGCGTCATCATCAACCTTTTATCGTCCTATTGCTGGGCACAGGTCTCCTCTCATACAGAGAAGGATTGAGCGTAATCACCACGCTTGCTCAATGTGGGTTGGCGATTTCAAACTTAAAGTCCAGGTTTTCTCAAGATGTTTTCCTTCACCTTTTAATCAGTCATTGGTGTCCAAGATATACTTGGAATATTTAAAATGTATTCGTCCGCGTGTATATCGGAAATTATATATCTTACGGACAAGTACAAAATAAAAATTATCGGATGTATTAACAGAGATGGAATCAGCCCCCTAAACAGGGCAGGTTATAAACAATTTGTGCCAAATTCAGCCCAAATCCGTTCAGCCATTTTTGCGTGATTAAGTAACAAACGTCCAAACATACTATGACACCATATCAGAAAAATACCTGTCTGTGATTGCCTCTAGAACCTATCGAAAACTTTTGACTCAGTGGACTACAACAGCCAAAGGCTAAGTTTGGAAAAATTCCACTTTTCTAGAACGCACTTATCAAATGATCTAGGTTAAATAATATTTAAAAAAACTCTTTTCGTATCTACACTCAGCGTGTTGGTGCCAAAGCCTCTTGCCTTTATCATAATGACTTCAGTTTTTATAGCTGTGGAATAAAATGGTTCGTAGTACCCACCATTGTCAATAAAACAGTAATTACTTACCTGCCTTAATGGTGTACTTATGGTGTTCTGTAATGGTCGTAAGAGATGCTTTGTAATGGCTGCTACCTTCATACTTATAGGTGTTGTTGTTAAATTAAGTAGGAAAATATTTTAGGATCCACTTAGGTGTAACATACCTACAAGCCATCAACCGATCTTCATTAAAGTACCTAAATTTGATTTTGTCTCTGTGGAAATGTTCTAAAAAGTTGGTCCTCGGATAAATATCCACTGAAGGCGCATGTATGATGCCACGGATTGTTCCGTGACCCCTGGCGGACAAGTATGTGACATGCCCTTCCACTCCACCCAAAGAAACGAGGTCATTTTATAATTTTCCATCTTCAAAAAAAAGCCCCATGTATGATAAACATAAGATTTGTGGAACGTTTTACGACGAAGTCCTCATAAAATACTTTAGTGAAAAAAATAACTTAAGTTTTCATAAAATATTAGCATTCTAGTTTAGTATGCAACCTTATTGGCAGTATCAACTCAGTGTTATTCACAAACTGAAACATTTAAAAGGACAAAATAATGCTTATCTATTCTATTGCTTGATGTGTGAAAAATCTCGTCTGTTGAACAACATAAACATGTCAATTAATATTGTTGAACTGTCAAAATGAAACCTATTGCTATTGATAGTACTTCTCGCAACTCCCCCCACTGTATTACAAAAATACTTTTTATAACAAATATTATCATCATCATCAACCTTTTTTATCATACCACTGCTGGGCACAGGTCTCCTCTCATACAAAGGAGGATTGAATGTAATCACCACGCTTGCTCAATGCGGGTTGGCGATTTCAGACTTCAGAAGTCCAGGTTTCTTCAAGATGTTTTCCTTCACCTTATAATCAATCAGTCATTGGTGTCCACGATGTACTTAGAAAGTACATATAACTTTAGAAAAGTTACATTGGTACTTGTCTGACCTGGAATCGAACCCGCACACTCATACTTGAGAGGATGGTGTTTTAACCACAAGGCCACCATGACTTCATTAAACATAATACACACAAACAAATTCTTCATCGCCATGTCAATGGCAAGACAGCGGATTACATTATATCGGCCCGAAACATCGCAACGCTTCTCGTCGCCTCAGTGGCAGCGCAAAGGGTTTTGGAGTACAAAGGGGCTGCCCTATAGAGCAAACCATGCGCATATTCTAGTATCCTGATACTAGGTGGAATATAAGCGTCACACCACATCGACTACCTGCTACCATGCCGTCAAATTAGCCACAGTTTAAAAAGTTTAGTTACATTTTCCCATCTGGGTTCCGAGGTGGTTCAGAGACTTCGAAGTAATTTCTATTTACCTACTTAATTACATACGGAACTTTGTTTTCATACGTAATTAGCTTGTAGTTAAGTTATACTTATAATAGCCGTACGAGTCGATCGAATAAGTTAAGCTGCGCTTGCGGCGCTGGGTCCATATACATACATACCACGCCTTTCCGCGCTTCAAAAAGTACGTGGACTGGTTGATCACTGCCTTAAATATCCGAATCCTGAGCGACAATCATTCGTTACAGGTTTGACAGCTTGACAGTCTGACAAACAGTATTACTAAGTGACTTTGTATTGTGCAATTTAACTTTTTCCCCGTGTGATAACAGGCTTAGAATAGGACCAACCCATATCCTCCTGTAGATATGGACCTCCGAAAGAGGCGACTAAGGGAACTCTCGTTAGTGAAGCGGCCAGCGCTTCTCCTATGGAATATCAAATTACTGCGATCCCCAACCCGCCTGCAAGTATGGGGATTATGGGAATCCCCCCGCAAAACAATGAAAGCCTTAGGGGAGGCCTTTGTCCAGCAGTGGACAGCTAAAATGCTTAAGAAAACTCCTTGATCATATTTGTTTATTTTAAATGTTTGCATCAACGCGTCCCTCCCCTGTAGATATTTATCAGATACTGCAGGAATCTGCTGCTCATCATTTATATCTACTTCTATATATGCCTACTCATCACCATCATCATCTCAGCGTTAATCCCAGTCGCATCCGTAGACTTTCAGCTTTGGAGTCTGGGGTCCGCTTTACCAGTCTAACTGCTGATTTTGGCTAAACTTCGATATTTTCCGTGAAGCACATACTACAGGAATGTGCTGCATATCATTACTATCTACTTCTTTATATACTGTCTCTTAAAATACAGAACAGCCTAGTTTAAGATGCAGGGTTACTATAATTATGTACAGAATTTTTTGCAACACATTGTAATGCCTAGAATAAGTCCTAAGTTTTCTCCGTGGTAGGCAACAACATCAGCCGCCGGCATAAGTTACCACCCACCAGACAAAGTCTTGCCGCCAAGCGATTCGTCGTGTTCCGGCATGATGTCTGGTGAAGCCGTACGGAGGACGGGTCTGAGCAGTTGTGTTGCGATGTGTACCGGGTACGATGTGCCTAATGTTCTTGTGTCGGGAGTTTGGTCGTGGAGGGTCTCCAGATCATCCTCTGGCGCAGCATCGTTGGTCGTGTTGTTGGGTTAAACATTGCATCACCTCGCTCAACTGCCGTCTTCCTTCATATTCACTCAGTTTTTTTTAAGTGAATAGGCTTAATAAGCTAGTGCGTTTTACCATCAACGATTGCATCACTGCTTACCATCAGGCGGGATTGCAGTCAAGCACTAGTTTATAACTAATAAAAAAAAAAAGTCTACCCGTTAGTTATATCTACATTTCTGTGGGTAACTATTTTGTTAAATAAACTTCACTATTTACTATTATGATACAGAACATTATGTAACATCACAACTGTATGGCTCGAAGAGTTAGGTAGATAAGTACGTATAATGCACCCACATTTCACTAGTTATGGCCTCCCCAATGCAACTGTTACGGGCTAGGGGTACTAAAATGCCGGTTAAGGGTTACGAAGTTTATTGGCAACGAAGGTACAGTCGATTGTAGGCAATGACAAGTAGAACGTAGCTGATGTCGTACCGAAGTCTTCTCTTATGTCCACGAAGTCCGTGTCGTAATCACACAATAACAGTACAGATGTTACTTCACGTAGTACTCACAGTTCTCTTTACAGTTGTCGCAGTAGGTATTCTCAAAGATTGCTTCTTAACTGTCGCTGTTTTCGTATCGCTAGTCGAGTGTAGACTGACTCCGCGTCGGCGTGACGGTGTTATATATAGTCCAGCTGATCGAACATTCCAGATTCCTCTAGACGTAATAATAATAGCACATAACTTCGAGGTCACTCGGAAGTACCTACGGTAATTCCCGGAAACGGGTTTCTAGAAATTTCGATGTCGACACTTTGTTGACAAAACTGTTGAGACCTGTACCATTCGATAGGCCGTCCTAAGTCTAGCAATGCGTTTTATTATTGTACCTAGAAAATGTCTAGATCTAGCGAAATAGGGCTCAAAAGTGACACACTGCATGTCACGCGATATTGAACCTTATGCCATCGACATAAGGTCCATTCGTAACATTGCCCCCTTCTTAGTCATGCTCGTCCCGAGCATGATTTGATCCATAATAACGAGCTAGGCGGTCTACGTGTACGACCTTCAGCTTCCCTCTAGGTCCTTTCTTAATCCGGTAGGTGACATCGTTTATTCTGGTTACTATCGTGTACGGACCCTCCCATTTGGCTTGGAACTTTGGACTCTTTCCTTTCCTTCTAATGGGATTATGTAACCATACTAAAGTTCCCTCTTCAAATCCGGGCACGTTAGCTTTGCGGTCGTATCTGATCTTCATCTTCTCACTGGTTTTCAGACCATTCTCTCTCACTAGCTCATGTATTCCATCTAATTTACGCCGCAGGTCGGCCACATAGTCGACGGCTAGGATAGGAGTATCGGGAGGTGTTCCGGTTAGTGCATCTATTGGTAGTCTAACTTCTCGGCCGAAGTTGACTTTCGCCGGTGTGCAATTTGTGCTATCATGTGTTGCAGAGCGGTATGACATTAAGAAGAGCGGAATGTATTGGTCCCAATCCCTCTGGTGTTCTTCCACTACTTTGGCCAAATGATTCTCTAGCGTCTGGTTGAATCTTTCCACCATTCCATCTGACTGAGGGTGATATGGTGTTGTACGAGTCTTATGTATCCCGAGTAGTTGGCAAACCTCTTGAAATAGTGAAGACTCAAAGTTTCTACCCTGGTCAGAGTGTAACGCCAAGGGAACGCCAAATCGACAGAACACCTCGTGAACTAGCTTTTTGGCGACTGTATGAGCTTCTTGGTTGGGTACTGCAAAAGCTTCTGGCCATTTGCTGAAATAGTCTTGCATGACGATGATATACCTATTCCCTTCTTCAGTAACAGGGAATGGCCCAGCTATATCGACAGCAACTCTTTCCCACGGTGCACCAACATTATACACTTTCAGCCGACCCCTGGCCCTCGTTTGCGGTCCCTTTACTGAGGAGCAGGCTACACATTTTCTACACCAGTCCTCTACGTCTTCGCGGCAATGCACCCAATAGAATCTTTTTCTCACCTTTTCCAGGGTTTTCTTTACTCCTAGATGTCCTCCGGATACTCCGTCGTGCACCTGTCTTAGCACTGACGCGACTTTATCGCAGGGGACAACTATCTGTAAGGTGACCCCCTGTCCACTGGGCGATTCCCATTTCCTCTTGAGAACTCCATTATCAATTATCAGGCTGTCCCATTGAGCCCAGTAACTTTTTGCTGTTGGGCTAAGCGCTGATATTTCACTCCAAGTGGGCCTTTGGCCACGTTTCTTCCATTCGATTACTGTCTTCAAGTCACTATCTTCCTTTTGTGCGTCTTCCAATGATTGATTGTCCCAGTCTTCGTCCAAAGCGTTCACCTGGATAATCCGTACGTTCTCTTTCTTTTCCTGTTTGGCACAATGTCGGCAAGATTCTTCGCAAGGTCGTCTAGACAAAGCATCAGCATTATTGTGTGACTTGCCTTTCCGATGTTCAGTGACAAAGTCAAATTCTTGCAGCTGCTCTATCCACCTTGCTACTTGTCCTTCTGGGTCTTTGAACTGGAGGAGCCACTGTAAGGCAGCGTGGTCGGTACGAAGTGTAAACTGCCTCCCAATCAAATATTTCTTGAAGTGTTGTAAGGTCTTAACAACGGCTAGAAGTTCTCGGCGGGTAACACAGTAATTTCTTTCTGGCTTGGAAAGGCATTTGCTGAAATATGCAATCACGACCTGCCTATCTCCTTGTGTTTGAGAGAGAACTCCTCCAATACCAACATTGCTGGCATCCGTGTCTACCAAAAATCGACCTTCCCGACTAGGGTAACCTAATACAGGAGTCTCACACAAGTGAGTTTTCAGTAGCGCAAATGCCTGTTCGCAGTCAGAGTTCCATTCAAATTGACACTTTTCCTCTGTTAAACGATGCAACGGCTTCGCTAACTCGGAGAAGTTTTTCACAAACCGACGGTAATATGCGCACAGACCCAAGAAAGAGCGTACCTCAGTTTTATTACGAGGCGTAGGCCACTTCGACACGGCTTTTATTTTTTCAGGGTCTGTTCGAATTCCTTGCGCCGAAATAATGTGTCCCAAGTATCCAACCTCTTTCTGGAATAGTGTACACTTACTAGGACTGAGTTTTAAATTCGCTTCACGCAGTTTCTGAAAGACTTTCTCCAAATTGCGTAGGTGTTCTGCGAAGTTTCGTCCCATAATGATGATGTCATCCAAATAGACCAGGCATGCATCACCAAGCAACCCCACCAAGATGCGCTCCATTAGGCGCTCAAATGTAGCTTGAGCATTGCACAGTCCAAAAGGCATGACATTGAATTGCCAGAGACCGTTCCCAGGACCAGTGGTGAAAGCGGTCTTTTCTTTATCCTGCTGACAGATTTCCACCTGCCAGTATCCACTTTTAAGGTCAACTGTGGAGAACCATTTCATGCCACTTAGCAAGTCCAAAGTGTCATCTATACGTGGCAGGGGATAACTGTCCTTTTCGTGGCATCATTCAACATCCTGTAGTCAACGCAAAACCTTGTACTGCCATCCTTTTTCTTGACTAGGACAACTGGAGATGACCAAGGGCTGGTAGATGCTTCGATAATCCGATTTTTCTCCATATCTCTTAACATTTTCGACACTTCCTGTTCTCTTGCAAAGGGGATACGACGTGGTCTCTGTCTTATCGGCTGTGTATCGCCCGTATCTATATGGTGTTTGACGAGCCCGGTCCTTCCCACGTCACTGTCGGTCTTAGAGAAGATGTCATGAAATTTATATAACAGTTGCTTAACTTTGTGACTTTCGAACTTGTTTAAATTGCCCTTACAATTTTCGAGTAGTGTCGATACATGTTCCTGCCACTGCTTATCACGTTCCTTTTCGTGCTCTCTCTCTGTTTTTCTCAACGATGCTACATGGTCGCACACACCCACGATGCAATTCTTTTCAAGAATTATTTCTTTGTTACTAACGTTGATAATGCGCACTTTTGGTTTATCGGAAATCATCATCAGTGTCCTTGCTGTTATCCAGTCTTGGTGATCTCCAGAATCTTCAATTATAATGCAACGTTTACGGCATCCTATTGGTGATAGTCTAATATCTACTAAGGTTTCTGATCTTGGTGGTAATACCGTTCTCCTTAAACAGTACACTGACCCTTGTTTTCCACCTTGAAGAAATACTTTTTGTTCTGGGAAACTCAATACTCCTTTTGCTACATTAAGGACGCACTGTTGTTTCTTCAAAAAGTCCAGTCCTATTATGCAATCATCTGTAATATTCGCTACTAAAACAGGGTGCGTAAATGTCTTATCACCCATTTTCAAGGTCACATTCGTTTCACCAAGGACGAGTACTGGTTGGCCGGTGGCGGTTTGTAATCGGCATTGTGAAAACTCTCTTTTCCATGCTATGGTCCGAGGAAATAGCTCCGGTCGTGCAATAGTTCTTGATGCACCAGTATCCAACGTGAAACTGCATGACTTACCATTCAGTTCTCCTTCTATAATAAGACTGTTTCCATCGCCCACTTGGGATACTGTTATAATGGGGGCTTCAGGTCGACCAGCCAGTACTCGCCCCATAGCCCTGGCTGTTCTTAGTTTAAATCCTCGGCTTCCACCTGTGTCCCAGAAGTACTTCTTCCCTTAGACTTCCTGGGACAATTGATCCGAATATGACCCTTTTCGCCGCACTCATAGCAGGTCGGTCCTTGCCGAGTTTTTATTATTGGGGTTACCTCGCGAATGCGGTGCTGTTGTCGGCCGTCTTGGCGTACTGCTTTCACCTCCAGAGCGTGTGTCAAGGCTGCCTTCAGAGTCTGATGGTGACCCAGACGAACTGCAGCCCTGACTTCTGCATCTCGGATTCCATCAGTAAAAGCTTGCACCGTAGTAGCATCAATTGCTCCTGGCGTTGAAGCATACGCCCTCCGAACAATACGTTCTATTTCCGATGCCCATTGTTGCAAACCCTCACTGCTTTTCTGTGTGCGGTCGCGGAGTTGAGCCCTGTAAACATGTTCGAGGTGTTTCTCCCCGTATCTAGACTCCACCGCTTCTAGCAGACAGGCTAGGGTATTGCAATCGCCGGAAATATTTTCGAGAATTTGTACCGCATCACCACGCAGAGCAAGCGTAAGAGCGGTTACCGCTTGATCGTCATCCCAATTGTTGCCTTTTGCGACTTTTTCAAACTGTAGACGGAAGGCCACCCATGACGTTGTTCCATCAAAATGAGGTACTTGGAACGTCGGCAAAGCACTAGGTATCACCCCTTTAATAACTCCTTTTTGTACCTTCTCATGCAAAAATTCTACTTCCTTTCCAAACTCCATGATGGTATTGTCTATTTTATCGAAACGCGCATCATGTTTGTCTATACGAGCGTCTTGCTGGCCTATGCGCGTATCTTGCTGGTCCAGACGGGTATCTTGTTGTGCTGTTTTTATTTTAAGTTCGTTGACCTCTTCTTTGGTTTTTTTCCATTTTTCATTTAATTCTAATACCAGTTGCTGGGATTTTTCTATTTTTGCTTGAGTTTCAGCCTGGGATTGTTTTATTTGTGCCTGGGATTCTGCTACACTTTTAATCTGTGCCTGGGTTGCTGCCTGGGATTCTGCCATACCTTTTATTTGCATCGTTAAGTGAGCCAGCAACGTCGATAAATCGCATCCACTGCTTCCGGGAATATTGGTGGTAGTAGGCGCACTTATAGGTGTTACGACGGCCGCTTCTGTTTCGGGTGCAGGGACACCAAGCAGTTCTTCCTCTTGACGCGCCAAATCCATCGCTGCTTGTCGTCGCGTACGAACTCCTTCCTCTTCCCTTGGCGTGACCGGCATGCCGCTTCTGACACCAGTTGTTACGGGCTAGGGGTACTAAAATGCCGGTTAAGGGTTACGAAGTTTATTGGCAACGAAGGTACAGTCGATTGTAGGCAATGACAAGTAGAACGTAGCTGATGTCGTACCGAAGTCTTCTCTTATGTCCACGAAGTCCGTGTTGTAATCACACAATAACAGTACAGATGTTACTTCACGTAGTACTCACAGTTCTCGTTATAATTGTCGCAGTAGGTCTTCTTTAAGATTGCTTCTTAACTGTCGCTGTTTTCGTATCGCTAGTCGAGTGTAGACTGACTGTGTGCCGGCGTGACGGTGCTATATATAGTCCAGCTGATCGAACATTCCAGATTCCTCTAGACGTAATAATAATAGCACATAACTTCGAGGTCATTCGGAAGTACCTACGGTAATTCCCGGAAACGGGTTTCTAGAAATTTCGATGTCGACACTTTGTTGACAAAACTGTCGAGACCTGTACCATTCGATAGGCCGTCCTAAGTCTAGCAATGCGTTTTATTATTGTACCTAGGAAATGTCTAGATCTAGCGAAATAGGGCTCAAAAGTGACACACTGCATGTCACGCGATATTGAACCTTATGCCATCGACATAAGGTCCATTCGTAACACAACTAAAGCCTTCGGGGAGGCATTTGTCCAACAGTGGTCTTTTATAGGCTGAAAAACTAGACGAAGAAGAACTTAACTAAGTTGAGGAAATTTAGACAGGTAGTCGTTCCATGAATCTCTTCACCACCTATGGTTGACTGGTAGAGAATGACTGTATACTGGTAGTGAAAGGCTTTAAGTCCGCCTCTGTACAATTTATGTGCCACAGAATAAATAAATAAAGTACTCATATTCATCTACATTCGGATGGATTGCAAATCCGACCCCAATATCGTTGTTAAAAGTCTAGGTAGTTGATGACATGAACACAATACAGTCTTAAGAGGACTCTAGTGCCGAGGAATTTGGAAAATAGGTATAAGAAGAAACTATTGCCGCCGCGCTGCTTCCAACCTCACCCGGTAAAGTGCGAAAAGGACAGTTGCAGCTCAGGCTGATTTTACCTACAAAAACGTTGACCAAAAGACGTTTCGTGTTCCGCTGTTTTCTTTTTCAAAACATGACAGTTCTCAATTATTTTTTAATCAAGAGAGGAAAAGTATGGAAAAGTATACCTATGCATCTATTATTGTCTTTTTTGTCAAAAACTTATCACGTTTGTCTAATAGTCATCTGAACATCACGGTAAAAATGGGTTATTTCTTATTTTTTTTATTAATTAACTTTCGGAAAAAAATGAAATGATACGGGCACGTACAATCACGGTGTAAAATTGTAGAAAAAATAATTGCTCAAAAAACATTATTCACGAAGAAAACAGCGGAATACGTTTGTATAGAGAAAGCACCACTAGAGTCTACCGGCTTCCCTCTTAGTAACCTGAAGAGCAGATTCTTGTCAAAGTAATTCCTCTGTACAAATACTAAATTCTCTATCTCCGTAACTTTCAATCATCAAGTTTCAAGTTATTAATTACTTAGATACCCACATGTTGCTTTGATTAATTTCTAAATAGCGTGACTGTTTATATTGTTAGGTAAACTTAGCAACAAACTACTTGTTATCTAAATATAGGACATGTTTTGTGTGTTTAGGCTCGTCATTAACACTATTTGCTAGCTTTTGATTGTAAGTGTAGATAATGTTGATATGTATTTTTTTTTTTATAAGTTATAAACTAGCGCTTGACCGCAAACCCGCCTGATGGTAAGCAGTGATGCGATCATTGATGGTAAAGCGCGCTAGTTTATTAAGAGCCTATTCACTCTAGCCTTGAAGACACTCAAATTGTAATGTGACGGAAACACCGTCGCTGGCAAATTGTTCCAGTCCCTCGATGTACGCGGTATAAAAGAGGAAGCGAAACGCTTCGTCCGGGTCGCAGTGGTGTCAACAACGTAAGGGTGGAAACTCGCCGTACGACGGG
Organism: Sesamia nonagrioides; assembly: GCA_017933935.1. Taxonomy (NCBI): domain Eukaryota; kingdom Metazoa; phylum Arthropoda; class Insecta; order Lepidoptera; family Noctuidae; genus Sesamia; species Sesamia nonagrioides. The sequence continues at coordinate 512,345 of JADWQK010000871.1, read as the reverse complement.
TCGTCCGATGGTGGAACGGAGATGGGGGAATTAAATCATGCAATTCCCTTGAACACTCACCAGAATGCATCCTATAGAAGACCGAAAGGCTGGTTACTCTACGCCTGTGCTCCAGGCTTTGGAGACCGTTTCGAGTTAAGTCTGGGACGCCAATCAGCCTCCTATTTCATGAAATAGTCTTTCAAAAGGATTGTATTGTTGTCTTGATGGCTGTATTGTCATCAATACGGGCTGTATTGATCAAAACTGTATACAATTCTGTAAATACCTAAATACTTATTACGCTCGTGAATAATATTTCAATTAACATTCAATACAATTTTAACTTTTCAACGTGTGCTTGATCACAATCCCGCTTGATAGTAAGCAGTGATGCAATAGTTGATGGTAAAGCGCGCTAGTTTATCACTCAAAAAAATTGACGGAATAGGAAGGAAGACGGCAGTTGAGCGAGGTGATGCAATGTTAAACCTAACAACACGATCAACGATGCTGCGGCAGAGGAAAATTGGCACAACAACATTTGGAGCATCGTACCCGGCACACATCGCAACAGTTGTATTACGATGTGTGCCGGGTACCCGTCCTCCGTACGGCTTCACCTGACATCATGCCGGAACACGATGAATCGCTTGGCGGCAAGACTTTGTCTGGTGGGTTATGTCTATCGCATTAAATTGTGCACTATGGTCATCTTGCTTGTATTAAGTAAATTTAAGTTGTAGTGTAACAATTGTATATAGGTCAATACATAAAATAAAATGACACTGGTTATATTATGACACTGCGACCTGCAAATCGCTAGAAAGCGTAAGAATGTTGTAACGCAGAAAATTTCAATATCGCGAGCTACTATGGACCTTTGCCATCGCTTTGGGTTTGGTCCCGGCTCTCATTTATATGTCGTGGATTTTGATATCGTAGTTAGTAAAAGTTGTTCATTTGATATATCTAGTAGTGGGGCAAACGCTGTGACGTTATTTTGTAATGGTGACACGAGGACAGGGTCGTTTTTGCAAAGTGGGGATTGTCGAATGGTTACTTCGCTTTGAGAGGCAGACCAGGGCACTCCTCCGGGGCGAAACTGTCGGTTTGCCTATTTAAATTGTTATTTATTTATTTATTGGGATCTCCAACAAAGGATACATAAATACAATAAAAAAATTACAACAATTGAGTAAGGTTCTTTTACGTGTGCTCCTTCAATTATAGAAGACCACAGCATGCACATATAACTAGGTCTAAACACGATACGAATAGTGAAAATACGATACGAGGAGTGCAAATCATAAAATTAGAAACATAAAATAAAATAAAATTAACATAAAATCAACATAATCAAAGTTGAACATTCATATTACAAATAATATTATAGGAAGGATACAAATAAAAATCGGGAAAAACATTGAATAAAATTGAGATGTTATGTCAGGATTGAACATTAAAATTACAATTGTGGTGAAATGATAAGAAATGTATTGTGGTACTAGTTATTTTGCGGTGTCCAAATTCTTTTTGTATTTTGAAATGGGCAGGTCACAGCGCTTTGCCAACTCATTGTACCGCCTGCAGAGTCTAGGGAGGTCGGCGAAATGCCCCAAATTAGTATTCGGTCCTGCCACGTAGAAGAAGTTATAACTGCTTTTTCGCTGCAGACGAGATGGCGTGCTCAAATGCAGTTTGCTTAACAGTTCGCTGCAGTCTATAACTCCATTGAATATCTTGTGCAGTAGTACCAGGTCTGCCGTATTTCGTCTGTTTGCAAGTGAGACCATTTTGTAGTACCTCGATCTATCTTTGTAGCTGATAACTTTACTAGCTAAACGATATTTGTAACAAAGATGATATAGAAAACGCCTTTGAACACTTTCCATGTGTTTAATGTATATTTCGTAGTGAGGATTCCAGACCTGGCTGCAGTATTCAAGTACTGGTCGAACCAGTGTGTTAAATAATTTAATACCGGTAGATGCCTTTTTAAAATCTTTACTATTACGTAAGATGAATCCAAAGATCTGAAACCCCTTCGATGAAATGTTTAGGATGTGTTTGTCAAATTTAAGTTTCTTGTCTAAAGTGACTCCCAGGTCGCGTATTTCCTCCAATATTGTCAAGATTGGAACGTATATTTACACTTCGTGCTTGAATTCAAAACTCCACCTTGTGATGGCCCTGTCGCTTCGCCGTCGCTGACGTTGTCACATACATTTTTGACAATTTCTAGTAGTAATGAAACTATCCCATAGCCATACAAGTTTTTCTTTTAAATGGTGTCAATGCTTTCAAGTTATAAGCTGCCTTTTAAAGGGAACCCTCGTAGCCCATTTACTGTGCAAACTCGGCTCAGATTTAATTTAACGTATTTTCATTCGCACTTCCGCGTCGCATCCTATTAAAACTCTGTGTGATTTTAATCTACTTTGTCGCTTTTTTTCGGTGAGAGAATTACATTTAGAAATAAGATCAGTGTTAACATGTGAGTGATTTTGACATACGTATCGTCACATTGGAAAATCATCATCATCATCATCATCATCTCAGCGTATAATCCCGGTCGCATCCGTGGCTTTCGCGTTGGAGCCCGGGGTCCGCTTTCCTACTAATACGCCTCCATTTTGCACGATCTCTGGCATCCCGTGGTGTGAGATTGTAGGCACGCATGTCATCTCTTACAACGTCAAGCCAGCACTTCTTTGGTCTACCTCGCTTGTTCCGGCCCGGCAGAGGCGCCATGGCAAGGCACTTGTTACCCACGTAACCTGCCAATTTACGTAAGACGTGACCGTACCAGCGTAGGCGACTCTCTTGCAGTTTGTCTGCTATGTCACGGACACGGAGACACATTGGAACATATTCACCAAAAATATAAATTTATGGCAAAATAGCTTTAATTCATACACAGCAAAAAGTACTTCAATCATTCTGAAAAGAACTTAATTAGCATTGACTTGACACAATACTAGGTATCTAAAGTTATTGAGATCACAAGAACAGAACATTAGTTTAATTATTTGACCCATGTCAGCACAGTTGTTATATTAATATCTGTCTTCCATTTAATTTGGTTTCTTACGTGCTTCCATATTAATATTCACCCCCTTTTCTTTCCTAATAGAACGAAACTGATTTCCAAAATGAACGAAAAATTCATAAATTCAGAGTTGTTTTCGTCCTAAAAACAATACATAATCCTGGGTATAATAAATAAATAAATTATTTTATTTCGGACAACCACGAGTCCATTAAGTGAATGAATATTTTGACCCTCTAAGTATTAACCAACTCTGTGCTTGCTCCGTACCGACGTAAACTTATAAATTTAACAAGAAATATATCGGAAAATGCTCTATGGACTCTCGCCACTGGCTCTGAAAGCCACTAAGTCAATAAGAAAACTCTCTATTCTATAAACCAATTAGTGTGAATAGAGAATTGGCAGAACTAATCCTTTTGCTATGCACCTCGTTTGAAATTCATAGGAGTATACACTCTATTTCAATGTGTATAGAATATAATCTTCTGTATTTAATACAAATTTATGTTTAAGCTTATAGTCTGATGTGGCTATTAATGACTGAACAGAAATGAATTGAATAATCTATTTAAGTACCAAATTTGAATACATTATTAAAACCATTTTCGCTACAACGATGATTAAATATCGACCCTATATTGACCTTTTAGTCCAATAAGCTTGGCTTAGTAAGATTGAAATTGATTTCTTACGATTGAATTGATTGAAATGTGGGTGTGGTAAGAAATACAGCTTTGCTTAACCCTTCGAAGAAAACATACGTGATACTATATTACTTATATGTCTATCATGTTATAGTTTATCTAAATGCGTCCGTTTAGTTTCAGCCCAAATAGGTTTCGATACCGTGAAAATATCGGAATAAAAGTAACCTATGTATTAGATAAAGAGATGTTTCAAAAATGTATGGAGGCTGGGCCAGCACTAAGTATACATAATGCTGATTTACACGGTGCAACAAATGACTTATATCGTCTAAATGGTGTTTAGACAATGCAACTTTTATTGTCTTTTATTGTATTATCAGTCAGTGGCGTAGCGGTAGCGGACGCGGCCGCTGCGCAAGGTGGCGCAGGTTCGATCCCCGCACAGTGCAAGTATTTGTATGCATGAATATATGAATATTTGCACTGGTCTGGTCGTGCTTCGGAAAGCACATTAAGCCGTTGGTCCCGGTTGCCATACGAACATCTAGTGGCAGTCGTTACGGGTTGTTGGAGCCCTCAAAAGTCCAACAATTGGTCTAACTGCAATGCTTCGATGTCGCCTTCGGGTTGTGGAGGTCAGAGGGCAGTCGCTTCACGGAAAATGTCGAAGTTTAGCCATATCAGCAGTTGGACTAGTAAAGCGGACCCCAGACTGCAAAAGCTGAAAAAGGCTTCGGATGCGACTGGGATTAACGCTGGAATGATGATGATGATGACTGTAGTTAACAGTTTTTATGTCAATCTATACTAATATTTAAAGCTGAAGAGTTTGTTTGTTTGAACGCACTAATCTCAGGAACTACTGGTCCGATTTGAAAAAATATTGCTTTGAATAGCCCATTAATCCAAAGAGGAGGAGAAGGCTTCACATGACATCACGCTGCGACCAATAAGAGCGGAGCATATGAAAAGATATCGAAATCTACGCGGGTGACATCGCGGCGCGCAGCTAGTTTCCTATATTTTGGCTTAGTTTTTATTTAAATTCAAATTAATTCGTCAAGGAGTGCAACACAATTACTAATAAATATGGTGGTCAGCAATAAGCGGAGTAAGATTTTGACAGTGACATTTCATTGACTCGTCATGTATCTTAGACTATCTATACTATCTACAATATGACTGCGAACAAAAAACAAAACATTAATTCCGAACATATTTACCTATAGCAGTATATCTTTTGTTACCTGTTAGTGCAGTTAGATTAGTTTCATTGTTGTGAAAAGGCGTAAGTAGGTACTTAACTACGGCTTGGCCTTTAGTAAACGGGGTCGTAAAACAAAAACAATTACTAAAAGCTTCGAAACACAATCAACTTAAATCAACACTCACCACGAACACAGTGGGAAAATAGAACTCTCAAAGTCCTCAATCAAACGTCATAACCACTGTCATTGCTAAGTACCTTAAAAAGGGGTTATCTCACTAAAAAACTTTTCAAATAATTAATTATATAAACTCGTATTTTTATTCAAATTAACTTGGTAGTTTTTTTAAGAAAAACTATATTTTTTTTCCTTTTTATCTTTTTAGGTAGTGTACCACAGGATGCTAAAGATCGCGCGAACTGAAGAAGATTGAGTAAGAAACCGGGACTAAACGCGGAGATGATGATATAGTATACCAACCCACACTTGACCAGCGTTTTTACATTCATTACATTCAGCGTTTTGACATTATGCTGATTATGTGTCTATATATGTATAGGTACAATATGTTAAGAAAACCCTGTCCGACCCGTAAGGATAGTAAAGGTTAGGTAAACACATGACCAAATAACATATGAAATTTTACATAATCATTATAGTAACAATACTAGTGAATTTTGAAATAATCTTTTTTTTTAAATAATTTCAAAGCAGTTTTCCCGCGAATTAATTCCAACTTCTCCAAAAGTTGGTAATTTTTAAAAAGGGACAATATTATGTTCGCCGGTATAATTCTGAGCGAATAGCGATGCGACCGCATGCCGCGTGCCCTGTCCCTCTTCGCCCGCGCCTGTATGGCCTACTGCACATGTTTTAAGTTACCTATTTTTGCGAAATAATATTTATGTTTTTAGGGGTTTTTTTTTAAGTTTAGCCCGTCTTTGTAGGCATTAGTAGAATCAGTTATCGATACCTAACAATACCTTCACGGATCGGACAGGGTTTTCTTTACATATTGTATAGTGGTGGCCCAAAATTAAACATCTCCTTTCATTAAAATCCCTACGGCCGTTTATGCGTGAACACAACTACACTCAAGCACACACGCATACACTCACTCACAACCTTTCACCTTTATGATATTAATATGATGCGACCACCTCATTGGTCTAGTGGCCGCAAAAATTACTTTTGAGCATGAATGATGTCTTGACATAGATTTCCCGGGTGTTATTAGATTTTTTTTTTTTTTTGGCCGGAGACAGAATATGTGATCGGCCGATGGCAATAGGTTTTTCCCCTTTTATATGGGACTTAGCCATAACTAGTGAAATGTGGGTGCATTGTTATATACACATCTACCTGACTCTTCGAACTATACAATAGGCGTGATGTTATGTAACGTTCTGTATCATCCATACTAATATTATAAATGTGAAAGTAACTCTGTCTGTCTGTCTGTCGGTCTGTCTGTCTGTCGGTCTGTCTGTCGGTCTGTCTGTCTGTCTGTCTGTCTGTCTGTCTGTCTGTCTATTATCTGTTGCGCTTTACCGCTTAAACCTCTCAACCGATTTTGATGAAATTTGGCATAGACAATCTTTAGACCCTGAGAAAGAACATAGGTTACTTTTATCCCGGAAAAAATTGATATTTCCGAGGGAAATCTAAAAAGCGCGATATAACCAAACTCCAGGCGGGCGAAGCCGCGGGCGGAAAGCTAGTAATAGATGAATGCGCCAGAAGGATCAGAATTAATCGTTCTGATAATTTGTGGACTGTATCTTTTGGGGTTCAAAATATATTTCGAAGGCGTTGCTGAGAGCGGAGACCCAGAAAATTATCTCCCACCACTACAATACCATGCAACTCACCTGCGTCCCGTCGGGTCGGCAGTCCAAGATGATCACCAACAACCAGATTCTGGAGCTCTCCTGAATTTTCTTGAGAAGGGAGACCGCGAGCGCGGGCGCGTGTCCGGGTCAATTCAATTCAATTCTTGATTAATGGCCTTTGTGGGAGAGACGCCACAATTTTGCCAAGATCACGTGCGAACGATTAATACCATCCAATAGACCATCAAACGCTGTAGAGTATTTAGCGCGAATTAAAATAATAATAATACATTTCTTGATGATAAGTTAAAATAAAAAATTTCTTCCAGATTGACAGAAAGGTAGTAATAGTAAGATCACAGAATAAGGATACGAAAATGACTATATCACGATGGACAGTGAAGAAAAAGGGAGAGAGAGAAAAAAAAATTGTTACAGCTTAGAGTTACAGCTTAATTTTATTAATTTAAATAAATTTGCATAGTTTGAATATAAAACTCATAAACACAAAAGGAAGTAATTTCACCATGTTATGGTCCAATAAATGGACAACCGTGGACCAATAAATGGTCCACGTTTCCTTCATCCAAACCGCATTCACAAAGAGAGTTATCGGGTGGGATTCGATGCTATTATGTTGTCAACTATCATTCTTGACAGCTTTGTGTACGGTGCCCGCGTTCCACGTGCGTTCGGATACACCAACGAAACAGAAACGCAAGCGAGTGCAACTAGCATTATGATTAGTGAGAAAACAATTCAATGGGCCCAAACAATTGATATGGAGCACATTCCTGCAGTAGGTATGTGATAAATATGAACAGGGGAGGGAGGCGTTGATTCAAACATTTATTTCTGACGCTTCTTCTTCTTCTTTAGCCTATAGAGGTTCATTGCTAGACAAAGGCCCCCCCAAGGCTTTCATTGCTTTGGGGGGGTTTGCCATAATCCCCACCCTTGTCAGGCGGATTGGGGATTGCAGTAATTTGTTATTCCACAGGAGAAGCTCTGCTGCCCGCTTCCCTGGTAGAGTTCCCTTAGTCGCCTCTTACGACACCCACGAGAGGATATGGGTTGGTACTATTCTAAGCCCGATACCACAAGGGCGGACGCAATAAATTCCCTTGCAGTTTCTTAATTAAAATTGTAATTTAAGGTAATTAAATTTATATAACGTTGAGGTTCACATATCCATAGAAACAAACGCCCCTAAATGTTGTATGTTTTTTGCTATCGACGTTATGTGCTCCACGCATTAGGAAAGACAATTATTTGCCAACTATATTACCTACTACAGTCAATATGCTTTGACACATCATAGAAAATATTTATTTATTCTAGTATTACGCACTTGCAAACAATTTCTCCCATATTGCCAGCACCTTCTAATCAAGAGCCGGTGACGTCACGAAATATAATATGGCGCCGTCGGCCATGTTATGACGCGATCATAGTGCCGAGGAGATGGACATTACAAGGATCATAGAACTCGTTATACTAACTATATGCGGGTCATCGTAGAATAGATTAGTGGCATAATAATAATTTTACGAGTTGATTGGGATATTAACCAGCGGGATAATTCCGTAACACACTGTCAGTAGCAATGTGTTTCATTTTGACAGTTTAGCAACATTCATTGCGTTGTACCTATATGTAGTTGAGCAGACACATTTTCGAGCATTTTCTTTTTAATAATTATAAAGTAGTGCTTGACTGCAATCCCGCCTGATGGTAAGCAGTGATGCAATCGTTGATGGTAAAGCGCACTAGTTTATTAAGCCTATTCACTTAAAAAAACTTAGGAATAGGAAGGATGACGGCAGTTAAGCGAGGTGATGCAATGTTAAACCCAACAACACGACCAACGATGCTGCGCCAGAGGGAGATTGATCTGGAGACTCTCCACGACCAAACTTCCGACACAACAACATTTGGCGCATCGTACCCGCCACACATCAACACAACTGCTCAGACCCGTCCTCCGTACGGCTTCACCAGACATCATGCCGGAACATGACGAATCGCTTGGCGGCAAGACTTTGTCTGGTGGGTGGTAACTTCTGCCGGCAGCCGATGTTATGGCCTACCACCGAGTAAATAAAGTAAAATGTGAAGTAATGCATCAGCAATACTTGCATACAAACAGTGCATCGTTTACTTTGCATTTGATTAAGAAAAGGAGAAAGTTTGGCGGGAATGTCAAGATGAGTGTCACGCTCATTTTTTATTGGACTTTTATAGTACATTACGATATTAGTGCGCAATGATGTTATAACCAATACGCACGTATATCGTACGACATTTTTTAACACACTTGCGAGGAAACAGAAAAAAAGATATTCAGAATACAAGTACAAAGAAAAGAAAATTTGAGAAAAATGGCGCGAGGTTTATTTTCTGCCGTAGCTGCGTGAAAATGTTGGCAAAGATGCTAGAGCATGCAGTCAAGTTTTTAAATTACCGAATAAACTGTTTTTTTTTTTTACAAATACTCATTTAAATACAAACAAATACAAATTTGTTTATTTCAAATAGGATATCAGTTATTTTAAATAAACTCAATCTGTGAATGCACACTGTTGCTTTCCCGCCATTAGTATTATTATTTGCCATTTCAAATATGGAACAGCGCGCTGCTCACTGGCTAGAGCCACGCGGCGGCGATCAGTTCCATAATTATTTGAAATGACAAATAATGCTGTTATGGAATTTGTATGGACTATAACTTAACTATTTGCTTTGATAACACACGCGTTTGTTATGGCCCGCTTTACATATTTAAAACCGGTGGGATTACATCAGCTTTACGAGCAAGGGTGTTAAAAAAATTACTTATAGTGTTGTTTACTAAATAAAAGCGCGTGATTTATGTAGTAAAAAGTGCATTCAGTGAATAATTTATAAAGAACAGTGAAATATTGTAGCATAGTAGCCACATCATGACCTTACTCCAAACTTCCTCCTTGTCGGTCTGACGCGGGAAACGAAAGGAGATAGGATAGGAGTTAGATTAGTTAGGATAAGTTTAGGATAAGTTACAAAAGAAGACAATTATAATTCAAGACGAGGCTATCATGGTCTGAGATACCTTTGCCTGCTCAGTGTAATGCACTGGCAAATTGAACAAACAACAACAATTAAGAAAAGGATAAAAGATAATATTTTAGTTTAATCCTATTAAATTAAGATATTCCATAGACATTTTTTTTTTGGTTCAATTCTTTCCGTTCTTCTGAACGGAAAAGGCAAAGGCATAGTACGCCATACAGCCTAGTCTTCAGTACATATTCTCTTGAGTAAAATTCTATCCTAATTAATCCTAACTTATCCTAGCTTATCCTAAACTTATCCTAACTAATCTAACTCCTTTCGTTTCCCGCGTTTAGACGATAAGGAGCGGTTTAGCGTCAAGACACGATGTGGCCACTATGCTACAATATTTCACTGTTCTTTTTGAATTATTCACTTAATGCACTTTTTACTACATAAATCACGCGTTTTTATTTAGTAAACGACACTATAAATAATTTTAAAAGTCCAATGAAAAATGAGCGTGACACTCATCTTGACATTCCCGCCAAACCCATCTTCCATAGACATTTTTTTTTTTTTGGTTCGTTTCTTTCCGTTCGGGCGAATGGAAAAGGCAAAGGCATAGTACGCCATACAGCCAAGTCTTCAGTAATTTTTTTTCATTGAATATCTATCCTAACTTATCCTAATTTATCCTAACTTATCCTAACATAACTTAACCTAAACTAACTCCTTTCGTTTTACGCGTTTGGACGATAAGGAGCGGTTTAGCGTAAAGACATGATGAGGCCACTATGCTACAATATTTCACTGTTCTTTTTGAATTATTCACTGAATGCACTTTTTACTACATAAATCACGCGTTTTTATTTAGTAAACGACACTATAAATAATTTTAAAAGTCCAATGAAAAATGAGCGTGACACTCATCTTGACATTCCCGCCAAACCTCTATTCCATAGACAGTTTAGACGCGATTATAAACATGGCGACCAAAAATACACCAGTTTACGTCAGGCGCGGAGTAATTTGTTAGGTAAGCTAAGATTTTATCTTCTGTGCTTTTTTTAAAATAAACAGAAAGAAAAAGATGCACTTAACTTAAAATTTTTTTAGTTTGTGAACAAAAAAAACGTCGTCAATGTATATGTAATATTATATTACTAGCGGCCGCCAGCGACTTCGTTCGCGTAGAGTTAGTTATGCTCCGCTCCTATTGGTCGCTGCGTGATGTTATATGGCCTAAAGCCTTCCAGTATTAATGGGCTATCGAACAAAGAAAGAATTTTTCAAATCGGAGCAATAGCTCCTGAGATTAGCATATACAAATGAACAAACTCTTCAGCTTTTTATATTAGTACTAGCGGCCGTCCGCGACTTCGTTCGCGTGTAGTTATAGTTATTATGTTCGGCTCCTATAAATTGGTCGCAGCGCGCAGCGTATGCTATCCAACTCAAAAAGAATTTTTCAAATCAAACCAGTAGTTCCTAAGATTAGCGCGTTCAAACAAACTCTTCAGCTTTATATATGTGTTAGTATAAATTAACGCCACAGTTTGTGTTTATAATAATAATAATTTAATTTATTAAATGACAACAAAGGTCCAATGGTTAGTAACTTAACTTCACTTATCAACTAAGGGTTAGTAATACTTAAAAAACTAATCAAGACTGCCGCACAAGCAATGCTAACCAGTGTCTTAGCACTGGCGCATCGAGCTTGTATGGATGTTCGTTACTCTTTTTTTCAAAAACTCCTCAACGGATTGAGATTAAACCTTTAGTTTACACATCAAACTATACATCAATATCAATATAATGTAAGTGGAAAAAATCGTATTAGGTATTGAAGCTAACTCAATAACTACCCAATTTAATAAAATTTTTATGGAATCATTCCTAATTGGTTAAAACACCAGCCTCTCAAGTATAAGTGCGCGGGTTCGATTCCAGGTCAGGCAAGTACCAATGTAACTTTTCTAAAGTTATATGTACTTTCTAAGTATATCTTGGACACCAATGACTGAAGGTGAAGGAAAACATTCTAAGAAAACTTGGACTTTAAGTCTGAAATCGCCAACCCGCATTGAGCAAGCGTGGTAATTACGCTCAATCCTTCTTTGTATGAGAGGTGACCTGTGCCCAGCAGTGGGACGATAAAAAGGTTGATGATGATTCCTAAGGCATGTTTCATTACAAATCATGGCATGCCTGAACATACACAGAAAAAAAATAAACATCCAAATTGAGATTTCTCTCTCTCTCTCTCCTCCTTTTCTGAATTCGGTTAAAAATAAAACAAAACGTGCTAATTCGGTTTCATTTTCGTCGTCAAAGAAGAAAACTCCAGGAATTATTCCGAGCACGAACGCTTTTCAACAAAGTCCTAAATTTTACTTGAGTTGTATAGGTATTCCCTACGCGATCATTTGTAAAAAAATGTGCGTAGAACACGGCACTCATATTTAATCATACCCGGGTTTTAATTTATTTATTTTCCCGGATATAATTAAATATGGTGTCACTTTTGCGTCTTTTCGTAATGAGAAGTTTTAGAATAGAACAGAATAGAATATAATAGATGTTTTACAGACAACCTTCGGATGGAATACTAAGGGGAAAGAGAAAGAAATAATATACTTAGGTAGTCTACAGTATACTATTTACTTACAGTACACGTTAAGTGTAGGTATCATACTAGTCTAATTAATACAATTCTCACCAAAAAAATCGAAACACTTCCCTTTTTATGGTTTCTATCCTAATTTTACCCAAATGAGTATTTATTCCATGAAAAAAAAATCTCGTCCTAAATAGTTGGCAGTTTGGCCATTAAAAAGGTAAGCGAAAATTTTAAATTCAAAATTAGAATTTCATTTGTTTATCTACAAACAAAATGTAACACTGTTTTGAAACAAATGTGTGTTTACAGTTAGAGTACATTTCACCTTTGTAAACTAAAATTTTGCGTTTATCTTGAAAGTTTTTGGTCTTTTTTTGTTTGCTGCGGCTTCGGCGTGAGTGTTGATGAGTTTTTATTTTTTGTAAAACATGGGCACGTCACCGGCAGAAGCCGCCCAAGTGGTGGCATTACTGGATTCTGGACTTAGTCAGTGTGTAGTCGCTGAAAGATTGCATCTAAGCCTGTCATCTGTTCATAGAGTCTACAAACACTATCGGAACTGGTTTGTTCACGCGCCGAACGATTTATTGTAACAACTTCTAATTAATAAACATCATACAAACGCAAATAAAATATAATGACATGTTTAGGAAGTGTTTTTTATCATGGTTTTAAAAGTGGACAGAGTTTGAGCACGCCACACACCTCAGTATTCTGTTTAAGTAATTAAAAATTGTTTTTATGACTATTCCTACGAGAATGTTCCGTACTTACATGTAAGTTCTCGGGGGAAACGTTACAATAGATAGTTTACCTAATTATAGATTAATAAAGAGAGAGAGATATGTTTGGTCAAGCATTGTTTTTAAGTGACTAAAAAGGTTATACCTTTATTAGTCCTTTAAAAACAACCCAAATCAAATATAAATTCCACGAAACCTACATACACTAGACTGATATCCATACTATAATATTATAAATGCGAAAGTATCTCTATCTGTCTGTCTGTCTGGCTTTCACGCCAAACCTAGGTCCTGAACCGATTGTAATGAAATTTGGTACACAGATAGTCTAGAGCTTGAGAAAGGACATGACAGGCTATATAACATCCCTCTATGACCAATAGGAGCAGAGCAGTAACAAAAAATGTTACGAAAACGGGAGCGAACGAGGACGTAAATATTGCTCCAATTATTTTAACAGGCGCTTATTTTATATCAACTGAGCTCTTTTTATTTTATTTTTTTCGGACTGGTCTACGGCTTTGAAATTTGGCATTTATATTGTTTATTGTTAGCCGTATGTCGTATCGTAAAAAAATTCAAAAATGTGTGAGGATGTTTGAATGTTTGTTGCTCACGCAAAATCTACAGAATGGATTAGAGGTTTGGAGATTGGAGAATTTGAGAAAACCTTGCAGTAATGTAGCCATGTAGGCATTTATCTTGGCATTCTCACGGAAACGGGAACCACCGCGCGCTGTAAACTGAAGTCCAATTAAAATACTTTATTTAAATACAAATAAAGATTTAAAATACTTTATTCAGAATTAAAGTAGAATATGTACATACGTGTAAGTTGTACATATGTAGTATACATATACGTTTTAATTCAAATATTTAAGCATTACTTAAAACTAGTTTCAACCAATCAAATAGCCTCAAACGAGATTTAAGTAAAGCTTGAGTTTTGAGTGAGGTTCTGTAATACGGACCTGAGAGACGAAGTATTTTACCACACAATGTGGTGTCAACCCATACGGGTACCCCACCCTCTTTACCAGACGACAGCGACACGCTGGAATTTGTAAATACCAATCCTTTAGTTTGTTGGTTATGCCTTTTGAATCATATTCCGACCCAAAATCCTTATCAACCATCTGTCGCTCCCATCTTTAAAAACCTTAAATTACTCATGAACAAACAAAAAATATTCAAAACCTGATTCGCTTAAACAAATAAAAAGTAAGTTTAACAAATCCTCGTTGAAGGATCTGTCCCTACATTCCTCTATGTAAACGTGGCACACGTTTGTGTACACTCTTCGCATAAATAATGAATGCCAACCCTACTGAGGTCCGTAGCAAATAACTCAATACATGTCAACTCTTGTGACATATACAGAGTGGTGTTGTTAGTACGACATTAAATCAAAACACAGACCATGCTAGTTCATAGGAATAATCCTAAACCATAGAAAAAAACATTTATTTATTTACATATTTATCAGTTTACAGCTGTCCTTACAGGTTTTACCCTAATGCGACAGTGCAATTATCCACTAATACTATAATTCTTAAACATAACTAGCAATATTTAATAAAACTCTTGCGAGTTCACTCAAAGAACTTCGTTCACCATAGGATCAAACGTTATAAAAATGAAAATTTCAAACAAACTTAATCGCATAAAATTGGAAACAGAATAGAACATCCTTTATAATATTGGTTTACTGACCTCCGATCGGCGACAGCGCGGTCCTGTATCGACTCGCTTTTTTGGCACCGTTTACCATACGACGGTCATCAACCTGTAAGTGCTTCCTTATCAACATATACATCATGTAGAAAATGTGAAAAATGAAAAATAATTTCCTGTGACTAAACTAATGGATATATTTATATGATTTTTTATGGGTGGACTGAGAATATGTTGAAGTACATTAGTACACGATGTTTAATTTATTGTCGTATTACCATCACCACTTTGTATATAATATGTATAATGTATATGACATTTTTCCACCTCATTTAGCAGCCTTGAGCTATGCAGTTGCACTGCAATATAAAATTTATTTTGCTGCCATGTTTGCACAGCAGTTTAAATGCCTCTTGCGGTTAATTACTACTGCCAGAGGCATTAAAACTGCTCAATAGCATACTATGATAAATCCTTTACTGTACAAGCAGTTCGGCTATGGAATGACTTGCCCGTGTCCGTAAGGCGTGCTCAAACATTGTCTACTTCCTCTTTATTTAAATATATTATTATATTTTATTTGCTCTTGTATGATATTTATTAATTAGATGTATACATTTATTTCAACTAGTATGATACACTTAACGTATATATTTATTGTATAATCTATGTAAATAGTAGACTGTAGATTACCTATATTTATATATTATTTCTCTCTCCTTCCCCTTGGTATTCCATCCAAAGGTTGTCTGTAAAAGATCGCTCTTAGCGATAAGACCGCCCATTGTGTCACCCTTTGTAAAATCTTTTTATTTATGTTCTGTAATCTACATGGTGTACATAATAAAGAGTATTCTATTCTATTCTATTCTTTATTATGTACACCATATAAATTTGAGATAATAAATATGAATATTTTACATTGGGCGGTTTTATCATTGAAAGAGATCTTTTACAGACCTAACTTAACCTTTGGATGGAATACCAAAGGGAAGGAGCGACAATTAGTGTAGTTAGTCTACTATTGGTTTTCAAGTTTTTGTTTACGTTTAACTTGTGTGTAGTAGGCCATAATCCACCATGCGGGCCACCGCAGATTAAATAAAAAAATCGAAGACATGTGATAGGTCAAACTTCCAATTTTTTATTTTAGAACATGCCTCATCATCATCATCATCTCAGCGTTTATCCCGGTTGCATCCGCGGCTTTCGCGTTGGAGCCCGGGGTCCGCTTTCCTGCACATTCTCCTCCATTTCGCACGATCTTTAGCTTCCTGTGGTATGAGCTTGTTGGCACGCATGTCATCTCTTACAACGTCAAGCCAGCACTTCTTTGGTCTACCCTGCTTGTTCCGGCCCGGCGGAGGCGCCATGGCAAGACATTTGTTACCCACGTAACCTGCCGGTTTGCGTAAGACGTGGCCGTACCAGCGTAGGCGACCCTCCTGCAGTTTGTCTGCAATGTCACGGACACGAAGGCTGCCCCGGATGCGGGAATTCCTGATGCGGTCTTTCCGCGTAACTCCACACATCCACCGCAGCATATTCATCTCCGTGACACGCAGCCCCTGCTTGTGTCGCTCAAGCACAGGCCACGCCTCACTGCCATACAGGAGAATAGGTCTAATGATGGTTTTATAGACCTGCCCCTTAAGCTTAACCGGCATTTTGGGGTCACAAATGACACCTGTCACCTCACGCCATTTCGCCCAAGCTGCGGAAATACGTGACCTGACGTCGCAATCAATGTCGCCGGACGCGTGAAGCACAGACCCCAAGTATTTAAACTGGTCCGTGCACTCGACCATGTCTCCGCCTATGCGCACAGACATGGGGTCTGTCGTGTTGCTGGCCAAGTATACGGTCTTCGCCACGTTGAGTATTTTAGAACATGCCTGTCCCCACAAAATGTTTGTCAGGGTTCGAACCAACGACCTATAAATCGTAAGAAGCAGACGTCGTTACTACCGTCAATGGCCTCCAAAACAAGGGACAGAATATTGTATTCAATCTTGTTTTTATAGACCTTCCAAACACCAACAAGGACACTTGGTTGCCAGATAATGATTGATTTTAGGTTTTTTTATTAGATTCATAGTGAAAACTTTCCTTCCTTTCAAAAAGTAAAACGAAATCCATCTTATTTCTAAAGATTTTACTGACAGAAAATATTTTTTTTTTATCTTTGGCCTATCACAATACATACACCTATTGTAAAACACCAGCCTCTCAAGTATGACAGTGCGGTTCGATTCCAGGTCAGGCAAGTGTACCAATGTAATTTTTCTATCGATAAATATACTATCTAAGTACCTATATCTTGGACACCAATGACTGATTAAAAGGTGAAAGAAAACATCTTGAGGAAACCTGGACTTTAAGTCTGAAATCGCGAACTAGCATTCAACAAGCGTGGTGATTACGCTCAGTCCTTCTCTGTATGAGAGGAGACCTATGCCCAGCAGTGGGACGATAAAAGGTTGATGATGATGATGATCTATTCTTGAATTACGAAACTGAATTATTTCTTACTCTTCTTCGTCTTTGTAGTGTTAATGAGACAACAGCGAATTACATTTTATTGGGTCAAAAATTGCCAGTGCCACGGGATCGATCGTGACAGCGCAGAGGTCCATATATGGCTACATTTTTGAGGCGGAATCAGTAGTGGGGCATAGTTTGAGCCGAATCTCGCCATCCGTACCCTGTGTCCATACATTTGATTAACAACCATCATTCTTTCACGAATGTATGAATTGTCTATAACTACATATTATAATACAGCTAAAAAACTTAATACGTGAATTAAATTTCCCAATAAATCTTTTTCTTAAGAGCAGCGGTGGTCCAGTGGTATCGGTCGGGACTTTCAAGTTGTAGGTCGTATAGGTTCGAACCCCGTTAGGCGCTTTATTTTGTGTAAATTATTTCTTCACTACTGCTCTCAAAACGTTGACGGAAAACATCGTGAGAAAACCGGCATGTTCTAGAGGCAAAACTTCGAAGACATGGGATTGTACCAACCCGCACTGGGCCACGTCGTAGATTATGGCCCACTCCTCCTCACCGAGAGGAGGCCTGTGTCCTGGCTAAATATGTATACAGGCTGTATCTGACATCGTAACGCAAACTTCGCGAAAAGGCTAGACCACATGCCACTAATAAAATTATGATAGTCATTTATGTCGTTAATGAACGGTTACAGAATAAACAGTGTTTAAAATAAAGTGTCGGCTCGGCTTTTGAACGTTGCAAGCGTGCCGCCGTGCGAGTTTGTAGGTATGACGTTGATCCCTGATGTGAACTCTATTAAATCAGCTGATAAAATCGTTTTTCGGGTTTTGTTTTCATTGCGCTTTTTTATGTAATTAGCGAATTATTTAATTTTTACTTTAAAATTTTATTGGGTTATAAAATTATAGCAATTGTGAATGGTCTGAAGTAAAAAAAACTACATTTATTTTTTTTTAATCATGAAAAAGCCGACGAAAAATTCCACCACTGGGGGGTTCAGAATCATGACAAACGGGTACCATGATCCATGGTACCCGTTTGTGCGTCGATGTCAGATACACCCTTTATACAGTATAAGCCTTTTTCTTGAAACCGTTATAAAAAAACTACAGTCTGTCTCAAAGTCATGTGTGCTGTTCTGAATAATTGTAAGAAATTTAGCATGTGTCGCGATAACCTCAGAAAGTACATTAGAGTACGTGAAGTCACTATTTACATGGTAACAGGGTGTTTATTCGGGGAGGCACGGAGCGAGGCTCGCTCGGAGAAAACTGTGCTTGGTACAAGAGCAAGTGATCGGCGATTTTATAAAATGCGCTCAAAAATTATCACAGACATTTCATTTTATTTATTTATTTAGGTAACCAACAGCGATAAAACGATAAAAAATTAATACTCATATTTTGTAAAATATATTATTTTACAAAATATGAGTATTTAATTTTTTTTTTATCCCAAGCATGTGAACAGACTAATGCCAAATAGTTCCAATTAAAAATAATAAAAACAATAATTTCTAGGTACTCACATAAGGTTATACAATGAAATAAACTTAAAGATTTGGATACAGACATGGCTTTTTTGTAATAGTTACTACTTTAATTAGGTACTTTATAATGATAATCGGAAAAGGCGTGCTTTTCTAATAAGTCACGCACAATATTTCTTGATACTTTTGACAGCAACATTATGTGTTTCTACTTTTTAAATTAAACGTAACTGGTCAAATGTGAGTACAACTTCGCTTTTTCGATACTTACAAGTGTGGATGTTAAATGATTAATGATTTTATTTCTTTAAGTGGGTTTGTACGGATGACAGCAGCTCAAACTTTCCGAAACTGTCAAATTAATATTCTCAATCAACCTTGAGCCTTAATGCTTTAGCGATAAAGTTGATAATTTTATAAAGAAATTTGACAGATTATAGTAACTTGATATGCTGTACAAACTGTTTTACTCGACAACATGTTATGTTGTTACGGTGGGACTGACATACTCTAGGCGTAAAAGGCCCTAAAACCAATAAAAAAAAGTTACGTGTTATGTTTATGAGTTAATAAGCTAGGAACGAATGAACGCAAGTGTAATTGGGAGCGAAAGGGACGAAGACGCGGTGCGGAAGGCAAAGGTCGACTGACGCACCAATCGCGCGCTCGGATCGGCGCTACCCCATACCCCGCGCCCCGCGCGCACCACCAAACAGATCTCAAAAACGATTTCTGTGTATCTAACGTCTCTTGCCAAGTTACGTGCCCTTTGTACCACACACCAAGGGTAGATGGGAGGTCGAGGCTGGCGCCACATCGGCGCGTCGCCGCAAAAAACACGGCCATCCGACTGAACAAGATTCTGAAACGCAATGAAAATAATTGTTATATTACTATAGGCCACGTTTCGATCCTGTTCGAGACTTCGCTTCCTTTTTTGTTTTCGTTTCTCGTTTTAAAGTTGGATACTTTGTTCTTTATTCTATTGTTCTGTGTCATTTCGATTCTGTATATTGTTGAAATGTTGTGATTAAGGGGTGTTATTTATATACCTGCAATAAATGATTTATCGAAGAGAATGGCAATTTATTAGAAAAAAAAAAAAATTTGAAGAATTTCCTTCGTGAAAACTTAGTTCTTATAAAACAGATATTTTTTGGTGTGAAAAAAGATTAGAATTTTTGACAGATTGGGATTAAGATCGGATAAGGAACGTTCTTAAAATAACGGAATTTGCTTCTCAGATCCTTTGTAACATCTGGTCCTAATAAAAATACAAAAATATAAATGAACATAACGGTAACACCGAGGTACTGGAATATTTTGTAAATGTGTAAATGTTAATGTTAATCTATACTAATATATAAAGATGAAGAGTTTCTTTGTTTGTTTGAACGCGCCAATCTCAGGAACTGAACTACTGGTCCGATTTGAAAAAATATTTTTGCGTTGGATAGCCCATTAAACCAGGAAGGCTGTAAGCTATATAACATCACGCTACGACGAATAGCAGAGCATATATAAAAAATATATCGAACCGTGGCGCAGCTAGTTTTAGGAAAACCTGAAGTATACACATAACCTGTTCAAATCATAACCCTCCTTTGTTGTAGTCGGTTAAAAATAGGACCTATGTGTTGTTCAGCAGTACGATTTAACAGGCTTGCTCCATAAATTAGTTCTATGAACACCTACGGACAATGATATTATTTAATGATATTTTATTTTTTGTTTTTGCTTTGCTGGTATTTTGGCATGGCTAGCTGACAAATAATTTAATTTCATTGTTGTTGTGTTTTCTTGTACTCATTGCTGTACCTACATAGTATTGTATAAAGCCATGTGTTTTTTTTTTTTTTTTATGAATAGACAGCTGTGCTGCTGGGGAGTTTGTTCCGCTACTTCTTCTTCCCAGCGAAAGCACTAGGAAGTGTCGAAGGGCGGGCGTTTTTGGGGGGACTGTCTTATGTAATCTTGACGTTCAAAAAGAGCTGATTCTCAGCCTAATTTAAATAAATGACTTTTGATTTAAAGTATTAAATATGTACATATTTTCTTATTATGTCTAATTATTTGTGTTTAACTAATGAATACGTTCTTTTGTTTCATGTACGCTCCGGTATAAACAGGTAAGTAAAAACTACAACGCATTTTATCTATTAAACGTCAAGTTTCTCTACTTGTGACACTCAATCATGTTCTCATATTGAGTGATTAGGAAAGTGCATGTGCTTTTTAAATGTTTCAAACACGTGTCTGTGGCCTCTAAGATAGCTTTAAGTGCTCCATAACATTCCTAAAAGAGCTTGAGCATGTATTTTATGTAAGATTCTCGTAATTCTTAATAGTGAAATATCATCGTACATTACTTCTATTGTAGACAAAGTATAAGTTCAATTAGTTTAGCTTCGAAGTAATGTATTATGATTTTATTAATGTCCTTATGTGTTTTAAAACCAAGTATATAGTAAAAAATCGCATTACACATGCTGTCTTCCAGGCCATAGCATAGAGTTTCAATATATTTTAAAAGAATAAAGACACACTGGAAATTTTATACATTTAATTCACTAAACTCTACCAAGTGCATTTTACAGTATTTTTGATGATCTATAAATCTTCAACGCTTAAATTATTTAATTTCAAAATACATTAAAACAAGTTAAGGGTTTATTAGAACCTAACAATATAACGTTTAATGGGCGATAAAGCGCTAAAACAAAAGAATTAACAAATTATTTTATTATTTCAGAACGAGTCACGTTTAGACCGGAGAGTAAGTTAAAGGTTTTCAAAAAAATATTTGTGTTTAGAAAGCTTTAGGCTAATCTGGATAAAGAAAATACGTCAAACTTTAGCTATTCAACCTCTTTTTGTTTTATATACTCTTTGGTCACAATATTTTTTCCTGTTACGTTCTTCGATTTTCAAATCGATTTTTTTTGTTACTCCAGAAATGCAAGATGGCGAATTTTCTAGAAACCAAATGAGGCCAAAGCTTACAACCGCTAGAATAGCAGCACTAATGCTTCCATTTGTTGCCTTCGTAGATGAAGATAGTGATGTGGTAATTAACAGCAATGTAATTTAACCATAATGTGCGTTTAAATTAAGAAAAACTTTTCATAAAACCGTTGAGTATTTTGAAAAAATTATAGTAACGAATATTTTCAAACTAACAACTAGCGTACAAAGTTTTGATTTCATACAAATTGATTGCTTTTCTTAGAAAAAAAATACTGAAGTCAAGTACGAAACTCAAAGAAAATAATATAAGTATTCCGCAAATTGTCCATAGGTATACATGGAGGTATTAAAAGTAATTTGTATTAAAAATACACCACAAATAAAATATGAATATTGAGTGGGACTATTCGGAATCAGTAAAGTATTCCAGTTAATTCTCGGAAATTGAAATGAGAAATATCGGAAGCCAATATGAGAAATAATGAATATTGAAATTTAATATAAAATATACAAATGAAATTCTGTATCGACATCCGATTCAACAGAATTGTTAGAATGCAAATATAAATATAAACAAATCAAAATTTAAAGTTAAGACAAATAATAAAAGTAAATTGAATTAATTTTTATTTTTCTTAAATAAATTCTATTAACCTGCAAATGTAAGGGAAAACATAATTTAATTTTCAATTTTCTAACCTGAAAATTTATTATGGATTTGGATGGATATCTATTTGGGCAAATCGACAAAGTTAAAAGAAACCGGATTTCGTTTTCTGTCACCCTTGCAATATTTGCTACAAAGAGTAGTTACCGTCACAATGCAACCAATAGGGTAATAGGGATGTATCCAAGGTATGAAAATCAAAAAAATAATTAATCCGTCTGATAGATAATAAAAAAAAAAATTAGGACCCGTGTTTTTTATTTTGTCGTAGGTAATTACCAAAAAATACTGAGATATAGCGTATTAAAGTTACGGAGTGGGGGCTAATTACGCGTGACGTCGTGCGACATTACAAATCAATATATCTTCCTAAGTATTTGAATGAAAGAAAAAATTAAAAATACGTGTTCAATAATTTTTTAAATCTATGTGATGGACATTAAATTATTTTTTAGGATACAACCTATTAGCGTAACACTCTATACTGATAGAATGTACCTACTGATAGAGCAATGGGTTTCATTTTGACAGTTCAACAACATTCATTGCGTTATTTACGTTGCTGAGCAGACATGGTATTTTTAAAATTATTCAGATTAACGGTAATAGTGTGATAAGCAATTAGGGTGCTGGTGTTACATCGCATTCTTTTTAATTGACAATTCTAGACCTATGAAAGAAAACTGAAGGACTAAAAGTCAATGCTCTAAATTCAAAAGCAAAAGCTCTAATTGTCATTTAAAATACTGCGAACTCACACAAAGTAGAATCACCATGCCCGAAAACTACAAAAGAACGAAATAATATCCAATCAACGAACAATAGAATGAAAATGAAGGCAACTTTCATAATAAGTGTTTGGCAAATTGGTTTCAGAGCTTCGGTAAACGAACTCAAAGCTTCTAACAGTTATATATAGCCGACATAAATAGGTCAACGCTTACATAGTTAAACATACGATATGTCAAAAGATATACATCTTCTTTCTGTTCAAGAAACGCCTGATTCTTTTTTAAGGCTAATGCTTTGAAAGCAATTTTATTATATTTGTTTATTTTAGTTCAGTGTGGATAGTTTGGTAGAAGTTTGTGGATTGAGTAGGTAAATAAAAATAAATTCACTTTGTGTAAGTTAGATCTTGCAGGTCATAAACATGAGTTCCGTGCTAATAAAGTTGGAATAAACAGAGTTCTCCATGAGAATGTCTAAAATGTTTTAGCAAAGTTTAAAAGCCAATCAGAAGCGGATTCAACGTGTTTTTGAGTTTAACACTATATGACTTAATATGATTTGAAATTCATGAAACGTAAATACCCGTAGAAAAGTTTTGCTCGCTGACACATGAGAACACGAATGCAAGCGACAAAATGCTCGCGATACTGGATCCTACAATATTTTTTTTATATCAACATTTTTTATTTCAATTTGATATTAAAGCTATTTGTTAGATTGTATGAAACAAAATACTGCCCTACTACTACATATGTAATAGTATTTTTCCCGGTGGTAGGTTATAGCAGCGGCTACCGGCACAAGTTGCCACCCACCAGCCAAAGTCTTGCCCTCAAGCGATACGTCTTGTTCCGGTATGATGTCTGGTGAAGCCGTACGGTGGACGGTTCTGAGCAGTTGTGTTGTGCCGGGTACGATGCGCCGAATATTGTTGTGTAAGGAGTTTGGTCGTGGAGGGTCTCCAGATCAATATCCCGCTAGCGCAGCATCGTTGGTCGTGTTGTTGGGTTTAACAATCCATCATTTTGTTCAGCTGCCGTCTTTCTTCATATTCACTCAGATTTTTTGAGTGAATGAGCTCATAATAAAGTAACGCTTTACCATCAACGATTGCATCACTGCTTGTCATCAGGCGGGATTGCGGTCAAGCACTAGTTTATAATTATATAAATCAAAAACAAAGACGAGAAAATAATGATGATAGGATGAAAGACTACTGTCAACGATGTCAGTTCCATGGTCTATTAAATGGAAAGACTATGAATAAAAGAAATAAAATTGATTATAGTCCTGCTGACGCTGAAATTGAATCTAAAAATACCAATTCCACTAAAAGCAAGCAAGAATTACTTTTGCAGCAGTTTCAGTGAAATGGACACAAGAAATATCAGAGAAAAGTTAACGACGCAATTCCAAAATTGTAGACCTGATTATTATTTGAGTGATTATTATTTTGAGAGGTAAATAGTCAATCTACCTTTCGCAATAATACTTACTAAAGGGGATCAAGGGATTGTTGAAAAGGTACCGAATCAAAAATAAACATCTTTTGACTGGAATATCGAAACAAATTTCTGCTGAAACAGACAATTTTGGTTGTAGCTTTTCAAGTAAATCTCATTGCAAAAATATTACATCCGAGATTATTTTTACACGAATAAAACAAACTCAAAATTAACATGTCACCCTTGATATAATCTAAATTGCTGATTGTCAAACCGAGAACATAGGTGTTTTCTAAAAAGCTTGTTATGCTGGCAATTTTTTTATATTTTCACATGTTTTACACAAGCGGTGCCCAGATATCAATGTAACACTTTTGCCAATACCACTTTTCCCCAGACAAAAAAAGTTTCGCTTGCTAGTTGTGAAGATTGAATCTCAAGCAAGGAAAAAATGTTAGGTTTCGGCAGATTCTTACGCGATATTGAATGTGTTTATTCATCGATATTAGTAATATTATTGTAGATAATAATAATTACATATTTTTATAGCAACTAGCTATAAAAATATGTAAGAAACTAACTAGTAACTACACTAAATAACTAATTTAGTGTAGTTACTAGTTAGTTTCTTTTTAGTTTCGATAGGTTCATTTTGTTTTTCTACCAGATATTTCTTAATAGTTGTTCAGAGTCTGGTTATGTGCCTGGTTAGCAATAGCGGCGGTTTTTTTACACGGGACTTATATCTAACTGGCATAATGTGGATGTACCATAAGTATACCTCCGTCTGTCCCCCTAGAGAACCCATATATGATGTTAAGATTGTTTTTTTAGTCTTTTCAAATAGTATTTATTATTATGTAGACAATATAAAACAGTAGACAGTAAAAACTCTGTAAATATTATTTAAATGTACGTTAGACATAACTTAGAAATTAAAATATAACTTAGTAAAAGTAACAATAGTTAGATATACAAATAAAACAATAGATATTAGAGGCAAAGCTTCGCTTAATGTGAAAGTCTGTTTTAGTATGGTGTAAAATCTAACAAACAATCGCTTCATAGATGGCTCTTAACAATTGAGAACAAATATTTATTAACAGCTTCTAGATCTTGGTAATGGGAATATATTAAACGACTATCTTTAACATTCTTTTAGAGAATACTCTCTAGAGATTATTTTCATTCTTACTATGTAAATAAAATAGCATAACTAAAAAAATAATCGTTTACGATATCATATACTTAAGAAACTATAGAATTTCAAATTCTATCCATTTATTTGAATCGTCAGTTTTAAATTGTATTAAGTTCAGCACGTCTAGTACTGCGTTTGTTCAGCGATTAGTTCTCCACGCGATTTGAAGTTCGAGTACTCATTCATACGAGCGGCATGTGTCAAAGACTGCATTTTCCGTCGTCGGTTGTCAACTACTGCAGTTGCATCTACCGTTGAGGCGTACCGCTCGTGTGTGGGTTCGTGTATTAGTTTACAAAACACACAAAATCAATCAGTAACAGCAGTTCTAAATATGCTTACATACATCTGCTATACTCTAAACCACACACACAATTATTGAGCGCTCTTTAAATCTAAATTTGGGTCAAATTATGAATTATTTGGTATGCAGGTTGAATTTATTTTGAAATTATTTCATCTAACTTTTATTCAAAGTTTTTGAAGCTATAGCGGCCACCAGGGACTTTGTTCGCGTGGTTTAGTTATGCCCCGCTCCTATTGGTCGCAGCGTGAAGTTGTATAGCCTTCCTGGGTTAATGGGCTATCCAACGCAAAAAGAATTTTTCAAATCGGACCAGTAGTTCCTGAGATTAGCGCGTTCTAACAAACAAACAAACTCTTCAGCTTTATACATTAGTATAGATTTATTGTTACAATTTCAGCCCTAGTTTGCGTAAATACACAGAATCAGTTGCACAAAATTTTTCATGAAAAAGAAATTCAACATAACGCAAGATAACGAAAAACCTTAAACCCGATCAAAACCCCTTAAAACCGTTACAAAACCTGAATACAGTTTGTTCAGAACAAGCAACTGAATCGATTCCAATCATTTTAACACCATGGTATATTTATTCCCAAACATATTTAAAAAAATGTTGCAGTGTGGTTACCGAGCGCAACAATACAGTTTACAGCGGATTATAGTATAGGCCCCCGCCGTGCCGCGTAGGCGCGAGTGGGCGAGTTGACCATATTTTTGTAGGGACAACCAGATGAAATAACAAGCTCATAACTTTGTGAATTTTCGTGATTGCTTCTTGAAATTTTGTACATAAATTCTTTACATAAAAATACTACACACGTGTTTCGAGTTTCGCATGAACAAAAAATAAAGTTGTATACTATATTGTCACCCGTAGTCAGAGGCTCCTCCATATTCTATGGAAGATGAGTGAACTTTAAACCCTGTTCCTCATACCTTTAAACACGGTCCACCCTAAAAGTGCAAATTATTTAAAAACTAGATCCAACGTAACTTGCTTACATTTGTTGCCTCCATTAACCCTTTCTTGCCAAGTTTTGCTGCTACCTAGTTCTGAAACTTGTTACTGTCAAGTAACATTTTAGGGTAGATCTGGCTACGGTCCAAATTTCTCCTGTCATGACGCGTCGCTTCGTAAGTCGCAGTGGGACCTTCGCTTACGATGCTATTGTTGGTTTCCGAATGGGGCACAGGATTTATGTCACCCTAATAATTTTATCTAACGGCTTGTTTTTCTTAGATTTGTGTCAGGGTTATACGACCAAAGGTGGCCTATTGGGAACAGCCGTAACTTATCAGTTGTAGGTCGTAAGTTCGAACCCTGAAGCGCACTTTACTTTGTGTAAATTACGGAAAAGATCGCGAGGAAATCCGCTTGAGCTAGAACCAACAATTCTATGGTCCGTTTTCCAGAAGGAAACTCAAGCATTGATCTCTCTTTAAACATTACTTAAAACTAGTTTCAACCAATTAAATGGCTTGAAACGAGTTTATGAATAGGTAATCCTTGAGTTTTTGAGTGAGCTTCTGGAAGTTACCAACCACCAGACAAAGTCTTGCTGCCAAGCAATTCGTCGTGTTCGATGTTTGGTGAAGCAGTACGGAGGACGGGTCTGAGCAGTTGTATTGCGATGTGTGCCGGGTACGATGCACTAAATGTTATTGTGTTGCGAGTTTGATCGTGGAGGGTCTCCAGATTAATCTCCCTCTGGCGCAGCATCGTTGGTCGTATTGTTGAGATTAACATTGCATCACCTCGCTTAACTGCAGTCTTCCTTCCTACTCACTAAGATTTTTAAGTGAATAGGCTTAATAAACTTGCGCGCTTTACTATCAGCGATTGCATCACTGCTTACCATCAAGCGGGATCGCAGTCAAGTACTAGTTTATAATTATTAAAAAAAAAAAATACGGGAGTAGGACATGCGACCCGTGGTGGGTTACAATCCAGATCCTGTCACAGAAGTGGCCTGTGCCCTAAGTGTCTTCTCGTCTTTCATTCTCACAAAAACATTTAGATATTATTTTACGGATCAGTGAAACAATGCTGTAGATACTTCTGATAAAATCCCAGTGTTATTCGACACAAGCCACTGACAAAAACTACCTCGTATAAATGCTCTATTTTGTAATTTACGATATTCAGATTTCAAATATTTTTTTGACAGCGCCAAAACACCAATGATTAAAGACTCCACAGCAGAGACCTTTTATCAACAAAATATAAAGTTTCAGCCATTTCCAAGTAAGTCCTTTGTTTCTTTACAATGCGATACCTCAACAAAGACGGAATAAATTGATGACTTTTAATATGAAGTTTAATAATAAACAAGGACCTCTATAAGAACTAAATTCAAGTTGAAATATACTGTTAGAGTTATTTTATAAACGTATTTAGTTGTTTCATTTAAATATTCTTAACGTACTCAAAACGAATTGCCGACCTTTGTTTGGTCAATCAAGTATCTTTAGAAATGTTATTGTAACGAAAAGCCAAGTAAATCGACGTCCATATCTTGTAGAAATAGAAGAGGTTGCTATCAATTCGCATCCTGGTTTGTAAAGGCTTCCAAGCATTCTCTTACATCCCAGGAGAGGCATCTGTTCGGTTTGGATATATAAAAATGTTCCCTCTTGTTTCACGATCTGTTGTTGGCTTTATTTATTGTCTTGTTGCTATAACAAACGGCGGAAATAATATTAGTATTTTTTTTTTTAAATAAAAATATCATATTACCATCATATATATTAGTAGGTTACCCTATTTGCTGCTGCAATAATATCCCCAGCGGCTGTCAAACGGGCGACGTGTCCGACGTTGCACGTCGCCGCCATGTTGGTCGCCATTTTCTCTAGACGACATACAGCGACATCTCTCCCCACGGACACAACTTGAGAGTTCCATTTTCAAAGTTTGAAATCTGTCAAATGAGCGACTATCAGCGAAACATCTTACATTTTATAATTCAATTTTGATATTTTGATTGACGGTGGTAATTTTCATTTTAAACCCGTTGACCATTTTTACCCGACTACGGCAAAGCAAAAGGAGGGTTATGATTTTGACAGGCTATGTATGTATGTATGTATGTATGTATGTATGTATGTATGTATGTATGTATGTATGTATGTATGTATGTATGTATGTATGTTCATCTGTTCCCTCGTAACTTCTAAACTACTTATTCAAATTCGATAAATGACATATCATTAGAAGCGTCTTAATTGTCCGCTGGTTATAGGCTATATGTAGTTTCACAAAATCTAATGTGGCGCCCTCTAGCGGACAAAATATACAGAGTAAAAAAAAAAAGTTAAGATAAATATGCCGTGTTTGGTATCATTTGAAAGGGCTTTACTTGTACATTTTGAATATATATATATTACTAGCATTTGCTTGTGACTTTACCTATATTCATGGGCTGATTGCATATAATTCACATCTTTTCGTTCATAGATAGCTTCTTTACTACTTATCAGAATAAGACCACTGCAGAACCATTAGAAGGGCCTTGATATTCTGTTGGTTATGAGCTATAAAGCTTGTCACCAAATTTAGTATTACGCCCTCTAGCGGACAAAAAGTTCTATGTTAATATAAAATTAAAATAAATATACCGTATTTGGTATCTATCATCTGAAAGAGCTTCACGAGTACTTTATGTTTGTACATAATCCCTAGTAATGCTTCGTAGAAATTTGAATGTAAACCAGGGTTTGGTAAACGGAGCGATGGGAGTGGTGAAGGTCTTCGAATGGCCTGCTCTTCGGCGCGATCAGTTGGAACAGGAGAACAGCCAAGTGCTGTTCTCATACAATTTGACGACGCATCCATAAAAGCAGATATTAACGGACTTATCAAAATCGAGCCTTGCCTCACTGAATTTGGCGGCTTGAGGGGTTCTGGGCAAATTCAGCGTAAAATGCTCCCGCTGATTCTTTCTTGGGGTTGTACTGTACATAAATTACAAGGTTGTACTCTAGATAAAAAAGTTACAGATCTAGGAAAGTCATCGTTTGCTAAAGGACAGGCCTACGTCGCTCTCAGTAGAGTTAAAACCATAGAGGGATTATTTATAAGTGCCTTGGATCATAATAAATTACTTAAAAATCCACATGACAGTCGATCGTTAGCAGAATTAGATAGATTAAGAAATCTTCCCAGGTCCTCTTAATATATGTTTTTTTTTTTTAATAATTATAAACTAGCGCTTGACTGCAATCCCGCCTGATGGTAAGCAGTGACGCAATCGTTGATGGTAAAGCGCACTAGTTTATTAAGCCTATTCACTTAAAAAACTTATGAATAGCAAGGATGACGGCAGTTGAGCCAGATGATGCAATGTTAAACCCAAGACCAACACGACCAACGATGCTGCGCCAGAGGGAGATTGATCTGGAGACTCTCCACGACCAAACTCCCGACACAACAACATTTGGCGCATCGTACTCGCCACACAAGGCAACACAACTGCTCAGACGCGTCCTCCGTACGGCTTCACCAGACATCATGCTGGAACACGACGAATCGCTTGGCGGCAAGACTTTGTCTGGTGGGTGGTAACTTCTGCCGGCAGCCGATGTTATGGCCTACCACCGTTAGAAAAACACCCAATCTATTTATACTAACGACCTCATCCACTAATTCATGACCCATTCGGTGCCATCGACGCAAATGTGCGTCGCTACTACGAAAAACCGGGAGCTTCATACGGGGAAACCGTTGCTATACGCGCTACGATCCAAGCGCTACGAAATAGTAAAATAGGACATCTCTACATATTACTATACGCCGATACATAAGTCAAAAGAGATGTCGTATGTTAACTACCTAGTTTTTAGTTCGTCAATTTAACTTTTGTTAATATTATGCGCCACAAATACACTTTAACACCAAAATAGTACAAATAATAAAAAGTAAAAAAACTAAAACCCAACTACGACAAAAAACGACGCTGAAAAAGTATAAAACAAGATTTTCAGAATACTGAACTGAACAAAGTTGCCTTAAAGTTTGCAAGTAGTCACAGTCGTTACATATACCTACCTACCGTAGCACTTTGATAACGTGTGACTGCGGTTTTCCAAACATGAAAATTTATCTCTACATAGTGAATATTGCATACTTCAGAATAGTATTGTAAGACATTATTGTCAATTTACAACGAAGGCATCTTGGTAGAGTCTACTGTGTCCATTTACTTGCAACTATATTAGCAACTTTGTTCAGTTCAGTATACTGAAAATCTTGTTTTATACTTTTTCAGCGTCGTTTTTTGTCGTAGTTGGGTTTTAGTTTTTTTACTTTTTATTATGGGAATTGGACATTCTAAGCCTGAAGGTTATTATTATTAAACGATAAAATCAGTAGAAATTGTGGTTTTTAATTTGACAGTATACTGGAAAAATCATTAAACTTACTTGGACGTGAACAACGTGACAACGTGAATCTTTCATATACATATTTTTAACACGTAATATTTTTGTTTTTTTTTTATTACATGTATAACTATGCATAACTTTTACAGCATATTTTTTTTTCGAAATGAGTTTATCTTTATATATATAATTCTGCTGTACATGTGTATGTCATTGAACTCCTCCTAAACGGCTTGACCGATTTGAATGATTTTTTCTGTATGCGTTTGAGTGGTGCCGTGGATGATTTAGATTCACAAATCAGCCCGGCTGATGGTGCTGATTGTTTGAAAAAGTATATGATCTCGGAAACGTTGTTTCGACTTCCCAAACAGTTTTGTGCTACCCTGGTACCTTGCACCTCTACAAACTAGGCACAATAAAAGTTCTTTCATGTAATTATTATGGTTTAATGATGAATGAGCTTCATTGTTTCGACTTCTCCTACACTTTTGTGCTACCCCCTTGCACCTTCACAAAGTAGGCAAAATAAAACTTCTTCCATTATTATCTATAATTATTATTTTACAACATTATTTTTCAAGAACGGCTGAACCGATTTTGTTGAAAATTGGTAGGGAGAGGTAGCTAAGAACTGGAAGATACTTTTTATCCCGTTCCGTCGTGGGAATGAATGAGATTCCTTGTTTCGACTTCTACAGTTTTGTGCTACCCGGTATCTTGCAACTCCACAAAGTAGAGAAAATGATTTTTTTTCGATGTATTATTGTGATTTAATGATGAAATTACAAGCCGATTGATGATTACCTACAAGGTGAAGGAAAACCTCTTTAGGAAACCTGGACTTTAAATCTGAAATCGCCAACCCGCATTGAACAATTGAACGTGGTGATTACGCTCAATCCTTCTCCTTATGAGAAGAGAGCTATGCCCAGCAGGGGGACGGTAAAAAAAGGTTGATGATAATGATGATGAGTTTCATTGTTTCGAATTCTCCTACACTTTTGTGCTACCCTAATTATCGTAATTTAAAAAGTAAAAAATAAGATCATGTGATATTGCCTTTAAGGCGGAACAGAGTTCGCCGGGTCAGCTAGTATATGTATAAATATTAAGAAACACAATTAAATATAATACTGTAGACTCTTCAAAGTCTCATCAATTTTTGATTAAGAAATCCGAAACCTTCTGCCAATATTTCTAAAGCAAAATCAATGGATATTTATCGAAGAAGTAACCTAAGCTCAGTTGTCATTAGCGAAGGCACAGCGGCCAATTCAAACAAGCCTTTCAATAGCCAAGTTAATTAGTGCTTCGGATAATAGGGCAACGGTAATTGGACTATGTTTTATCTATGATCATTCTTGCGTCTGCTTTGACTCCACAAAGGCTTGTCTGAGGTCTCAAATCCCTTTGTGTTTTCGAGGAGGTTTTTCGGGGGTAAGCAATTAGAAAAGATGAATAGAAGAGAAAGCAGGTTGACGTTGTATTTTTAGAACTTATTTATTTTTTACTCGTACTATTGTTGAAAGTGATGCTTGAATAATCTCTTATTCTTGTATGGTTTTCATAATGCTCTATTATACTTATATACTTTTTTTCAAAATAAATCTTTCAATTAATACGTACCAAGTATAATCATAACGTCCCTTTACACGGTCACCAATCATTCGTCTTTTGTATCATCACCCTCTACACAAAGTATCTCTAGGTCAACATCATCATCATCATCATCAGCCTCTGCTCGTCCACTGCTAGACATAGGCCTCTTCCATGGCATGCCAACAAGCTCGATCCTGAGCAGTTCTCCGCCAGCGACCCCGCTCTAGGTCAACGATCTCTTTGAATTTCCCAAGAGATCTGTGAGTATCTACAATTGAATTAGTTGAAATAAACTTGAGGACTTAATGGTTTACGGGATTTGTCTCGCCGTCGTCTCGTTCTCGACATCGAGAATTGTAATATAGAAATTCTTGTTCCCATGGAAATGACCTTTAAGGTTCATTGGTCAAGGATAAACATCTGATTGACCTTTGTGTACTTGAGTTTCTTGTCCATTATCGTTGCCAATGACCTTTTTATCTCGATAAACATTTTTGGCAGCATCTTTTTATATTTAAATTCAGAGCGTTTGTTTTCTTTTAACTTATATTTTCAAAAGATTAGTGGGCCCGTGATTCTTCCATGTTATCTTTTCAAAACTAATAATATTGTTTCGAGTTGTTGTTTCGGTTAATACTTATAAGTACAGTCACAAATTTATAGTTACAATAAAATTAGTATACATAATGTGTACGTGAAGCTCATTAATATTAATTTTGGTGATGATGATGCAGATCTATGCATACAAGTAACTGAAGGTACAGGTGTGGGTTTTAATCAAAGTCTGTCACGCTGTCTCCGCCCCGAGTAAAATTCATTTGATAATTCCCATCGGTCTTACGGGCAATGTGCCCGGCCCACTGCCACTTAAGTGTTGCAATCACGTACCGGAAGATGTAGCGTGGGTAGGCCCACGACAAGATGGACCGACGACCCGATAAAGGTCGCGGGAAATCGCTGAATGCGCAGGACCGATCGTTTTGGAGATACTTGGGTATGCTTATGTCCAGTAGTGGATATCTTTTGGCTGAAATGATGATGATGACATCATCATATGATTTTTTTATAAAATGCTTCTCTTTGGACAGGAATTACCATCACTGATAATTCCCATCCAAAAAAGCATATTATACAAGTTAAGGTTGTTTAACCAACAAAACCTGACCACCAACCAGAGTTTATATGTGTACAGGTAAGCCGTCTACATTCTCATAACAAATATGAACCCGTTTACAAATCTAATGAAGCATACAAAATAATCGCTTAGAAACAACCATTTCACGGTTATGGCGGCAGTACTAAGCAAACTAGAAGTTAAACTGAGCGTGATAGAACTTTGTTTATATATTCTAATTCAAACTCCTGAAATGGAAATCGGTTAAGCCTTCGACGCATATAAAATAGCACAACAGTCTAATGCCCTAGCCTTTTCGCATACAGAATGTTATACACATTTTGGTCCTTTTTTAATCCCACCTACAGCAAAATAGAGTATTTTATTCAGCATCTAGATCTGTTTCGTATGACACAAAATTGATAAATGTGTAATTAGATACAGACGACATCACATCAAGTTACTTCAATCTGTCAGACTTCTTTATTAGATTTTCAACTATATCCCTAAAGCATTAAGGCTCAAGGTTGATTGCGAATATTTGTCAGTTTGGGGTAGCTTGACCTGTGGTCTTCGGTACTTTATAATTACGTTGTTGCTGTGTGTAAGTTGTTTTAGTTCTTGTAGACTTAATTAAAAAATAATGACCATTTTATTTATTTAAATTCATTTTCATATGAAATCTTAAATATCACTTACGTACGTATGTTTTGTATTATATGCAGGTAAATCCTGCATATAATACAAAACATAAATAATTAAATATGTCATATTATGTTCTTATTGTTAAAATCAATAAATAATAAAATGCAATAATTCAATTCGGTTAATATTAACATTTACTTAGCCTAAATTCAAATTCCATCGAGAAAAATATGAATTATCACAAAAGAATTCACTTTATTCAACTTTCAGTTATATCAATTACACGACGCGACGAGTCGAAGATTTGTCTCAACATTTGTAGTCACTATAGAGAATCTTCAGAGGGTAGAGCATTGACCTCGCCCACGCAGTTACTAGAATTTATTGAACGCTTCCCAGACCTCACTATAGTATAAATACATTTACTAGTAAAGGCATTTCAAAGGACCGCTTTTCACTTAGTCCATTATTGACCAGTTTTGGAAATGTTTGTCACGCTTTTACACCCTCAATTCATCTTGTTGTTGGTATTTCGTCAGAAAGAGCGGACGGTCGTCCAACATGCGGGCCAAGTGCGGGTTGGTAGAAGTCATACCTTCGAATATTTTTTCTAGGATAGGCCGAGTACCACACAATGTTTGCTTTAATTCGTGAATATTTATTTTGCAATGAATTTGGGTACATTGTAAAACGGTCCCAACATACTCTACCTGGCAAAAGCAAGGACATGTATTTACATTTATATAAAATATGTTATATGGTACCTAGAATTGCTAGTAGGCGCAAGTACGAGCAACCCGCTTGTTTTACACAGAGCAATGTAGGACAAATTCTGGCAAGAGGGCTCCTGTTCGTCGATTATTAGAAACTTACAATTCATATTTTGCAAATCTAGATATTTTCGCTCTTAGCCAGAACAAATTTAGAAAAATGGCTATTAATTTGCTTTCTGGTAATCCTTAACTATTACTGCAATGGTTAAGGATTACCAGAAAGTAAATTTCTTGCTGATATTATGGATTGTGCGTACAGACCGTATCTGGACAAATATCTTGAGTTGGTTTGTGTGATTTTTAAGGTTTACTTTTATCATTCGTTATTTTCTCACTGCCCCATCCTGTATAGGTCTGTTTCCTTATTTCTTGTAAAATCAATATGATTTCGTGGACATTATGTATACTATGTGGATATATGTTTGTTTACTATGTATTACACCTTAGCCGACTATTGATATTGTAACATATAACTGTTTTTTTGTCCCAAATAAATAAAATATAATAATTACCTTCCTTGCTTGTACGTATACATTTATGTACATTGTTATTGATTATCCCATGGCTGGAGAAAAGGTGGGTTTATCACTTAAACTACAAACTCGAATGCCTGTTTTCGTCTGTTTCATAAATCTGAGTTCAATCTGTTAGCCTCATTTCCATGAACTAACTCACCTTTGTTTTTATTTCTGTGGTTTTAAAATATAGTATCCTAACTT
This sequence comes from Sesamia nonagrioides, assembly GCA_017933935.1. Taxonomy (NCBI): domain Eukaryota; kingdom Metazoa; phylum Arthropoda; class Insecta; order Lepidoptera; family Noctuidae; genus Sesamia; species Sesamia nonagrioides. Next base: position 475,994 of record JADWQK010000871.1, on the reverse strand, counting down.
CGGAAGTAGTCCATAACGAAGCAATTATGACGTGAAAATTGAGCTGAAACTGACTTTGGACCTAATTATGATAAATAATAAGTCGATGTCAGTCTTTATGATGTACCTATAAATATTGAAATTTTGGACTACTGTTCTTGTATTGGTATAAAGTACAGAGAGAGACAAAGTAATTATTTGGCCAGTGTCATCTTTGACGGTCATTTGGACACGGTAGGTATGTAAGAAAGTACAAGGACCTTCCTCCTTGTATTGTATATTACTTTTGTTGGTACTTAATATATATGTGCATACATTATGTAAAGAACACCCTGTCCGATCCGTGAAGGTATTGTTAGGTATAATTAACTGATTCTACTAATGCCTACTAAGCCGCGCTAAACTTAAAAAAAAAACCCTTAAAAATTAAATACTGTTTCGCCAACGGAGGTAAATTAATACATGTGCGGTAGACAAACATGCGCGGGCGAAAGGGGACAGGGCACGCGGCACGCAGTCGCATTGCTATTCGCTCATAATAATACCGTCAAAAATGATGTTGTCACTTTTTTTAAAAATACCAAATTTTGGGGAAGTTGGAATTAATTCGCGGAAAAAAAAATTATTTTTAAATACATTAGCAGAAATTTTACTTAATAATTATTGTAACACTATGATGATTATGTAAAATTTCATATTGTATTTGGTCATGTGTTTACCAATCCTTTAAACTGTTACTTGAAGGCTTGTTGCAAACTTAATGCTCAAAACTAATTTCGTTCAATTCCGCAAAACAGGAGCTGAGAATTAGAAGCTGTTGTCTATTTTAACTTTTATGCATGGCAGGTTTTCAACAATTTCAACTTGAAAATTAATCTTAGCAGAACTCGGTGCCAACATTATTATAATTACTAAATATACGCCTATTTAATAAAATATGCTGGGCTTGTTTTGGATTTTAGGCTGTGGTTAGTCGAATTTTATATGTGCGGTGGACTTCACAATTGGATATATACAGGCTTAATTCTGTCCTTCCACCCGGTCTTGTTTTTTTTCATGAGTTGGTTTTTGTCCATAAGCCCAAGAATAGAATATACTTTAATTTTTATGTTTTTTAACTAGCGTTAAACACATAAACCTATTAATGGTCCAGTAGTAACGATCACCACGGATTGGCTGGTTGGTTCGATAATCCCAATGATTTGAGGTTATATATTAAATTTTCATTTTACTATTTAAAGGGGCCGTCACAAAATGAAATTAAGCATTAAAATTCGTTTCAGTCTCGTCACTAAATCTTTATTCATTAACGGTTTCTCTCAGGTCCTCAGTTATGGATACTACATTGGCCGAACGTCCCGATGTTCCAGGAACCAAAATTCATTTTACTTTCAATCGGTGGCATTGCGAGTAAAAATAAGGCATTGGTTGTTTGTCACAAAATCGTCACTAAATCTTTATTCAATAACAGTTTCTCTAATGTCCTCAGTTATGGAGGTTGGCCGAACGTTCTGATATCAGATCGTTCGGCCATAAATAAATGCTTTTAACTTTCGAACTGTTTTGTCACAAATTGTTTGGCTAGCATCTTTATGCATCACAAAATCTTCATTAAAACCTGGAATAGCAGCCAGATTCCTATCTAGACTGGCCGAACGTTCTGATGTATATCTTTTTTTGTTTGTTCTGGATGGGAAATCATTATATGACCTCTCCCGTTCTGGGCGGAGCGGAAGGGCATGTCAGACTTTTACTGAATAAAACTCACACGTATTTCTTCCCTTGCCTTTGCGCCAGGGCCACGGTTTCTTTTTTAATCAACCCGCAACTCTGACCCAGGAGGTATCGGGCTTCGTGGTCCCCGTCACAATCTGCTGATATCTCTTTGAGGCGCACGTGAAACACAACGCGCCGTCGACCCGGGCCTGGTCCTTACCGAGCGGCAAGCTGCCCACTGCTCGCCGCCCATGGCAGTATCCCTAACGCTTCATTGCTTTCAAAAGGGTGAAGAAATTCTTCGTGAGAAGCTGGCACGTCTTAGAACCAAAAATGTAAAGAAAATTGACAATCCACACTGCTGTAGCGTAGCAGATTACAAATTTGCCATAACATCGGCTGCCGGCAGAAGTTACCACCCACCAGACAACGTCTTGCCGCCAATCGATTCGTCGTGTTCCAGCATGATGTCTGGCGAAGCCGTAAGGAGGACTGGTCTAAGCAGTTGTGTTGCGATGTGTGCCGGGTACGACGCGCCAAATGTTGATGTGTCGGGAATTTGCTCGTGGAGGCTCTCCAGATCAATCTTCCTCTGGCGCAGCATCTTTGGTCGTGTTGTTGAGTTTAACATTGCATCACCTCGCTCAACTGCCGCCTTCCTTCCTAATCACTTTTTTTTTTTTTAGTGAATAGGCTCTTAATAAGCTAGTGCGCTTTACCATTAACGATAGCATCACTGCTTACCATCAGGCGGGATTGCGATATATATTGATTAAAATAGATTAAAAAACAGAAGAGAAGAAGCTTTAGTGTCCAATGTCCCTAATAACTAATGATGGTACAATCAGGGGCAGTACTATAACGTTTCATACCATCATTGTGCCATTGTGAAAAAGGGATAACGCTATTCATCCTGTATAGCTCTATCTTTGTCTGATACTGGAACAACAATGGTTTCAACACGTATAGTAACCCAGCAGAATTCCTACTAGCTTAATGATGCTATTGCCAGCTACTTGCACACCCAATTAGAAGTTGTCCTGGCATAATGACAAGGAAAGCGTGTACGTAGCTAGCAAGCTACGTACACGCTTTCCTTGTAAGTAGGAGGCATAAATACATATTTTTCTACGACCATTTGGTAATTTGCTTAATACATAACCATAAGTCATATCTCAATAGTACTCATTCCTGCCAAGTCGTGTTACAATGACCATTTCCACACAGGTAAACCATACTACAATGAAACTTTTTTTTTTTTTTTATGGCTATGGCATCAAAAAATCAACATATGATTATGCCAAAAAGCGCGGGTATTTGCGTCAAGACTAGAAAACATCGCATGTTACTAGGCTGTATGGATGAATCGCCTTTGCCTTGCATTTATGGGATTATTACAACAACTCAACATGTCTTTACGCTAAACCGCTCCTTATCGTCCAAACGCGGGAAACGAAAGGAGTTAGATTAGTTAGGATAAGTTTAGGATAAGCTAGGATAAGTTAGGATTAATTAGGATAAGTTAGGATAGAAGTTTACTCAATAATATATTTACTGAAGACTAGGCTGTATGGCGTACTATGCCTTTGCCTTTTCCGTTCAGAAGAACGGAAAGAATTGAACAAAAAAAAAAATTGCGCGCGCCGCGTTATTTTCGAGCCATTGTTAACTTTATCTGCAACACCAAAGAAACGATGGATAGAATGTGTGAAGGATGATATGGCTAAGAAGGGGGTGTCTGCCGAGATGGCTTCTGATAGGGATGTATGGAAGAAAAAGACATGTTGCGGCGACCCCAAATAGATTGGGATAAGGGCAGGAGAATGATGATGTTAACTTTATCTGCATTTATAAATAAAATTGTTTTGAAAATGACTGATATCAGTGATAACAGCGAAAAGGGCAATATCTTAACGCCTCCTGAAATGAGAGAAATAGCTTTGAAGACCACAAAAGAATTACTACTATAAGTCCTCATAAAGTTCAACATTGACGGTTTTTTCTATTTATTTATTTCAAGGTCGTAGAAAAAGTTTTGTATGACACTGTCGCAAACAGCTATTGCAATACTCGTGCGGATCTATTGTGCCACTCAGCTTCGCTTCATGGCACAAACTATCACTCGTATTACAATAGCTATCATTGCTTGACAGTGGCATAAATAACTATTGTGGCTTTAGTTGTAACGTTACTGAAATAGCAGGTACTCCGTGAACATACCACGCTGCGAAAACCTGGAATATTATGGCAAACATTTCTTATTTATATCTCAGCCTCAATGGGCATCGTAAAACAAAATACACGTAATGCGGCACGTGGCCTAACATGTATTATATCGGTTACTCATATCTGCTCAGTGATACGGTGTTGGGCGCCGTCCAAATTACGGCTGGCGTAATTATTTGGCTCCCACACGGAAAAGGGAGACGCTTAATGTTCAAGAGGTTAAACTAGAGTTCAACTGGTTTGGACGAGAATTGAATATTAGGTTAATAATGAAAGTGGTACCGGTAATGTGCTACACGTGTGGTACTGAGCTTAGAATAGTACTAAACCCATATGCTCTCGTGGGTGTCGTAAGAGGCGACTAGGGGAACACTCACCAGAGAAGCGGGCAGTGCATCTCCTATGGAATATCAAATTACTGCGATCCCCAATCTGCCTTCCAAGCCTGGGGATTATGGCAAACCCCCTCAATGGGATGAAAACCTTGGGGAAGGCCTTTGTCCAGCAGTGGACTTTTATAGGCTGAGAAGAAGAAAGGAATGTGAGAGAAACATTGAAATATTAGATAGTGTTACAATAAAGTTTTTACCAAAGAAATTATTATCTAATATCATTGTCGCTGCAGAAGCCATTGTAGTTATGATACCTCAAAAAAAAAATGCGTTACAAATACCAGTGTCATACTAAGAAATAAAAATCACACATACACAAGATATTGCCAATTAATTATTGAGAATAGATATAACGGGTGAAAAAAACACTTACTGACACTGAGAGTCACTAACACTTCCCGTCAAAGTAATTAAAAAAGAAAAATTTTTTCACGTGTCTGTATTAATTCAAGAGTTATAGGGAGGACTTACAGAACGCTTGGCCGACTTATTTATCTTTTTTTTTTGTACACAACACTTTATTTTGAATAACCCCTGTATCGGTTTGTGTATTACATTACGCAATACTGCCAAAAATGTTCATCTGTTGCCGGAATACTTATATGATGGGCCTGTAACATCCTTTATACGTATTTCTTACTTATAAAAGTGTGAAATCACATCGAAGCTGTTATATAGATATTTTTATTCTAAGTAGTTACATACATCGCCTACACCAAAGAAAATTACAACCCGTAGAATGTAGAATATCCGATGAGAATTTGCGAACACATTAGGACCAACGAGGACGGAACCACATTCCCACTTCATTAGAATATAATATCCGTATCTCAGACATATTCCGTGCTTATGTATGCAGGTCACGCCTTTCAGGTACGTACCTGAGTTCTTCACAGTTCATGTAAAATAGCAACTTTGAAAACAAATGAAAATCAAGTTGATCTTGTAATTAAAAACTTTCAAAATCTCAGCTCAGCGACAGTCAAAAATTTGTCAAAAATGTAGTGAAATTAAAGATGTTTTTGATTTTTTTTAAGTACAACCCATTGACCCTTCACAGCCCATTTAATGGTCAACTTGATGGCCCTTGGTTTGTCATACTCTTGGGCTACCGTTTATTCATCTTTGCAAAAACTCCAGTTTACATCTCCTTAATTACTTACCTCTTTCATTTCCACCACAAAATTCTTCATAATATTCGTACTTTCTAAACAAAAAAAGGTTAATACAGAGGCCAAGGAACTCATCGTACAGCCTCAAAGGGTCATCATTTGTGTCTTACTTACGCCCAACAAAGTCCAATACCTAGTCATTAGGGGTTGGACCGTTATCAGTATCTTTACTATAATAAAAAGTAAGAAAACTAAAACCCAACTACGACAAAAAACGACGCTGAAAAACAGTCAAATACCGTAGTTATTGTCAAAACAATAACTACGATATTTGAAAAGCCATTGCTACTGATAGTATGTTACACAATTATCCTGTAGCTCAGCAATGAATATACTACTTACATACTTTAGGAAAACCTTCGGTGGTTTGTTTCCCGATATTCAATCCTAGAATAATATTCCGATAAGCTACATTTATAACATTCGTTTAGTGTCTAGTAATTCCACAAAATTAAAGTTAGGGAAAAAACAATTCGTGAAAATTATGTAGCATATTCTTATGAAGATGATATCTATGAATTCGTTGTTTTATTGCTGAGTTCCAGGGTGATTGCACAACACAGTATTAGTAGCAATGGTTTTCATTTTGACAGTTCAACAACATTCATTCGAGTTTTTTTACTTTTTTGAGCAGACGCATTTTTGAATATATAGAACAATAGTTTATCAATACGCTTCAAAATGATTTCATTTGACAGTTGTGGAAGCATGAGGAACAGGGTGTAAGTTCACTCATCCTCCATAGAAAAGGGAGGATCCTCCGACCAGACGGGTGTTATGTCTGGCGGGCACTTGCACAATGCTTGAAATTGGGAAGTTGTATGTATGCTAATTGTACGGTAAACTCTGATTGCGAGATGTAGAATTTGTGTGACGTCAGTATGACACGTTGTTAATTTGTGGCGTTTGTAGGTACCGCTACAATAGTAATAGTCTCTTACACAATTATGGTGCTGATAGTTTCTTCTATAGAAGTTCTATTAGAGAAGAAACTGTCAGCAAGCATTTATATAAGCATTTATATAAATATACCCAACCTAGCAATTGACGGAATAGAGAAACACAATATTATAATGTTGTGTTTCTCTATTCCGTCAATTGCTAGGTTGGGTATATTTTTGCAATCTGGTCCATTTTCAAACAACCAGAGATTAGAGATCTAGCCACATATCGGGCTGATTGTCCGTAACACCTAAGCGAATACTTTTTTTTTCTAAACAAAGAGAAAAGGTGTTGTTAGTTAAGACAGATTCCCTACAGTTAAATAAATCCTAGAAACATAACACTCAACATTCCCATTGTTTTCGACGTCGTTTAACAGCAATGGGGGATCCGATACTCACTTCCATTGTCTTTGGATTTCGTTCTCGACTTGAGGAAGTTAGATTGTAGGATTAACGCACATACCCTCTTATCTCCAGTTAAAACATTTCTCAGTATCTGAACAAACAGTGACGAAATACGAGGCTATGGAGGGATCGTCCTGGGTGGAAGCATATAATATGGCTTGCTTTAACTTTTTTTTCTTTATCAATGATTTCATCATCATCATCGTCAACCTTTTTTATCGTTGTTCTGCTGGGCACAGGTCTCCTCTCATACAGAGAAGGATTGAGCGTAATCACCACGCTTGCTCAATGCGGGTTGGCGATTTCAGACTTAAAGTCCAAGTTTCATCAAGTTGTTTTTCTTCACCTATTAATCAGTCATTTGTGTTCAAGATATGCTTAGAAAGTATGCGATACGAAAAGGAAAATTAACTTAGAAAAGGTACATTGGTACTTGCCTGACCTGGAATCGAACCCGCACACTCATACTTGAGAGGCTGGTGTTTTAACCACTAGGCTACCACGACTCAACTAAGCCACCACGACTTACTAGGCTTTAATGAATTGATACAAAATGAAAAAAAGAAATATCATACTGTATGAAAATGATCTGTACAGAGTAATCTTGACTCGCATCGCCATATATTATTTCTCCAAGGGTCTGAAACCGTTTTCTCCCTTTTCCCTCTTTCTATCGAACCAATCTGAACGTCCGACCCACCAATCGACAGATATTCGTCCCTGGTACCATGGAATACTAGTTTTAAATATTAGTATAGTGCGAATTTTTGGCACGGGTCAGCTAGTACTAAATAAAGCTCATCTTAATTGTAGTAATAATATTGTAGAGAAAATATTATTTTTTTTTTTGTAGATTAATATTACATTGTAGTTTAAATACTCAAATTTAAAGCAATTATTTTACGAAACCAATTACAGACATTTTTCAGTTGTCAAGGGGTCAGTGAGCGAGAAACATGAAGCTTGCCCATTCCAAAGCACAGAAGAATGGGCATGAAACTCCTGTATGTCTATGTATTCCATATCAAAATTCGCAATGTTGATTGTTGGTTTCTTCTTGGATTTATGGCCTAAGCATTAAAACATAACGTCCGTATGTACATAATGTCTTCACATTTAAACTTCCCCAAGACGACACTCCAAAATTGATTTGACAAAACAATATTTAAATGTTTTAATACCCATATATTTAACACAATGTACGTTCCCGTTTAAATGCAATTTGAGTGTGCAGCGCCGCTCCGCCGGGAAATTGGAACATCCCACGAAATGAAGTAACGTTGTAATATATTATTATTAATATTCGGCGAATATACTGCGTTCGAAAATGAATTTACAGCGTCAGTTGTAATGTCTTTTTGTTTGAGTGGAACATTTAGGTTTAATATCGAGTCCGTTACTTATGAGCAAGTGTTCTTTTTATGATTACATTGTGTAATATATGCGGAAAGCTTCTAAGTCACACAAAACAACAGCTAAATTATATTATAATACACCTTTTACATTACAACGCGGTTATATTGTATTTTTCCAGATATGTCATCTTCCTGTTCATCCTTCATTACAGTCATTAAATCAAGCCAAATCAAACCATTTATCGCAAACAAACTAATTACAAGTAATTTTGTACTGTCAAAGGGTCTGTCAATTAGTAAAATGAAGCTAGTCGACACAAGTTACAACGTTATTTTTTGCATGTACGTAACCCGAAACATGTGTCCAACATTTATAAGGCAGGAAAAGAAGTACAAAATTCAAAAAAGATATCATTAAAAATCACAAAGTTATGAACTTGTTATCTTACCTGGTTGTCCCTACAAAAATATGGTCAACGCAACGCTCGCCGTCAGCTGTGTTGCGCGCTCGGTAACCACACTGCAACACTTTCTAAATGTATTTGGGAAAAAATATTATATCATGTAAAAATTATTGGAGTTTATTCAGTTGCTTATTCTGAACAAAACTATATTCACGTTTCTTATAAAGAAAAAAATACGTTGTATAAGCGCGCTGTAGCAGTCTATTACGTGGATATATTAAATTAATCCTACGTTCATACCTTAACTCTCGACTGCTTCACATCGGGATGTCAGAAACTACGGAACTCCACCTATTACGATCGTTACATACTCCTGCTGCTCTGTATCTTTCCACATTTAATAATTTGATATATTTCTGACCAACGTTGGTAATAGGACCGAAATTGATCAAAAAGAACCAGCAGCAATTTGCTGCAAGTGATCAGTAAAGACTTAGAAACAATTACGGTATGATTCCACTATCAAATACCATTTCCATAACACTAATTACTTTTACTACTATACTACTTATGTATTCTTTAGCTTTTTATTTTTTCTACCTTTTAATTTATTAAGAGAAAAACAAGCTTCTTTGGAAGAAAATGATAAAAATAAGATTTTTCCCAGTAAAGGCATTAGCTATTCTAAAAGCATTTTCTAAAGGTATCCATGCAATACATTTTCTCATGGAAAATTTAGTTGAAAATATAGTGCAGGTTAAATGTTATTCTAGGAACAGCGCAAGACTCTGAATCTACTTATTAAAATGAAACTTCACAAGACTCGGTGAATTTTAAAAGCTCTCTACAGAATTTGCGTAAAGAACACAATCATCGTGTTAAGGTCGTACCCTCACCAAATGACCTCGAGCATTTGCTCCCTCTTCACCGCGCCCCACCTCTACAATACTTCGCAAAATATTACTAGCGCCGTCTGGCTGACGAAGTACTTACAAATACAAGTTAAATTCATAGACCACAGAAGTAACAGACATGGCACTTTTATTTTTGTTTATTGGTGCGCCCAAATACTTTTGGTTATTATAGACTGAAACAAATGTTGACGATACTTCATAATAAAAATTTTGCGTATTTCATTTTTTAACCGACTTCCCAAAAGTGTGGTTCTCAATTCGATTTATGTCTGCTGGCTGATAACTTTATCGTTAATGAACCGATTTTGGCCATTCTTTTTTCATATGAAAGAGTATGCTGCCTATGTAATCTCATTGTTACCACGTCAGTGTCGATAATGGAAATTCTAAGAAATTTAGGCCAATTATCGAAAATTGTAGGCACACTTCGGGTGAAACTTGATACTCGTATTTATATCGGATGATACTATAAAACCGTGAAGATTTGGGCCTGACCTGATGATGATGGAGATGACAGAAAATCAAGGGAATCCACGTCGGAAGCAACTGTCATGTGTTTGGGCTTACTTAATTTGTATTGATTAGACCTTTACAACTAAATATGTTATGACTGTAACTTCAGGGTTGGAAGTTAGTTTTGTAGATTGAAAGTTAGCTAAGTCAGATGGTCAAAGGGATAGAAAAATAATATAATAAAGGTTAATTTATCATTATTTATTATTTTAAGGGAAAACGTAATCAGGGTCAAATAAATTTCTGCAGACAGGAAACCTACATAAAAAAAGATTTGATGTTTTTTTTTGGGCTCAGGCAAGACTGAAATTATATTATTATTCTCGTTTAATAAAACAAATACGTAAATTGTAAAAAATAAAACTATCGTATAAAAAAAAACAAATACATATACTATAATATTATTTACACAAAGCTTCCTTTTGCAGAAAAATAATAAACATCTGACTAATACAATATCCGGTCAGACTGGACGCTGACGGCAGCATATTTGGAAAAGGCCTGCAAGCAAATGACGTATTTCGTTTGCTTTAATTCCTATAAGACCACAATGAAAGTATGAGCATTTCTAGAAATAACGCAATGAAATAACACAACTTAAATTCAGTCTCTTGATTTTAATTGATTTTTGCATAAGCATGACGAGTAGGTAGTGTTTGTACTATGTTAAAGTACAGTGTTGTAAATTGTTGAGGAATTCCCTCGACTGTCTATGGTCTTCATCATCAGATCTATTGCAGACCTTCATTTAAACCTATTGTCGTATTAGACAGTAAAAGAGAGAGGGAAGAGGGACGAAAACAAAGAATTTATTAATTACAATAAATAGCAAATAGAAATAAAAGTATAAGTATAAAAATGATGAATGAATGAAGGGATGAAGTACAAGTAAAAATATAAAAAAGGTAAAATATAATATAAAAGTAAAGCTTCAGTGACGGCCTCGGCGGCGGAGGGCCGCGCAGAGGGCCCGGCGGCTGAAGGTGGGTGAAGAGGGCCGGCGCAGATGCCCGACGGCTGAAGACAGGCGGTTGAGGGTCAGCGAAGAGGGCCGGCGCAGAGGCTCGGCGGCTGAAGCCCAGCGGCTGAGGGCCGGCGACAGCTGTAGGCAGGCAGTTGAGGGTCGCAGAAGAGTTGTAGAGGAGCGGGGCGGCCGAGAGAGCCGACAACAGCAGCGGAGATCCAAAGACTGCAGCGAAAAGCGGCTCCCGCGGCAGAGGTCCGGCTACAGCAGCGGCGCCGCCATCAGAGGCGGTGGCGCCGCCAACAGAGACAGTACCAGGCAGCAGAAATACAGCAGGACCGGCCCCTGCAACGGAGAGCCGGCAGCAGCACGATAGGAGGGTCCCCTCTCCGCGAGGGCGAGGGTAACCCTAGGAGGGCTCTGCAGAGATAAAACACTCTATAAATATACTAGTAAACACATGTAAGCACCAGGCCGCGACTCAAGCTGAACTCCAAAAACTGTCAACGTTCTGCGAGGGCTTCCTAAGAAACCTCGCAGAACAGCATTCCACAAAATTTTGAATATTTGAATATTTAAAAGTAATATAAAATACCGTAAAGGAGTTCGGCATAACAAATCCGATAGAAAGATAGCGGGCAGTTAAGAATTTAGAAGAAAAAGGGTTGTCATAGAGACAAAATCAACAGCGTTGTCAAAAACTGTCATAACAATAAAAATATTATTGTAAATGTGTAAATGTATGTAGATATTAAATTATAGCGTTGTGTTGTGTAGGAAAAATATTATCAGAACAGCGCCTCATAATACTGGAATGCGCATTATGACCTGCAGAAATGAATGATATATGAGTATGAAGAAGTAAATATATGTAGGTTAATAAAATAACACTACATTTTCCCCCCGACCCTGGAAAAATTTTCACCTGGAGAAAATTTTGATAGAGAATTACTAAAGGGACCGTAAAACTTCACTTCACAGATTCAGACATCCCCATTTACCCATTCATACTATCTCTGACAAGCAATCTTCTTCATACAGGTATGGGTGGAGTTCACAATCAATGACTGCCACTCATAGAAGTGAGTTTTAAAATGACGATAAGGCTTATTTAAGGAGTTGTCAGCCGCTCCAGACATGGAAAAAAAAAAGACATTTGGTGTAGGCTTACTTAAGGAGTCACCAGCCGCTCCTGCATAGGCTTATTTAAAGAGTTGCAATCCGCTCCAGGAAGAAGTGAAGAGTGAAGCAAAACGCTCCAAGAAGAAGAAAGGGTGAAGCAAACCGCTCCAAGTAGAAGAAAGGGTGAAGCTGAAATGAAGGTGTAGGTGAAGCTGTGGAAAATTAGATTAATTAGTGTGTTAGACAGTAGAAACAACGCTGTGAAAAGAAAATAAAATATTAGAAATTTCCTGTAAGGATAGAAAGAAAGGTTAGTATGAGAAAGTGTGAGATAAATGCCAAAATGTTAAGCCAAAGAATTGAGACACTAGATGAAGTGTTTTTTGGAATTTAGAAAGAAGGGAGTGGGTAAGAGCGAATTGGGCGCCAAACTGTCGTATTAGACAGTAAAAGAGAGAGGGAAGAGGGACGAAAACAAAGAATTTATTAATTACAATAAATAGCAAATAGAAATAAAAGTATAAGTATAAAAATGATGAATGAATGAAGGGATGAAGTACAAGTAAAAATATAAAAAAGGTAAAATATAATATAAAAGTAAAGCTTCAGTGACGGCCTCGGCGGCGGAGGGCCGCGCAGAGGGCCCGGCGGTTGAAGGTGGGTGAAGAGGGCCGGCGCAGATGCCCGACGGCTGAAGACAGGCGGTTGAGGGTCAGCGAAGAGGGCCGGCGCAGAGGCTCGGCGGCTGAAGCCCAGCGGCTGAGGGCCGGCGACAGCTGTAGGCAGGCGGTTGAGGGTCGCAGAAGAGTTGCAGAGGAGCGGGGCGGCCGAGAGGGCCGACAACAGCAGTGGAGATCCAAAGACTGCAGCGAAAAGCGGCTCCCGCGGCAGAGGTCCGGCTACAGCAGCGGCGCCGCCATCAGAGGCGGTGGCGCCGCCAACAGAGACAGTACCAGGCAGCAGAAATACAGCAGGACCGGCCCCTGCAACGGCGAGCCGGCAGCAGCACGATAGGAGGGTCCCCTCTCCGCGAGGGAGAGGGTAACCCTAGGAGGGCTCTGCAGAGATAAAGCACTCTATAAATATACTAGTAAACACATGTAAGCACCAGGCCGCGACTCAAGCTGAACTCAAAAAAACTGACAACGTTCTGCGAGGGCTTCCTAAGAAACCTCGCAGAACAGCATTCCACAAAATTTTGAATATTTGAATATTTAAAAGTAATATAAAATACCGTAAAGGAGTTCGGCATAACAAATCCGATAGAAAGATAGCGGGCAGTTAAGAATTTAGAAGAAAAAGGGTTGTCATAGAGACAAAATCAACAGCGTTGTCAAAAACTGTCATAACAATAAAAATATTATTGTAAATGTGTAAATGTATGTAGATATTAAATTATAGCGTTGTGTTGTGTAGGAAAAATATTATCAGAACAGCGCCTCATAATACTGGAATGCGCATTATGACCTGCAGAAATGAATGATATATGAGTATGAAGAAGTAAATATATGTAGGTTAATAAAATAACACTACACTATATGGGTGTAAAGTTTTCATCAATATAAATGAATTAAGTCCAAACACAAGGTAACTATTGTAAACCTTTGAGGAGTTCCCATAACTGGCCTTTGTCTTCATCATCAGAGCTTTAATGACAATCACAACTCATTTAGGTGTAAAGTTCTTATCAATATAAATTTATTAAGCACAAACACGAGGCAGCTGATGTGAATCGTTAAGGAGATCCTTCGGCTGTCTCCCGGCTCCATCATCAACTCCGAACTTTACTAAATTGTAGTGCGTTAAAACACTTAATGAAAAAACATAGAAATGCCCTAGGCGCCCCTATGATTTTTTAAATTTCTCCTAGGTTTCCTTAGTCTTCCATCATCAGACCCTAATTTCCTTAACATGAGACTACCTTGAAGATATAATCTTTCTAATTAAAAAAAAAAAAACATGTGGCACTCGGGAACTGCCGCGGTAAAGCTATTGCATAGCATTTTTTATCAACTTATGCAATAGGGTATTTGACTAAAAAAACCTAATTAGTCCGTCAGTCAGATTTCCAAAAAATACTCATCATCATTATTTCAGCCGAAAGACGTCCACTGCTGTATATAGCCGATATAGGCCTCCCCCAAGGTTCTCCACGACGACCGGTCCTGCGCCTCCCGCATCCAGCGGTTTCCCGCGACCTTCACCAGGTCGTCGGTCCACCACAAGGTGGCCGACCCAAAAAATACTAGACACATTTTTTTTTTCATATAAACAAAAAATGAATACGACACAGTGCTTTGAAACCTCGTGTGACGTCACTGCACGCTACACTTTTTAGCGGCCAGTGACGTCACCAGCCATCACTCCTGATCTTTGATGCCTATTATATTTGTCAATTTTTATTGATTTGATAAAACAAAATATACGAAATGTAAAACGTATATAATAAACCTATCCAATATTTTTCTATAATCTGAATGACGGACTAATTAGTTTTTTTTAGTCAAATACCCTATTATTTATATTATGGTAAAGTTATCCGCAAATAAACATAAAAAACATATAACCTCCTCCCTTTTGAAATCGGTTAAAAAAACGAACACCAAAATGAACATCAATAACAGAGACACTTATGATAGTATTATACTCTATGCGACATGCGGTGCGTGAGCGAGCAAGCAGATGCTTTCTCGCTCACGCGCCGACCGCTATGCTAGCGGACCGCGCGATGACGAACGACACAGGTTCCCCCTTCGAGAGCTTGTGGCATACTGAATCTCAATAGCTCGGGCAAGAGAAATGATGGGGAATACGCTCAGATTGTTGAATAAAATTTTTGTTTTGGTCGTTTTAAAAAAATATTTCTACAATAATGTTCGTCATGAAATTGCCTATCCATTATTGTAAGAACGCAATCTAAATAATGCTTACTTTTCGAGGAGATGCACGTTTTTGATAATTATTTCTCTTGTCAGAGGTTTCGTTGTGAAGGAATTATTTAAACATTATGCTTAGTAAAAAAAAAAAAAAATCTACAATTTTGGAGCCAAGATTATGGAGAAAATTTATGTATTTTTAATAAGTTGATATTTCTTTTGGATAAAGAGTAGATAGCTCCGAAAAACTACATAAAAACGGCCTGCGCTGTGTTTTTCCTCTGGAGCCGCCTTAAGTGAGGGAATATGCAATTTTCATGCATATGTAGATATTCTCTGTAACAGTTTACATTACATATTCAATAGTATGCTCCGCAGTACGGTTAACTATGTCGTAAGTGGCCATAAAAAATCATCATTTTCTTCCCTCTGTCTCATGTTACTTGGAATTGGTGGTACACGTTTTCTTTTTCCATTCTCCCTAGTCAATCGTCACTTCCTAGTATTATTCAAATCCTTCTCCTTCATATCATGCCTCTTCATATCATGACTCTATCTTATCTTCTCTTCTTCTTCTGTCAATTATTGTTTCTTTGGTCTTTCTCACTCCATTTATCATAATCTATGTTCTAGTGGAAGATTTTCTTTCAATGTTTCGGTCCTTGGTGTTGCTTTTAAATTTTTCGTTATATGTATAGTGACTTCATCTATATTCGTCACACAGCTTTCAGCATTCTCATCTCCGCTGCATGGAATCTTGTTTCATCCGTATTTTTCACGGTACGATGAGTACAAGTTCGTGATAAGTCACGGACTTGTACATTTTCCCCTTTAAGTGGAGGACATCCGTGGGTCAAAAATTATTCCTCTGACCTGAATATTAATAATCTAAATATTATAATTTCAACCAAGTTACTTGGTAAAAAAAGACAACAACAACAAACAACATTTAAATAAACCAACATTAATAAAAAACCAAAGTAAAGTCGCGATTGTCACCCGAAGATTTCACCAAAAGATCCAAACCTTTAATCCGTAGATTGATCGCGTAAATTCACAAACACAAGCGGTTTAGGGCTTTTCAAGGGTTAGCTACAAAAATGGCCACCAAATTGATAAAGCAGGCACCGTGATGGCACTGATAAGCCGTGACGGAATGATAAAGGGCGATGGCGGGAAACGACGATATTTCACGAACAACTAAATGGTTGAAGATATTTTTCCAGAAATTTATAGCCTTTTGTCAAGTTGTTTCGGGTTTTTATCTCGTCTTGTATTTTCTGTTATCTGTTATATGGAATCACTTGTCTATTTGACCCTCTATTTTTTTGTTAAATATGACATTCAAAAATGTATTTTATTGGCCAACTTAGAACAAAAAACTCTGACTTTGGCTTATAGCCAACGTTATTTACATTTCGTAGTATCTAAGAATTTAATTCTTTTTTGTACGAGAAATAAAAGAAAACAGACATTTTAATTTTTTGTTCATGAATAATAAAGAAGTTACGCCTGCTCCAATAAGACACTTGATGCAGAACTCGTGGCAGAACTAAGGCATCTTTTAAAGCAAATTCATCTCTTCACGATATAATATGTATGTAGAAACTGTTTAGGAATTCCAGGTTAAGCTGAATACTAGCAGTTAGCAACACACTATCTCAACTCTCTGGTTAAGATAGTGTGTTGCTATACACAGCAGTGTAGTGTGTTGTAAGGTTCTCGAACCTTTGCATAATGCTGACGCTTAAACCTTTTACATTTAGATATACTTTTTATGTTTTTATTGTTACGTTTTTATTTTTATTGTACTACTATTTCGGTGTCAGTTGTAATTGTTTGTTGCACCGGGTGATGTCTTTACGTCGGCGCCGGCTATCGCTGAAAACCAGCGCTGGGCTCTGTATTGAATAGGGTCGCAGCATAATGCTGAGCGACAGCCGTTTTGCGTGGATGTGACGTATATTTCCCTCAACTATTTTTTTTGTATTTTTGTAAACTTTTGCGTCATGTTTACTGCAAATAAACGTTTTTTCTTTCCTTCTTTTTCTTTTCTTCCTTTTGCTTCCGGTATTATAGTTTTGTGTATATACCTATCTACGACTACTAGCTGTAATACTGGAGACATCAAACTTTATTATATTCTAGAAGACTATACAGATTTCAAAGAGAAAACAAAAACGTATATCGGGATAGTAAGGACCACTAAGCATGAATGTCTAATAGATGCGTCCTCATACCGAAGCGAAGGACCATTCTAGGCCCACGACCCTGCCTCCGCCCGTATTTAGACGCACACAATAAAGACGCGCCATCACCTCTTCAAATGGCTTGTACTCGTTATGTTATGGCCCATTTTTAGCGTGTTTACTGAAGGGTTAACTTTGAAAGTGCTGTTGTTATACGTGATCGGGAAATTGCTCGGGTGATTCCGATAACGTCTTGGTAGCCATCTTCTTATGTTTCTTAATTATTTCAATGACAAATTCTGATAAATTAGATTTTGGGTAGTTTTTCGTAATGCCCTTACATTACGAGTGTACAATTAATAGCTGTTTTCTGACAGCCTCCGTGAAAAAAGTCTAACTGCAATGCTTCGATATCGCCTTCGGGTTGTGGAGATCAGGCGGCAGTCGCTTCACGGAAAATATCGAAGTTTTGCCAAAATCAGCAGTTGGACTGGTAAAGTGGACCCCACACTCCAAAGAAAAAAAGGTTTCGGATGCGACTGGGATCAACGCTGAGGTGATGATGAATTAATTGCTGTTTTTTAAAAATTAAAAAGGAAATAAACAACCCATGTTATGAACACGATCGGAATATTTTAATCATATTAAAAGCCTGTTATCATAACTTTCCATCTATTATATCCTTGCATCGTAAACAAACATTCCGAGTAATAAATGAGTAATAAACCAAATTCATGATTATTGTGTTTGTACCCTTAATGGGCGTTAAATAAATTAGTAGTATTTCTCTTAAGTTGATTGTATACTTAATTTTGTTATGTAAAATGGTTTATTGTTTTTATTTTGATTATGCAAAATTGTGCCCAGTTTTATGACGATGAGTGAAAAAGTTGAGTGTAAGACTTCTAAACGTTATTCAGGGGAAATTCAGTCTTACCAGAGAGGAAAGAAAGCTTAAAGCTATAAATAGTTGAAATGTATATAGAGAGGCTTTATTTATTAAAGTATTTAATCTTTTAATTCTAAAAAAAAGAAATTAAAAATTAAAAACTCATAATGTTAGTTTTTATTTATAATTATAAACTAGTGCTTGACTGCAATCCCGCTTGATAGTAAGCAGTGATGCAATCGTTGATGGTAAAGCGCGCTAATTGAGACGGCAATTGAGTGAGGTGATGCAATGTAAACTCCCGACACAATAAGATTTGGCGCATCGTACCCGGCACACATCGCAACACAACTGCTCAGACCCGTCCTCCGTACGGCTTCACCAGACATAATGCCGGAACACGACGAATCGTTTGAGGCAAGAATTTGTCTGGTGGGTGGTAACTTCTGCCGGCAGTCGATATTATGGCCTACCACCTAAAAAAACACTTAAAAAAAGAAAACCAAAACCGAAATAAGTTATATATATAAGTCAGTGAAGTCATCGGAAAAATTGGCCGGTCTTAATTAACACAAAAACGCAAATTCAAAACAATCAAAAAATAAATAATGTAATATTCTTTTTTTCTTTAATCATAACAGTCCCTACCTGTTCAAAATAAGAAGTTTAGAAAATCAAAACGTCTCAGACTAATCAAGCTATAAAACGGTCGACAAAATCACGGGTTGTTCATTCAACTCTGAACCCCTTCCATTCGACATTCACTCATTTATCATTCCCAGGGACGACATGGTTCATTCACTCGTTCACTAAAATGGGCGCAATTCTGTGCTTTTCTCTCCGAGCCTTAATGCCTATTTTCCACGATAAATCTTTGCTGGAAAACACGTTAGGCCAGATTTTTACTTAGGAAATAATTTTCGAATTATTGGATCGCGTTATTTTTTCTATGCGTATACTTTTTTAAGTAGGATTTACTCCTTCATCAAAACAGTAGCTAAAAAAAAAGACATGATCCCTTTTTGAGGACGTTTTTATCAATTTTATTTTTACCGAAATAATTTTACAAAACAAGTCAGCTTAACATTATTTTAAATAATAATAAATTATTTGTTTTCCTTAAACATATTTAGTACCTATACGTTCGTGTTCAAATAAAAATATAATAGAACAAACATGCTTAGCTAAGATAAAACATAGCAAGCAAAATAAATGATTTATCTATCTATAAAAAAATTAGGGTTTTATAAAATGTCACAATTTATCAACATTTAATATCCATAAATTATTTTAAACAATACAATTCTTCTTTTAGTTTTTATAAAAAGAACAGTAATATTGTTAGTACCAGCTGCAGCTACACAATAAAGGAATGGATATACACAGTGTTAATTAAATTAAAAATAATTAATTAATTAAAATACATTAGTTTCATAAAATGGACGCCAAGAAATTACTTAACAACGAGTGATGTGGCTTAGAGTTTAACACTAGAACAACATTACAACACTAAAAGCTTCACTTAGACAGACTTAGAACGTACTCTATACAATCTACAGTCCGTTCACAGTTATTTTACCTCTGATATCAGCAATCTAACAACAACCTTATTATAACTGCAATAAAGATCTCAATTGATTTGACAGACTTGTCCATGGCGGCAATCCAACATCAATCTTATTAGTATGACAGTAAAAGTCATTACAATTTGGACAATGATGCAAAACCACAGATAAAATAACTATGAGAGGAATGTAGATTTAACATAGAATCAATAACAACTTCTTATTCTAATCTAATACAAATATGTTTTCGCTCCGAAAAAAGGTAAAACTACCTACTTACTAGATACTAAAAACATTTCGATATCGTGGGATATCGATGTCGGTAATAATTTATCGGAGCGGGAACATGTATCAGCACTATTTAATTGTCTTTGAAAATGACAGCCAGTTTTATTTTTGTTATGTTTTTATTTTAAATATATTCCTATACTGAAAGTATATACGAGTATGTGTGATTTTATTTCTCTGTTCTTTCTTTCTCGTCTATTTACTCGTATATGTGGCTAAAAATGGTTGCATAAGACTGTATACTTGGGTATTAATGGGATCAGATACCTTGTCTAAATTCAAGTAAAACGTAGATAATACTTCTAGGTAGGTTACTTTTGTAGGCACAACTTTTGACTATTTTCATATGCAATATCTAATGCTAAACATGCTAAAGAGTATCTAACAAAGCACGTGCCAACTAATGCGGGTGCAAACCGTACCCTGGTCTGATTACACGTGCCTTTGTGAGCTGCTTGTCTTGAATATTATGTATCCAGTTCTAATTGGATCGTGCCGGAAAAACCTAGATTGTACCGGAGAATTCTAGTTTGGAATACAGTCATACTCATACACTGTGACGAGATAGGCGTGAGTAGAATCGGGATTCGGGAGGGACAGTGCATAGATTTTGACGGGTTCTAAGTAAGAATCACCAAAAGCAAATAATTTGTTTTACATTTTCTTACCTAAATGAATTCGTAGAATAATAAAACGCATTGGTTTTATTGGTACTAAGTAAAGAAGTAAAGTATCCTAAAGTTTTTTTTTATTGTCGATTGAACCTGCTCTTGAGTTTAATAACGGCTGATGGAAAACGATGGATCAGGTTTATGATGAAACGGGTGTACACAGAAGCCTGTTCACACTTGCTTGGGTTAAAGGGAAATTAACTGCCACTTCTCACTAACTGCTACTGCTACTTATCTGACTTTTAGCAAGAGTATTACTGTATTCTAAATCTTACTAACTACTAAACGTTACTATAATGGATCAACGTACTAACGTAATTTCTTTCACAGCGGACGAGAACGGATCCATATCGGAGACGATACCGGACCGGCCCGTCGAACTGAAGAACTTCCCCAAACTCTGCGACCAACGGAGAAAATATCCTGTATTATACAAATTAGAGTTTCAAGTAAGTGTCTAAGTTATTTGTAATTACTTTAAATATACCACCTAGAATATAATGTTTACCGTGGGTAGTCAGCAATCAACTCCTTTTTTTAAATGTCGCTGTGGAAAATGACAATTACGCATCCACGAGGGGTATGTGGGACTCCCCGGGAGATAGCCTCCTGGTATACCCACTAAAAACCACAGCAGCACACCGACGTCGCCTTAGTGGCGGGGTCATGGAAATCCGGCAGAGCCGGCGCTACTAACCCCCGCCGGCGATGACCGCCTAAAAGGCGGGCCCTCAGTGGTCCCTCCATTGGGAGGGGCCGGGCTGGGTACGTCTTCTTGTGCGAGAAGACGCAGCAGTCAAAGGTTTTTTAGCGAGGTGTCCTTCCTCTTAACCCCACTCGCTTGCACGAATGCAAACGGGGCCCCCAGCTCCTCTCAGTGAGGAGCCCAGGTTGTCCGACGGTGACCCAGGGACTAGGTGGGCGGCGAGCAATGGGTAACTCGTCATCCGAAAAGAACCAGGCCAGCGGCGACGCGGCCAAGCGTCGCGTGCTTACAGCGGTTCCAAGCACGCCTTAAAGACATTATTTTTTTTATATTACATCTTAAGTAAACTTACAGCATGTGTATAAACAGATAAAACATAGTTCGTGAAAGAAGGCCTTTACGGATGAAATTTGGTACAACGGTGACTTGGATTAGGACACAGGATCGCAACTAATTCGGATTAAGCCGCAGGGCACAATTGTTATTCATCCTGTAGATGTCCATTGCTGGACAAAGGCCTCCCCCAAGGCTTTCCACGACGACCGGTCTTATGCTCCTCGCATCCATCGGCTTCCCGCGACCTTCACCAGGTCATCGGTCCACCTTGTTAGGGGCCTCCCTACGCTGCGTCTTCCAGTACGTGACCGCCACTCTAGAACCTTACTGCCCCATCGGCCATCGGTTCTACGAGCAATACATACATTGTGCTCACATGATAGAAGCAACAGAAATATGTACCCATATTATGATTTTAAAAGAGTGTCCATAGAGTTTCTTGCACGTTCTTCTCCATAGAGATCTATGCTTTGGAACGTGCAACTTAGCTTCACTTTTCTTGGATTGACCGACATTGACTATTCAAAAGCACCAATGGGTGGTTAATTTGAAATAAACAATTTTGATTTGTTTTGATTTGAATGTTCCCTGCCCATTGCCACTTAATTTTAGCGACTCGAAGAGCTATGTCGGTGACTTTGGTACTTCTGCGGATCTCCTCATTTCTGATTGGATCACGAATATCAATCAGTCAGAAATGAAATCTGTATTTCACTCCATAAGGTACTTGACCTACTACTGCGCCTCGATAAATGTACTGGTAATATCAAACCGTTCCACATAGCTTTATTCAGTTTGGTATGTGGCCAAAATATCCCATCCTAGAAGATAATAAGTCACAGTAATAGCTGCTCGGTCACTGCCACGTACTCCGGCTGAGTATAAGCTCATTGATAAACGCTTTTAGGAAATTAAATGTCGCCCAGGATATGGACGATTTAACTTTATCGTTCCTCGGTCGTAGATTTTTAGATGGGTTTTTTAACCTTTTCGGTTTTTTTTATGCAATACAACCAGCCAACACTGAGCTCGCGTAGTGGTTTATGACACAGTCAAATCAAAACAAGAGTAATTTATTCAAACTATGCTGAAAATCAGCACTTTTTGAACGTCAATCACTACATATTATAAAACAAAGTCACTTTTACTCTCCCTATGTCGCTTTGTATCATTCAATCTTTAAAACTACCTACGCAACGTATTTTGATAGGGTTTTTTTTTGATAGATTGAGTGATTCAAGAGGAAGGTTTATAGGAATATAACATGCATAATGTATAAGAGGAACACTAATCATTTTTGAGGTTTCTAACAAATGTCGCAAAATAAACCCATTTTTTTGAGCTTACATTGCAAACGCTGACTGAATCCTAGAAGATAGATCAAAATAATGTACTACACCTTAAAAATGCCTCCAAAAATGCGACACCATATGTCTACCTACTATGGTTTCTTCGTTATGACTACTGTTTTATGTTTGAAAAGTTAATTAAAATGCCAGTCGAAATCAGAGCCCAGTATTTATTCCTTATTTATTTTCCTTATTAATAATTCATATCATCAAAGTTATTTTTAATTTTTGCAGACCTCTTTTTGAATTGTTGACATTGGTTGTTTCATTCAGGAGATATCACGATTTATTCAAAACTAAACACCAGAAAAAATCCGCGTGCAGCTCGTACCCCTGCCGGCCGCCTGCTACTTGAGTGTTTCTCTGCCTAAACCGCGGAGTGAGTGGGCCGCAGCGGGGGACCATTATTTCGAACAAACTTGCTACCCCGGTAGGCTTTCATTCTGTTTGAAGGTGGTGGAACTGGCTATCCATGGACTATAAGGTCGATGTATCTTCTCTTTTTCTCGGTGGTGGGCCATAACATCGGCTGCCGGCGGAAGTTACCACCCACCAGACAAAGTCTTGCCGCCAAGCAATTCGTCGTGTTCCGGCATGATGTCTGGTGAAGCCGTACGGAGGACGGGTCTGAGCAGTTGTGTTGCGATGTGTGGCGGGTACGATGCGCCAAATGTTGTTGTGTCGGGAGTTTGGTCGTGGAGAGTCTCCAGATCAATCTCCCTCTAGCGCAGCATCGTTTGGTCGTGTTGGTCTTGGGTTTAACATTGCATCACCTCGCTCAACTGCCGTCATCCTTCCTATTCCTAAGTTTTTAAGTGAATAGGCTTAATAAACTAGTGCGCTTTACCATCAACGATTGCATCACTGCTTACCATCAGGCGGGATTGCAGTCAAGCACTAGTTTATAATTATTAAAAAAAAAAAAATCTTGCAGAGTCAGATATTGGCTGATGGGCGGCACAGTAGACATTATTTTTATTGAAGGGCCACCGTTTCTTGAGGAAGGCTTAGGTATCTATATCATTTGTCGACGTGCGAAGCCGGGGCGGGTCGCTAGTATTACATAAGACCGTTCCTTCCAAATCGCCCGCCCTTCGCTACTGCCTAGCGCTGGGGAGAAGAAGTCCCTCTGACTGTCTGAAGGCGTGTGTGCTGTGGTAGCCTATGTGTGGCTGTGGCTGAAAACCAGCGCTGGGGCTCTGTCTTTTATAGGATTTTATCATTATGCTGAGCGATTACTTAAGTAGTAGGAACGTTGTAGGCTGACTATGCTATAAACTTACGCCACACATAGGCCACTCAAGTAAAAATTGGGCTTTTTTTTTGTTGAAAAGGTTAGGTTGAACCTAGAGGTGTTCTCACAATGAAATTCACCAAAACATTTTGTCAGCATTACTCACTTTATTGGCCTCTTTAAACGGCACTAAAACGAACTTTTGTCTCGAAGGACCATTCTGGTACTCAACTAAAATGTCGTTTTTTTTTTGGAGATAGGTAAGTAATGGTCATGGTCCTAAATTAATATAATGTAGAAAGAACATAAACGACTGCTTTGGTTACCCAAAGCAGTCGTTTGTTTCCTTTTCGTCGTAATCGTTTAAATTAGTTTCGTTCGAAATGATTAAATAATATACATTTAGACAACGTTATTTTTTGTTTATGCGAAACCTGAATATAGTTTGTTCAGAATATATATATTATGCTATATATTTTTTTCCAAATACATTTATAAATTGTTGCATGACAGCCTCCGTGGCGTAGCGGTAGCGGACGCGGCCGCTGTGCAAGGTGGCGCGGTTTCGATCCCCGCACAGTGCAAGTATTTGTATGCATGAATATGAATATTTGCACTGGTCTGATCGTGCCTCGGAAAGCACGTTAAGCCGTTGGTCCCGGTTGCCATACGAACATCTATTGGCAGTCGTTACGGGTCGTTGGAGCCCTCAAAAGTCCAACAATTCGTCTAACTGCAATGCTTCGATGTCGCCTTCGGGTGGTGGAGGTCAGACGGCAGTCGCTTCACGGAAAATGTCGAAGTTTAGCCATATCAGCAGTTGGACTGGTAAAGCGGACCTCAGACTCCAAAGCTGAAAAAGGCTTCGGATGCGACTGGGATTAACGCTGGGATGATGATGATGACATTTAGAAATTGTTGCACTGTGGTTACCGAGCGCGCACGGTAGATCATAGTATTGCGCACGCCAGCGCAACAGCTGACGCCAGAGGTCAACGGCCCGCTCGCCCGCCTGAGCGGAGCGTGGACCATATTTTTGTTGGGGCAACCAAGTAGGATAACAAGCTCCTAACTTTGTGGTTTTTCATGATGTTTTTTTGAAATTTTGTAAATAGATTCTTTACTTATAAATACTGGACACGAGTTTCGGGCGTAAATAAAAAATAATGTTGTATATGGTATAAATTTGCAATTTATGAATGAAGTAAAAGCAAAAATCAGATGTTTTAAGTAAAAATCAATGAACAATGATGATGAAGAGCAGTGATGGCCTAGTGGTATCGGTCGGAAGTTACATGTTGTAGGTCGAATCTCGGCAGGCACTTCACTTTGTCTTAATAATTTCTTCACCACTCTTCTCAAAACGGTGAAGAGAAAACCGGTATGTCCTAGAAGCAAAATTTTGAAGACATGTGGCATCTACCAACCCGCACTGGGCCCGCGTGGTAGAATACGGCTCACTCCCTCTCCAAGAGGCTGCCTGTGTCCGAAACATTATAGGCTGATTGTGAGGAGTAAAAATCGATGTACTAATTAATAAGATACCAAGACATCATTAAAATGTCAATTTATGAGCCGACGTCAAAAGAAATTATCTATGAGACACATTTCTTGGAGATATAGCAGAAATTGTAATTTAGGAGCGACAAAGCGGATTGTATTAAGTCTTTTGAATAATAATACGTCTATTTTTCCGAGACGGCAAAACGGCTCCTATAACAAATGAAGTCCCTAAAGTAAAAGTCGTCAAAAGGCTTCATAATTTTGTTGAAGTGAATACAAAGTCTTAACTTTTTAACTTGATCATCATCTTGGTCGTTTTCTTTTGTGGAGTTAATAGAAATTTGAGATTTGTCAGTTATTTGAGTACTGCGAACATTTGAAGTTATTTATTTTCCGTCTTCCTTCATATTCGCCTATTTATTGCCACTTAGTTTTACAAAGAGGTTGTCGTAGTACTTCTCAAACTCATTCTTTCATTGTGTTTTTGATTTTGTCAGGTTTTATAAACGAGGACTTCAAATTTCGGCTATTATGCTGGCGAACTTGGTAAATATTCTTCACGCTTCTGAATACCCTTGAAAAGAACAAGGGAACCAATTAATGTTAAACTTTATATTATAAAGATTTTTTTTATTCTTTAAAGTCTACGGTATCGAGTAATGATCCTTTGTTGTGTTGAGATTTAATCATAACTGGCGGTATATGTTCAGTGTCCTACTACCTATATGTATTTATATAATTTATTATTTATGTACACACAATAAAATACATAAAGATACGAAAAAAATAAGATACAGTTACAGATACAGTAATGTTAAAATGTATTATGATTATGAAACGAAAACCAAGAAGATCCTCCGCAATTTGAAAACTCCTGTGCGAGTCTGTACCCGCAATATAACTTGCTTAGCTTTACTTGATCTCTTTTATTTTAGTGAGAGGATCCTACACCGTTAGTGAGTTACTGGCACTGACCATTAATTAAAATATCCAATTTACTTATTCATTTAATTGCTCAAAGTTTCCAAATGCTAACGCGTTTACTCTAGTCGGCCAGTGCGCAGTAACTGGCGACTCAGTTCATTCGTCACACATACTTTCCAAAATCGCTGACACGCAACGTTCAGTCTACATGGTCCCTACACTCCAAAAACCAAATCAAGTCAGTCATTCACTCATATCATTATGCATTATCCGACTTCTACTGCTGAACATAGGTCTCTTTTCTCAACTGGCATTTCCCACCCCTGTGCTAGCCATACAGGTTTGCCTGCAATGGCAACAATATCGTCCGTCCATCTCATCACCCGACGACGGGAAGACCAGATGTAGATCTCTTGTTCTTCTTCTTCATCTTCTCTCTCTCCAGTCCTTGGACGCCACTCGGTCACTACCTTACTCCTCCTGTCATCCCTGCGTCTTGCCAAGTATACTGTTCCACATCGGAAACTTTCGTACGTCTGCAGATTTCGACGTTTGGGATTAGGGAATAAAATTTATAGCAAACTATAATTTCATCTTTATAAACTTGAAGTAAAAATTAAATGATCCTAAACCGCAAAACTTCTACAATAAACCATACAAATTGAATCATAACCGAAGAGTTTCGCGAAATAGATTATGAAGTTGAACCATAATTCAGTTTTCCAGAGTTAATCTTTTGGTTGAGTTTTAAAAAGAAATAGTATTTCTTTGTTGGAGTTTCTCCCTGAGCGCGTTAGTCTTAAACTACCTGCGGTTTCGTATGAAGAATCGCTAGTGGAAAACTAAAACAGGGTGCAATTCTCCGTGCATGACCATGCACGAAAAACTAGTTCCTCATGTTTTAGCATGAAAACAAACAATCTAATCTTTTGTCTTTATATGTTTTTTAAAAAAGAAATACACAACAAAATTATAGCTTAAAGAACAAACGGTAACTACTAACAGACAGTAAACATAAAAAAAAACATCAACACAATGAAACGAATTATCTTCAAATTCAAACAGTGGTTGTGAAATTGAAAATGCTGAATGCAACTTACACTGGCAGACAACATGCCCGACACCTAGTGCCCTGAACATACATTATATAGTTAAAACCTGACGTGACCCACTTATAGTGCTTTATTCCGTTATTTGGAGCGATGGATATGCACCCGTTTTTAAAAGGGCAGATGCGAAATTTTGTGTCTAAAATGTTGGTGGATTTTGTTGGTGGTTTTTTTTTTTGGATGTTTTTGGAACGATTGCGTCACTGCTTACCATCAGGCGGGAGTGCGGTCAAGCGCTAGTTTATAATATGTAAAAAAAAAAAATTTGGAAACTATGCTTTAAATATAGATTGAATGAACGTAATATTTTTAATTTGTAAAAGCAACTAATGCTATTTTGCGTTGAAGTGACAATTCGTCGCAATGGCAAAGTCGCATTATAAAGATGTCTATCTTTATAATGCGACTTTGCCTCCAAGCTACAAGCTACCTCCAAGCTCACTACGCCTAAGAATTCATGGTAGGTGGTTATAGCATAGTACATGTAGTGCTTGACCGTAATCCTGTCTGATGGTAAGCAGTAATGCAATCGTTGATGGTAAAGCGCGCTAGTTCATTAAGAGCCTATTTACTGAAAAAAAAAGCTTAGTGAATAGGAAGGAAGACGGCAGTTGAGCGAGGTGATGCAATGTTAACCCCAACAACACGACCAACGATGCTACGCCAGGGGGAGATTGATCTGGAGACCCTCCACGACCAAACTCCCGACACAGCAACATTTGGCGCATCATACACGGCACACATCGCAACACAACTGCTCAGACCCGTCCTCCGTACGGCTTCACCAGACATCATGCCGGTACACGACGAATCGCTTGGCGCCAAGACTTTTTCTGGTGGGTGGTAACTACTGCCGACAGCCCATGTTATGATGTTTGTTTCAATGACTAGAGACATACAACAGTATCGTTCAATTAAAATCGTCAAATTGGTCCTTTTTTTAAAAGAATTTCACTTAAAGCACGTACGGACCATCTATTACAACCACCAGCAATTTGATCTACAATAAAAAGTACAAAAAGAAGCTTGGCACCGTCTTTTGTCAACTTTATCGGAGCATCAGGAGTTCGGGATGAGTGAAGTTTTCCTTTTTTGTTTGCTTTTGTCTCACTTCGTCAGAGTCCAGTGAGATATGACCTCAAATAAAAAATGAAACTTACGGTAGACTGGAAAATTTATGTGGCCTTTGCCCTTTTTGTAAGTTTTTATCAGGGTCTGGAAATTTTTCACACAATTTATGCCAGTCAAATGTGGTGCAAAACTTAATATCTTCTTTAGTTTAATGAAAAGAAACGGTTAAATTAAAAAAAGAACATAATCGGTCGAAATGAGTAACCTCCTCCTTTTTGAAGTCGGTTAAAAAGAAATGATTTAAGGAGTTTGGGATTCCTTTATGTTTAATTAAATAAATTAATTTATTATGTTACTAGCTTTTCGCCCGCGGCTTCGCCCGGGTGGAATTCGGTTATATCGCGCTTTTTAGATTTCTCTTGGAAATATAATTTTTTTTTTCGGGATAAAAAGTACCCTATTATTTAATCCGGACTACTAACTTTACGACTGTAAAATTTCAAAGCAATCGGTTCAGTAGTTACGGCGTGAAAGCGGAACAAACAAACAAACTCACTTTCTGATTTATACTTAATAAGGATGAAAACTAAGTATCGAAAAAAATATGATTGCTCCATTCGAGGTAACAATTTTTTTAACAGAATTTTAAAAAACACACTCTTACCATACTGTTTCTTCTTCTTCAGCCTATAGATGTCCACTGCTGGACAAAGGCCTCCCCCAAGGCTTTCCACGCTGACTGGTCTTGTGCTGCCCGCATCCATCGGCTTCCCACGACCTTTACCAGGTCATCGGTCCACCTTGTTGGGAGCCTCTTAATAATATGATACAATATGTAAAATAAAAAAGTACAAAATATGTAGTATAATTGAATTTCTACTAATCAACACTTATATACCAAACCAACTGTTATACTTAAATCTAGTAATTATTGACGGTTTTAATTAAACAAATTATTAATTTTTAAAGTAAACTGCTAGTGTCTATGTTAAAAACCTTAAAGAATCAGGGTTGACCAGTACCGAATGCTATCTTAATTATTCCTTTTTCTTTAAATTTTATTCCTTTTCCTTTCAATTTTATAATCATTACCCATATACCTACAATCTACATGTTCCTATTCATCTCGAGAATTTAATGTTTTGTATCTCTGCTTCGGAGTATAGAAAATCCTAATACCTAAAATATAAATTAATGCATTTCAAACGTACTATTAAGTGTCTTAAAACCATGGGAATAGTGATGCGAAATCTTTCGGACATTTCCCTCTGAAAAGTTTTTTGCCAACGCAGCAAATAATGAATATACGACGATAACTTCTATACTTTCTTACTTATAATATAAGTATTTGCTGGCGTCAGGCGTTCTGGCTTCATATTTCAATAATCCTCTATTTATCCACTAATGCGATCAATGAACTGGATTTCCCGATTACCAGTTCAATGACTGCAATATCTTCCGCCATCAGCATATTCTGGTGCGGCCACAAGTTATAAAATGTTGCCCAAGCGCATTTTTTTTAATAATTATAAACTAGTGCTTGACGGCAATCCAGCCTGATAGGAAACAGTGATGCAATCGTTGATGGTAAAGCGCGCAAGTTTATTAAGCCTATTCACTTAAGAATCTTAGTGAATAAGTAAGGAAGACGGCAGTTGAGCGAGGTTGCGATGCTGAATAATCTGGAGACCCTCCACGATCAAACTCCCAGCACAATAACATTTGGCGCATCGTACCCGGCACACATTTGCCCTAGAGCATTAATACTGCAATTATAGTCAGGTTGTTACCATTTTTTTTTTTTTTTATTGAATTTTATATGATGAATATGTAACGTAAATAAGTATTACATGTATAATATACGCAAAAAAAAAAACATATTTTATTACACTGACATTATTTTTATTGATTATATTAACATGTGACTTTTCAAACTTAAGATAGACGTTTATTTTATTTTTTTATGTATTCAGAGATACTCAACAGCTGTCCGCATATTAACAAAAGAATATTATAATGAGTGCCACTTGATAGCTAATAAATAATTATTAATTAATTATATCATATTAATAATAAATCCGTACTTAATATATTATTATAAAATGCGAATCTCTGTCTGTCTGTCTGTACGGTTTTCACGCCAAAACTACGGAATCAATTATAATGAAATTTGGTACACAGATAGTCTAGAGTCTCAGAAAGGACATAGGCTATATAACATCCTGCTATGACCAATAGGAGCAGAGCAGTAACAAAAAATGTTGCGAAAATGGGAGGGAAAGCGGACGTACATATTGCTCCCATTATTTTAACAGGCTCTTATAAACTGAAGTTCACGCGGACGGAGTCGCGGGCAACAGCTAGTAACTAATAATTATAAATCTATCGAGACTTGCAGATATCAAAGATTTTATACCAGATTAAAGCTTAGTGTATAGTGGGGTGTGGTACCGGGCTTAGAATAGTACCAACCCATATCCTCCCGTGGGTGTCGTTGGAGGCCACTAAGGGAACTCTCACCGGAAAGCGGGCAGCAGCGCTTCTCCTTTGAAGCGTGACGATTATGGCAAACCCCTCCAAAGCAATTTTTTTTTTGTTGGGTTGGGAAATCATCAAATGACTTCTCCTGCTCTGAGCGGAGCGGAAGGGCGTGTCAGACTTTTACTGACTAAAACCCACCCGTGTTTCTTCACTTGCCTGTGCGATGGCCAGGGCTACGGTTTCTTGTTTAACCAACCCGCAACCCTGGCCCAGCAGGCATCGGTCTTCGTGGACCCCGTCACGATATGCTGATATCTCTTTAAGGCGCGCCGTCGTCTCGGGCCTGGTCCTTACCGGGCGGCGAGCTGCCCACTGCTCACCACCCGCAGGCCCGCGCCTACGGTGACTGGACCGACCAGTCAGTGTCAGCCTTGGGGGAGGCCTTGGTCCAGCAGTGGACTCCTCTAGGCTGAAGAAGAAGAAGTGTAGTGGCAAGTGCAAATGTTGACATGTGCCACTCGGGTGTATGCTCACTTAGCTGTATTTTTAAGTACATATATAACGGAGTACCATGGTCATTGGAATTAGTAGAAACCATTGTCTCCAACACTAGGCTCAGATGTAGCAAAAATTATTTTTATTGTTCTCGCTTAACAGCGATCACAAACATAATAAAATGAACTCGAACATCTCAATGAATTACAGCAATCGTACTTACAAGATATTCTATTGAAAGCAACATATTGATCAAATTCTCGTTGACAATCTGTGTTCACAGCCGCTCGGCTTTTCCTTTATGACAAACGTCATGGCATCGTTGTTACAAGTCCTTTTAATATAATTTGCAGGTAACAATAATTAGAGTTACAAAATATAATTTGCTAATTCCTTTTACTATTTCTAACACTCGATTTTAACATTGAAGTACATAATTATTCATTGCTTAACACGTTTAAACATTTATTTAAAACATGCGCCATGCTTTTTCCTTTTATCAAGAGTCTATTACCCAAATCCATCCAGCGACATGCTTTAGAATATGCATGTCGCTTATTCATCATAAAATGAATTAACTATGGATAACTATTTTCTTAAAGCTCAGTTTGGATAAACCCTCAATTATGGGTTGCTATCCAAGCAACCGGAAATCCTAAACTGGATTTCTACATTGAAAAAGGAGCAAACTGACGACCACAAATAAATCTAAACCAATTTACAGCTAGCCAGTCATAATAACTGTGAAGTCTGAACTTAAGGTTAATATTATAAAGGTTTAAGTTAGCCACAGTCTAAAAATCATACAGTCGTCCGACGAAGACGTCAAGACAGAGCAATCGTGCGGTGTGTGAGGGACGAGACGCGGGTAAGCGGCACCCGAGCTGTATCAATAAGGCATCTATCAATAAGGGCTAACACGTGTTTGTTTTTTTATTGGTTTGTTTTGATATGAGTGTCAATTTTGAGTATAATTGGGGTGCTTGTAACGAAGGCGCCATCCTTTTTGACATCCAAAATGGCGGACGTAATTTTTTTATAATTTAATATGGGTGTCAAATAAGTAAATGTAATTGTGGTGCGAAAAAGTTATCCTTTCTGAAATCCAAGATGGTGGGCGCCAATTTAAATGTATATTAATATGATGTGAGTGTTCATTCAGAGGTCGATTAGGGTACTGGTTACGAAAATGGCATCTAAATATCTTAAATCTGTCTCGAATTGTTTCTGTTGTTAAATTAAAGCTCGGGATTACTTACGCAAGAAATTGGCAGATTCATCAAACATATAATTTATTCTTTTTTCTTCATCTATATTTTTTATCTCTCTCTACGTTTTATATTTTGTATGTATGTATTTATTATATTTTTTTGTGTTTCTATTTCAACTTCTCTTTTATATCTTTGCACCTACCATGTTTTGTCTCTGCATCACCTTAAGGTAGACTGCTAGAAAATGCCTAAGGCATTAATACCGCCATTGTGTAATGTTTTTCTTTGTGCATAAAGTTTTTAATAAATAAATAAAAATAGCAATTTACATATAATACAGCTATCGTCGGTGTTGATCTGCAATAAATAAATAATTTCATTAAATATTGTTTATTTGTGACAACCCTGGCCGATGCGTTACTGTCTATACGATGTCGGCATTTTACACGAGATCAAAGGCGTCGACCTACTGTATGATTTTTATACTGTGAGTTAGCCTTGCGCCGACATGTATATTTTAGATTTTGCGTATTTTAATTAGTAAATGTGTACATTTCTGTTACAGACGGCGGTCAAAGTGGAAACACACTCGTGTCGACACGCCACAAAGAAGACGAATTCACATAAAAACCAAAATCAAAAAGTCATACCATGTAAGTAACTAAGGATCACTTATTTTCCTCTTTCATATAAGCTCTCAGACTAAAGTTTCTTCGCCTCCCTGCTACATATATGTATGACTTTATTCTCCGGTTTATTTATTTCTCTGTTTGCGTAGGTATTATTAACATTACAGACTGTGTCTGGGGATTTAGTACGCATAAAATAAATTTTAACATTATTCCCATGGGGATAAATAGAAACTTAAAACGAACACAATCGTTAAAAAACAGTAAAGTTAGTTAAGTAAGGGGCTGGTCATTAATCACGTGACTTATTTTTGGATTTTCTTAGCCCCTTCCTCCCCTGGGCAATACTTGGTGAGATTTAAGATTACCCCTTCCTCCTTCCCTCAACATCACGTGTATTTTTAATAAATACAAAGAAGCTAAAAAAATATTTTGTTTATCCTCTCTATCCATGAACGTTGCTCAACTAGTGATTAGTAACTTTTAACCATACATTTTTAACGTTTTAACGTCCCTTAACTTTAATCATCGTTTATGAATAAAAACCATAGTGTTTTAGGAGTTTATTAATAAACGATGATTAAATTTATACTCATAAACATCAAACAACGTTTATGAGTAAATGACATAACCCGAAGAATTGCAACACTAAAGTGGCAGTGGGCTGGGCACATTGCCCGTAGGACCGATGCCCGATGGGGCCGACGGGTTAGGGTAGGCCCCCAACAAGGTGGACCGACGACCTGGTATCATCATCATCATCAGCCTTTACTCGTCCACTGCTGGACATAGGCCTCTTTCATGGCACGCCAACAAGCTCGATCCTGAGCAGTTCTCCGCCAGCCACTACCAGCCACCTTTTTGATGTCGTCGCTCCATCTCGCCCAAGGGCGTCCCACGCTACGTTTGCCGAGACGCGGTCTCGACTCAAGGACTCGTTTACCCCAACGGTTGTCGGTCCTGCGGCATATGTGACCAGCCCATTGCCACTTCAGCTTGCTAATCCTCTCAGCTATGTCGGTAACTCTGGTCCTCTGTCGGATCACCTCATTTCTGATGCGGTCCTTCAGAGAGACGCCCAACATAGCCCGCTCCATAGCTCGCTGAGCGACTTTAAACTTATGGACTAGTCTGACCGTTAGTGTCCACGTCTCGGCTCCGTAAGTCATGACGGGTAGGACGCACTGGTTAAAGATTTTGGTCTTCAAACATTGGGGTATGGGCGACGAAAATACCCGACGAAGTTTACCAAATGCTGCCCATCCCAGCTGGATCCTTCTATTTGCCTCCTTCTCGAAGTTGTTTTTCCCTAATTGCAACGTTTGCCCGAGGTATACATACTCTGAAACAACTTCGAGCGGCATTCCATTTACGGCAACCGGTCTCGGAGTGACCCGTTCATTGAACATAATTTTGATCTTGTCTAAGTTCATCCGGAGACCGATGCGTTGGGAGGAGTCAGCTAAGTTGGCCAGCATTTGTTCCAGATCTTGCTGCGTTGCGATCTTGATATCGTCCGCAAATCGCAAGTGTGAGATGTACTCGCCATTGATGTTAATGCCCCGACCCTGCCAATCCAGCGTCTTAAACATATCCTCGAGGGCATTGGAGAACAATTTGGGGGAAATAACGTCCCCTTGTCTCACTCTTCGCTTAAGGGGGACATCTTTAGTCTGCTAGTTCTGGACTTGGACGGACATTGTGGCGGCATTGTAGAGACATCTCATCACTTGGACATATCGCCAATCGACTTGGCATCGCTGCAAAGATTCCAGAACAGCCCAGGTCTCGATGGAGTCAAAAGCCTTCTCATAGTCCACAAATGCTAGACACAGGGGCTGATTATACTCTTCGGTCTTCTGTATAATCTACCTCACTGTATGTATGTGGTCTATGGTACTAAATCCTCCTCGAAACCCGGCCTGCTCAGGCGACTGGAATTCGTCGAGTCTGCGCGCTAGTCGGTTCGTGATCACTCTCGAAAACAGCTTGTAGACATGGCTCAGAAGCGAAATGGGTCTATAGTTCTTCAATAAGGTTTTATCACCTTTCTTGAAAAACAGGACCACTACGCCTCTGTTCCATGCCTTAGGAGTTCTCCCCGAAAAAAGAGCAGAATTAAATATACGTTGACGCTCTTTTAGCACAGGCGTACCTGCAACTTTCAAGAGCTCCGAGGTAATCCCGTCTTCTCCCGGGGCCTTCCCATTTTTAAGCTGTGCAGGAGCCATCACGATCTCGGCTAGGCTGATCTCAGGGAGGTCTTCGGTGTAGTGCCGTGTGAGAGTGGCTCTGGAACGACCTGGTTTAGGTCGCGGGAAACCGCTGGATGCGGGAGGCGCAGGACCGGTCATCGTGGAGAACCTTGGGGGAGGCCTATGTCCAGCAGTGAACGGCTGAAATGATGATGAGCAAAGGGGAGGATCTTTAAATACAGGTTTATAGTATAATCTAATTTTATTCTGAAATTAAAGCTCATGATAGAAATGTTTAAACAGAAAGGTTCAAGGTTGTTTTTGATATGCATAAAATTGTATATACGACATGTAAATTATTTTTTAACACCCTTGCTCGTAAAGCTGATGTAATCCCACCGGTTTTAAATATGTAAAGCGGGCCATAACAAACGCGTGTGTTATCAAAGCAAATAGTTAAGTTATAGTCCATACAAATTCCATAACAGCATTATTTGTCATTTCAAATAATTACGGAACTGATCGCCGCCGCGTGGCTCTAGCCAGTGAGCAGCGCGCTGTTCCATATTTGAAATGGCAAATAATAATACTAATGGCGGGAAAGCAACAGTGTGCATTCACAGATTGAGTTTATTTAAAATAACTGATGTCCTATTTGAAATAAACAAATTTGTATTTGTTTGTATTTAAATGAGTATTTGTAAAAAAAAAAAACAGTTTATTCGGTAATTTAAAAACTTGACTGCATGCTCTAGCATCTTTGCCAACATTTTCACGCAGCTACGGCAGAAAATAAACCTCGCGCCATTTTTCTCAAATTTTCTTTTCTTTGTACTTGTATTCTGAATATCTTTTTTCTGTTTCCTCGCAAGTGTGTTAAAAAATGTCGTACGATATACGTGCGTATTGGTTATAACATGCTCGGCTCAATTACACCCTCGCCTTCGGCTCGGGCTGAAATTCCGCCTCGCATGTTATAACCATCATTACGCACTAATATCGTAATGTACTATAACGCATTTCCTGAAAATTGTTTGTGCAGAATCGTTTACTGAATCGGTTTATATATATGCCATTTTTAATATAGGTAATTTTTTATCCCAAAAATAATTAAAACTACGGAAATTATTGTCATATTAACCCTATTGTTTGTACAGATTTTAAAATCGTAGTTTTACTTGTATTTATATAATTTTAATTATTATAAAGGAAAATTAATATATAATTTTAATAAAGGAAAAATCCTTATTCTAAGAACGTCAAGGTCTTCGTTGTCCAAGAATTGGTAAACTAATGTAATAAATAACAATGCATATACATGTTAAATTAAAAATTCAGTGTATGTATAGCTTTCCGCCCGCGGCTTCGGCCGCGTGGAGTTAGGTTATATCGCCGGGAATATCAAATTTTCCAGGATAAAAGTACCCTATTCCAGACTTCTAACTTTACGTCTGCAAAATTTCAAAGCAATCGGCTAAGTAGTTACGGCGTGAAAGCGGAACAAACAAAGAAACAAACTCACTTTCCTATTTTTAATATTAGTAAGGATGATTATAGCATAGTATTCTAATTGGGGTGTTTGAGGATATGCGTTAATTACATTACATGTTATATTATTTCTCAAGGCTTTTTTGTCGGTACGTCATAACTTCCTTCATACTTTATCAATATACTTATATGAGGCATTATTTTAAAACTTTTCTGGACCGCTACACCGGTAAAATATACAAATTACTCTCATTTCAGTGGTTTTTAAAATCAAACAAATGGGCAAAAACATATATTTTACTAGTATATCCATACTAATATTATAAATGCGAAAGTAACTCTGTCTGTCTGTCTGCCTGTCTGTCTGTCTGTTACGCTTTCCCGCTTAAACCTCTCAACCGATTTTGATGAAATTTGGCACAGACAATCTTTAGACCCTGAGAAAGAACATAGGCTACCTTTTATCCCAGAAAAATTTGATGTTCCCGAGGGAAATTTAAAAGGCGGGATATAACCGAACTCCACGCGGGCGAAGCCGCGGGCGGAAAGCTAGTATTTAATATATCGTCGTTGCGACTTTAAGACACACTCATGTGTCACCAAATATTTTTTTTACGCCCGAAGTTCCTTGATTTTGAAGTTATATCGAATGCAAAAATGCTCTCATGTGTAGGTATACCTACAACGTTGAAATCGTAGTTTATTTACCATTTCATTTTCATTTCATTATTTACTAGATCTCCAATGTGCTCTCTCATCAAAAGATGGTGCTTAGAATATCTTGCGTGTCAATGAATGATCTACTTGACTTTTCATTTCAATTAACAGTAGCAAAGTAAAAAAGCATGAAGATTATGTGACTAATACATAAAATATTTGTTATTGAAAAAATACTTGGTAAGTTCCTACATATTTTGCTTTTTTTTTTTGTAGCTCTGACGCACAGGCTATTGAGAAAAAACGGTTGGGTTTTAGTCAGTAAAAGTCTGACACGCCCTTCGGCTCCGCCCAGAGCGGGAGAGGTCATTTGATGATTTTCCATCCAGAACAAAATAAAAATGTTACTATATCCCATCTGTGATATTTGTTTTAAAAATCCTTGTTCCATATTAAATGTGACGATTAAAAGGTGTGCCAGTCCATATACGAGTTTACATCCCCATTCCCAGCATTCCACAAAGTACATTTTTATTCCCGGCTCCCCATAAACCTTGCTATAAAAGAGAAATCTTTTTTATGACTTCATCGTGGTCTTAGCACGTTAAAGTTAGATCTTGGTTCATTCAGTGGCGGCAAAAGTCAACGTTAAAATAAACTTCCCCACTCACAAACGAGAGGCTAAGTTTATTTTAATGTTGCTTGGTTTTGACGCGGTCGTTTTTAACTAAAATTTGGTCTTTTCAACTTGTCTTGGTTTGAGATAAATTGAGGTGGGAATAAAACTTCACTTTGGCGTCGTCGCTTTGATGGTAAAATTTCTAATAGAGAGTAGATTGGTTCAATGAAAAGTCTATTTAAGTTGAATTTTTCTTTATTATGTACGCTTTAAGATACTTCAGACTGATATTATAAATTAACATAATTATATAAATCATAATTTCATTATTAATAATGTCATAAACACATAACCCCTTATTCATAAACGATGTTTAAAGTTAACGAGTGACTAGCGATTCTTTAACCATACATTTTAGACGTTTGCACATCACTTAACTTTAATCATCATTTATGAATAAACCCCATAAACACTGGTGTTTTTATTCATAAACGATAATTAAAGTTAAGTGACGTTAAGTGGTCAAAAATGTATGGTTAAAGAATCGCTAATCACTAGTTAACTGTAAACTATAAAATGGATGAATGGGGAAAATGAAATATGAATAAGATGGATATTCAGTTGAAGAAAAATAGTCTTCCAGATATTATTAATAATTACTCGAATAATAAAAAAGCATTATACTTCTATCCTAATGAAGACTAACCATGTTCCTAAAAAAGTAATAAAACGTATGCCTTATCCAATACATTGACAGCAAAATTTGTCCATATCAATTAAATTTAAGTAATTAAATCAAATTGGATAGCTAACTCATTACCAATAATAATGAATACGGATTATTTTGATCCAAATTAATTTTGTAAATTCCTAGATTATATTTAAACTAGCATTCCGCCCGCGGTTTCGCCCGCGTGGAATTCGATTATACAATATGTTAAGAAAACCCTGTCCGACCCGTAAGGATAGTAAAGGTTAGGTAAACACATGACCAAATATAATATAAAATTTTACATAATCATCATAGTAACAATACTAGTGAATTTAGAAATAATCATTTTTTCCCGCGAATTAATTCCAACTTCCCCAAAATTTGGTAATGCTTAAAAAGTGACAACGTGGCAACATTATTTTTGACGGTATAATTCTGAGCGAATAGCGATGCGACCGCGTGCCGCATGCCCTGCCCCTCTTCGCCCGCGCCTGTATGGCCTACCGCACATGTTTTAAGTTACCTTTTTTGCGAAATAATATTTATTTTTAGGGGGATTTTTTTTTAAGTTTAGCCCGGTTTTGTAGGCATTAGTAGAATTATTTACCGATACCTAACAATACCTTCACGGATCGGACAGGGTTTTCTTTACATATTGTATAGCGCCTTTTAGATTCCTCCTTTTCGAGGATTAATTGTCATATCATTTAGCTTCTAAGCTTACATGTGCATATTGGTTGGTTGGGGACGTCACTGACCGCTAAAAAGTGTAGGGTGCTGTGACATCACACGAGTTTTCAAAGGTCTGTGTCGTCTTCATTTTTTGTTTATGAAAAAAGAAAAAATACGTGTCTAGTATTTTTTGGAAATCTCACTGACGGACTAATTAGTTTTTTTATTCAAATACGCTATTGTGCAGTATATGTACCAAACCAATAAATAATAACATTTATAAGTAAAACAATCTAGTTCAAACTCCAACGCTTGTTATTAACTAAATTGAAGCAACCAACAACGACACCAACTTTCAGCCTATAGCAACATCAGCAATTTGTCCGCGAATACGGACACAATAGCAACTTGTGAGCTTCGGAAACTGCGGTGTGATGTACAATGTCACTGTTGAACAGCTTCGTTACCGCGCGGTTTTGTCTGCCGACGTCTGAGACATCCGCCTGTATTGTCTGTATACCAAAATTCGCCCTCTAATCAAAGACCCCTTGCATTTAATTTGAGGGTGAATTTTGGTTGTTTATTTTTTTAGAACAGAGACTGGTTTGTATTGTGAATGGTGGGTTGATGTCTGTTGTTAAAACGAAGTGATGATTTCATCATCATCAACCTTTTTTTTATCGTCCCACTGCTGGGAAAAGGTCTCCTCTCATACAGAGAAGGGTGAAGCGTAATCACCACGCTAGCTCAAAGCGGGTTGGCGATTTCAGACTTAAAGTTCAAGTTTCCTCAAGATGTTTTCCTTCGCCTTGTAATTAGTCATTGGTGTCCAAGATATACTTAGCAAGAACATATAACTTTAGAAAAGTTACATTGGTACTTGCCTGCGACATTCAGTTCCGTAAGTGATAACTTACGGAACTGAAACGTGGTCGCTCACAATGGACTTCATACGAAGGCTCAGAGTCACACAAAGGGCGATGGAAAGAGTTACCTCTCGGAGTTTCTCTGCGCGATTGAATCAGAAATGACAAATCCGCAGATGAACCAGTCTCCGAGATAGCTCTTCGAGTCGCTAAAGTTAAGTGGCAGTGGGAGAGGCACATTGCTCGTAGAACCGATGGCCGATGGGCAGGAAGGTTCTGGAGTGGCGGCCCCGTACCGGAAGACTCAGCGTAGGGAGGCCCCCAACAAGGTGGACCGATCACCTGGTGAAGGTCGCGTAAAGCCAATGGATGCGGACAGCACAAGACCGGTCATCGTGGAAAGTCTTGGGGTAGGCCTTTGTCCAGCAGTGGACCTCTATAAGTTATTCAATATATCCTAGGCTACCTATGCTATCCATTGTTATCCAAATACAGACACTTTAGAGAACCGTGGTGACCCACAGATGGAGTAGAAATAATAGAAGTGTTGCAGATCTCTTTTTTAATTATTGAAATTAATTGTTTCATTCAGGAGATATCACGATTTATTCAAAACTAAACACCAGAAAAAGTCCGCGTGCCGCTCGCGCCCGTGCCGGCCGCCTGCTACTTGAGTGTTTCTCTACCTAAACCGCGGAGAGAGTGGGCCGGAACGGGGGACCATTATTTCGAACAAACTTGCTACCCCGGTAGGCTTTCATTCTGTTTGAAGGTGGTGGAACTGGCTATCCGTGGACAATAAGGTCGATGTATCTTGCAGAGTCAGATATTGGCTGATGGGCGGCACAGTAGACATTATTTATATTGAAGGGCCACCGTTTCTTAAGGAAGGCTTAGGTATCTAGCTATATCATTTGTCCACGTGCGAAGCCGGAGCGGGTCGCTAGTTATAGATAAAGTTGAAAGCTGAAGAGTTTGTTTGTATGTTTGTTTGTTTGTTTGTTCGCGCTAATCTCGGGAACTACTAGTCCGATTTGAAAAATTCTTTTTGCGTTGGATAGCCCATTAATCCAGGAAGGCTTTAGGCTACATAACATCGCGCTGCGACCAATAGGAGCTGAGCATAACTAATTCCACGCGAACGAAGTCGCTGGCGGCCGCTAGTTATAGATAAAGTTGAAAATCTAATACAGAAATCTAACAGATTTTAGTAGCTTGTTTTTTTAATTTGCCCCACACTAGGAATTACTCCTGTATGGGCCCAATGCGCGCGTTTACTAACATTTAATGTCACATACACAAACAGCCAGACCCGGAACAACTACCTATAGGCTACATAAATATTTTTTTCCGTGCGGGGATCGAACCCGCGACACGTAGCGAAGTAGTTGATCACTCAGTCACTGGACCAACAACATAGTTGGTTGATTACACAATCATCAGATCGTCATTATTGAATTTAATTAACAAAATTTCTATTCAAATTTAACCCTATCATATGACATTGTTAATCAGATACTGCATTGTTACAAAATCGCTGGTAGTAAAACAATACATTGTTACTTTATATTAATTTAAACATAATTTTCATTGTAGCGTGCTAGACTGACGCTAATTATGAATACTTTTGGTTGAAACAATACACAGCTATATTGTCTGAAACGTCCGTATATTTGATATTGTGCCCACAATGTACAGCGATTGGAACTAACCAATTGCTGTACATTGTAAAGCCA
The DNA here is from genome assembly GCA_017933935.1 of Sesamia nonagrioides. Taxonomy (NCBI): domain Eukaryota; kingdom Metazoa; phylum Arthropoda; class Insecta; order Lepidoptera; family Noctuidae; genus Sesamia; species Sesamia nonagrioides. The sequence goes on along the minus strand of JADWQK010000871.1, from coordinate 433,417 downwards.
ACAATGAAGCCTGTCAAGTAAAACATGCAGATACTTATCGGTTTTCCCTCGCACACTCTCCAAAATGCATCATACAGTAATTAATATCATCTGAATACCAACAATTCAAATTCTTTATATCGAATCATATAATTATGTATATACCTATATATACAGTATGTTAAATAACAGATGGCATTCCCTTAAACTCGTTAATATATATCATTAATAGTTAAAATAAAAATATCAGCATAGAAAAATAAGCATAAAATAATCCGAATAAAAAGAAATTATAATTGAAAATAAATTTGAAACCTCCTGTTTTAAATCAAAATAGTAGCGCGGAATAGTATCTACCTAACGTTGCATTGCCCAATACACATCAATCAATCAATTAGATCTTAGATCGCCGCCGCATACGCGGCTCGTCATTCATAAATAAATTGCGACGTTGCCGTCTTTCATGTTCGCGTGTACAGTGTGTTTCTTTTACATGTCAATTTAAAATTTTTATTGAATATTTTCATATTGAAAAAATTTTAAAACATTTTGTTTTCGAATGGAAATATTTTTTTTAGCATGTATGTATGCTATACTATTTCGTGTTAACGGGAACGCCCTCTGTTACTTAACTTACTGTATATGTAAATGTGTTAGTGTGTTTATTTTTTTGCTTTCACTCCTAAACTACTGAAAGGATTTGGATGTAATTTCAGACACACAGATGGTTTAGAAACAGGAATACACAATAACACATACATAGGACACTTTTAATCCCGATATTCCCACAGGATCGAAACCGTGGGGCGTAGCTAGTAATGTAACAAAATGTCAAGTGATTTTATAACTAGCTGCTCTCAGCGATTTCACCCGCGTAGGTTTCGATATGTTTTTTTTATATGCTCCGCTCCTATTAGTCCCAGATAGTCCCGATGCTATATAGTCTTCCTGGATTAATAGGCTATCCAACGCAAAAAGAATTATTCAAATCGGACCAGTAGTTCCTGAGATTAGCGCGTTCAAACAAACAAGCTCTTCAGCTTTATACAACGTGTAACAAAAAGGGTATATACATACCAAGGGCATGGCATCTTTAGATGATATCAAACGATATCGGAAGGGTTACAACTCAAAATAAAATACTCAAAAAATTGGTACCAAATTTTCGGTTTCGTGCGTTTCTTAAAATCAAATCATAACAAACGTGGCAGCACACTACATACGTTAATAACTACTCGTTACCCGTCACGTTACTTGCCAAAATCCGATAAATGTCTTCAATATCTCTGTGCGACTAGTATGATAGTAGCCTATAAAGGCGGTGTTTTTCCTCATAACTTCCTAACATAAAGATATAGGATTAAAAAACCCTTCCAATATCGTTTGATATCATGTAAAGATGCCATGCCTTTGTTATGTATATACCCTTTATGTTACACGTTGTATATTAGTATTTATGACAATGACAAAATTTATCACGATCATTTGTTGGTTAGCTGTGTTAATAGTTCAGGGGCTACAACTTTCGAAAAATGGCTCCTAAGGGATACTAAAAGTGGTTTAAACCTTTGCCTATCTATCCCTCGAGCAAGATGTGAGGACTAAATAACAACAATAAAAACCAATGATATCTGCAAAATGCTCGTGAGAGTCTTTAAGAGGGAACTCTAGTGCCCAGGAATTTGGAAAAAAGGTTTTTGAAGAAACTATTGCCATCGCGCTGCTTCCAAACTCTCCCGGTAAAGTGCGAAAAGGACAATTGCAGCTCAGGCTGATTTTACCTACAAAAACGTTGACCAAAAGACGTTTTGTATTCTGCTGTTTTCTTTTTCAAAACTCGACAGATCTCAATTCTTTTTACGTTTGTCTAATAGTCATCTGAACATCACGGTGAAAATGGGTTATTTTTCGCGATTTTGAAGTATCGTATTTCTTTTATTAATTAAGCTTTGGAAAAATCAATAAAAAAAAATAATTGCTTTAAAAATTATCCACGAAGAAATAAGCGGAATACGTTTGTATAGAGAAAGCACCACTAGAGTTCCCTCTTAATGTTGGGTTTTCTCGCTTCAGTTGACCATTTCCTCGGTGGTAGACCATAACATCGGCGGCCGGCAGAAGTTACCACCCACCAGACAAAGTCTTGCCGCCAAGCGATTCATCGTGTTCCGGCATGATGTCTGGTGAAGCCGTACGGAGGACGGGTCTGAGCAGTTGTGTTGCGATGTTTGGCGGGTACGATGCGTCAAATGTTGTTGTGTCGGGAGTTTGGTCGTGGAGAGTCTCCAGATCAATCTCCTTCTAGCACAGCTTCGTTTGGTCGTGTTGGTCTTGGGTTTAACATTGCATCACCTCACTCAACTGCCGTCAGCCTTCCTATTCCTTAGTTTTTTAAGTGAATAGGCTTAATAAACCAGTGCGCTTTGCCATCAACGATTGCATCACTGCTTACCATCAGGCGGGATTGCAGTCAAGCACTAGTTTATAAATAATTATTTAAAAAAAAAACCTTGAAATACAACTTTTTCAAAACGATCAGAGAGGCAGTCGCGTAACACACTATCAATAGAAATGGCTTGCTTTTTGGTAGTTCAACAATTGTCATTAAAACTTGTATCCGCTCTGCAAATTTATATAATATAGGTAGATACATTGCAATGCTCTGCAGAGCACACGCAACTATTGAACATTATAAAACATTAGTCTTTCATTTTTTTTTTTTTTTTTTAATAATCTTAAACTGTAATAAACTGCTTTACCGCAATAGTTTATTTAGCTTATCTACTCAAAAAAACTGAGCTAATAAGAAGGAAAACGAGATTTGAGCGTAGTGATGCAATATTAAACCCTACAACACGACCAACGATGCTGCGCCAGAAGGAGATTGATCTGGAGCCCTTCCGCGACTAAACTTGCAACACAACAACATTTGGCGCATCGTACCCGCCACACATTGCAACACAACTGCTTAGACCCATCCGTACGACTTCACCAGACATTAGAACACGACAAATCGCTTGGCAGCAAGACTTTTATGTTATACTAGCTTTCCGCCCGCGGCTTCGCCCGCGTGGAGTTCGGTTATATCGCGCTTTTTAGATTTCCCTCGGGAACATCAAATTTTTCCGGGATAAAAGGTAGCCTATGTTCTTTCTCAGGGTCTAAAGATTGTCTGTGCCAAATTTCATCAAAATCGGTTGAGAGGTTAAAGCGGGAAAGCGTAACAGACAGACAGACAGACAGACAGACAGACAGACAGACAGACAGAGTTACTTTCGCATTTATAATATTAGTATGGACTAGCAGCCGCCAGCGACGTCGTTCGCGTGGAATTAATTATTATGCTCAGCTCCTATTGGTCGCAGCGTAATGTTATATAGCCTAAAGCCTTCCTGGATTAATGGGCTATCCAACGCAAAAAGAATTTTTCAAATCGGACCAGTAGTTTCCGAGATTAGCGCTAACAAACATACAAACAAACTCTTCAGCTTTATATATTAAAATAGATTTTCGCCAATATCAAAAATATTGGCGGAAATGTAACTTAAACTAATCATCATCATCTCAGCGTTAATCCCAGTCGCATCCTTTCAGCTTTGTAGTCTGGGGTCCACTTTACCAGTCCAACTGCTGTTATGGCTAAACTTCGACATTTTCCGTGAAGCGACTGCCGTCTGACCTCCACAACCCGAAGGCGACATCGAAGCATTGCAGTTAGACCAATTGTTGGACTTTTTAGGGCTCCAACGACCCGTAAAGACTGCCACTAGATGTTCGTATGGCAATCGGGACCAACGACTTAACGTGCTTTCCGAGGCACGACCAGACCAGTCCAAATATTCATATTCATGCGTACAAATACTTGCACTGTGCGGAGATCGAACCCGCGCCACCTTGCGCAGCGGATGCGTCCGCTACCGCTACGCCACGGAGGCTGTCAGAAATGTAGCTTAAACTGTGTAGATAAAACTCTGAGATCACTAATTCTTATTTCGTTTTCCCCACAGATGACTACAACCGCGTGGTGCTAGAGACGGTGGACCGGGAGCCAGACTCCGACTATATAAATGCTTCCTACATAGATGTGAGTATTACTTTTTTAATTATCTTAATATTCGAAGAGCTGAAACGAACTAAAATATTACGATAAAAAGTTTGACCTCACGGTGCCTTGGCCCTGGCGCATAGGCAAGTGAAGAAACACGGGTGGGTTTTAGTCAGTATAAGTCTGACACGCCCGTCTGCTTTGCTCAGAGCGGGAGAAATCAACCAAAAAAAGGTGCTTTCGTAGCTGTCATTGATTTAACACACGGCGAAAGCGTAGATGCTGATGCTGAAGTAATAGTACTATGAAATCAGAATACATATACAAAAAATGGCACAGAGTAACATCAAGCATAGTTAGAGGAACAAATCCGTAAAGCGTAAATTTATAGTGACATACCTACAAGTTTTACATAAACCCTCGGTGCGCGAATACAACTCGCACTTGGCTGTTTTTTTAATTACTATATCGTTCTCATAATGAAAGTTGTTCAGTGCGTACCGCCCTTAATAATTATGATCACACAATTCTCATACCCGCTGTATACAACGTCTACGCCCTTACTCTGGTGTCAGTGGGCTACTGCTCAACGATAATTCGTCGATTGATCAATATGCTTTAGAAACAACACATGTGTGTTCAGAGGTACCTCCCTTTCTATAAAAGATGAGTGAATTTTACACTCTGTTCCTCATACTTTGCATCGTATTTGACATCATCATGTCAGCGTTTAATCCCAGTCGCATCCGCAGCTTTTTCAGCTTTGAAGTCTGGGAGCTTGGAAGTCTTTTACCAGTCTAAGTGTTGGTTTTGGCTAAACTTCGATATTTTCCATAAAGCGACTACCGTCTGACCTCCACAACTCGAAGGCAATATCTAAGGATTGCAGTTAGACTAATTGTTGGACTTTTGAGGGCTCCAACAACCCGTAACGACTGCCACTAGATGTTCATATGGCATCCGGGACCAACGGCTTAACCTGCTTTCCGACGCACGATCAGACCAGTGCAGACATTCATATATACAAATATTTGTACTGCGCGGGGATCGAACCCGCGCCTCCTTGCGCAGCGGTGTGTTTGATACCGCTACGCCACGGAGGCTATCTTAGGAGGTAACTTGTCTAATAATTTCAAGGAATTTTGTCCCTAACATCATTCAAAATCAAAATCAAAATCAAAAAATCAAAATCAAAGCATTTATTTCAAATAAACCAGTTACAGGCACTTTTGAATTGTCAGAAGGTCGGTCAGTCAATAAGATGAAGCTAGTCGCCCATTCCAAAGAGTAGGTACCTATGGAGAAGAACGGGCAAGAAACTCCATGGACACTCTTTTAAAGTTTCAAGCTATTGTTACAAATATTTGATTACATCATTCATGTTGAAATCAACCGTGTGAGAACGATGCAGAAATAAATTGTACGCCGAGAGCGTCCATTATGAAAACACACAAAAATCAATTCAGAAATTAAAATACGCCGTGGCAGCTAAGAGATGACCAGTCCCCTCCGACGGCGTCCGTTCACGAACATGACGAATGGATCAGCATCATTCAGCTCAACCATATTCAAGGGAACTCAATGACCCAACACACACGCCACCATCAGCGAGACATTTGAGTGAGCATGACATACTCTCAACAGCCAGAGCACTATCAAGTCAATAAAAAAGACTAACCCAACAAAAAAATGCCTTACAGCACATTCGTACATTGTGCTCACACGTTTGCCATGCAATTATACAATACTAAGAAATTGAATCTACACAATGCTAAGATAGTTTTGTCCAAGGTTCAGCAGCTCCAACAGTGTTCCCGAATCTGTGGAAAGTTTAGCTCCTGTGTAGCTGTAGAAGTGCCGAACACCTCTGTCAGCGATACAATTCCGTAACGTACAATATGCTTGGCTACATAGTGTGTAATACAGGCTTTGAATTAGTAACATTAACAGTTACATATTAAAACTACAAGAGGAAAAATCAGAGAACAATCAGTGTATAGAAATCGGACGCAGCTCAAGCCCAAGCCTTTTTGTCCTCAATATAATCCTTCACACTATAAAATGCTTTCTGACACAACTTACGTTTAATGAAGGATTTGAATTTATTCAGGCTCAGATCTTGAACCACCTCTGGAAGTCCATTGTAAAAATGTATACATTGGCATCTGAAGGAGCCACCTATTTTCTTGAGCCTTGTTGTAGGTACAATAAATTTGTGCCTGTTCCTAGTATTTATATTATGGACATCACTGTATTTTTTAAACAATTTTATATTTTTATGAGCATACAAAAGATTTTCATAAATATATTGAGACGGCACGGTCAGTACATTAATCTCTTTAAATTTTTCTCTGAGAGAGTGTCTCGGACTTAATTTATAAATTGCACGAACAGCTCGTTTCTGCAAAACAAATATTGTTTGAATATCGGCAGCATTTCCCCACAACAGAATGCCGTACGACATTACGCTATGGAAATAGCCAAAGTACACTAAACGGGCCGTCTCAACATCAGTCAAATTACGAATTGTTCTAACTGCGTATGCAGCAGAACTTAGTTTTTTTGACAATTTTTCTATATGTGGACCCCATTGAAGCTTAGCATCCAGAGTTATACCCAAGAATACTGTGCTGTCTTCAGATTTCAATTCTTCGCCCTTTATCAACACTTTAGTTTCCACCTGCCTAACGTGAGGTAGAGTAAACTTAATGCATTTAGTTTTTTTCTCGTTTAAGAGTAAATTATTAACATTAAACCAATGGACTACTTTGGAGATCGCGCTATTTACATCATCAGTAACCTGCTGCTGACGTTTCAGTTTAAATAAAAGTGAAGTGTCATCTGCAAACAACACTATATCGTGGTTATCCTTTATTAGGTACGGCAGGTCATTGATGTAAATAAGAAACAAAAAAGGACCAAGAATTGACCCCTGTGGGACTCCCATTGTTACCAAAGACCCGGAAGATCTTGTTCCATTAACGTCAACGCTTTGAATCCTACCACTCAAGTAAGATGTAATAAGATCCAGTGCAGAATTCCGGATCCCGTAGTGGCGGAGTTTCCTGATTAACGTATCGTGAAGAACGCAATCGAATGCCTTAGACAAATCACAAAAGATGCCCAAGGCATCGCATTTATCCTCCCATGCATTATAAATATGTCCTAGAAGTTCAACACCGGCATCAGTAGTTGAACGACCCCTTGTAAAACCGAACTGTTTGCTATGTAATAATTTATGTTTATTAAAAAAATTTGCATTTGGTTTAAAATTAATTTCTCAAAAATTTTACTAAAGGTAGGTAGTACAGAAATAGGTCTATAATTTGTGGGGTCTGATGTACTACCTGATTTAAACAAAGGTATTATTTTACTATTTTTCATGAGATCAGGAAACTCTCCACAGTCAATACAAGCATTAAAGATATCAGCTAGAGTGGGTGCCACAATATCAATAATAGACTTAGCAACTTCCACCGAATGGCCCCATAGGTCAGCAGTCTTTTTTACATTTAGAGTGTGAAAGATTTTAATTATATCTCTACTGATAACATATTCAAAATGAAACTCCGAATCACAAACATTAACATTTTCTTTAAGCAAAGACTCGGCAACAGAAGGTGATGAGTTTAGGGATTTAGTAGTTGAAACAGGAATATCCGAAAAGAAATTTTCAAATGCCTCCGAGACTTGCGAGTCTGATTTAATTATGTTGTTATTAATAGACAGGCTATAGTCAGTATTTCTATCACTGGACCTTCCCGTTTCACTATTAATAATTTTCCAAGTCGTTTTAATTACATTGCCACTGTTTTTTATCTTTGAACTCATGTAACGTGACTTGGCCATATAACAAACTTGTTTAAATAATTTTGAATATTTTCTAACATACAAATTGAATTCAACAGTGTTAATATAAATTCTCTCATTATACAGTTCATAAAGCCGAGTTCTACTTTTATAAATACCGATGGTAGCCCAATCAGAGAAAGATGCGTTACTATTAACAGAGATAGTCTTGGGAACAAAGGTGGAATCAAATAGCTTACAGTATATATTAAAAAAATTGTCATAGAGATGATTAGGATCAGCATTAACAGCACTGGATAAGACTGGCAATTTATTAATGAGATTAAATCTAAAAACCTCCAAGCGGCTTTCAGTTTTGGGGTTAACAGTGATATCCTTTTTGGTCACTTTTTTACTATGGTTTGGAATAGTAATCCTTTGTCCGCAGTGATCAGAATCAAGTAAATTTACAACTTCTTTGTGGCTTGGTATTAGGTTTGTAAAAATATTATCTAGGCACGTGGCACAAGTAGGTGTTATTCTCGTGGGCTCCAAAAATAGGTTTACAAGATTGTAGGACTGAAATAGACTTATAATTTTATTAGAATAACCAGAGTTCTCTAATAAATTAACATTAAAATCACCGCAAACGATAATGGCTTTGCTTGAAACACAAATCTTATGTAAAACTTCATCCATTACCTTTTCAAAGCAGTCATACAATCCTGAAGGGGGTCTGTACACACTTAACACAATGAAGCCCTCCAACTCTATACAAGCAATTTCAGCTGTTCGTTCAACAGACAGGCTCACAATGTCTTTACGATTTTTAAATTTGAGCACGTTACTAACTAAAATTAATGAGCCACCATGTATAGCATTTATTCTGCTAAACGAACTACCAACCTGGTGATTCTTAAAATTGAACAAGAACTGGTGACTTTTTAGCCAATGTTCGGTTATACAGATAATATCAATACCATAATGGTTTATAAATAAATCTACCTCTAAATCTTTGTTCATAAATCCTTGAATATTTTGATGCACCAGATTGATATTATCTATTGACCTTAAATTTCCTCCCGAGTTGCTTTTGAGGTTGTGTATATTATAGCTAGAGGTTGGCTCTATTGTCTTAATTTCTAATTTAAATTATTAATAATGTCAACTGAAACCAAATTATTGGCAGAAATGTCATTGCATTGCTCAAAAGAAGCAAGTTGTTTAGCCAAATTCTTGGCTGTAATAGATTTTTTAATTAAAGCTAAAGAACCAACATCTTGCATCGTATTATTATGAACACATTAATTAAACGGTACTTACTAAAGCCAAATTATCTTTAATTAATGGAGGGTAATTAGTGAGATGCTATCGAAGCTCGTTAATTAGTTATCATATTGCTTAGTTCAGCGTAAATTGATACTAGTTAGCCTTCAAGAATGGTTTATTTGCCCCTTGAGTGGGTTTCAAGAGGCGTGGCTTAATGATAACAACCTCGCGGATCGATTAAAGGCATTACAGAAAGAATCGAGAAAATCTTTGGCTTTTGTCGTTATTGTCATTGTGTAGCTGCCGATAGCCATCACCGGATGATAAAAAAGCAAAATTTTAATTTAGAATTAAGGCTCGTACGTATCGGTAAGTCCCCTCTTTGAGCAGTGGGTAGAGAGGCGCCACGACGCCCTCACATTCCATCTTCTTTTTTTCCTCCGTGGTGGAAATCCTCATAGGATGCCCGCCGCCCTGGGGTGGGCGACGGGGTTTGTCAGACTTTTACTGACTAAAACCACCCCAGTGCCTCTTCTATCACGAGGGCGCGTGGGGCCGCGGGAGTCTAAATTCTTCCACGGCCCCACACTCTGTGTGTGTTAAACTACCCCGTGCATCGCCTCAAAGGCGCGCGCCGACGCTCGCGCGCGCCTCCGCCTCGGGGTCCATCGAATAGGGGGCGGGGACTTCCGCATGTCCCTCGCCCCTGGACTCATTCATGGGGGGCGGAAGAGGGCGTTATCCGCCCTTCCTTGGCGTCCGGTGCGTCGTCTGTGGCCCGGAAAGGGAGTTGAGATCTCCCTCTCCCGTTCCGCAGCTTCCTTCTACGACATCACGTCCTCACCGGCCACGGCTATTTCGGGAGGTTCTTTTTTCGGATAAAGTGGGAGGAAACGCCCGGGTGTCACTAATGTAGGAATCGCCTTGAAGACACGGTAGAGCATACGGTGGTCTGCCAGGCTTACGCGGAGCACCGAAATGTCCTCATGGCGGCAATCGGCGGCGATCTCTCGCGTCCAGCCGTGGTCCAGGCCATGGTCCGGAGGGAGAGTGCGTGGCAGGCCGTCATCTTCTTCAGCAAAACAGTGATGTTGGCAAAGGAGGAGGCGGAGCGCCTGAGGGAGCGGGAATCTCAGCCGCCTCACGCCTCTAGCCGCCGCAGGAGACGCCCTGGTCAGGAGACAACATCGACCTCTCAGCTACCGTAGGCGCGGGCTTGCTGGCAGCTCGCAGATGGCAGCTCGCCACCCGGTAGGGACCAGGCCCGGGGCGACGACGCGTTGTGTTTCACGCGCGCTTTAAAGAGATGTCAGCACGTGGTGACGGGATCCACGAAGACCGATGCCTGGGTCTGGGTTTCAGGGTGGTCAAAAGGGAAACCGTGGCCAGGGAAGAAACACGGGTGGGTTTTAGTCAGTAAAAGTCTGACACGCCCTTCCTCTCCACCCAGAGCGGTAGTTTATTAATCTAGATTAAGCCTGCCTTATTTACGGAAAATCGTTATTAGCACTTTGCTACACTAATTAATAAGTCAGCAGTATTATTAATTAGATTGAAACAAATATTGCATGAATCACCTTCGAGGCATCGTTAGATTTTCATAGCAGTCGGCTAATGTGATTAGACAACAGCAAATCAGTGATAAGTAGGCTGACCTACTTAAAGAAATATGGCAAGAGTCTTCTTAAAGAAATATTCTTGAGTCACTAACAAATTATCTAAGTACATAAAAAATTTTTTGCAAAAAAATAGAAACCGACTTCAATAAAACACTTAGGAAAAAATAATTTTACTTTTATCATTTCTCTAGAAGTCGATGGCGAGCTAAACAACAGAAACCTCGAGACACGGCAAGATCGTAGCAAGGAGGCAGCTACGGCGTAGTAGATCGTAGACCACGCGTAGCCGTGTTTTGGTCACGCGTGTTGAAAGTCGTAACTTTTGTAATTTTTCATAAGAGGTTGTCACTTTTTTAAATTTAGTTATAAATAAATTTAATCCTTTATTTTTTATTAAAGAATGTTATGTTGCTACGAACATGGTACTTCCGAAATCACAGGTTTTTTTTTATTTAAAAATAAACCTTGTCCTCCACACTGGGAATTTCGCCTGTATCGTGGATACATTTACATACACATAATAATAATATCTTTATTCAAGTAACAAAGACTCATATTGTTAGTAAACCTTAAGAACTATGTGAAACAATTTACTTTATATTTAAATTTATTTCATCCCGTGAGAGGTGGCATTGCAGTGATTCACATATAAACAATCAAGCCTGCTAGCGATCATTTTTAAGATCTTGTTGGAACTGTCCCGAACTCTGCGCACCAGGGATGCACATCTCTTTCGCATCGTTGCGTAAAAACAGTTAATATGTGCATCCGCGAACATTCCCGATGCGCTACAAAAACGGGGCAGCCCCATCAAGACCCTGAAAGCATTGTAATATTGGACACATATAAAAAACTCACATACACAAATATCCAGACCCGGAACAACTACTTGTAGGTCATACAAATATTTGTTCCTTGCGGGAATCGAACCCGCGACACGCAGCGCAGCAGTCAATAGCTTGACCACTACGATAAGCGTGCAGTTCTAACATTTTTCAAAATATTCGCCATTCCAATGCATAAAGAAAGACTCCCAAGTAACAAACGTTTGAATTCACCATTCTATAAGATGGGTTCTGACCCATCATGAATTCAGTCACGTGCGCACCTAATGACTGTACGAATTGTTGGGCTCAATATCCGTCTGAATAGACCCGAATCAGAAACTGAACGACTCTGAAGGACCGAAGAAAATCTAGATATTGTGTAGAATAGAAATTGGTCCTAAAGCTAACAGTAAGTTGGATAGTAATGATGTAAGGACCCAATTTGGCGACAAAAGAGTTGGAGTGAAAAGACTAGACAGATTTGTGAGGGATAAGTTAAAAGAAGAAAACACCTACGTGATGTGTAAATGTATGAAGAGAATAGAATAGAATACTCCTTATTATGTACACCAGGGGTGGCCAACTTGAGTAGACTTAAGGTCTACTGTTTACCAAGGAAAGCTTGTGCGATCTACCAAACACATATCTACTTCTTGAAATCATAAATGAACAGCGTAGTTTTAATACACAATCAATTATTTTTATTGACCAGTCTTAGTAGGTTCTGTTTATAGGTATCTTTGAGATCGTTGCTTTAAATTTATTTAACACTAGCTTTCTGCCCGCGGCTTCGCCCGCGTGAAGTTCGGTTATATCGCGCTTTTTAAATGTCCCTCGGGAACATCAAATTTTTCCAGGATAAAAGGTAGCCTTTGTCCTTTCTCAGGGTCTAAAGATTATCTGTGCCAAATTTCATCAAAATCGGTTCAGTAGTTTTGGCGTGAAAGCCGGACAGACAGACAGACAGAGATACTTTTGCATTTATAGTATTAGTATGGATTATATTGGTACTATATATGAGTGTGAGCATTGCGCCTAAAATGAAACACTACGAGTATACTGGGTAGAAAATAAAAAGGATAAATATCGCGATATAGCGATTTAAAAATGATACAAGATGATGCTGCAGTAGTTGGTAATATTTATAGTTTTTGTTTGGCTATGATCGACTGGACTAGCAGTCCCGATCGACCGGTTGGCCACCCCTGATGTACACCATATACTCGTAGATTACAGGACATAAATAAAAAGATTTTAAAAAGGGTGACACAATGGGCTTTTACAGACAACCTTTGGATGGAATTCTAAGAGGAAGGAGAGAGAAATAATGCAAGTAGTCTACAGTGTACTATTTACATAGATTATACAATAAATGTGTACGTTAAGTGTATCATACTAGTTTAAATAAATTTGTACATCTAATTAATAAATAGCAAACAAGAGCAAATAAAATATAATAATATGTAAGAGAGAGGAAGTGCTTTTATAACAAAGTTTTAAAGTGGATAGTGTTTGAGCACGCCTTACGGACACGGGCAAGTCATTTCGTAGCCGAACTGCTTGTACAGTAAAGAATTTATCATAGAAACTAGTCGAATGCATCGGCATCTCTAATATCAGGTCACCGCGGGGCTCAGGAAGAGCCCTGCGGTTTCACCCTCATAAGGCGATTCGCACACAACACCGCATCACGTAATCCGGTAATGCGAGCCTAAATGAAAAACGCGAAGTTTAAGACAAAGAAACCTCATAGGTACACGCAAATACGCATCGCTCCGTTGCCACGTACCACGTAGCATAGCGTAGGGCAAAGAGTATTTCACCTAAAAGCTCATTTACACGCAAGTGCAAAATCAGCGTGTAAACGGTCGCACTTAAGAGGGAACTCTAGTGGTGCTTTCTCTATACAAACGTATTCCACTGTTGTCTTCGTAATGCTTTTAGAGCAATTTTTCTTTTTTCTACAATTTTACACCGTGATTATATGTGCCCCTATCATTTGATTTTTTTCCGAAACTTTAATAATAAAAGCTACGCTACATCTTCTCGTCGTCCAAGATACCACAGTGTCTCAAGACTAAAGTCTTTGACCAGTGTGTGTTGCCAGTGATGACTTACGGAACTGAAACGTGGTCGCTCACAATGGGCCTCATACGAAGGCTCAAGAGTCACACAAAGGGCAATGGAAAGAGCTATGCTAGGAGTTTCTCTGCGTGATCGAATCAGAAATGGGGAGATCCGCAGAAGAACCAAAGTCACCGACATAGCTCTGCGAGTCGCTAAACTTAAGTGGCAGTGGGCAGGGCACATTGCTCGTAGAACCGATGGCCGATGGGGCAGCAAGGTTCTGGAGTGGCGGCCACATACTGGAAGACGCAGCGTAGGGAGACCCCCAACAAGGTGGACCGATGAGCTGGTGAAGGTCGCGGGAAGCCGATGGATGCGGGCAGCACAAGACCGGTCATCGTGGAAAGCCTTGGGGGAGGCCTTTGTCCAGCAGTGGACATCTATAGGCTGAGGAAGAAGAAGAATAATAAAAGAAATACGATACTTCAAAATCGCGAAAATTAACACATTTTTACCGCGATGTTCAAATGACTATTAGACAAACGTGCTAAGTTTTTGACAAAAATGAAAGCATGGGTATACTTTTCCTCTAAATTTTGATATAAAATAATTGAGAAATGTCGTGTTTGCAAAAAGAAAACAGCAGAATACGAAACATCTTTTGGTCAACGTTTTGGTGGATAAAATCAGCCTGAGCTGCAACTGTCCTTTTCGCACTTTACCGGGAGAGGTTGAAAGCAGTGCGATGGCAATAGTTTCTTCAAATACCTATTGTCCAAATTCCTTGGCACTAGAGTCCCCTCTTAACACTAATCACTTAACAGCGCGACCGTTTACACGTTGATTTTACTAATCACTTGACACTTGCTACTTACTTAACAGCGTGTAAATGAATTTTAAGGTTCGATCCCGATGGAATATCTAGACAAAAGTATCAGAAATAATAATATGTACAGTTTCATCATAATACGTCCAACGGTTTTTGCGTAAGAGAGTAACAAACATCACAGTCACAAACTTTCACGATTTTAAAATAATAAGAGGCTTGATAAAGTTTCTCAAACAGATGAACGAAAGATTATCCCTATGGTAATCGAAAATCGTTTTTGTATAAATATTACCCTAAACACATAACTGTCCTAGTGATTGATCGATTATGAAATTTGGGGGTAGAAAAAGCCGAAGATTCGCCGAACGAAAATGTTCACGCATTTTATCCATTTTTTTTTATAAATTACTAGATGCGCCGCTCGGTTTCACCCGCGTAGATTTCGATATGTTTTTTTTATATGCTCCAATCCTATTGGTCGCAGCGTGATGTTATATAGCCTAAAGCCTTCCTGGATTAATAGGCTATCCAACGCAAAAGTAACTACTTATTCAAATCGGACCAGTGGTTCCTGAGATTATCGTGTTCAAACAAACAAACTCTTCAGCTTTATATATTAGTATAGATATAGATAAACTAGTGCTTGACCGCAGTCCCGCCTGATGATAAGCAGTGATGCAACGGTTGATGGTAAAGCGCGCTAGTTTATTTAGAGCCCATTCACTTTAGACTTGAAGACACTTAAATTCTAGCCACACGGAAACAGCGCCGCTGTTCTTCTCCAGACTATCACAAAATATCCTAGTTCTTCATTAAGTTGTAGACTATGAACACAACAGTTTCACATTAAAGGAGTCGGGATATTAAATTTCATGTTTACGCCAACAACGTCTTTTTATCAGACAATGGCGCTGATTCTATTGTTCACAAACTAAACTAATTTTAAGTTAAGTGCATCTTTTTCTTTCCATTTCGTTAAGAAAAGGACAGAAGATAAAGTGTCAGTTTAATCCTGTCACATTGAGACATTCCATAGACAGTTTAGACGCGATTAAAAACATGGCGACTAAAAATACGCCAGTTTACGTCAAGAGCGCACTAATTTGACAGGTCTAAACTGACATTTTATCTTCTGTCCTTTTCTTAAAGAAATGGAAAGAAAAAGATGCACATAACTTAAAATTAGTTTAGTTTGTGAACAACAGAATCGGCGCCAATATTCTTCAAAGCTACTGCTTAGCGAAATTAAAATCCTGCTGAGTGCAATAAATATACACTACGGGTACAGGCAAAAAAAAAAATGGAGAAGGTTGGGTCCAGACGACGAGCAAAAACGAATGCATACAGACCCCGCGTCTTTACCAAAAGCTTTAGTCTTTTTTATACAAATTATAAGCTTGTGCTCACAATGGGCCTCATACGAAGGCTCAGAGTCACACAAAGGGCAATGTAAAGAGCTATGCTCGGAGTTTCTCTGCGTGATCGCATCAGAAATGAAGAAATCCGCATAAGAACCAAAGTCACCGACATAGCCCTTCGAGTCGCTAAAATTAAGTGACAGCGGGCAGGGCACATTGCTCGTAGAACCGATGCCCGATGGGGCAGTAACGTTCTGGAGTGGTGGTCATATACCAGAAGACGCAACGTAGGGAGGCCTCCAAATAGGTGGATCGATGACCTGGTGAAGATCGCGGGAAGCCGACGGATGCGAGCAGCACAAGACTGGTCATCATGGAAAGCCTTGGGGAGGCCTTTGTCCAGCAGTGGACATCTGTAGGCTGAAGAAGAAGAAGATAAGCTTGTGCTTGACCGCAATCCTACCTGATGTAAGCAGGGATGAATCGTTAATGGTAAAGAGCGCTAGTTTATTAAAATCCTATTCACTCTAGCCTTGAAGACACTTAAATTGTAGTCCGACGGAAATACTGCCGCTAGCAAATTGTTCCAGTTCCTCGATGTGCGCGGTATAAAAGACAAAACGCTTCGTTCGGATTGTTGTGGTGTCAACAACGTAAGGGTGGAAACCATTACCGCCGTACGACGGGTCGTCCGATGATGGAACGGAGAAAGGGGGAATTAAATCATTCTATTCCCTCGCACACTCTCCAAAATGAATCCTATAGAATACCGACAGGCTGGCTAATCTTTGCCTGTGCTCCAGCGAACGAACGTGTTGTAATCGACTCTATATTTTATATAAATTTTGACGTACAAACGCGACGCAATTGATAGCGTGACTATGTCATATTAATTTAAGTAGTATTAGCGAAGGTATTTTTCGCTTGTTCTGAGGTGTTGCGCAGTAGCGCCCCTGTGGTTAGGTTAGGTTTCCAATACAGACGAAACGTCGTATCCATAGTATATTACATATCCATAGTTTATCGCATAGTACATTGCGTCCGACTTTATTATGTTAAGACTAGTTTGAACTACTGTATACTATTTTCGCTTACAGTGTTATTTTAGTAAATATATACTAGTGCTTGACCGCAATCCCGCCTGATGGTAAGCAGTAATGCAATCATTGATGGTAAATAGCGCTAGTTCATTAAAAATTAAAAAAAAAAAACTGAGTGAATAGGAAGGAAGACGGCAGTTAAGTGCAGTGATGCATTGTTAAACCCAACAACACGATCAACGATGCTGCACCAGAGGGAGATTGATCTGGAGACCCTCCACGACCAAACTCCCGATACAACAATATTTGGCGCATCGTACCCGGCACACATTGCAACACAAACAATACTGCTCAGACCCATCCTCCGTACGGCTTCACCAGACATCATGCCGGAACACGACGAATCGCTTGGCGGTAAGACTATATCTGGTGGGTAGTAACTTATGTGTACACCTAAAATAATATAAGACGCAAAGAGAAGTTATTTAACATGAAATATGGCATATTTTAAGATCAAAACTTTACGATATTTATTTATTTATTTATACTTTCGCACAAAGAAAATGTACAGAGGCGGACTTAATGCCTTAGGCATTCTCTACCAGAATATATTTTATTTATTTTATTTTATTTTATTTTATAAGTACAGTGACAAACTACAGACTAAGACAATCAACACAGTTAATACGACATACAGTACATTAATCTGAAGTCCAATTATTCCTGTACATAACATTCAATGATTAATAATTATGCTTCGTTAGAGACGGAATTAATATGGGTAAGTTACCAAGTGACATTATACAAACAATTACAACCTACAATCTATACAAACAATTTCTAAACTCGTTAAAACTGCTCAGAAACAAGTCTACCTTAGCGCATATTGTATTATATCGATGACACATTCTGGATAACGGGTTATTCTTTGAAACATTATTGTTACTAGCGGGAATACTGAATAATTGTGGAGTGCGTACAGATCGAGATGGTATTTTAAAGTTTAACTGGTCAAGTAATTTAGAATCAAAGGAGCCGTTAGCAATTTTATGCAGTACACTTAAATCACTGACCCATCTCCTTCTCTCAAGACTCCTCATGTGAAAGTGTGTAAGTCGCTCTTGGTAATTGGGGAGTTTACGTCTGAGACCACATTTTGCGCATAAAATTCTGACAACTCTTCTCTGTACAGATTCTATGCGATCTATGTGAGTAATATATATTGGAGACCACACAGAGGAGCAGTACTCCAATATAGACCTTACTAGGGAATACTACAGCATCAAGAAAGTTTGAGGATCTTTAAATGGTTTGGCATTTCGCAATATAAAAGATAGTAAACGGTTGGCCTTATTACAAATGTGATCGTAATGCGGTCTAAATGACAAAACAGAATCAAACATTACACCCAGGTCACGCACTACTTTTACCCTATCTATTACTACTCCCCTAATAGTGTAGTTATAGTTAATTATGTTTTTACTATTCTTTGAAAATGTTATAACCTGACATTTTTTGGTGTTTAGTGACATCGAGTTCTCTTCACACCATTTAGCAATTGTATCAAGATCTGACTGAAGGATCTCGCAGTCTTGATTATTTGAGATACGCCTGTAAATTTTTATATCATCTGCGTAAGCTAGGCATTCGCTTTTAACCTTACTTAGCAAATCATTAACGAACACCAAAAATAACAATGGACCCAAATTCGATCCTTGGGGCACTCCAGATGTTGCTTCAAATGGTATAGAGCCGTACCCGCTTAGTGCAACTAGTTCTGTACGATTCAATAGATAAGACAAAAGCCATCTATAAAGAGTCCCGTGAATCCCGACGTGATACAACTTTGCAAGCAATATAAAATGATCAACCCGATCGAAGGCTTTTGAAAAATCCGTGTATATTGAGTCTACCTGACGTTTCCAATTAAATGAATCACATAGATATGTTGTGTAGCACAATTAATTAGAATTCGTTGATCTACCAGTGATAAATCCATGTTGTCGTGTATCTAATATGTGCTTAAGGTGAGTATACATGTGTTCATACACAAAACCCTCGAATATTTTAGCAAACAAGTTCAATATACAAATTGGCCTGTAGTTTGTGACGTCACACCTATCCCCAGATTTATAGATAGGTGTGACTTTTGCTATCTTAGAGACCTTACCTTACCTTCTTAGAGAGATTTATCAAATATAATATGTAGGGGAGTCACCAGGGCAGTAGCACACAACCGGATAAAAATAGGTGGTATACCGTCAAAACCTCCATTCTTTGAAAGATCAATATTTTGTAACTTTTTCAAAAGTTCTCTTTTGGTTATACATAAATTGCCAATGGGGTAGTTGGATGGCTGGAAATTGGGAGTGTAGTTATTAGTTTTACTAGAGCTGTATACCGATGAGAAGTAATCGGCAAACAGATCAACTATATCTTTACTTGTATTACCCACCCTATCATTATAATACATGCAGCTAGGTATGTTATTTGTTACACGTTTATTCTTGGTGTAACGCCAGAAGGCTTTTATATTTACTCTTAGGTCGTCTTCAATTCGCTTAATATATTCTTTAAAGCAGAGATCTGTGACAACTTTGGCCCTTGCTCTCAGAAGAGAGAAACTATCGTAGTCTCTCGGATTCCTAAAACGTTTGTACTTAGAGTGAGCTTTGGATTTAGATGATAGTAATCTTATTAAACTTTTTGAGAACCATACCGGATATTTATTACTTCCGACTCTAAATTTTGGAGTATATTTTTCAATGATCTCATATATGCTATTGTAAAAGAACTGCGTAAAGTCATCGCAACTCATAGTTAAGGCATGTCGAATCCAATTTATTTCTGATATGTCTCTTTTACAACTGTCGTAATCCGTTTTACGGAAACATAGTTTTTCGACATAGCCGTGCAACATGTAGAATGCAGTTTCGCTGCTGAGTATGAGTTCAAATGGGGGATGGTGCATGTCAGGGCGACTTATAGGTATGGAAGGTGTTAAAGTAAAAAGGTCTGGGCAATTAGTGATAACCAAATCCAATATTCTACCATTTTGGTTTACTATATGATTGAGCTGACTAACAGTGGTTGACTGAAATAAGTTAGACAATGATTTAGATTTTTCACAGTTGTGATTTAGAGGACAGCCAGTCTCTATTGACCACTTGATGTCACCCAGATTTATATCGCCCAGAATACAGGTCATGTGATTTGATGAATTAGTGATTTTGTTACCGCAATTGTTAAAAAATTCACAAACAACACTCACTGGAATATACTTTGGAAGGTAAACAACACATAAAGTTATGGTAAGGGACCGGTTTACAACAATTTGAACCCATAAATCTTCCAAAAACTCAGACTTCCAGTCTTCTTTAATTGAAACGTGAAGTTTCCTTGAATAGGCAATAAGTACCCCACCACCATGGCTCTTTCTGTACCGGGAGCGGAACACAGCATCTCGATCTCTACGCACTACACAGTATCTGTCATCAAAAATTTCAGAAGACAATACATTATCATCAAGCCAGGTCTCGCATAAACAAATTATATCATAGTTATTGCATAGTACAGTGTTATAAATATCAATAGTTTTACTTTTCATACCTCTTATGTTTTGGTAATATATTGAGATATACATTATATTGCCAATTTTCCCAATCAACTGCTTCATTAAAAATAAAGAGAAGAGAATATCAACACATGAGATCGAGACTAGAGTTATTTTTAATTAGAATAAATTTAGATTCTACTGTTTTTCTTACATATATATGACCATTTTTAACCCAAACAAATTTATATCCCAACTCTTTAGCTTTTTTACGTGCGGCCGCATGTAACGACTTATTGGCTGGTGATAAATGCTCTGATACAAATACCGGTTTCCTATCCCCGGCGATGCCCAGCAACGAGGTGTTCAGCTTTTCATTGGGATTGGACTTGTTGTATCTGTATACAGCAGAGTAAAATTCATCACGTGTCCTAACATTTTTAAATTTGACAATTATGGCACGGGGAAGCTTACTTTCTTTATTTTGTTTAGCAACTCTGGTACACTTAATTACATCATCTTGCTGAAGAATATGACCAACGACTTTAGAACATTGCTGCAAAAGGATAGGCAAGTTTTCGCTATGAAACTCTGGAACTCCCTGTATTTCCAGGTTATTTTCTCTTAAATGTTGCTCCAGGTTGTTGAGGCGTTCAAATAACTGTGTTACAGTATTATTGATAACAGTATACTTTTTTGATAGCGAGGCATTGTCTTTGACTAATTTTTCGACCATTTTCTTCATTTCATCATGCATTGTGCTCATGGTGTCAACAGAAAGGCGGAAATCCGACATGTCGGTTTTAATTGATGACAGCTCGCTCTTTAAAATACTTGTGATCATTCCCGGCAATTCAGCCTTAATCGCTTTCAGAACTTGTTCACTTATCGCCGATATAAAATCCTCATCCTTGTTATGTGACGATGGTGAGTAAACTGGCCTCTGGGGAGACAATTGTTGACTGGCCGATGGCTGTTTCCTCATCGTGGTGTTTTCACGACTTATTGTTTCGTCGTCAGAAACTTGAGAGCTTGCCTCAGTCTCCTTAACTGAAGGATTAATATTGCGCACGGGTGCGTTCGAGTTGCCAGCTTTTGGCAGTTTGCTTATACACTCACAGCATTTCCATTTGGATTTCATCTCTTTGCTCATGGAAGTGAATATTTTTCTATCAAGTATATTCGCGCAATCAAGGTCATAGAATTTATTGCACTTCATGCACTTCAGACAGTTGCTGTTACCAATGAGCTGTCTACAACCACCACAAACAGTACCCTTAGACGCCATCTGTGAGCCTTTACGCGAACTACAGTGGATGTCGTAAAGCTTATGTTGTTGTAATGCGCAGCAGAGAATCAATACGTTATCCTTGTGATTTCGAACAAAGATAATAGATGTCACTGTTTCACCCTAAAGCGAGGCAACAGATTTCCAAACGCAGCACCACTGTCCGGATGGCGCGGTGGCTTGAGACCCCGCCTATGAGCGTGGGGCTGCGGGTTCGAATCCTGGCGATCACGCAGCTCTTTTTCCAATTTGTAATTATTGGATCATGTTCAAAATTTACTTCTCACCAACAAGGACGCCAAATTGTGATGATGGGAGCCTCGAAGGAGCGTCTTCAATTTGGTATCTCACTCACACCGCCCACTAGGAGGAGCCACTCGTAACAACTCCACGGGAAGAAACGAGAGGCACCGAGTTCAGAACATTAACCAATAACGAATTTAGAAGTGCAAAATTTATTAGTTTCCAAAAACACAACAACACACGTCCGTTCACTGTGAAGCCCAAACGAGGTATATGTAACATCTACTAATCGGTACTGCACCCATGTGGTGGAATACCGCCCGCTCCCTCTCGAAAAGTGTCTGCGTTACAGAAAATGGTATATTACCGGCTAATTATGCTCCCCCACCAATCCACACTGGCACAGCCTAGAGGATATAGCCCACTTCCTATTTGAGAGGTGGCCCGTGACCCATTAGTGGAAACTTTATAGAGACAGACTAATTGGGTTGTATCCTAAAATAGTTATTTGTTATACAAGAGTGCAAAGTTGCTTTTTAACCGCGTGTTCAATTTTGATGACCGAGCAAGCGAAGGATTCTAAAATTGAATCACGAGTGCAGCGAGTGATTCAAAATTAGAATCCTGAGCGTTAGCGAGGGAATCAAAAGGACACGAGGTGAAAAATCTTTGCACTCGAGTGCAACACGTAACATTTCATTCCACCTCAGCGAGGAAATGACTAAATGCAATAAAAAAATGTTTACAATCACAAGATAGGTACACTTTTATTTCAGTTTAGGTATTAATTACTACATTATGACAGGTAAGTATTACAGAATAATCTTTAAATTATAATAAAATAATACTAAAGTATAATTAAGAAAATTTTAAAGTAACGTTGCAACAGTTATTTAAATTGAGTGTAATATTTTTGTTTGGTACTGTAATATTGGTGTTAGTCACTTGTGTACTGTTTTTCGGTAAACTGTCTGTCATACTTAATAGTTGTACCGATTCATCGGATTCCCTTGGCGTGAATGTTGGAGAGAGAGGGAGATGGTTAGGTGTTTCATAACGGCTTATTTTTGATGTAGAAGGGCCAGTCCAAGTTTCCGATTGAGGCTCTTTCAGTGTAATGGCTCCTACGATGCCTTCACATATTTTAGACTTATTTTGGATGGAATCCTCTATGTATCCCTCTACAACTGCATTGGTCTTCCAGCCTCCGTGGCGCTTAAGGGACAGGAGATCAGCTCCGGAATCAGCCAAAAGTGTGGCTGAAGTTCGTCGGAAACAATGACCCGTGTACAACAGGGGTTCTGGAAGTTCAAGAAATGTTGCTATTTCTCGTGGGATACTGCCAATTTTATTAGTACCCATAGGCTGTCTAACACACTTTCCATTGCGATACTGTAGAAAAAAACGATTGATTGGAGTGTTAGGCGGCCGTAAGGCTTGATATTTCTCAACAATCGTTACGTATTCCTTGCGAATGACAAAGTTGCGGTCTCTTTTTGTCTTTGTATTAGGTAAATTAATTAATAGTAAGTCATCTGAATGTTTCTCAATGTTTTTGACATTAAGTTGTGCTAGTTCATTAGTTCGACATGCTCCGTTTATTCCAATAATAAGAACAACCTGCAATGTAAAGAGTATTGTAGTAGATAAATGAATAAAATTTATATGAACGCATAATTATGCCTATCAACATTTACTAAGTATATATAGTTATATACTATACTATTTTACTATACTATTTAATTGAGATTAATATATGTACTTAAGTAGATACTGAATGTGCAACTGACTTACTTTTGCCGCCAAATATACGGAATCGGGTGCTTCGTTAAGAAACTTTTCAATATCAGATACTGTGAAAACCTTCGATTTTTTTGGATGATGACCAGATGAGGCTCTTTTTAAAAATGCTACTAATTTAGGATAGGTATCGATATGTATGTCTTTTTTCATCTTTATTGTTGCTTTTAGCATCGAATACGTACTCCATAGAGTGCTTGCTTTCTTGTTCTCGGATAATTCTATAAAATATGCCAGCAAAACGTTTTCTGAGAAAGTTTTGGCTCCTTTTGCTAGTCGCCACGTGTTGAACATATTGTACTGTTTTAAATACTTCTCGCGTGATTGTTGAGGTAGAAAGCTCATTTGCGCATTATTAACAGTTTCAGTCAATTCTGTTGGCGTCAAACAAACTTCCTCGTCGCTAGAATCACTCATTTTAGTTTTTCACTTGTTTTCAAGTTTCTTTTTTTTAATATAAGGTTTAACAATGACGTGAAAAAATGCCGCGTAAAGAACCGCGTACAAAGAAAATTGAAAAAAGAACACCAAGAAGGTTCCGAGTCTGAGTTTTTAACAAATTAAAAAAAAGTTGTATGATATATTCGGCACCATAGAGGTAACAGTAAATAGGTTTAATGTTTTTTTTTAATTTACAAACTTAGTGCACACGATGTTCTAAATTCAATTTACTTTATCCTCTAGAGAATAAAAACGGCTTTTCCAGTCAGATATTGAAGATTAAAAATACTCTTTCCGAGATGGTAGGATGAAAAAAATTTTTTCTTTAGGTTCTCAAAGCCAAGCAAGGCAATTTCTCGATTTAAAAACTAGTATAATACATTTTATGGTACATCCATTACTGCAGCTGCCAAACGGGCATTTATGGACGAATGTTAAAAATGTAGATGAACAAATACCTAACAGTTTTTCACGCACCATTATGTGGTGTTATGTGTAGGTATTCTTTTTTTTTATCGTTGTAAACTAGTGCTTGACCGCGATGGAAAAAAGCGAGTTCTAATTTTAAAATTTTTGTTTTTTTTTTTGAGGATTTTATGGCCTGGTTTCTAAGACCTTTAAGCCATGTCTTAATTATATCTTGTCTTCTTTTGTAACTTATCCTAACTAAACCTATCTCCTTTCATTTCCCGCGTGAACTGACACTAGGAGAAAGTTTTAGTACAAAGCCATGATGTGGCCACTATGCTACAATATATCACTGTTCTTTATGAATTATTCACTGAATGCACTTTTTACTACATAAATCACGTTTATAAATTACGTATTTAGTAAACGACACTATAAATAATTTAAAAGTCCAATGAAAAATGAGCGTGGCACTCATCTTAGCTTCCCTCCAAAAACTCTTAAAATGTTTGATTAATACCTCCTTTATTGCCATATTCCAAAGTAAAAAGTTCGTTCCATTTTAAACTTACTTACACATTTTCTTGACTGGAGTCGTAGATTGCAATCTTATTCAGGTAAAAAATTACCTTTTCCTTATCTGAACCATAGGGTTCAGATAAGGAAAAGTTGTTACGCTAGCGTAACAACTTTATTATTCTTATATTAGCGGCAGACGTTGTCCTGTAAAAATTTCTATATTATAAATATGTCACTGAATACACGTCAACAGCCTCCGTGGTGTAGCGGTAGCGGACGCGGCCGCTGCGCAAGGTGGCGCGGGTTCGATCCCCGCACAGTGCAGGTATTTGTATGCATGAATATGAATACTTGCACTGGTCTGGTCGCACCTCGGAAAGCACGTTAAGCCGTTGGTCCCGGTTGCCATACGAACATCTAGTGGCAGTCGTTACGGGTTGTTGGAGCCCTCAAAAGTCCAACAATTGGTCTAGCTGCAATGCTTCGATGTCGCCTTCGGGTTGTGGAGGTCAGACGGCAGTCGCTTCATGGAAAATGTCGAAGTTTAGCCATATCAGCAGTTAGACTGGTAAAGCTGACCCCAGACTACAAAAGCTGAAAAAGCTTCGGATGCGACTGGGATTAACGCTGAGATGATGATGAAATATGTCACTGAATACTCTTTTCTTAGGCTGGCAATGATTACCATTTAATCCTACTCAATTAAAGCAATAGAATGAATAATGATTTATTCTTTCGGTTTTTTTTAAATAAAATCTAATTTCTTTTTTCTTTTTCTTCTTCTTTTTTTAAATAGGTAACAGCTGATATTGCAGCTTATAAAAACAAAATTTAATATAATAAATTATATACATAATGTCCTAATTGTCGTAATCAAACCAACACTATTAAAAAACTAAAATATTGCGTCACTATATTCCCTCGCATCTCTATAATAGTACTCAAGTTAGTTAGTTGATTAGTGATATTAGTATCTAATAAGTTTTTTAGATCATCGGATGTCTATTAACTTATTACGAGTAGTGCGAATACGAGACTAATTGAATATTAGATAAACCTAGCATCGTAAATCGGATACCAGATGAAGTCCATTAAATTTTATTGTGGTCGTAAAAGGCTGGAATCCTATGAAGCCTCCGTACGTATGTTAACTATTAAATCGATACGTCTATGTATCCACATATACACTTACCTTGCCTGCACATGTTCTGGTATAAATCTATACTATTTAATATATAATCTATACATCTATACTAATATATAAAGCTGAAGAGTTTGTTTGTTTGAACGCTCTAATCTCAGGAACTACTGGTCCGTTTTGAAAAATTCCTTTTGCGTTGGATTGCCCATTAATCTAGGAAAGCTTTAGGCTCTATAACATCACGCTGCGATCAATAGGAGCGGTACATAATAGCCGCTAGTCTATACTAATATATAAAGTTGAAGAGTTTATTTGTTTGTTTCAACACGCTAATCTCAGGAACTACTGGTCCAATTAAAAAATATTTTTGGTTTGGATAGCCTATTAATCCCGGAAGGCTTTAGACTATATAACATCACGCGACTGTGACGAATAGGAGCAGAGCATAACAAAAAAATTAAAATGTATGCTGTATATTTTTTCTTATTACTCCACGCGAACAAGTCGCGGGCGGCCGCTAGTCGGTAATAATTTCCTGACACGCCCTTCCGTTCCCAGAGCGGAAGAGGTCATTTGATGATTCTGAAAAAAAAATCCGCGTATGGTACTTAAAATAAATGATTCCATCTTTCTAAGAAGGTTTGTGCAAATATTTTCAAATAGTGTAATGTGTAAAACATCAATAATATTTTTAAACAAGATGAGATCGGCGTTTTCTGTCTTCTCAGAGATAAAAAGTTGAAACAAATTTAGAGGTCATATTACGTCTAGACATAATTCTTGTCCAAATCTTTTTGTGACAGCCATCGTAGATTGGTATCTGAAATGTTCTTTTGACGAAAGAACCACACAGATTTAAGTGTATCGTAAAACGTTGTAGATTTAAGAAACGTAAGTCTATAAAGTTTTTCTCATCAAGTCATCATGTGTGTCATGTACGTGTCGTAGTCACATCTTCGATTTGCTTCGTTTTTGCGTGGCTTGCATAGTACTCGAGAACCTTTTCAACATAAATTTTTTGTTATCATTAACTTCCTCGCTTAATAACGAACTATTTTTTTTTCTTCGAGTAACACGATTATCATCCGTGACCGACATCTTCTCATACAAACAAAGCACTTGCAGCGCCTCTACCGGTAATTAATGTAACTAGTTTCAGATGTGATCAAATAGTCTTGATACTCCATGAAGTAGTCGCGCTTTTAAATGGCCACATCGAGAAACGGTTTTTTATCAATGATCTGCCCAAACCATATCATGATATGGCCAAAAGATAGATAAACATTTCATGAAATGCGACCATTTTCATGAACTACTCGAGCATTTTATAAAATGGGCAAATCTATGATGTGGCTATGACATACACACAATGTCATTACATCATAATAAGTGTTAAAATTTCATACACTGGTTAATCAATTTATTTGCCAGAAAATACATTGTTCGAAAAGGGAAGATCTTAAAGCCCAAAAGTTAATTGTATTCTGCCTGCATGCAGGTGTACAAATTACAATTGTCAAAATAAAAAAAGAACTGAACTTTAAGACCAGACTACGAAAATCGACAGAAATTCAAAAATAGCACAATAACATAAATTTATATGTCAACACCCAAAATCTAAAATTTCATTCAAATAAACTTAAGTACATGTCAATAATTGTTATTAAAAAAGTCAATATCATACATACAATAACAATGTCAACACAATAGAAATGTCAATATATAAATGACAATATATTACAGTTTAAAAAGAGAAACAATTAACAATATAAATGAAAATAGTCCTTAGGCACCAATAACTCATAAAATATATTTATACATCATTTATGAACTACATATGTATGTCTATGTTCTATAAATTCCTTAAGGCTATCATCATCATCATCATCAACCTTTTTATCGTCCCACTGCGGGGCACAGGTCTCCTCTCATACAGAGAAGGATTGAGCGTAATCACCATGCTTGCTCAATGCGGGTTGGTGATTTCAGACTTGAAAGTCCAGGTTTCCTCAAGATGTTTGTAAGGCTATAGAAACAATTATTTTGTAATCACGCTGTCAATTTGATTTTGTAAAAATATTACCCTACAATAATTTCAATTCATTAGGAATTTAATTATAAATCAATATACACATATTACACACATTTTACTTATTACCATCAGTAGCTAACTTACAATAGGTCACGGGGTTCCGTTACGTGTTACTTACTGCTGCAACTACCTGATAAGGTCTTGCCCTAGTTTACCTTGTAGTTACAGCAGAGTTCTAAGGAGACCATTTACGGCCGAAACCAATAACCTATTGCACGATAGCTATTGATTACTATATACTGCTCCATCTCAAGTTGCTAACTATCTTATGTTGCGTATTATTACTTAGCATTTGACCTATGTATTTACATATATGGTATGTATGCGTATCTATATTACGCTTACGGATATTCGATATCTAAATTACACGAGCCAATTAGGTACGTAATTACACGGTTTCATAGGGATTACTGCGAAACAATATTAGTAAAATAAATGTAATTTAATAAGATATGTTTATTTCACAGCTATCATTCTTAGATCTTTAACGGTCGTTACGGGTCATCAGAAGGCCAAAAGCCTGACAAACATTCTTGGGAAAAGGTTTACAGTATTACCAAGCAAATATTTTTTGGAGGTCAGATATACAGTTGTTCCATGTATAATACTGACATTCAGCTGCATTTGGTTAGAGTGGAAGCTGACCCCAACATAATTGAAAAAAATTAAAAAAAAAAAAAAGAACAACCAGCTTCGAAAAAAAAACACAAACTGAAAAATAACTAATTTCGGAAATCGGTGTCTTTGGTTTCTGTATATTCCTATGTATGTATGTATATCTTATTTTATTTAACCTATATTATATTACTAGCTTTCCGCCTGCGGCTTCGCCCGCGTGGAGTTCGGTTATATCGCGCTTTTTAGATTTCCCTCGGGAACACCAATTTTTTTCGGGATAAAAGGTAGCCTATGTTCTTTCTCAGGGTCTAAAGATTGTCTGTGCCAAATTTCATCAAAATCGGTTGAGAAGTTTAAGCGGGAAAGCGTAACAGACAGACAGACAGACAGACAGACAGACAGAACGACAGACAAACAGACAGAGTTACTTTCGCATTTATAATATTAGTATGGATTGTAGTGCTTTAAAATACTTAGAAATGCTCTAGTCGTCCCTACGATTTTTGAAAGTTCCCCTTGACTTCTCTGGTCTTCCATCATCAGATCCTGGCCTGATAACTATGGGACTACCTGGAAAGTACACCCAACAAAAAAATAATTTTACAAATCGATCCAGGCATCTTGCAGTACCTAATCGGTGAACATACATAAAAATAATAAAGGATTCCGACGAATTGAGAACCCCCTCCTTTTTTTGAAGTCGGTTAAATAGGCTTGGCAGATGATCATGTTTATTTTCAATTTCAATCCTATACAATTTCCTAAAGTGTTGTTAACCTTTTTTTCTTGTCCACAGAGTATATTAAAACCAAATGCGTACATCGTAACTCAGGGTCCAACCGAAGACACGGTGGTTGATTTCTGGCGGATGATATGGCAAGAACGAGCCGCGGCCATCGTCATGCTGACCAAGACTTTCGACTTCATCAAGGTATTTTAAGACTTAGAAATTAATCAATTTAACTATACTCCATCGCTTTAGATAATTAACTAATGGTAAACAAAACAAACTATGTGATTTAGTTAACCGACTCATCATCATCTCAGCGTTAATCCCAGTCGCATCCGAAGCTTTTTCAGCTTTGGAGTCTCGGGTCCGCTTTACCAGTCTAACTGCTGATTTTGGCTAAGTTTCGATATTTTCCGTGAAGCGACTGCCGTCTGACCTCCACAACCCGAAGGCGATATCTAAGCATTGCAGTTAGACCAATTGTTGGACTTTTGAGGGCTCCAACAACCCGTAACGACTGCCATTAGATGTTCATTTATACAAAATTTATCTCTACATAGTGAAAATTGCATACTTCATAATAGTATTGTATGACATTATTGTCAATTTATAACGAAGGCATCTTGGTAGAGTCTACTGTGTTCATTTACTTGCAACTACATTAGCAACTTTGTTCAGTTCAGTATTCTGAAAATCTTGTTTTATAGTTTTTCAGCGTCGTTTTTTGTCGAAGTTGGGTTTCAGTTTTTTTATTTTGTAAAAGCTGTTCATAATGAAAATGTGTTATTATTTTTCTACTCTTATCTACTGGCTTCGTGATCCGTATGTAAGTATAAGTAAAGTAAAAACAAGCACAATAAGTTAAAGACAGCCCCGTAAACATGATGCTATTATAATAAATTAACAGTACAAAAGTACAACCATAATAAATAATAATCCCGCCTCCAAATAATAATAAAAATAAAAGTCATTCATCAACACCAATTCGCAACATAATTACTAAAGAGCTCCTTGCAAATGAAGCTATTCCGTTCGCGCAATTCGCTTTCACTGCGATCCTGCATCTGAATCCAGCGAAAATTTGTCGCTATTTCATACTCCATTTCCTTGGAAGTGAAATACCGAACTTGCTAATGGAATAAGAACTCTTGATGCCTAGTGAACAAATTTATTTTCATTCAGCCTCATACATAATTCAAGAGAAATGTTTCGTGGCTAGGGATGCTGAACCGTTTCAAAAAGGTGTTTAAATAGGTATGTCCATAATTTGCACAAGTTTGGAGGTAATTTTCTTTTATATTCATTAATCTACTCATACCTAATAGATATTTTTTGTCATATACCATCATCATCATCTCAGCGTTAATCCCAGTCGCATCCGAAGTTTTATCAGCTTTGGAATCTGGGGTCCGCTTTACCAGTCTTAACTGCTTATTTACCTAAACTTAGATATTTTCTGTGAAGCGACTGCCGTCTGACCTCCACAACCCGAAGGCGATATCGAAGCATTGCAGTTAGACCAATTGTTGGACTTTTGAGGGCTCTAACAACCCGTAACGGCTGCCACTAGATGTTCGTATGGCAACCGGGACCAACGGCTTAACGTGCTTTCCGAGGCACGACCAGACCAGTGCAAATATTCATATTCATTCATACAAATATTTGCACTGTGCGGGGATTGAACCCGCGCCTCCTTGCGCAGCGGCCGCGTTAGCTACCGCTACGCCACGGAGGCTGTCATTTTTTGTCGTATACCATTGACAAGCAAAGGCCTCCACTTTTTCTTTCCAAAGTCGTCTTGTGCGATCTTTTTTCATATGGACACTGTATACCATATTTAACCGACACACCCCCTTTTTATTGTACCTAAATTATAAACTAGTGCGCAATCCCGCCTGATGGTAAGCAGTGATGCAATAGTTGATGGTCACTCTTGCCTTGAACACACTTAAATTATAGTCCGACGGAAACACTGCTGCTGGCAAATTATTCCAGTTCATCGATGAATGTGTCGTCCGATGATGGAACGGAGATGGGGGAATTAAATCATGCAATTCCCTCGCACACTCACCAAAATCCAGCCTGTGAAACACCGAAAGGCTGGCTACTCTACGCCTGTGCTCTAGGCTTTGGAGACCGTTTTGAGTTAAATCTGGGTCACCAAACAGCCTCTTCGCACGCCTCTCTACTGAATCCAAAGTGGCCAGGTGACACTTAGCAGCACCAGCCCAAATGTGGCTGCAGTACTCCACACACGAACGGACTTGTGCTTTGTACAACATTAGAAGCTGCCCTGGTGTAAAGTACCGCCGGACCTTAGCGATAACGCCAAGTTTCCTGGCAGCCACCTTGGTCTTGGACCCAATGAACCGCCCAAAGTTTAGGTTACCTATACCTATAGAACATTACTTATAGAACTTTTTTTTTTACTATCGCAAAATTTTCTGAGTATCCCACGTACTTATAATTACACGTTTCCAAAAACAGTTATTCTTAAAAATTAATCATCCTAAATATTAGTAATAGTCTCATGCACTTTTCGTTGCAACTAAACAACGAAAATTCTTTTTTAGATCATAGAACTATGTTTGAATAAATAAAGACTAAAGATATTGTACGCTATATGAATTGGCTAATCTACTGCACATATTTGTAACAAAATCATATGTTTAACAAATTGTGATTTAATTTAAAAAAAAAAAGCCGTAGCCCTACACTAGTAATTACCTACTCCTATATCACGGGTGCGTTTACAAACATTTAAATTTTAAACTCACATACACAAACAGTCATAACCGAAACGACTACCTGTTGTCCATATAAATATTTGTTCCGTGCGGGAATCAAACCCGACACGCAACGCAGCAGTCAACAAAAATCAACAACCAACCGAGTAATTTCGTTTCTCGCTTCCTCGCGTTCGAGGTAAGTTTATATGAAAGATATGTATTATTACATAATACAGAAAGAACAGTTTCTTTGCAGAGTTTAAGTAGAATGTTCAAGTTTTGCAAGTATTTGTAAGAAATTCTTCGTATTTGTTTTATGACAGGCAGTTCGCTGTGTTGTTTTATTGGTGTGTCGTCTTCGCTAATATATTTCTTCCGCCTACCTACGGAGAGGTAAAGAATATTTATACGTACCAGATATAAGAAAAATACAGTTGAGAAAAGAGTTCCGAAACACGAAGGCAAAAATTAATAACCTCTTTTGCACATTGTACAAGTTTTTAAACATAATAAACACTGCTCAGATTAATTAGAATCAGATTTGAATTTACGTTGTTTTTATTTTATAAATTATTATTTGCGCCCGATTTATTATCTCAATTTTAAATATTTTAAAATACTTATCACTCAATCTATATTTGATCTTAAATAAAACGGCCCTTGGTTTTCAATAGAAAGCATATTTCCACCATTCAAAATTTTTAAAAAGTTCTTTTTTATTTTTTTAATAACGAAGTCACTCCTTCTAAATCAACTTGAACAAATAAGGGCTAAATAAGGGGCTTTATGTACAGCTGACAGCACATCAAGGTACTACAATCTATCAGAATTCTTTATTATATTGTCAGCATTAATGCTCAAGGTTGATTGGGAATATTTGGGTTTCGGTAGCTTAACTTGCCTTCGTCCGTACGTGTCACCAAACACTTACTACCACTGCTGTACTGGATCACTACAATTCGATACAATGATGATCGGTGAGTCATGTAAATATTATTTAGTTCCGATGACTAAATGAAAAGCTATCCTGAACAAAGATGACTAGGTCTGTGATTGCGTTATTCAGGCCGTGCAATGCAATTATTTGGTATCGGCTTTTGCGGATTGCAATATCATTATGTTGTATTCAGCTATTGCATTCAGATTCGGTGAAAGCAGGTTTGAGTTATTTCCCAGGGAAGACGGCTGCACAGTGGTCACGTGCTACCGTGCATATGAGGTTTAGGGGAGATCCACTTAGATGGGATATGCCTTACAGGCGTTGCGCAGGGGGTTTCGGATTTTTTTCTTTTAAGAGGAATCTGGACCACCCCTATGCGCAGATGGTGATCACCGGGATGGTTTTAGTGAGGTAAAAATCCTACATTACCCGACCTAATAGGGATGTATCCAAGGTATGAAAATAAAAAAAAATAATTAGTTCGCCCGTCCGACATTAAAAAAATTAAGAGCCATATTTTTTATTTTGTCGAAATGACCGAAAACTACTGAAATATAGCGTATTAAAGTTACGGAGTGGAGGCTAATTACGTCGCGCCGTGGCGTATTTTGTACCACGGCGTGACGTCATGCGAAATTTCAAATCAATATATCTTCCTAAGTATTTGAATGAAAGAAAAAATATTGAGGACATTAAATTAATAAAAATATGGTGTACATTAAATTAATTATTTTTTTAGGATACAACCCAATTCCTTGGAGGTCGGGTGCCTTTCTGAAGGTTTCCCCCTAAAAACAAAAAAAAGTTTTCAGTTATTTGCGGGTCCCAGTGTGGCTTCGACTCTCGAATTCTCGAATCTCATTAGTTACTAGTTTGAAAGAGTATTTGTTTGACCCAGCACCCCAGCAATCCGAAGGATTTTCAATGATATTTTATTCATGAAGAAGGCCTTTATTTATCATAAAGCGAATTATATTTTTTTTGTGGTGCGGCGAAATAAGGAAAATGTCATGTGGGAATTTTAAGTATGAATGTGAAGAGCTTAGAGTAGGAAAAGATCAAAGAAAACATGAAGAACTGTGAGAAAGATGATAATAAAGGGATAACTAAAATAACGTCTATGAAAAAAAAATACTCTTCCGGATCTAAATAAATGCTGTTCCAATTTGATGGGCATAAAAAGAAAAGATAATCATGGAAGCGTTTGATGTCGTATTCTACAGTCGACACATTACAATGACGTCTCGAGAGCATAAGAGCGTTATCTACATCTTTCTGACTTTTACAAGCAAATATCAATAATAAAATAACAGCCTCTAAATTCATATTTCAACCTGAAAGTTGTTTCAGGTACTAAAACTGTTTTATCACGTACACGTTTGAAGATTTGACACTCAATTCGTGTCGCCTTTTCTCGACTGTAAAATATGTTCTACATTGTATCATAGAGTTAAATAAGCAGAAGGACCAGCAGAGTAAAAAATAATATGATTGGTAGTGTGTTACCTAGTTGAGAGGCTATTCTTGAGCAAATACGTATGGCAGTAACGAAACTGAAGAACTGAGTGGAACCCTCAGAGTAGTTCTACTGGTCTTTGTGAAGGGACTACTCCAGGGAATCTGTTTCCATCTCTTAATTTCAGTGCTATCTAGGGCTGCTTCTTCTTGTACAACGGTGCCGGGATGTTCTGTCCTGGGTTAACATAGGAGGGGTTCTGACCCCTCACCTCTCGATAGTAGACCTTCATTCCTCTTCTCAAACGTTTGTAGGGATGATCAAAACTGATTTTACTGAGAACTTTTTACTCTTCTCATTGGTCCCACCACAAAGCCTGCTTTCTTTATTTTTTTTTTCTTTATAAGATCGACTTCATAAAATCCTGTCTCGTGCTCATTGCTTATTCTGTCCAGACGTTGCGGAGCTACCTGCTACCACCACACCAGCTTTTTGCCCAAAAACAAATGATTCAATTTTGTCTCTGGCATGACAACGCACCTGCGATGCTTCAGAATTTGCAGATGTATGTGCATACACAAGTGGTAACGTCGGCCGCTGCTGTCGTGGATTTGAGCACAGTCCTCAATGGTCAACGTTTGTGAATAGCTGCAAATACCTCTGCCATTGAAGCGTATCGATCGTATGCTAGAGCACTTGCCATCACTTGGACCACGCACCTCTTTACCGTTAATTAATTTTTAGAATGTGTTAGGTGTACAATTAAGTTTCCTCCATTTTCAAAAGATGACCTCACTAAGAGGTTCCGTTGAAATAGTCAGATGTAAAATGTGATATCGTAATTTGGGCTTGTCCGGTGAAGGCCAGCCCCCACCGCAGCTGAGCCAATAAGAGGCGCAGGTTCGATCCCCGCGCTGTGCAAATATTTGTATGCATGAATATGAATATTTGCACTGGCCTGATCGAGCCTCGGAAAGCACGTTAAGCCGTTGCATTGGTCCCGGTTGCCATACGAATATTTAATAGCAGTCGTTACTGATTATTGGAGTTCTCAAAAGGCCAACAATTTGTCTAACTGTAATGCTTCGATATCGCCTTCGGGTTGTGGAGGTCAGACGGCGCTTCCGCTTCACAGAAAATATCGAAGTTTAGCTTAAATCAGCAGTTAGATTGGTAAAGTGGGCCCTAGACTCCAAAGCTGAAAAGCTTCGGATGCGACTAGGATTAACGTTGAGATGATGATGATGATGACTAGTTGCTATGATCCTTTTGAACTTCTTTTCTTTTATTTACGTTCATACATTGACCCATACAAGTTCCCTGGTTGCGAGTATTACGCATCTGACCTTTCAAAAGAACATCACCAATAAACTCAATAGGTATAATATAATGCCCTAGGGTTTCACCACCCGGCAGTTTTTTGTATTATAATTATTGTTGATAAATGAATACAAGACAGATTTTCTCAATCTTTATTAAGCCCATTGATCTTTACTTTGCCTCAATTTCTAAACACAAACCCGAACAACGCTCTGCCACAGAACTTTATGAATATGTTCAAACAAGAACAATTTTATTCCTTTCAATAATCTTCACCACACCTCTTAACTAAACAATCCGAAGTTAACATTTTCTAAGAAACCGCTGCGGGTTTGCATTTAAAATTGTAGGTAAACGTGCGAGAAATTTCACATAAGTTGCAAATAGGGCGTGAAATATTCTATAAAACGTGATTTAACCTCTCGGTACCGATGATACGCGATAAACTGATACTGCGATCTTCTTCAGCCTATAGATGTCCACTGCTGGACAAAGGCCTCCCCCAAGGCTTTCCACGCTGACCGGTTTTGTCCTGCCCGCATCCATCGCCTTCTCTCGACCTTCACCAGGTCTTCGGTCCACCTTGTTTGGGGCCTCCCTACGCTGCGTCTTCCAGTACCTGGCCGCCACTCCAGAACCCTACTGCCCCATCGGCTATCGGTTCTACGAGCAATGTGCCCTGCCCACTGCCGCTTAAGTTTAGCAACTCGCAGAGCTATGTCGGTGACTTTGGTTCTTCTGCGGATCTCCTCATTTTTGATTCGATCACGCAGAGAAACTCCGAGCATAGCCCTTTCCATTGCCCTTTCTGTGACTCTGAGCCTTCGTATGAGGCCCATTGTGAGCGACCACCTTTCCGTTCCGTACGTCATCCCTGCTAATATAAAATATGTTTAAAAAAAGTTTATATTAATAGGTGTACAAATAAGTTTCCGCCGTTTTTTTAATATGCGGACGATCATTATCATGTAGGAGAATAATTGTGTCATATCTGCTGTAATAATGGGCGCGTTTTTCCTCTTCCTTATATCTTCCTTCAATAATGCTTAAAATTATGTCTTCGTACGATTTCGGTCTTCCACTACGTTCTTCGTCTTCACAGTTTCTAAACTTGTGAAACCACTCGCGACGACTTCTCACTCTTAAAGCAATTTCACTGTAAGCTTCTACAAGCAATCGTTCCCGCAAATGACGATTATTCGGCACAACACTTGACATTTTTGCACAAAAATGAATATGTGATACTGATACAGAGTCACTAACTGTAGTATCAGCTTACCCCCATGTGGCGAAGGTGTGAGTTTATGTACCTACTGCGTCTCATCCAATCTTCATTAATTGCCTTTTAATTTAAACGGTTATTGAGGTTTGAAATTCTTAATGTGAAAATCAAAGCTTATTGTAAACTCGCTCGCCTGTTCGAACGCCTCCAAACGTATTTTATTGCCAGCGACATAAGATCGATTATAGCAGACAAGGCGCCTTGAATAAAAGGCTTGACGTAGTCCTGTTTCTAAACAAGAGTTTTATTCATAACATTCGAATACTCAGGCCTTCCTGCGTCCTGTTTATGCCTATAAGCCCAAACCCAAGCGTTACGGGACTCCTCCATAACAAATTCAAAATTATGGGAGACATTTGCGAGCGTACAAATTATGGTCTCGCTCTTACATTATTATAATTCCAGATATAGGTATGAACGAATGTCAGAAACATTCTACTAACTGAATTTCCGATGGACAGACCGTGTTTTTGACGGTTCTGACACTTCGCCAACGGGTTCGGTACGTTTATATATTACTAGGTTCTACCCGCGACCTCGTCCTCCTGAAATTTCGGTACATCGCATCATCGCATCGCATCTCATCACTGACCCATATTTTTGTTTTTTTATTTTATTTTATATATACAGTATGTTAAATAACAGAGGGCGTTCCCTTAAACTCGATAATATATATCATTAATAGATTAAATGTATATATATAATTACTAGCGACCCGCCCTGTTTCGCACGGGTGCAATGCTGATACTAAATACATTACAAAAAAACTGTTAAAGTTGTATAAAAAAAAAATAGCGCCCCCCGCCCAACCGGCTGGTACCGCCGCAAATGCGACGCCGTACAATTTTTGAATTGATCAAATTTGTAATATCTTCGAAACTATTTATTTAAATCATGTCCTGTAAAGAGCGATATAGATCTTTATTTTAAAAAAATAGGTGTGGATTACCTTTAACATTTAGGGGGATAAAAAATAAATGTTGTCCGATTCTCAGACCTACCCAATATGCACACAAAATTTCATGAGAATCGGGAAAGCCGTTTCGGAGCAGTTTAACCACAAACACCGCGATACGAGAATTTTATATATTAGATAAACTAGTGCTTGACCGCAATCCCACCTGATGGTAAGCAGTGATGCATTCGTTAATGGTAAAGTGCGTTAATTTATTATGAGCCTATTCACTCTAGCTTTAATGTCATTTCTGACTTTTTAAGATAGTAACGTGATGTTATATTATACCTTATAAACTTCTTCAAGAATTGGGTTGGGCAATAATATTTGTCTATATCCGACTGGCGAGCTGCCCGCTGCTCAACGCTCGCAAGCCCGTGCCTGCGGTGACCGGTACTTCGATGTTGTCTCCCGACTAGGGCGTCTCCCGCGGATCGAATCCACTTCTTGGATATATGATACAGTACCTTTCTTGAACTATTCTGGTTTCTGTCAAATTCCGCCGAGAAGCTAAATTACTATTCTAGCTTACATATTGTTAATGCTTTACGTTATTCCTGCCTTTTTCTTTTAATCGTTCCCTAATGTTTAAAATGTAATATATGTTAGCCCCGGCTTTTTTTATCCTCTCGCCACTCCCATATGTGTGCGAGGTCTATGGCCTCCAGATTAAAAATGCGAAAGTAACTCGTGTCTGTCTGTTACGCTTTCCTGCTTAAACCTCTCAATCGATTTTGGTGAAATTTGGTACAGACAATCTTTAGACCCTGAGAAAGGATATAGGCTACCTTTTATTGAAAAATTTGATATTACCGAAGGAATTCTAAAAAGCGCGATATAACCGAATTCCACGCCGGCGAAGCCGCGGGCGGAAAGCTAGTTGTTTATATTTTCATATATTTAGAGTACGAAATTTTGAACTTTATTATCTTTTATGACGTTTTTAATTATTTTATGATACTCACTTGTAACGTGCATTTTGTTTGTGCGGAAAGAAAAATATTTCTTTTTCTTTCCTTCTTTCTATAGCGTGAAAGTGTACCAAACAAACAAAAGAAATATAAGAAGGATGATTGTCATTTTGCGAGATCCAATATCAACACATTCCGTATCACATGGCAAAC
Source organism: Sesamia nonagrioides (assembly GCA_017933935.1). Classification (NCBI taxonomy): domain Eukaryota; kingdom Metazoa; phylum Arthropoda; class Insecta; order Lepidoptera; family Noctuidae; genus Sesamia; species Sesamia nonagrioides. The sequence goes on along the minus strand of JADWQK010000871.1, from coordinate 393,956 downwards.
ATTACATAGCTATAATCATATCTGCTAATTAATATTTAAAACTCATAAGTTTGTTCTGATTCTACGTGCCAGCACAACTTAGGATCGACGTACGTTCCCCAAGGATATGCGCAAAACTTTACTAAGGGCAGGTGAAGTTGTGGCCAAGAGATAGTTGCTAAACATTTGGCTAAATGAGTAATGAAGGGTTAGGTTAAGTGTTTGTGCCATATGCGGGGTGATTGTGTAACACGGAACGGCACTGCTTACCTTACGACAGTTCATTAACATTCATTGCTTTATTTACATTGTAGACTAGACAAAGTTTTCAATAATATGAAGCAATGAATATGCAGCGGCATCTTTACCGCCACATGCGAACTAATGACGTCACGCAAAAACCTGCATCGCGCAAGCAATGTTCGCCGCGCAACTATCATATATCATATGTTCATCGCGCAGGAAATCTCGATAAAAAGTATCCTATCTGTTATTCCTAGTTATAACTACCTGTGAGCCAAATTTCATCTAAATCCGTGCAATAGTTTGTGTATGAAAGAGTAACAAAGATCCATCGATACTCATCATTGCATTTATAATACAGGGTGTATCTGATATCGTAACGCAAACTTCGCGAAAAGGCTAGACCGCATGCCACAAATAAAATTATGATAGTCATTTATGTCGTTAATGAGCGGTTACAGAAATCACAGTGTTTAAAAAAAGTGTCAGCTCGGCCTTTGAACGTTGCAGGCGTGGCGCCGTGCGTGTTTGTAGGTATGACGTTGACCCCTGATGTAAACTGTATTAAATCAGCTGATAGGATAGTTTTTCTAGTTTTTTTCACAATGCGCTTTTTTGTCTAATTAGCGAATTATTTATTTTTACTTTAAAATCTTATTGGGTTATAAAAGTATAGCAATAGGCTATTTGACAGATTTATAATTTTTATCTTGAATTACTTGGTTGCGGTTAAGGAGTTCACCGAAAGTATTTTTTTTAATTTTAAATACGTATTTCGTAAGAATTAAGTTTGCCGAAAACAAGCGTTGATGCGCGTATGACGTCATCGCGACATTAGCCAATCCGGATCGTTTCACAATGTGTGGCGCGAGAAACAAAAAGCCAAACATATTTTTGTGTTTTGGATATATTAATTGTTATTTTTTTTTATCAAAATTCATGTAAATGACAGAAAGAACCCTCATTTTATGCAATAAAAGCAAAAAATCACAAAAAATTGAATACTGTCAAATAGCCTAGGTCTAAAATGAAAAAAATAGAATATATTTTTTTAGAAAACAGAAAAAAGCCGACGAAAAATTTGGCCACTGGAGGGTTCAGAATCATGTACTGAATCCATGGTAGTCGTTTGTGCGTCAATGTCAGATACACCCTTTATTAGAATACTACTAATCACGACACCCTTCTGGCCGCAGGGTAAGAGTAAACTTAACACCCTGTTCCTCCTATATTGTATCCCCCTCTCCTCAAAGAGGAAGAGAAGATTTGTTGATCATAGACAGGAATGAATAATATAGAGGGTTTGCTCATTTCTCCATAGATATGATCGACATTAAAACCTAATCAATATTCCTTATTTTACCACAGTGAAAATCTAATACGCTATTTTGTCTACGTCTCAACCCTCGACAGGTCCTCAAAGTTATTTAAGTTCCCTCTGGAGGGCAACTGCCTCAACAAATCCTAAAGCGATCAAACAATACAGACCAATCCCTCCCTTCTTGTTTGTTTAATCTTGTCAGATTAAGTAGCTGTCTAACTCCGGCCTTACAGGTACAACAAGATATTTGGATTTTCAGGTTACGTTAATGTTAGAATATTAGGAGAATAGCCAGCCATGATCACCACCGCACTGACATTAATTCACAGAAGGACAGTTACTTGCAAAATTTGCGAACTAGCCGTTTATTACAAGTTGTTTTCGAAGCAATTATCTCCCAGTTTCTGGAAAGCTTAGAAACTAGTTTATTACCTCTTCTTCTACTTTTGTTAAACGATATTGTGTATATTTTGTAATCTTATTTGTGAAGGAAATAAATGGAGCACTACATACTTATTACATTTCATATGTAGCGGTACCTACAAACGCCAAAAATAAACAACGCATCATATTGACGTCACACGAATTCTACATCTCGCAATCAGAGTTTACCGTGCAACTAGCATATACAGAGTGGTGCTGACAACACGACAATAAATGAAAATACGAACAATGCTGGTTCATAGGAATAATCCTAAATCATAGAATAAAACCTAGCATCAAAAATTAAAAAATATTCAAACAAACTAAATCGCATAAAATTGCGAACGGAATAGAACATCCTTTATAAATATTGGTTCACTGCCCTCCGATCGGCGACAGCGAGATCCTGTATCGACTTGCTTTTTCCGCGCATTATTATTAAAGTTTGGTACCGCAGGATGCGGCGGTCATTAATCTTTAAGCGCTTCCTCATCAACATGTACATCATGTAGAAAAGGTGAAAAATGAAAAATAATTTCCTGTGACTAAACTAACGGACATATTTATATAATTTTTTATGAGTTGACTGAGGATGTGTTGAGGTACACAATCTTTATTGTCCTATTGTCAGCACCACTCTGTATACCTACAACTTCCCAATTTCAACCGTTGGGCAAGTGCCCGCCAGACATAACAGCGGACTGGTCAGAGGGTCCTCCCTTTTCTATGGAGGATGAGTGAACTTCACTCTCTGTTCCTCGTTCCTCCACACATACATAGGTACATAATCAGCCTATAGCCAGGCGGGCCCAGTTCGGGTTAGTAGATGATGTCACATGTCTTCAATGTCTTTTTTTGCTCTAGATCATGCCGGTTTCCTCATGATGTTTTCCTTCACCGTTTTGAGAGCAGTGGTGAAGAAATAATTTACATAGAGTAAAGCGCCTTATGGGGTTCGAACCTACGACAACTTGTAAGTCGCAGCCGATAACAAGGCCACCGCTGCTCTCACGCACATACTTATTACGTGTTTAAAATCAAATTGCCTTTTACTTAAACATGAGCACAGAATGAGAATACTGGTTGTTCTGTCAGAGCCACGGGTTGTTCGAAAGAGATACCGTGGCCTTTAGGTCCGTATTACAGAACGTCACTCAAAACTCAAGCTTTACTTAAGTCTCGTTTGAAGCGATTTGATTGGTTGAAACTAGTTTTAAGTAATGCTTAAGCAGAGATCAATGCTTGAGTTTCCTTCTGGAATACGGACCTTAGTCAGCAAAAGCCTGACACGCCCTTTTGCTCCACCCAGAGCGGTAGAGGTCATTTGATGAGGCCCAGTAGTAAAGACCTTGACTTATGGGTTGTAAATCCTAGATTTTAATACATATTCCCTACATATGTATTAAAATCTAGGATTTACAACCCATAAGTGCGGAATGCCTACGGAGGCAAATCGTCCGGCGTGCGAGCCGAATAGCGACGCACCACGCCAGTCAGTTCCGGAAACCCAGTATGGTCGTACACTTGTAATCCTTCTGATATTGCTCATAACATTGTGTTAGGGAAAAGTGAAAGTAATATATAGTTTCAGTAAAATAGTAATTTGATTTATAACGAGGGTCATTCACCCCTCTAAACATACAAGCAGAAAACACCAAAAGATAAACACCGGCAAAACTTCGAAGACATATTCCACCAGATTAACTTTTGAAGAGAAGTGGCCTTGGTCGCAATATAAAACATTATAGGCTGATAATATTTTTGCTACACACCTAGACAAGATAAAAGAAATTTCTCTGTTAAACCAACAAGTGCTAAAACACAAAATAATTGCTCATACTTAACAAGCAGTTTTTGTTACGCTCGTTAAATTTTTAAGCAGTGTAAAAAATGCAGACTGTGTAAGCGCTAAGCTCATGAAGTTCCGGTTTTATGTTATTCATGTTGCAAAAACGCATTCATGTGAGAAGGTTATGAGCAGTTCAAAAAGTAAAATCGTGCGACTCGTGCGACTTTTACTTCTGAGTGCATTTCAACGCCCTTTTGGGGCACGAGTGTTTTTGCTATAGTTTTCATTTTTTTTTTTTTTAATTAAATGTTCTTTAACTATTTTAGAATGAATTTCAAGACATATTATAATTATACTTTGTAGCTTTTCTTGTGTCTGTATTTTGATGAAACGTTTGAAATATAATTCAGAAAATTTAACTGCAAATTTTTTAGAAGCAGGGTCGGTAGTAATTTTCTCGGTGGTAGGCCATAACATCGGCTGCCGGCAAAAGTTACCACCCACCGGACAAAATCTTGCCGCCAAGCGATTCGTCGTGTTTCGGCATGAGGTTTGGTGAAGCCGTACGGAGGACGGGTTTGAGTAATTGTGTTGCGATGTGTGCCGGGTAAAATGCGCCAAATGTTGTTGTGTCGGGAGTTTGGTCGTGGAGAGTCTCCAGATCAATCTCCCTCTAGCGCAGCATCGTTTGGTCGTCTTGGTCTTAGGTTTAACATTGCATCACGTCGCTCAACTACCGTCATCCTTCCTATTCCTAAGTTTTTTAAGTGAATAGGCTTAATAAACTAGTGCGCTTTACCATCAACGTTTGCATCACTTCTTACCATCAGGCGGTATTGCCGTCAAGCACTAGTTTATAATTATTTAAAAACATTTTTTTTTAAATAATTAAAATAGTTTTGATAGTCTTTCAATTATCAAGCTGGCTGAGCGTAGGTAAATATTTTTCGCCAACTAAAATAATCTTACATTTTTAACACAACAGCGAGCCACACAAAAGTTGTTGATTGCAAATTTGGCTCCTTTAGATATAAATCAAAAAATCCACCTGCCAATTGACCCTGACACAGGCAAATGTACAAACACGGATTGGTTTTAATCAGTAAAACTTACACTCATTCGTCATTTGAAGATTTAGTACCTAATAAAAAAGTAGAAAAAAAAGATTTTTCTCGATGGTAGGCCATAACATCGGCTGCCGGCAGAAGTTACCACCCACCAGACAAAGTCTTGCCGCCAAGCGATTCGTCGTGTTCCGGCATGATGTCTGGTGAAGCCGTACGGAGGACGGGTCTGAGCAGTTGTGTTGCGATGTGTGGCGGGTACGATGCGCCAAATGTTGTTGTGTCGGAAGTTTGGTCGTGGAGAGTCTCCAGAGCAATCTCCCTCTAGCGCAGCATTGTTTGATTATGTTGGTCTTGGGTTTAACATTGCATCACCTCACTCAACTGCCGTCATCCTTCCTATTCCTTAGTTTTTAAGTGAATAGGCTTAATAAACTAGTGCGCTTTACCATCAACGAATGCATCACTGCTTACCATCAGGCGGGATTGCAGTTAAGCACTAGTTTATAATTATTAAAAAAAAATTGAGACTGATAAAAAGATTAACTCTATAACATCTGCGTTATCGACCAGATATGTAATCGATTTTGATTATGTGTGTTGTCTATAAAATAAACTGCATAACATTTTTTTTTTTATTTGGAACATAAACATATGAATAGATGAAGGGAGAAACGATGATAGCTGCAAAAGTTAAAACTGTGTCGCAGCTATCAACGCCCGTTTTAACATTAAGATTTTTTTTTTGTTCCAGACATAAAGAACATTAAAAACTAAACATTTAAAAATAAAATGTAATATAAAAATAATTGCATGCAGATGTGCATTTTGAACAGATGTAGGGTGAAAGTGTGGGTATATGTGGGTGTATGAAAGTGTATGTGAGAAGCTGTATGTATATGCGTATGGGAGTGTGTGTGTGTATGTAAGTGTGGGGTGTGTGTGTATGAGGATGTGGGGTCTGATGGTGTGGGGTAGAGATCAGCAGTTGGATAGCGGAATGGTTTCTTAGCGAGCACCTTTAGCACAGCTCTTTGTGCCCTTTCCAGCCGAAGCATGGAGGTTTTGTGGGCTCCACCCCATGAGGTTACGCAGTATCCAAGAACTGATTGAGCGAGTGCCAGATAAACCATAATGAGGCATCCAAAGTCAGCTACCCCTTTAAGCTTTTTAAATATATAAATTAATCTTCGAACACGTGTTACTAGGGAGGTAATTTGCATTTTCCATTTCAAGTGTTTATCAATGATTACCCCGAGATATTTGATATTATCAGTACGCTCTATGGATGTGCAGTCGCAATTGTCTGAGTTTTTAGGTGAGCAAACGAGCGCTTTGAGTCTTAAAGAATTTGGGGGCTGGCTTAGGATGCCCGGAGTAAAAGTTATGTATTTTGTCTTGCTGATGTTGAGGGCCAAAAGATAAGTATTCAAACAATTCATGACAGCTCTGAGAACATTTTCTGCTTTAAAAGTTTCAGGCCAGTCTTTTCCGTGGACAATAAGGGCTGTGTCGTCAGCGTAAGCAACTATTTTAGAGTTTGGAACATTATATTATATCCGCCAATATTCTTTCGGCTCTTCGAACCGTGTGTATTATTGCTCGTACTAAATTATTTGTCTACCATCACCAGGTAATGTGCGTCCAATACTGGCCGCCGAACAAAGAAAAGGATGAGACTTACGGTGACATCAGCGTCGGCATCGTTCAAGAGGAGGAGCTGGCCAACTTTCACATACGAACCTTCAGGCTTTATAAGAGCGAAAAGAATGTAAGTAGAATGAACAATTGACGAACGTTGTAATCCTATACCCCACCCTTATTGCAAGAAATGTTAACTTTACTTCCAGACTTATCCTTTGAGTCAGTATTTGTATTTCGAACTTTATTGAGGTTAACTCAAAGTTCTTAATACAACAGTGACAACTTAATACCGAACTTAGCTGTCATTTTTATTTAAAAAATCTTAAAAAAAAACTCTAAGAATATATTTGGAAGTCATGCATATGTAACTATTGTTTCTAATTAAAATGACAGACCTAAATGAGGAACTATTTCTTATTAATTACCTAAATGTTAAAAAATCTAAGTCAAAATAATTAAAACATAAATAATCAAAATCATGCATAGTTATTGTTTCTTATTAAAGTATCAAAACTAAATGGGGAACTATTTCTTATTAATTAAATTTCAAAAAATCTGAGTCAAAATAATTAAAATTTCAAAAAACATAAATCATCAAAATCATGCATAATTATTGTTTCTTATTGAAATATCAGAACTAAATGGGAAACTATTTCTTATTAATTAAATTTCAAAAAATTTGAGTCAAAGTAATTAAAAGTAAAAAATATAATTATCTTGTCGACGACCCGTAACGACTGAAAAAAATCCATAAATGGCATGGCTCTTCTGTGTCTTATGTATCAATAAGTTTATTTTTTATAATATTAATAAATTAATTAATGACAAGTGAATAATAATAATGAAATTTTGTAAGTATCTTGACTTGGCTCACGAGGTTGTCGACATGTGGGAAGTGGATTCAGCAATCATTGTATCGATAATCGTGACAGCCAATGGCTTAATAGCTAAGAGTCAACACCTCAGGAGGCTCTCGTTAGGCAGCTGGATCAAGGGCTTAATTCAGAAAGCAGTTCTTCTGGACACGTCTCGCATTGTCAGGAGATCCTCTCTCTGGAGCCCTGACCGCCGGTAGCTTGGACCCTGTTCCCGATACCGGTGGGCTAGTATTTTTACATGCTTTTTTATATAGAAATATTTAAAAATGTAATGTAATATGTAAATATGGTTAAATAAAGGAAATTAAATTTTAAATTAGGTATATTGAATCAATTTTGCATAGCGTAACACAGCGGTCTCATCTTGAAATCTTTATCAGATCAACAATCTTGAAAGTTTCCTCTAATACTCTCTGCCTTTCCATTATAAAGAACAGGCGTAATGTTACACAAACAAAATTTTATTTTAGCAATCTCGTAGAGAATGCCTTTGAAATATTTGAAAGAATTTCTTTTATTTGAAAACTTTCTTTGCACAAAGGGGTTGTGGAAATATTTCATAGTCCCAAGTAGGTCTGCACATCCATTTATATCGTGTTAAGGAGATTATTCTCACTCCACAACAGAATTTCAAGATGCTGTTATTTATGGTTTGGATTTTCTTTGTTAACTACAAAACAGAGCAATAAAATCCTATTACTTTTTATGCAAATATAGGAATCACGAAAGTTTCTGAGATTGGATGGATGGATTGATGTTTGCATTTGTTAAAGTTTCGCGGAAAAGCTACTGAAATTTGGCACACAATTACTTCACAGCCAGCATTAATACATAAGATATTTCCGCGGAATCAAAACTTATTCAGGTATAAACGTAGCGTAGGACGCCCTTGGACGAGATGGAGCGACGACATCAAAAAAGTGGCTGGTAGTGGCTGACGGAGAACTGCTCAGGATCGAGCTTGTTGCCGTACCATGAAAGAGGCCTATGTCCAGCAGTGGACGAGTAGAGGCTGATGATGATGATGAGGTATACACTTTCAGGGTACCTTTTTAGAGTGTCCAGAGTCATTAGAAAACATAAGAAAAATCAAGGGCCGTGCTTTAATGTTATATTGTATTGAAATTAAATAATTAAAATAAAGCGGTGGCCTAGTGGTATCGGCCGCGACTTTCAAGTTGTAGGTCGTAGGTTCGAACCCCATCAGGCGCATTACTTTGTGTAAATTATTTCATCACAACTTCTCTCAAAACGGTGATGGCAAACATCGTGAGAAAACCGGCATGTCCTAGAGCCAAAAAAAAATATCTCAGACATGTGACATCTACCAACCCGCACTGGGCCAGCGTGGTAGATTACGACCCACTCCCTCTTACCGAGAGGAGGCTTGTGTCCCAGCAATGGGAACATTTTAGGCTGATGATGATGTATTAAAATTGTGTTTTTAAATGTTATAACTCCCTGAATAAGTAATATTATAGACTAACATTTGACATTTTTGGCTTGGTGTTACCAGTGAAAATATATCCTGTTACCCAGTAATTTGCTCATTGCGGTAACATAAGCAGTCGCTACATGAAAAGTACTAGTCAGCTGCATTTAATTAGACTTAACACCGACTACAACATTGTAAATAAAAGGCTAGGTTTATGACGGTGATCTATAAACTTTGCTATTCGATTCTCACCTCTATTACTTACACAGGTGGTGGTAGAAGAGCGGTTCATCTTGCAGTTTCATTACACGCAGTGGCACTCACACACGTGTCCGTTCAGTAACGCACTCCTGGAGTTCAGACGACGAGTCCGTGCTGTGGTCGGTAGGAGACTGGCTACCAACCCTGCTGCAGGACCGATGGTGGTGCATTGCAAGTAAGTAGAACCTTCAAAGCGTGGCATAGAGTTCATTATACGACACACTCTTGGGCTACTCAACCTGCGCACACCACACACACACCACACACCATATTGCTAATCCATTGTTCCACGTGTTCAAAAATTTGCCTGCTCAACAACGTAAATAACGCAATGAATATTGTTGAATTGTCAAAATAAAGCCCATTGCTACTGATAGTGTGTTATGCAATTACCCTGCTGCTGCTAGATCCATGCTAAGCCAGATTGTTTCCTCGTCATTTTTTTTATTTGTTTTTTCTCTCTGCATCATGTTTACCACAAACAAACGTATTTACCTTATTCTTTTTTTGAATAGGCAAAAAGCTTGACTGACTCTGTGACAAAACAAAATGAATTGATTATACTGTACGAGTGCTAGAGGGGAGTTCGTTTATACCCAGTCAAGTAGTACTCGGGGTGAACCTACCCTAAATCCATACACATTCAAGGTAGCCTTAGCTGGGGGGCGGACGGGAAGGCCAGGCCAGAGTCGACGGCGCGTTGTGTTTCACGCGCACCTCAAAGAGATGTCAGCACATCGTGACGGGGTCCACGAAGACCGATGCCTCCTGGGTCAGGGTTGCGGATTGTTTAAAAAAGAAACCGTGGCCCTGGCGGACAGACAAGTGAAGAAACACGGGTGGATTTTAGTCAATAAAAGTCTGACACGCCTTTCCCTTCCGCCCAGAGCGGGAGATGTCATTTGATGATTTCCCATCCAGAAACAAAAATGCTGGGACGCTTGTTTACATACGTCAACATGACGCGTTAGATTACAAGTCATTGAATATGTCTGTTACTCTGATGAGGTTCGCACGGCGCTAAGGAATCAGCAAGAATGATACTCACGTAAAGCCAAAGATCATCATCAACATCTCAGCGTTAATCCCAGTCGCATCCGCAGCTTTTCAGCTTTGGAGTCTGGGGTCCGCTTTACCAGTCTAACTGCTGATTTAGGCTAAACTTCGATATTTTCCGTGAAGCGACTGCCGTCTGACCTCCACAACCCGAAGGGCATATCTAAGCATTGCAGTTAAACCAATTGTTAGACTTTTTGATGGTTCTAACAACTCGTAACGACTGCCACGAGATGTTCGTATGGCAACCGGGACCAACGGCTTAACGTGCTTTCCGAGGCACGACCAGACCAGTGTAAATATTCATATTCATGCATACAAACATTTGCACTGTGCGGGGATCGAACCCGTGCCTCCTTGCGCAACGACCGCGTTCGCTACCGCTACGCCACGGAAGCTGTCTGAAAAGGAAAGCCAAAGATGACACTTAATTATTGCTAAATGAATAATGTGTGAATTAGTCCAGGTGACTATGAACGCTGATCGTGTACTGTCACGTTACATTATAATTTATGCAAGGCGACGCGAAAAGTGCTGATCTATGTAACGCGGGCGTACCATGTACGATAGCTGACTGGTACATATGCCACAGCTGATTAATGTATTTACTCATCAAAAATTTAACACTTGTTAATAAAAAAAAAACAGTTTGAATATCAGTCGATATCAGCGCCAGACACTTGTGTGGCAGTACGCTAAACTATGTGTTTTTATGTAAGAAAGAAAAATTCGTTTATTGACATTAAAACAAAATAAATACAACTAAAAATATAACACAAAAGTTATAATGCCAAAAGGGCCTCAGCTTAGCATAATGCCAATGACAATACAAGGTGTGCTATCTGACCGCTGCTTTTTCACCCTAGAATTAAAAATACAGATATGCTAATTTTATAATAGTTTTTATCTTTCTTTGTATGTTCAAAAAATTTGTCTGGTGAAAAACGTGAGTAATACATCTGTAATCAGTAATGAATATCCTTCTTACACATACTTTATGCTATCTTGTAACAAATAGTTCCAACTCTGCGCTTAAATACATATATTGTACTATTTTACACGACTCAGAGAGTATTCCCGGAGGTGACAATTACTTTCTGGCCACAATAAAATTCCAGAGTAAAATATTATAAGAGGCTTATAATAATGGTTTAACTGTGTAGTGTAGTAAATAACAAATTAGTTTACTCTGTGACTTGAGTGTACGTTTGATGCAGCCCTTAACTATTTGCGTAGCCAGTGAGTGTACAGCCGTGATTCTATGTAAGTATTAATCATCTTACCGTGAACATTTAGGTGAACTGAGCTGTCATTCCAACTAATTCTAGGGATTGACACTATTGACAGCTCATTCTAAAGTTGCTTCAACTAACTTTTCAGGGTGAGACTTTTACAGAATCGATCGGCAGAACCGTTATTCTACACTGGAATTGTCACCGTCATCCGCCATCTCACCGTGAACACTTAGTGAAGTCAGCTGTCATTCCAACTAATGCTAGGGATTGACACTATTGACAACACATTCTAAAGTCACTTCAACTAAATTTTCACGGTGAGATTTTTACAGAGTTTATTTTTATTACTATAATTTTTTTATGTACGCTCTTACTTCACCAATCCACTTTTGATATTAGCAGAATAGTCGACATCGGCTTCATTTGCCATTAATGAAAATAGATTAGAATAGACATTTTTACAGAATCGATCGGCAGAACCGTTATTCTTCAGTGGAATTGTGTAACCTTAAATCTCACCGTGAACACTTCGGTGAAGTGAGCTATCATTTCAACTAATTCTAGAGATTTACACTATTAACAGCTCATTCTAACGTCGCTTTAACTAACTTTTACAGAATCGAGTTGCTGATGTCAAAGTAACATGTAGTTCCGACGGTCTGTTTGTGTTTGGTGTGTCAATATTAGTCCTGGTACGCACGGGCGATCCAGCGATTTTTGAACCCTTTATTGCGCTGACAGTTGAAAAGTTAACAGATATTTTTATTTAACACACTGGAATGCTCTAAGTTGGATCTTAAAGCTCGGATTAACATTGAGAGTTGATAATAATCTAGTACGCGATTAAATCCAACCGCGTTAATTAAACGTGGATATAGTTACTGGGTTGTAATTAAGTTTGATTCGTGTTTTATGCGTTTGCTTCTACTGCGCCTAAGGCATGACTTGCTACTTAGAGGGTGCGGCTATGTGGGGTAATGGGCTAGGCAACTAAAACAAATCAAAATTGACCTTGGCCTGGGACATTTAGCGGCACCGAAGCATTTGCGTGACAGCTTCGCTTCGCTATCGTTTCGCTGGTCACCACGTCGGCGCATGTCTTTTCCAGTGTTCCCAAACAATATTCTTACGAACATTATAAATGCGAAAGTACCTAACCCTGTTTTAGACTGTTAGGGCATAAGATGTTATTTATCCAAGTATCTAATACGTTCATGTGCGAGAATTATGTGAAGCCACGGGTATAAGCTCGTAAATACTATATGAGCTACTAATTTTCCTCTATGAGAAAAAGTAGAAATAAATACAGCCGACTTTCTGTAAAAATTTAACCGTAAAAAATTAGAGTGAGCTGTCAGTATATTTTTTTAATAATTTTAACTAGTGCTTGACCGCAATCCCTCCTGATGGTAAGCAGTGATGTAATCGTTGATGGTAAAGCGCGCTAGATTATTAAGCCAATTCACTCAATAAAAATACGTGAGTGTATAGGAAGGAAGACGGCAGTTGAGCGAGGTGATGCAATGTTAAACCCAACAATACGACCAAAGATGTTGCGCTGGAGGGAGATTAATCTGGAGACCTCCACGTCCAAACTGTGACACCGACACAACAACGTGTGGCGCATCGTACCCGGCACACATCGCAACACAACTGCTCAGACCCGTTCTCCGTACGGCTACGAATACCAGACATCATGCCGGAACACGACGCATCGCTTGGCGGCAAGACTTGATCAGTGTAGCTACCATGAGTCGTCCTTACGAGAGTCGATCGTCGATATCGAGCGCGTTTGGCGCTCTCATTGGTTGAGAGTTCTTACAACCTTGAATCGGGCCAATCGATGAGTCAAACGCATTCGATATCGACGATCGAGTCATCATCATCATCATCCCAGCGTTAATCCCAGTCCCATCCGAAGCCTTTTCAGCTTTGGAGCCTGGGGTTCGCTTTACCAGTCCAACTGCTGATATGGCTAAACTTCGACATTTTCCATGAAGCGACTGCCGTCTGACCTCCACAACCCGAAGGCGGCATCGAAGCATTGCAGTTAGACCAATTGTAGGACTTTTGAGGGCTCCAACAACCCGTAATGACTGCCACTAGATGTTCGTAGGGCAACCGCGACCAACGGCTTAACGTGCTTTCCGAGGCACAATCAGACCAGTACAAATATTCATATTCATGCATACAAATACTTGCACTGTGCGGGGATCGAACCCGCGCCACATTGCGCAGCGGCCGCGTCCGCTACCGCTACGCCACGGAGGGTGTCAATATCGACGATCGAGTCTCGTAATGAAAACTCATGGTAGCTACACTGGTGGGCGGTAACTTCTGCCGGCAGCCGATGTTATCCCTAGCATTAGTTGGGATGACAAAGCACTCCACACTCACTACACTTCGATGAGATAATTAAGAATCGCACTGTAGGTGTTAATATTTGACACGAATTTATTATTTCACAGCCATTTCTCCAGCTTTCTGAAATATAGCGCTCGTTTATTTGATGGGTAACTGAAAAAATTTCGAGTTTCGTATTTGTAAACAGCGTCAAGGGGACTCCTTCGATATCATTGATTAATGGTCCAAACGTATCGTCCTTTTGTGAACAACTGAGCAGCATAACTATTTACAACCATATCCAGTCCTCGTATCGAACATCAATCAAAGTTGGTAAGAGCTGTTCACAAGCACAGTCTAAAACCCGAAAATTATGTCAGTTTAAATCAAATAAACGACCGCTGTTCTTCCGACAGGTGTCTGCTGTCAGGGCAAGGCAAATCAGGTTATCAAAATGTGTCAATATCGATACGATAGCGTATCGGATGGTTGTGAATAGCTATGTTGATCTTTTCATTTCACGAAGAGCTTCTCTCTTTCTTCCTGGTTACTTTTCTCTTGATTCCTTCTTCCCCCGTGTGGTATCGGGCTTAGAATAGTACCAACCTATATCCTCCCGTGGGTGTCATAAGAGGCGACTAAGGGAATTCTCACCAGGGAAACGGGCAGCAGCACTTCCCCCTGTGGAATATCAAATTACTGCGATCCCCAACCCGCCTGCCAAATGTGGCAATTTTGACAAAGATTATATATGTGTATAATAATAATCCGCTCTGAGCTACCGTATGAGCCTTGCAATGCCCCAATGCCTCACAAGTCTGTACCTTATAAAATATGTCAACAGCCGCCTACCTACAAGGTTTTATGACAATCAAAAGGACTTGCCTGTTGTTGCTCGCTCCAATTACAGGCACAGTGTTAAGTATGTAGTGAGTTCTGTGTTGTATTGTCGTGTACTATAATATAATAATAGATATAGGTTAAATATTTGGATCATGTTTAAATTCACCAAATAACGCCGCGCCCCACTAGCGCGCGATGTCTGTCTTCAAAACTGCCGATCTAGTTTCAAGAATCCGCTGGATAAAACTAGGTACCAACCAATCGCCCTGTGCGCTGGATTTCAATCACTTATATAGAATTATTCCCAGTAATAAATTCTTATTAAGCACACACACTCTCGACCGTACCGAAATTTCTTGGTGAATCCTCCATCAAAGACATTGACGTTTTTTTTTTAATAATTACGTGGAGTATACAATTTGTGCTTCCAGAATCTAGTTTTTCAATCCTAAACAATATAGATTGTGGCAAAGCCCCCCAATGTAGAATGCAATTGGGGAAGGCCTTTGTCCATGGCAGTGTACCTTTATAACAGGAAGGTTCCTTGTTTATTGACTCCTAAAGAATTAAAATATAATTGCAAATGTGTTGTGTGTTTTGTTTCAAGTGATGGCGGTGGTCGGTCTGGGGTATACTTAGCCATTGATGCAAACCTCGAGCTGGCTGAAGAAGAAGACTGCTTCGATGTATTCGGATTTTTGAAAAAACTCAGGCAATCCCGAAAAGGCCTTATAGAAAACGAGGTAAGGTTGATTACTATTTGATGATTCCAAAATTTTGAGTAGATATGAACTTGTAGAAATTCTGAGATAATCATTTGATAATGATTATCAACTTTCTCTCCCCAGGAACAATACAAATTCGTCTACGACACTTTAGAAGAACACGTGGTCTGTGGAGTATCATGGTTTCCCGTCTCTGAACTCTCGCAGAGACTGAAGCAGAAATCCCAAAGGGATCCTGTGTCGAAGCTCAATGAGTACCAGAAGGAATATCAGCAGATTTGCAAGCAGACCCCGAGGTTCACGATAGGAGACTGCGCAGGGGGGCACCGTGGAGATAATAGGGAGAAGAACCGAGATGTCCTTGTGGTGCCACGTAAGTTTGAACTGTGTTTTCTGTTTTATTTTTTACACGCCTGCCTGCGACGTGGAGGCCCCGGGTTCGATCCCCGGCCAGGTCATGATGGAAAACGAACTTTTCCTGATTGGCCTCGGTCTTGGATGTTTATCTATATATGTATCTATTATAAATATTTCTTGTATTGACTGTGGAGAGTTTCCTGATCTCATGAAAAATAGTAAAATAATACCTTTGTTTAAATCTGGTAGTACATCAGACCCCACAAATTATAGACCTATTTCTGTACTACCTACCTTTAGTAAAATTTTTGAGAAATTAATTTTAAACCAAATGCTAAATTTTTTTAATAAACATAAATTATTACATAGCAAACAGTTCGGTTTTACAAGGGGTCGTTCAACTACTGATGCCGGTGTTGAACTTCTAGGTCATATATATAATGCATGGGAGAATAAATGCGATGCCTTGGGCATCTTTTGTGATTTGTCCAAGGCATTCGATTGCGTTCTTCACGATACGTTAATCAGGAAACTCCGCCACTACGGGATCCGGAACTCTGCACTGGATCTTATTACATCTTACTTGAGTGGTAGGATTCAAAGCGTTGACGTTAATGGAAAAAGATCTTCTGGATCTTTAGTAACAATGGGAGTCCCACAGGGGTCAATTCTTGGTCCTTTTTTGTTTCTTATTTACATCAATGACCTGCCGTACCTAATAAAGGATAACCACGATATAGTGTTGTTTGCAGATGACACTTCACTTTTATTTAAACTGAAACGTCAGCAGCAGGTTACTGATGATGTAAATAGCGCGATCTCCAAAGTAGTCCATTGGTTTAATGTTAATAATTTACTCTTAAACGAGAAAAAAACCAAATGCATTAAGTTTACTCTACCTCACGTGAGGCAGGTGGAAACTAAAGTGTTGATAAAGGGCGAAGAATTGAAATCTGACGACAGCACAGTATTCTTGGGTATAACTCTGGATGCTAAGCTTCAATGGGGTTCACATATAGAAAAATTGTCAAAAAAGCTAAGTTCTGCTGCATACGCAGTTAGAACAATTCGTAATTTGACTGATGTTGAGACGGCCCGTTTAGTGTACTTTGGCTATTTCCACAGCGTAATGTCGTACGGCATTCTGTTGTGGGGAAATGCCGCCGATATTCAAACAATATTTGTTTTGCAGAAACGAGCTGTTCGTGCAATTTATAAATTAAGTCCGAGACACTCTCTCAGAGAAAAATTTAAAGAGATTAATGTACTGACCGTGCCGTCTCAATATATTTATGAAAATCTTTTGTATGCTCATAAAAATATAAAATTGTTTAAAAAAACAGTGATGTCCATGATATAAATACTAGGAACAGGCACAAATTTATTGTACCTACAACAAGGCTCAAGAAAATAGGTGGCTCTTTCAGATGCCAATGTATACATTTTTACAATGGACTTCCAGAGGTGGTTCAAGATCTGAGCCTGAATAAATTCAAATCCTTCATTAAACGTAAGTTGTGTCAGAAAGCATTTTATAGTGTGAAGGATTATATTGAGGACAAAAAGGCTTGGGCTTGAGCTGCGTCCGATTTCTATACAATGATTGTTCTTTGATTTTTCCTCTTGTAGTTTTAATATGTAATTGTTTATGTTATTTAGTCAAAGCCTGTATTGCACACTATGTAGCCAAGCATATTGTACGTTACGGAATTGTATCGCTGACAGAGGTGTTCGGCACTTGTGCAGCTGCAGCTGCACAGGAGTTAAACTTTCCACAGATTCGGGAACACTGTTGGAGCTGCTGAACCTTGGACAAAACTATCTTAGCATTGTGTAGATTCAATTTCTTAGTATTGTATAATTGCATGGCAAACGTGTGAGCACAATGTACGAATGTGCTGTAAGGCATTTATTTGTTGGGTTAGTCTTTTTTTATTGACTTAATTGTGCTCTGGCTGTTGAGAGTATGTCATGCTCACTCAAATGTCTCGCTGATGGTGGCGTGTGTTTTGGGTCATTGGGTTCCCTTCGATATGGTTGAGCTGAATGATGCTGATCCATACGTCATGTTCGTGAACGGACGCCGTCGGAGGGACTGGTCATCTCTTAGCTGCCACGGCGTATTTTAATTTCTGAATTGATTTTTGTATGTTTTCCATAATGGACGCTCTCAGCGTACAATATATTTCTGCATCGTTCTCACGCGGTTGATTTCAACATGAATGATGTAATCAAATATTTGTAACAATAGCTTAAAAATTTAAAAGAGTGTCCATGGAGTTTCTTGCCCGTTCTTCTCCATAGTTACCTACTCTTTGGAATGGGCGACTAGCTTCATCTTATTGACTGACCGACCTTCTGACAATTCAAAAGTGCCTGTAACTGGTTTATTTGAAATAAATGATTTGATTTGATTTGATTTGAATATAGTATCGGTGAGTTAGCATCCCATAACACAAGTCTCGAACTTACTTTGGGGCTAGCTCAATCTTTGTGATTTGTCCGAACAAAAAAAACATTAGAAAAGCGTTGCTTAGTTTACTTAAAATTATTGAAGGCCAACCTAACCCAAAAAATCAGTATTGTACCAACCAACATGGACCAGCTCTTTGGACACTCAAACCAATAACAGTGATTAGACGAAATTTTTGATTCCCAATGAGCTTTTCAAACTTTTCCGTTTATTATTACTTGCAAACTTGTAAATGAGGCTTTTTGTTTCATCAACCTTTTTATCGTCCCACTGTTGGGCACAGGTCTCCTCTCATACAGAGAAGGATTGAACGTAATCACCACGCTTGCTCAATGCGGGTTGGGGATTTCAGACTTTAAAGTCCAGGTTTCCTCAAGATGTTTTCCTTCACCTTGTAATCAGTCACTGGTGGCCAAGATATACTTAGAAAGTACATATAACTTTAGAAAAGTTACATTGGTACTTGTCCGACCTATATTCGAACCAGCACACCCATACTTGAGAGGCGGGTGTTTTAACCACTAGGCCACCACGACTTTTGGTTTGTATATGGTAAATATGTTTTTTTTTTTTTGAGTCGGATATTCACATGGCTTATATTGCCCTGGGCGAAACGGAAACTCGAGTCAGACTTTTACTGGCTAAAATCCACTCGCGTTCCAGTTACAGTCCGCGTTCGCGTTTATAGTTATGCTATTAGAAGTCATTAAGCCAAATAACCTATTGATAACAGGCGGTATGTCTGTAGATTTACCTTTTTGACCTACTATTACAACCACTAAAGTGATCCCATGTTATGCATTATTTTAATGTTGAATTTTCTTACAGCTGACAACTTTCGGCCGTACTTAACGTCCTTCCAAGGGAATAGTTTTACGGACTACATCAACGCGGTCTTCGTGGACGTAAGTACTTAAGCACATAAAAGTTAGCTAATGCAAGCTTCTTGCAGATAAAATAACAGTTGCATTTGGCAAGTTACTTAAAAACTGTTTTATGTGAACTATTTGTAAATTGACAGGGCCGGCAAACAATATAATGTAGGTTTAGTTAATTATTATTGAATTACAATACCAATAATAATACGTAAAATATGAAACAAAATCTTATTATTTAATTATCTGCAAATAATAACTTAAAGTATATAATATAAATATGCATTAACATTAGTATTTTAATTTCATAAAAATGTTAAAATTATTTATAAGATGGATAGATCAGATGCAAACGATCGAAGCTGGCAAACAGTATTATATTTAGTTAATTATTTCGAAATTACAATACAAATTCTAAACTATAAGCTACTAATAGGTATATAATTTATAGGAAAGTATCAATATCAATCTTCACTGCGATAGCAGAACTAACTCAATTAGTAACTATGTGTAGTGTTGAGGTCACCAAAATAAAGATTGTACCTAGTTTGGGACCAGTTGTTAATCCATCCCTATAAAGTGCGTATGTTTGTATGTCTGTCTGTATGTATGTGCCCGAAGTTGCTCAAAACCCTCACCACTATAGATAATCATATAGATCTGGATGTGCTGAGTTCAAAAAAACTATTTTTTCCGTTATCGCAACTAGCCTTCTATGCTTAAAGTGAAAGTGCGTGCCCTATAAAGTGCGTATGTTTGTATGTCTGTCTGTATGTATGTGCCCGAAGTTGCTCAAAACCCTCACCACTATAGATAATCATATAGATCTGGATGTGCTGAGTTCAAAAAAACTATTTTTTCCGTTATCGCAACTAGCCTTCTATGCTTAAAATTGATTTGAAAAAAAAAATTGCAAGGGGGGCGCCAAAGGCGCGGAATCTCGGTCCTTTAATCAAACAGTCAAAATTTAAAATTTTCTGCTTTTTATAAGCACATGCTATTACTTGTCCAGATGTTGTTGAACTGTTTGTGAGTTTTTAAATAAATACAAAAAAGATAAAGATAAAAAAAAAACACTCATAAAAACGGGAGGACCCTCCGATCACGCCGGTATAGTCTGGCAGTCGATTGCCTGATGATTGGTGTCGAGTCAATGTAGGTAATATGCTAGTTGAGCGATAAACTCTGCTTGCACGATTTAGGATTTTAGATGACGTGAGTGTAATGCGTATTGCGCATATGGCAATGTAGATAGATGTGACAACAGATAAATGAAACTTCGAATAGTGGTGCATCTTCAATTTAGCTTTCCTTGCCTATTTTTTTAAAACTCAAAAAAAGAACAATTTAAGGTCCAAACTATTCACTCTTATACCTATACAAAAGTTGGCCTCCAAAAGTTTGTCTATATCTTACGCAAGTTTTCACGGCTGAACTATAAATTACAACAAAACCTTCGGAAGACTGGATAATTGAATACTCCTCACACTAGCAAAGCCACAGGCTCACTCAGTATGACATAAAATAGTCCAGATCTTTCCTCCTGAAATGAAGCACAATTTTAAAACACAAATGCAATTTCCTGAGAAAAGTGTCCCTTGAGTTATAAAGTTCATCTTTTAACTTAATGTGACTTTATTATGACACCGCAGCCACCCTTAGTTGTTTATAGTGCGTTCTTAGAAGTTAAACAGTGGTTTTAAACATAATTACGCACTGTAGGAAGTAGGAAAGGTACTTTATCATTTAGAAAGGTAAACAAACAGACTCGCAGATTATTCATTTATTCATGGTTCATCATCATCTCAGCATTAGTTCCAGTCGCATCCGAAGCTTTTCCAGCTTTGGAGTCTGGGGTCCGCTTTACCAGTCTAACTGCTGATTTTGGCTAAACTTAACGATATTTTCCGTGAAGCGACTGCCGTCTGACCTTCACAACCCGAATGCGATATCGAAGCATTGCAGTTAGACCAATTATTGGACTTTTGGGGGCTCGAACTATCCGTAACCAGTGCCGATGATGTTCATATGGCAACCGGGACCAACGGCTTAACGTGATTTTTGAGGCATGACCAGACCAGTGCAAATATTCATATTCATGCATACAAATATTTGCATTGCGCGGAGATCGAAACCGCGCCTCCTTGCGCAGCGCCCGCGTTCGCTACCGCTACGCCACGGAGGCTATCAAAGTCAAAAAATAGCACCTATACTTGTTGATGGGAGGTCTTGGCCAGTGTGGACATACCTCATGCAGCGTTACCTTTCAATATACTATAGGTACTCGTTTGAGCGTTTTCTTCGCGAGGTAGCTCTATCGGTCCGGTCTACCGGTCTACCGGTACCGGTACCGGTGGTCTACCGGTTATTGATTTACTACTTCATCGATGATTTAATATGACGATACACTCTGGCTGACTTAGTACTACTACCATTCTTCTATTCAGGGGCCTTAGTTTTGTATTTTTATATATTTGTCATTCCAACACCATTCCATTATCATTGTGCTAAAAGTTCCTAATCTGTTTAAATTTATCATGAATTATCGATCAGTCGTTTCGTAATGTAATGGTGATAGAATGGCATTGTCGGATTGCCATTATTAAAAACCCCTTGCTGGAAATGATTTTCTAAAACTACTACTAAATTTGAACAGTTATTAATATGGAGTGGAGTGTCAGTCATTGATCACTGGAAAGTCATTATGGCTTAATGACGACATTTTGTTTGTAGATTACGAAACTTGTTAAAATCGATCATTATAAGATTGCCATCACTGATCGGCCATTCTAACACTATTTTAATAGCGGACTAGGGCCCCAGGAAAGGAGAAATAGATTGTGTGAAAACCAGCGGGCGTTGTATAACTGATTCAATTTCCAGGGTTACACCAAACCTCGCGAGTACATAGTGACGGAGTGGCCTCTGGTCAGAACCCAGGGCGAGTTCTGGTCGTTAGTGTACGACTATGAATGTGCGGCTGTCGTCGTACTCTGCGTGCCTCCCAAGAATTCTGTAAGTACCTAAAGCTTTTACTTTGTCTATTATTTCAACAATCTTTTATAGTATAAGAACTTTATTATTTCTCATTAACAATTAACACTAATTCCCTTACTGAGAAACAAAATTTACAATTTTTTTTTGCGACCAGCAAACATTTTATGGCATATATTAGCACATAGAAGCATACATATTTATTTATACTTGATTTCTTCGAAAAACTTCGTATTTTTGACCATTTCTTACGTTCAGTTGTCAGAAACACACCAGCGCTGATTAGTTGAATTCGTTTTATCTTCTACCGAACTTTTGTTTTCTAAAGAAAATGTAATATGTATGTCAATGGATTATTCTTGTCTTACTAATATTATTCATTATTTCTTGTCTTACTAATATTAATATTATCATTGTCGTGGTGGCCTAGTGGTTAAAACACCAGCCTCTCAAGTATGAGTGCACGGGTTCGATTCCAGGTCAGGCAAGTACCAATGTAACTTTTCTAAAGTTATATGTACTTTCTAAGTATATCTTGGACACCAATGACTGAAGGTGAAGGAAAACATCTTGAGGAAACCTGGACTTTATAAGTCTGAAATCGCCAACCCGCATTGAGCAAGCGTGGTGATTACGCTCAATCCTTCTCTGTAGGAGAGGAGACCTGTACCCAGCAGTGGGACGATTAAAAATGTTAATGACTAATATTATTATAAATGCGAAAGTTTGTGAGTATGGATGGATGCAACTCCTTTTTATGTCAATAAAACTTTATTATTATTATTCCCACAGGATAGAAACTAAGCCCCGAATCTTATAATTAATTTTCGTGTAACTTATGTGCCTTACCTATATTTGCTCCATGTGCCTTACCTATGTTTTACGGCTGGTATGTTTTCTCTCTGCATCATAAGGTTGCCTGGTAAAACATGTCTGAGGTATTAGTTCATCTTTGTAGGTTATTTTAATGATTAACTAATGTCTTACTAAAATTAAGGCCTAATCTTTTTGCTTATCAGGATTCAATCAAAATCTGTCCTTGATGGAGATTGATATATTAAATGAAACCTCATTTGTTGCAGCAACAATTCCCACCGTTCTGGCCCGAAGGTCGCCATTCCAAGAAGTATGGCCCAGTGTTCACGATAGACCACGTCTCCCACAACCACTACACCAACATCAAGACTTGGATATTCAGGATCAATAAGAAGGTATAATCGTTTAGTTACTAAAACACATACAGGTTTTGTTTACAGTAATTTCTACATACAATCGCAGAATAGATAACGGTACTAACAGGCCCGAAAACAGCTAAAAGATTTAACATCGAGCTATTTCACTGAATCGTTTGAAGTTTACAGAGACATAATGATTTTAAATACGTTTACTGAGCGTCTTATGCTTAAAGGAAGCCTACGAAAGTAATATAATTTGAGAAATAGACTGTCATCAGTGTAAATTCCTCGCCTATAAACTGATGAAAAAACCTGACAATTGTAAAAAACCGTAAAAGGAAATTTAATTTCGCAGGCTACCCTGACGCTTTCGCCATGTTTTGTGGTGCAAAAGGTTTCTATCGTAGTCACCAGTAAATTGTGCAAGAACTGCCTTTTGGCTTATAGTCAAACATTCCCCTATTATTAATTTAGCTCTTCAAAGTTACAGTTGCCCAAACTAATCATAACTCGTCTTTTACAGCAAAACCTAATATTTTTTTTTAAATTTTTGTCATATTTGTCTAACAGATTATTTCACTAACTGAACTGATGGCCGGGGTCAAAGCTCCTACGAAGACTGTGCAGCTATTCCAGCTGACCTGCTGGCCGATGGGCCATAAGGTCCCATCTTCGACCAACTCGTTAGTCGAGCTCATGAACATGGTTGAGCGATGGCGACAGCGCACCGACTACGGACCAGTCTGCGTCGTGTCGCCGTGAGTACTCATCATGAGCGAAAAACTGGATAAATTGTAAAGTTTTCCTAAGAAGTCTTCTTTATGGTGATTCCCTTTGTTGTTGTATAGTGACGGCCGAAGTCGTGCCGGCGTATACTGCGCTGCCAACGCGTGCATCGAGCAAGTGATTCAACACGGTGAGGTGGACGTGTTCCAGGCAGTCAAGACTGTGCGTCGGCACCGGCCCCAACTCGTAGAGAATATGGTATGTATCCAGGCATCTGCTTACAGCGTTACAGTTCAATGTGTTTCATAGGTTCTAACACATGCTGTCCTCCACAGACCGAGTACAAGTACTGCTACGATCTCGTGCTCCATTACGTGCTGCATTATTTAAATAAAGACATGAATGAAAAGAAGTGAGAGTGCGAACTCAAGGACGAACTCTGGTTCATCGAGTTCGGTCGCGGCGCGGCGCTGCCCACGACGCCTGAGGACACTCCCCCTCTGGCGCCGCGCGCAGCCCCGCGCCGCCCGCGCCGCGGCCTGTCGCTGGACCGCTTGCTGCCGGCGCCGCGCCCGCCGCTCGCGCACGCCGCCACCGACGAGCCGCGCCGGCCGCGCCGCGAGCGGCCGCCGCTGCGCCGCTCCTTCCGCCTCGACGAGCACGACGCCGCCGCCGCCGAGCGCCGCCGTGCCTTCGTGCGCGGCCCGCGCGCGCCCTCCTTCGACGAGGGCGACGATTGCGAGTGCCGGGCCGAGCTCGACGAGCTGCCGATGGACGCGCCCGACGACGCAGACTTCGAACCGGAGTTCGCCGCCT
Organism: Sesamia nonagrioides; assembly: GCA_017933935.1. Classification (NCBI taxonomy): domain Eukaryota; kingdom Metazoa; phylum Arthropoda; class Insecta; order Lepidoptera; family Noctuidae; genus Sesamia; species Sesamia nonagrioides. The sequence goes on along the minus strand of JADWQK010000871.1, from coordinate 369,301 downwards.
CCCCGCCGCGCGCCGCCCCGCCGCCCCGCGCTGGCTCCTCCGACCGCGTGCTGCACGACGCGTCGCCCCGAGCGCCCGCCCGTGCGCACTCTCAAGGCGTCTTCGAGCGACGCCTCCCTAAGATATACAAGTTCGGCCTCATGGACAAATCTAAAAGGGCGAGTTCGAGCGCCCTCTACGAGCGAGCCGAGAGGTCGCCCACCGAAGCGTTCTACAACGCGACCGGCTCCACTCGGCTCAGCTCGCAGGAGCTTTTCGAAAAGTTCTGTTCTGAAGAATTCACATCTCTGTACGGACGAGATGATGACCGGCGCCGCCGGCCGCCGCACTCCAAGTCGACAGGTAGCAGCGGCTCCGACGTGCGGCACGAGCGCATGTGCTGCCGCCGCGCGCCCTGCGGCTCTCAGCCGGCGCTCGCGCGGCGGCACGTGTGCGCGGCGCCGCGCTCCGACCGCTCCACCGACTCTGAAGACACGTCGCCGCGCCGGCCCACGCCGCGCGCGTTCCCTCTGGACCCGGACGCGGACCCCAGCCAGCTGGATGACTGCTCTCGCTCGGCGCCGCTGCTCAGCCCTGACAGGTTCGAAGCCCGTTTCACTTTTGATATCTCCGAACGTAGCGAGGTAACATCGAATCGTGACGAGACTCCCTCCGATGCGACCGAAACACGAAACCTGACGCTATATGAGGAACCGCATTCGGACCGCACGAGTCTTTGCGAATTGTATGATGCAGCATTCTCCTCGCATCGGCCTTCATTTCGCCGAGACGGCTCACGACGTCGCGCCGGCCCTGTCGACTTGAGCGCGCTCGACTTCCGCGCCATCGACGATGAAAGCCCGCGACACAGTCGCCGCACTTCGCAGCGAAGCGTGGACGATACGTTACGACAGAACTCGGAGACACGAAGTTGGGCTTCCGATTCCGTGTTCGCGACTCCAGAGCGTCACGCAGCAGGCAACGTGTCGCCGACGTCGAGTGGCACGCATCAGTCGCTCACCGTGCCCGGAGACTCGCCGCGCGCCGACTCCGCCGCGGCAGACTCCACCGTCGCCGACACCACAATCGCTGATACGACAGTCGTCGAAGAGGAACCGGCGAGCGTTATCGAGCGTGCCGAGTACGCGCTAGCGCTCCGCCTCGGCCGCATCGAGCTGGACGACGAGGCGTCAGAGCGCGCGTCATCCACGCCGGCCGGCAGCGCTCGCCTGTCCAGCCGGCCCTCCATGCACAAGCTTGAGCCGCTGGAGCCGGAGCGCATGTACGGCGGCGCACGCGGCGCGGAGGACGCGTGCTCGGCGCGGCGGCGGCGCGGCGCCAGCGAACCGCGTCGCTCGGCGCGCTGCTTCCCGCTCTGACGTGGCGCGGGCGGCCGGTCGCGCCGCAGCCGCCGCCGCGAGCCCCCGAGTGCCTTCCGGCGCCGTGCGTCCGGCGGCCGCGCCGTGCCGCGCGCCCCGTGCCGGCTCCCGGCGCCTCGTCCGGCCGCCGCTGTCCCTCTGTACATTCGCCCTCCTATAGTTCCCGCCGGTCGCCGGACCCGTAACTGCCAAATTTCTAAATAAATGTAAGTACCTATTAATTATGTCGTCTAGGTACACGTAAGTAGAATAGCGCCGTCTTTTTCGGTAATGTTAAGTAGGCAGTGCCTAAGTCAACTACGTGCGTAGAGCGTAGATTCTAAATCTCGTAGATAGAAATTGTTCCCGGGGCAGCCGCGGGCGCCCCGGTCGCAGGCCACGACTGACACAGGGTCATCGTTTAGATAATTACACTTGAATTAATGCGCCGCCCGCACTGACGTGTGCTGCGTGCGATCTAGTCGCGGGAAGTAGAGCTCATCTAATTAAGCTATGAAATCATTGAATGATTGATCAGGAATATGTGCGACGTGGCTGTGTGTGTACACTTCACATTCATACATCAGTAGAGATAGAACTAAGTACGTAAACTAAAAAAGTGAGATAAGAAACTAAATGTAAGTCAACATCATAGTAAATCAGTGACGTCAGTGCGAGCAGTATGACGTCGCAATTGTAACGAGCGATGTGAATTAGTTATTACATAGTATATAAATATATTACTTTTAGGTGATTTATGTGCTTTTTATATTGAGCTGAAGTGTTTCTCCACATGTGTGGAGCTCCTGGGCACACGTCAACTACCGCAGTTAGACTGAACCTGATACTGTTCTATATAAAAATGTCTCAATATTCAATATGTATTTTGTATTATCGAACCTTACTTTAAAATGTTTTGATGTCGTATTTGTGGATGTTATTCAATGTTTGTCTAGTTTATTCCAATGTGTTAATATTTTGTGTCATTATTATATTACACGTGACGGTATATAAAGTTATAAATTATTATATAACAGATTACGTATAAGCTTGTAATTTGCTAAATATTTCGCAAAGATATGCCGATATTTAATATTTGCAGAATCGTGCTTATAGTTTTATATGTAATATTTCAAATGTGCCAATTCTTCCATAATTATAATTGTGTTGAAGTTTAAACGTATTTTTGGCTCATTAAAGTTATATTATTTTGTCTCATTAAAACCAAAATGGTTTTGTCATAGAATAAAGAGAGGGAAGTAGGTTATCTCCGACCCAATCCGCGATTTAATTGCCTACTGTCTTAGGGTTGTCACGTTTAGCAAAATTTTAATTCAGTGTCTATAAATTGGCAAAGGTCGGAAAGTTGACGACTGTACACGCTTCGTCGGATTCGGTTGTCACCGAACCCGCTAACAAATATTTATAGACTAAGAGCCTCATATTTAAATTATTTGCTTAGTATTTATACATATAGTCATACACAGTTTTTTTGTATTTTTTATTTTGTAATTTATTAGTAGTTTTGTACACATAAAGGACCATATTTATTTTTAATTAATACAAATTTATATAACACAAACATATCTATTAACCCTAAAAATCGTAAAACAACATAAAAATACTGACAACTGCCTCTTTGACTAAATTTATCTGATTCACAAATTGTCAATTAGGTACTTACTTACTTTTAATAACGATTTTATAACTGTAAGTAAGTAGTTACTATACCTACCTACAATAGGTATTCAATGCCGCCAAAACACAGGCGTGTCTTTTCACCGCCAAAAGGAGCCCGTTCACCTTGGCTCCTACTTTTCGGAATGTGTCCTTGGAGTGTTCCGACCGCCTTCAGCTTTTGGGAGTTGAGATTTCCTCGGACCTTAACTTTGGGCGGTTCATTGAGTCCAAGGCTAAGGTGGCTGCCAGGAAACTTGGCGTTATCGCAAAGGTCCGGCAGTACTTCACACCTGGGCAGCTTCTAATGTTATACAAAGCACAGGTCCGTTCGTGTGTGGAGTACTGCAGCCACATTTGGGCTGGTGCTGCCAAGTGTCACCTGGCCACTTTGGATTCAGTGGAGAGACGTGCAAAGAGGCTGATTGGTGACCCTGATCTAACTCGAGTTGGTCTCCAAAGCCTAGAGCACAGGCGTAGAGTAGCCAGCCTTTCGGTGTTCTATAGGATGCATTTCGGGGAGTGTGCGAGGGAATTGCATGATTTAATTCCCCATCTCCGTTCCACCAGCGGACGACCCGTCGTACGGCTGGTTTCCACCCTTACGTTGTTAACACCTCTACGATCCGGACGAAGCGTTTCGCCTCTTCCTTTATACCGCGTACATCGAGGGACTGGAATAATTTGCCAGCGGCGGTGTTTCCGTCGGACTACAATTTGAGTGTCTTCAAGGCTAGAGTGAATAGGCTCTTAATAAACTAGTGCGCTTTACCATCAACGATTGCGTCACTGCTTACCATCAGGCAGGATTGCGGTCAAGCGCTAGTTTATAATATATATATAAAAAAAAAGGTAATCTGAACAGAGACAATCCTGAAATCGATGAATTAAGACACCCAAACAAACAACAATACTTTCTCCTACGATAATCACACATTGTTCTTTAATTTAGCTACGTAGTATTCTGTAATCTGTGATTTAGCGAATGTGCCGAAAAGCCGTGACGCACGAACCTCGTTCCGTGCTAGCCGCGACTAGCGCAGTCATAGGCACTCTCATATTGTGTTTAAGTGTGCGTGCGGCGACGCATAGATACTATGGCGCACACATACAAGCCGCGCGCGGTCCGTTTGTATAAAGATAACGTACTTCCCTCTCTTTATTCTATGGTTTTGTTGAATTTTGACTGTTCATAATTTATTGTTGATAATTTTATCCTTAAAGTTTTTTAGTAAACAAATAATTCTTAAAATGAATGTTATAATTATATTAATATATATTTGGCAAAAACGCTATTCTCCAATTATTAGAGCTAATTAATATAATAAATTATATTTTTGGGCTTCAAGCCCTTGGTCGAACTTAAGGTAATTATTAAGATACTTCCAAATATTTATTTTAGTGGATGTGTATTTGTAGCTCATTTATTATTGTTATCCTTCCATTATTTATGTATTAAATATTTAAAATATACTAAATGTCTAATTATTGAATATTATTTAATAAATTTAAATGGCGATGTCATATGGATGCTTAAATTATTAAAATATACCTACTTAATTGGTTTTTTGTGTGCATCGCAGCGTGATTATCAAATTGCTTGATGAGTCGATTTCTCTTATTTATCACAAGCATTGTTACTAATTATAATATGTTCTAAGCCTTTTGGTGTGAAAATTTTATTATATAAAATTACGTTTATAACGTTATATTTATGCAAAACGTAATGAACGCATGTAACGCACAACCTTTACCCAATCCTAAAACTAATAGGTATTATATAAATTAATAACCCTTTTGACTGCAGACATTTTTATAGTACCATTTTTGAACACGTATACGCTTTTCATGAAACTAGCGGCTAATCTAGAGAAAAATAAATTAACTTCAATAGTTTACAGTAATTCAGGTGTTTTGTAACCATAGAATGTTTACCAGCATAATGTCGCTTTTATAATGTCTTTAACATAGACACGCTTTGCAATACAAAATATTCTGAATATATACAATTTTGATAGACGATAATAACTGTGTTGGCGACTGTACAACGTTTTTAAAAGACATTATTGAGAGTTTTATACGTTTATTGTGAGTTTTATAAGTTTTCCGTACGCACAATAAGTACGCGCTTTGGCGTGTAGATGGGGACACTTTTACCTACTGCATAAGTTTTTTTTTTTGTAATCTTACTATGAGGAAAGTAGAAATTACAGTTTTTCAGGTTCATGCTAGAAGTATAAACTATACCTAGATAAAAGAATAAAAGATGTGTAGATTTTTTGAAGTAAAAACTTTGATCGTTTTTGAGCATTTTTGGGAATGGGGAAAGCTTTGAGTTCGCGTCAGCGTGATCGACCCGACACCATGATCGTTTTTGGTTTTTACTTTTTCTGTATTCTGTGTTTTTAATGATTTTAGTTTTTTTATGTTATTTTTTTAATACTTTTGTATCCTTGGACCCTTTGTACCTACATTAACAAGTTCTTAAAAACGAATAACAAATAATATGACTTATAATCAATATTTATTTGTTAACCCTATATTATCAAATTAGCTACACATTATCGGGCGTATTTTAAATTTAAAACGGCAATATCATGTTGCAGTCACATCTCAGCGACAAACAAATATCAAAGACTAGTCTAAAATGTAGGTAAGCAGATTGGGCAGAGGTCAGACTGTGAACATTCTTAAAAATACGATAATTGCCCTTCAGGTCAGGCAGTCTTGTTGTATACAATATGTAAAGAAAACCCAGGATAAGGATAATAAAGGTTGGGTAAACACATTACCGAATATAATATAAAATTTTACGTTGTCATCATAGTAACAATACTAATAAATTTTGAAATAATTTTTTTTCCCGCGAACGAGTGTTGCACTGCAGGCAGTCTCCGAATGGGAATGCCAATCTTGTAGCATTCTATGCCGCCAAAACACAGGCGTGTCTTTTCACCGCCAATAGGAGCCCGTTCACCTTGGCTCCTACTTTTCGAAATGTGTCCTTGGAGTGTTCCGACCGCCTTCAGCTTTTGGGAGTTGAGATTTCCTCGAACCTTAACTTTGGGCGGTTCATTGAGCCCAAGGCCAAGGTGGCTGCCAGGAAACTTGGCGTTATCGCAAAGGTCCGGTAGTACTTCACACCTGGGCAGCTTCTAATGTTATGCAAAGCACAGGTCCGTTCGTGTGTGGAGTACTGCAGCCACATTTGGGCTGGTGCTGCCAAGTGTCACCTGATGGCCACTTTGCATTCAGTGGAGAGTCGTGCAAAGAGGCTGATTGGTGAGCCTGATCTAACTCGAGTTGGTCTCCAAAGCCTAGAGCACAGGCGTAGAGTAGCCAGCCTTTCGGTGTTCTATATGATGCATTTCGGGGAGTGTGCGAGGGAATTGCATGATTTAATTCCCCCATCTCCGTTCCACCAGCGGACGACCCGTCGTACGGCTGGTTTCCACCCTTACGTTGTTAACACCACTACGATCCGGACGAAGCGTTTCGCCTCCTTTATACCGCGTACATCGAGGGACTGGAACAATTTGCCAGCGGCGGTGTTTCCGTCGGACTACAATTTGAGTGTCTTCAAGGCTAGAGTGAATAGGCTCTTAATAAACTAGTGCGCTTTACGATCTACGATTGCGTCACTGCTTGCCATCAGGCAGGATTGCGGTCAAGCGCTGGTTTATAATATGTAAAAAAAAAAAAAAATAATTTCAACTCCCCCGAAAATTTGGTAATTAAAAAAAAAATTGACAACACCATTTTGACGGTATTATTATAAGCGATGCAACCACGTGCCGCGTGCCCTGCCCCCCGTCGCCCGCGGAAGGGTTGCCTACCGCACATGTAATAAGTTACCTCTTTTTGCGAAATAATATTTATGTTTTTAAGGGGTTTTTTTTTAAGTTTAGCCCGGATACGAAGCCATTCGTTAGTAGAATCAGTTATCGATACCTAACAATACCTTCACGGTACGGACAGGGTTTTCTTTACATAATTATTGTATAATCATCATCATCATCATTTCAGCCGAAAGACGTCCATTGCTGGACATAGGCCTCCCCCAATGTTCTCCACGACGACTGGTCCTGCGCCTCCCGCATCCAGCGGTTTCCCGCGACCTTCACCAGGTCGTCGATCCACCTTGCCGGGGGCCTACCCACGCTGCGTCTTCCGGTGCGTGGTCGCCAATCGAGAACCCGTCGGCCCCATCGGTATCGGTCCCACGGGCCACTTTAGTGTTGCAATTCTTCGGGATATGTCGGGTACTCTCGTTCTCCTGTGGACCTACCAAACAAAATTCATAAACTTAAGTTTGGGTCAAAACGCTCCATTGGCCACGAGGGAATCCGGGAAAGCAAAGAAAATTTATATTATACGTCATTTGGCAAAAAATAAATAAAGCTCCCAAATCACAGGGATTTATTTAAACTTCAGACCAAATTTTGATCAGTACCCTAATTGCGTAACACAGTATTCCTATCAGTTGGAATAATTTTGAAGCTTATTGCTATTCCATTGCTCCCTATGTTCGAAAATGTGTCTGACAACGTAAATAACGCAATGAATGTTGTTGAACTGTCAAAATGAAACCCATTGCTACTGATAATTTGGTACGCAATTACCCTACAGCTCAAATAAAGTTTTATGACTGAAACGATCTTCTTTTTTACATTCAAATCAACTTTCCTAATAAAATTGTCAGATCAATTAAATTCAATATTGTTATTTCTGCCTTCCTCTACATATTTCTGTTATATATATATGGTTTATTTATTTCCTAGAGACGTAGATATGGTGTTGTAAATGCTTTATTGTAAGTTAAAATTTCATGTGGACCATATTCGATGTTTTTTTAGTAATAGTGATGTATTAACATGTAACAACTTTCTTTATAATTAAGTGAAAAAACTTTGAATATAATGACGTCTCGCCACACCGACCATCTTTATGTAAATAAATTAGAAAAAAAAACTAATTAATGTAGTCGGAAAGTACCTACTTATACCAAATTATGAATACTGTATACCATATACATATTAATGAATTTGATTATATATTATATATTAGGAAGAAGATGAAAATTGTAAACTATTACATAATTTATATAGAAACATTGTGATTTCAAATTTTCAACTTCCAAATTATTGTAAAATAACTTATTGAAATATTGTTGTCATAAATGTTATTTGAAAAGGTAATTTTAAAATTTATACATGGAACTTAATGGGAAATATATTTATTTGTTGTATAAAATCATTTGTTTTATTTTATTTCCTATGGTTATAAAATTATGAATATAAACCAATCTGGCAAGTACCAATGTAACTTTTTTAAGTTACCTGTGTGTACTTTCTAAGTAGGTAGTTATATTTTGGACACCAAGAACTGATTAAAAGGTGAAGGAAAACATCTTGAGGAAACCTGGAACTTTAAGTCTGAAATCGTCAGCCCGTATTCAGTAAGCGTTATGTATGTCATAGTTGAAGTTTTTTACATAAAGCAACGATTAAAAAATATGCATACAATACAGTACGTTTTGTTTCCGCGTCATTTCATTATCTAAATTTGTTATTATTTAATTAAAACTTAATGAAGTGACATGTCCGGTTAACGCCAGTTAATTTGTGAAACAAAAACATAATCACGACTGCACGAGCGAGACCACGGAAATGTTAATAGGAAAAATGATACATAATGTCAGCCTGTAAGGTCAGAGGCCTTCTCTGGCCTTCTCTCGGTTGAGAGGGAGCGGGCCGTAATCTACAACGCGGGCCCAGTGCGGGTTGAAAAATATGTTATCGTGTCATAACTAGAAGAGAAGACATACTGTACCAATCCCATCGGGATAAGCAAAAATTACGAACAAAGTTTTATCGGATGAATAGGGAAGGTCGAGCTAAGTTAATTGTAGATATAAAGTTATCATAGTTCGTGGTCCCTACGGCACACACGAAATTAGATATTTCCTTCATTCAGACCATTTCATGTTATAATTTGGTTAGGCAATTTAGTAGCTACACACTCGTAAGCTAAACTTAGGCCGCGATCCCATTGACGCGGAGCGGGACGGAAAGGAGCATAGTGGTGCACGAATTGATCAATCAAAGCTCGAAATCTCCACTCCGTTTCAATAGAACAGCACGCGCGGTGAAGCAGAGCTGAGGTGATATTCATAATAAAAATACAGCGAGGCGATGCGGTAGGCGGGGGACAACGAGCATTGGGGTGCAGAACGGACAACAGCGGGGCGGTGCGGAGTAGAGCTATGCGTGACTCGTACGCACACGTCATTAGGTGCATACGTATCAAAACGGAAGAGAAGTTCAAAAGTATGCTCCGCTCCTCTCCATTCCGCTCCGCTTCAGTGAAAACACTGACCACTTTTCACCGGTCTTCACCGCTCCTCTTCGCATCAGTGGAAACGCGGCCTTACGAGTGTTATGAAAAAGCTTGGAAATATTTTATCTGTTCCACGTTATAGGTTTGGTTTCCTTGACCATTGTTAGCGGTGCCTACAACGCAACATGCGAACAACGCGTCATACTGACGTCACACGAATTCTACATCTCGCAACCAGAGTTTACCGTGCAACTAGCATATATACAAGCTTGCGACATCAACCAGCGGGCAAGTGGCCCGCCAGATAACTAGTCTGGTCGGAGGATCCTCCCTTTTCTATGGAGGATGAATGAGCTTTACACGCTGCTCCTCATACCTCCACATTGGTAACCCCGTCGAACCGAATCAACCCGATTCCGACCCGATCCCAAACCGATTCCGACCCGATCCCGAACCGATCTCGACCCGAATCCGACCCGATCTCGACCCGATTCCGACCCGATCCCGAACCGATCTCGACCCGATTCCGAACCGATCCCAAACCGATCTCGACCCGATCCCTGTTCGATCTCGACGAAAAAATCGAAACCCTCAGACGGAGGGGAGTAATGTAGCGGTGCATACAACGCAACATGCGAACAACGGGTCATACTGACGTCACACGAATTCTACATCTCGCAATCAGAGTTTACCGTGCAACTAGCATATACAATATGTAAAGAAAACCCTGTCCGACCCATAAGGATAATAAAGGTTAGGTAAACAGTGTAAATATAGTATAAAATTTTACATAATCATCATAGAAACAATACTAATGAATTTTGAAATAATCCTTTTTTCCCGGGAATTAATTCCAATTTCTCCGAAATTTGGTAATTTTTAAAAAAGTGACAAAACAAAAAAAGTGACACCGGTATTATTATAAGCAAATAGCGACGCGACCACGTCACAGGTGCCGCGTGCCCTGCCCCGCCCCGCCGCCCGCTGAAGGGGTTGCGTACCGCACATGTATTAAGTTATCTTTTTTTGCGAAATAATATTTATTTTTTTAGGGGGATTTTTTTTTAAGTTTAGCCTGTCTTTGTGGGCATTAGTAGAATCAGTTATCGATACCTAACAATACCTTCACGGATCGGACCGGGTTTTCAGGGGACATCAACCGGCGGGCAAGTGGCCCGCCAGACAACTAGTCTGGTCGGAGGATCCTCCCTTTTCTATGGAAGATGAGTGAGCTTTACACGCTGCTCCTCATACCTCCACACCATTGTTCATGGCATCTGTCGGCTGTTATTCAACCAACCTACCTCCTACGAAGCTGATGTGGCCTCTTGGTCTGTTGAGAACATCTGCGTAGGATCTTGATCCTGAGAGTGTCTGGCATAATTTGGGTGGCGCCTGTGAATGGAAAGAGCACGTCATGCACATGAGTTGCATTAGCTTTTATGCAAGCTGCCGCACCAGGGACTCTGCATTAGTAGACATATGTCTGGAAGCGTTTGCTTAGTGAGGTGTGTCCCGTAATATTTAGGCCTCTGCCTCGAATCTTGCGGACAGCGAGGCGGCGGCGGCGGTGGCGAGTGAGCGGCAGGATCTTATGCATAAAATCAAACGGACCGGTTCTCGAAAACAGCGGCGCGGCGGAGGGGCGATGGCGGCCACCGAGCAGTGTACTTCTCTACCTCTAATCTTGCGGGGAGCGGGCAGGCAGCGAGCGGTGGGTGTAATCAAGCGGTGATCGAGCATTAGGAATGATTTGAATCAAAAAGATGTTGCCGCCATTATTCAGACATTTCTTTCACGAATAAAAACAAATATCTCGTCGACACAATCGTGAACACAACACTACGCGGCTATAGTGACACGCGATCTGCCCGCTAATTTCTAGAACGGGTCTTCGGTGCCCGCCCCGCTGCCGCGCCGCCGCCGTCACCGCCTTGCTGCACACAAGATTCGAGGCAGAGGCCTTAATCTGTTCAGTATATTCTTGAAGTAATTTAGTGTGGGGGCCGTCACTGGAAGCCTAAGCCATGTTGTTACTACTTAACTAGACAAGAATTGCTTCAGGGGCTATTCTTTGATGAATTTTCACATTGTTAATTTTTTTAATACTTCCTTATTATCACCGATTTCAATATTTAAAATCATAGTACGGAAAGCCTATAGGATGTGAGGTTAGCTGAAACTGGAAATGTATTTTTTTTTTTATTAGTTATAAACTAGCGCTTCACCGCAATCCCGCCTGATGGTAAGCAGTGATGCGATCGTTGATGGTAAAGCGCGCTAGTTTATTAAGAGACTATTCACTCTAGCCTTGAAACACTCAAATTGTAGTGTAACGGACACACCGTCGCTGGCAAATTGTTCCAGTCCCTCGATGTACGCGGTATAAAAGAGGAAGCGAAACGCTTCGTCCCGATCGCATCGTAAGGGTGGAAACTCGCCGTACGACGGGTCGTCCGATGGTGGAACGGAGATGGGGGAATTAAATCATGCAATTCCCTTGCACACTCACCAGAAAGCAACCTATAGAAGACCGATAGGCTGGCTACTCTACGCCTGTGCTCCAAGCTTAAATGGCGTATATCTCGAAATGTCGCCGAGCATCAAGCGTGATTTTACCAGCGAAAAGCGAGCGTCGTGGATTCTGTTTCCTCTTCAATAATTCTTTTCATTGCGACACACAAGTACTGGCCGGTGTGTGAACAGTCAGCGATAACACGTGACCTACAATAGTTTGTAAGTTTCTTGAGCGAGAAAATCGATGCGACAAATGATAGCTATCGCTTTGTCGAGAACGTTAGCGTCGGGCGAGATAGCACCCCAATTACGTAACAATATACTATCAATAACAATCTGATTCATTTCGAAGTATATTGCTAATATAATGCTTCATATTTTCGTAACAATGGTCTGGTCAACAACATAAATAACGCAATGTTGGTTGAACAATCAAAATTAAAGGTATAGCTAGGTACTGTTAGTGTTTTTTGGGTAATTATCCCGTAGGATCATATTAGGTTTACGGCACGTGGATTCAATTATTACTTTTTGCTTTCTTTAATTTGTAAAACGAAGTTTCCTTTTTTATAAACGACTCATCACCTTTTTATCGTCCCAGTGCTGGGCACAGGTCTCCTCTCATACAGAGAAAGATTGAGCGTAATCACCACGCGTGCTCAATGCGGGTTGGCGATTTCAGACTCAATGTACAGGTTTCCTCAAGATGTTTTCCTGCACCTTGTAAACAGACATGGGTGTCCAAGAAATACTTAGAAAGTAGGTACATATAACTTAAAAAAGTTACATCGGTACTTGCCTGACCTGGAATCAAACCCGCACACTCATACTTGAGGGGCTGGTGTTTTAACCACTAGGCCACCATGACCACCTAAAAACGATTCAAAAGTAAACAATTCAATTAATGCTAATGAAGAAACCAGATTCTAAAATACTAACATACAGTCAAGAACGCGAGTATTGCTATAAAACCGTTTTAATTACCAGTAATTTCACAACGTAAACCAACTCGCGACACTCCGTACTCCAATTAGTGAGTTAATTTCTTGAGGTTGACGCGACGACACCGTGTTTACGGAGATGTATGACAAATAAAATTAAGAGGGAAGAATGGGGACATTTTATTGTAGGTTTAAATGGGGATTTTGGTGTATTTAAGTTGATATACATATTATGTTGATATCAGAAATGAGGAGATCCACAGAAGAGAAAAAATCACTGGCATATCTCTTCGAGTCCCAAAAATTAAGTCGCAGTGGGCGGGGCACATTGCTCGTAGAACCGATGGCCGATGGGGCAGTAAATTACTACCTACGCTGAGTCTTCCGGTACGTGGCCGCTACTCCAGAACCTTTTATTGGAGTACGTGGCCGCCACTCCAAAAAAAAGGTTCTGGAGTGACGGGCACTTATCGAAAGAAGCAGCGTAGCGAGGCCCCCATCAAGGTGGACCGATGAACTGGTGAAGGTCGCGGAAAACCGGTGGATGCGAGTAACAGAAGACCGGTCATCGTGGAAATCCTTGGGGGAGGCCTTTGTCCAGCAGTGGATCTCTATAGGCTGAAGATATGGCAAAAAAATGTCAAGCTTGTGGGAAAATTTACCACATATAGGGATTTTATTTTTATAAATTATAATTTTTTCATTTATATAAATTTATGGCTAAATAATGACAACCGAACATGTCGATCGATCAGGTAAAGCTACGCTTGCTGCGGCTTTTCTGTGGATGGGTGAAAGCACGTGCAATCGTTGGATCCGGCTGTCATTCGTGAATCTTTTAGAGCTATTACGGGTAGCCAGAACTCCCAAAAGTCCAACAGATTTTTTTTTTTTTTATAAATTATAAACTAGCGCTTGACCGCAATCCCGCCTGATGGGAAACAGTGACGCAATCGTTGATGTTAAAGCGCACTAGTTTATTAAGAGCCTATTCACTCTAACCTTGAAGACACTCAAATTGTAGTCCGACGGAAACACCGCCGCTGGCAAATTGTTCCAGTCCCGCGATGTACGCGGTATAGGAGGAGGCGAAACGCTTAGTCCGGATCGTAGTGGTGTTAACAACGTAAGGGTGGAAACTAGCCGTACGACGGGTCGTCCGATGATGGAACGGAGACGGGGGAATTAAATCATGCAATTCCCTCGCACACTCCCCAAAATGCATCCTGTAGAACACCGAAAGGCTGGCTACTGGTCTTAGCAAGCAGTAGGTATTGTATCACCAAGTAACTGATTATTACACATCAACATCAGCCTCTACTTGTCCACTGCTGGACATAGGCCTCCTTCATGGCACGCCAACAAGCTCGATCCTGAGCAGTTCTCCGCCAGCCACTACCAGCCACCTTTTTGATGTCGTCGCTCCATTTCGCCCAAGGGCGTCCTACGCTACGTGGTTATTACACGATTTACAGTAATTACTAGCATTTACGTATTATTGTTCATTATATGTTTACATTTTATAGTGATGAATAATTTTGTATATTAGAATTGTGTGTGCACTGTAATATGAAACATTACGACATTATTCATAATGTGCTTAAACGAGACAATTACATACGCACGTATGTAATTTGCTCGTTTCTTTTTATTTGGAAAACGGTTGAAGATAATTATTATATTAGTCAATTTAGTCGTAACAACCATTGCAACCATTGTATGGTTTTTATTGTGTTGATTGTTTTTGTTCGATATTTGTTTGGTGTACAATAAAGAATATATAATTAAATTAATATAATAAATAACAAAACACAAGACGACGAAAAATGCGCAGAATCTATTTTTTTATCCATATATATTACTAATATTATAAATGCTGTTACGCTTTCCCGCTTAAACCTCGCTAAATTTGGCACAGACAATCTTTAGACCCTGAAAAAGAACATAGGCTACCTTTTATCCTGGAAAAATTTGATGTGCCCGAGGGAAATCCAAAAAGCGCGGTATTACCGAACTCCATGCGGGCGAAGCCGCAGGCGGAAAGCTAATTGCTTTTTTTTTATTGTTTTTATCCCGCCTGATGTTAAGCAGCGATGCAATCGTTGATAGTAAAGCGAGCAAGTTTATTAAGAGCCTATTCAAAAGGCAAGCTATTTCAAAGGAAAATTGTTCAGTCCCTCGATGTATCGCTTAGGTTGTTTTTAGCCGGTAAGAATCCGACACACCCGTCCGCGTTCCTGAGCGGAGGATAGTCCATTAGGATTTTTCCACCATCGGAAAAATTGGCGGTAGTGCTCAACATGAAGGTCTTCGATTCAGACAAAATGTAATATAGGTTTTTCCAAAATGAACTTCTCAACAGCAGCACGCAGTTTGGATTTGTGAACGGTTAATGACAATATCCTAGCGCCCATGGGACTCTTATCATAACTGAAAAAATGGGTTCACTAAAGTACAGCTCTGTCAAACCGCTCAAGATTACAGTCGTGATTTATGGCATTCATTTTGGTATATTCAATTTAAACATACCTACACCCAGACTTATATATACCCAATATACGATACGCAGCTCTAATCCGATATGGATGACACTAACGTTTTTGTCACTATGCCGGCTGCGGTCCGTTTGCCTTATCCGCCATAACATGACTATCATAAATCAAACCTCGAACATAGAACTGGCCGTATTTCCATTTGATTCTGCATGCTATGGGACATATTTTGGACTTACAGTTGCTTGAATATATTACCTACTGATAGTGCTAACCTGTATTAACGCACAGCTGGCAAAGACACATGACTTTCAGATACTTCGATCCAAATCAAAAGTGGAATACTAATCGATTACTTGATTAATGAAGATGATTGCTGTGCCCGACAGGGTGGGTCCATAATTGATTCTATACTTTAATATACGAACTATTATGTAACATTATGGAATGCGATAAAGTATTGAGTTTCTGCAGCTCCTCCCGCCATCTTCTACGCCGCCTACTGTGTCAAGACTCCTCATTTTCACTCGTCACAGCTCGTTGGGCATACACTTACATAGTCAATCTTTAATTAAGTATCAATTTGAACCACTTTGAAGCATTTTGCTTAACTATTGCTTTATATGTTCCAAAAATGTGTCTGCTCAACAACGTAAATAAGGTAATGAATGTTGTTGAATTCACAAAATGAAATCCATTGCTTCTGATAGTGTGTTACCCAAATCCTCCGCTGGCTGCTGCGCTGGCAGCTGATATCAACCTAGCGCATCCATTTCCCATCTATTTTGGTGTGGAGGTATGAGGAGCAGCGTGTAAAGCTCATTCATCCTCTATAGAAAAGGGAGGATCTTCCAACCAGACTGGGATTGTCTGGCGGGCCACTTTGCGCGCCGGTTGATGTCGTGAACTATATTAATAATAATAATAACTATGAGTGCTAGTTGCACAGAAAACTCTGATTGCGAGATGCAGGATTCACGTGAAGATCGGGTCGAGATCGGTATGGTTCGTCGATCGGACCGGGATCGGTTTGGGAACGTCGGGATCAATTAGAGATCGATACGGTTCGTCGTAATTAATTAGGAATCAGTTTAGTTCGTGGTAATCAATTAGGGATCACATCAGGGTCACCAGTGCTCATTCATCTTCAATAGAAAAGGGAGGATCCTCCGACCAGACTGGGATTGTCTGGCGGGCCGTTGCGTGCTAGTTGCACAGAAAACTCTTATTGCGAGTTGCAGTATTGTATGACGTCAGTATAACATATTGTTCGCATGTTGCGTTGTAGGCAACGCTACACTGGGATCCGCCTTCCAGTCTAATCAGAATCACCTTTATACCAATATTGTATATGGAGATGCCTGGTAATCTTATGAAAATAAGACAACACATCAGACGGAATCCAGGCTGGCCACCGACATGATGATGAGACCAAAACCTTTTTTTTTATTAATTGTAATGGATAACGCATATACATATCAAACCACATAAAATGTTGTCAAAAAATTAATCAAAAAATGTGAAACAAAAATTTAAACCTTTTACTAAATGCATTACGACAGTAATTCGCTTGACTCAATTAAGCTACTGTGCCGTATATTTTATGGGTTACTCTCCCGGGCAGGCATTTAGTATGTTTTGCAGAGTAATGTAGTTTGCGAGCGACACTTTGCATTAGTGCACTATGGTATATGACAGTCTGTGATGCGTTTGTTATTATGAAACAGTTTCAGTTTTGGAAAGGAAATTTATATCATTAATAAATAGTAAATAAATAAATATATACGGACAAACCAGACAGATTGAGCTAGCCCCAAAGTAAGTTCGAGACTTGTGTTATGGGATACTAACTCAACGATACTATATTTATTTCATCATACACCCAATTCACAAAAGTGGGAGTAAAAAACTTGTTAATAATTATCGACCTATTGCAGTATTACCTTCTATTTCTAAAATTCTAGAACGCCTAATCAACAAAAGACTTGTGACTTACATGGAAGATAAAAAGCTTTTTTCTCCCAACCAATTCGGCTTTAGGCGCAATAAATCTACTAACAGTGCTGTAATTGAGCTAATTGATCATGTTACGAAAAATCTTGACAAGGAAAAGAAAGTATTATCAATTTTTTTGGACCTAAAAAAGGCATTCGATACGGTTTCGACTTCTGACTTAATAATAAAGTTAGAGGAACTCGGTATTCGTGGCCACTCACTTAACATTTTTAGGGACTACCTTCAAAACAGAGCTCAGTGTGTAAAATTACAAAATTACCTCAGTAAAGAGGAACCAATGACATTCGGCGTTCCCCAAGGCAGTGTGCTTGGCCCCGCCTTGTTTCTTATTTACGTCAATCAACTCTGTAATTTGAGTCTGGAGAGTGGAAGAATCGTGGCGTTTGCTGATGATACCGTTCTTACCTTCTCGGGTGACACTTGGGATGACACCTTTGATTCTGCACAAAAAGGGCTAAATCGTGTTCTGCAATGGCTCAACAGACACATTCTCACAATCAATACCGACAAAACTAAAATTCTTACGTACAGCTTACGAAATTCGACTCAACCTCCAAATTCATACGCTTTGATAGCGCACTCATGTTTACTGTCTGGCACTGCGACATGTACATGCCCAGAATTAGAACGTTGTCGAACCATCAAATATCTAGGTGTGATTCTTGATGATGGTCTGGGCTTTGCGCCTCATATAGAACTACTGACCAAAAGAATCAGAAAGCTGATTTTTGTCTTTAGTAGTCTTCGCCACATCGCAGAACCTCATATTATTAGGTGTACATATTTTGCTCTCTGTCAGTCTCTCTTAACTTACTGTATATGCACTTGGGGTGGTGCACCCAAAACGGTACTTTTGAAGCTCGAACGAGCTCAGAGAGCCGTTCTGAAAATTAGTACCTTTCGGTCCATCCTCTTCCCAACTGAAGAGCTATATAGGAGCTGTAAAGTCCTTACAGTCAGACAATTATTTGTACTGCATGTACTACTATATCAGCATCAAAGAACCTCTTATGAAATAATCACCACAAGACGCATAGACAAGGTTTGCCAACCCTTCCGCTGCAAGTACTCTTTTACAAGAAGATTTCCCTGTTTCCAAGGCCCTCACCTATACAATAGTCTTAACAAAATTCTGAACTTTTTCTCACTCCCTATAATGTCTTTTAAAAAGAAAATTAATACTTGGCTGCAAACGCTTAATTACAACAAAACTGAAAGTTTATTGTTGACTCAATACAGCTCCCGTTAAACTTCATTCTATCATCATCACTCAAACATCGACACGAACATACCCTCGTTTGCTGTATAATCTTTTAAATTACATAATTATTTATTTTGTGTTTTCATTTTTGCATCTTCAATTTTCTGTCATCCCTTAGTCTTTGTCATCTATTACTATTACTAGTATACGTTTGGATTAGTTGTGACACGACCGTGTAGTCAGGAGGCCTGGAGACCTGTAACACAGGTTGTCCTAGTACAGGCTCCAGTTTCCACTACATCGTTATATCATATATGTATACTTAATTTTGTGTTAAACTTATGTTTAATTATGTGGTGGAAAAAAATAAACGTTTATATTTAAAATAGATACATATACAATATGTAAAGAAAACCCTGTCCGACCCATAAGGATAATAAAGGTTAGGTAAACACTTGACCAAATATAATATAAAATTTTACATAATCATCACAGTAACAATAATAATGAATTTTGAAATAATCTTTTTTTCCCGGGTATTAATTCCAATTTCCCCGAAATTTGGTAATTTTTAAAAAACTGATAACACCATTTGTGACGGAGCGAATAGCGATGCGACCACGTGCCGCATGCCCCGCCCCCCTTCACCCGCGCATACATGCGCGGTGAAGGGGGGCGGGGCTATCGGGTTGCCTACCGCACATGCATTAAGTTACCTCGCTTTTTCGAAATAACATTTATTTTTTTTGGGGGATTTTTTTTAAAGTTTAGCCCGGCTTTGTAGGCATTATTAGAATCAGTTAACGATACCTAACAATACCTTCACGGATCGGCCAGGGTTTTCTTTACATATTGTATATATAAATATCCAAGACCCAGGCCAATCAGAAAAAGATCGTTTTCCATCAGTTCCTGGCCAGGGATCGAACCCGGGGCCTCCACGTCGCACGACATTGTTCAGTTATTGTATTTATTTATTCCGAAAATAAGAAAGACAGTACTTGTTTTTGCAGTACTTTTTTTTTTCAACTGTCCAAACGGCTTGTTGACACTTCTCGTGACCCAAGGGCTGGCTTTTACCTTGGCCAGCGGCTAAGTATTGCCATTCAACGCGGCAATGCTGCCAGTCTCTTGGGTACATTACCAGTCGACAGCGATGACGAGGAATTTTTTGATGCTGTATTGTAATTTAATAATAGTTTTATTTAGGGTAATAGCTTTATTTAGTAATTTGTATTTATTTAGTTTTATAAGTTTGTATATATATGTTCCCATTACCACAATAAATAATTCCCATTTTGTTCAGTATTACAAATCAAAATTACGAAAATAATTTTTGCAGTAAATACGAATTCGAGAAAGAGCAGGCTTTGCCTAAACATTTTGGAGTTGGATTATATGTAGTCTAACCGACGGATTGGGTGGCTATCTGGCTTCCATAACCCAGACAATACATTATATTATGAAGTCCTATGGTTTAGTAAAACTGATTGTCAGACTTTCGGGCTTCTGATACACATTGGGACACTGACTTGTGTCAGTGGAATGAACAAGCATGCAACATGCAGCAGGCATGCAGCAAGCATGCAGAAAGAATGCAATATGCAGCAGGCATGCAGCATGCAAGCATGCAACATGCAGCAAGCATGCAACATGCAGCAAACATGCAACATGCAGCTGGCATGGCTTCTGTCACGGCTCCAGGGCTGCGGGGCTCCGGCGGTCCTACGCGAGCCTCGCTCCTCCGCGCCTTCGCGGGTTTAGATTACACTCCAGGGGTAGGGCAGACAAGATTACGTGAAGTCGGTTTTGCAGCGATTCATTTCTGTCACTAACTTTTGTACAACTGCAAATCTTTTCCGAATGACCGCCGAAATCAATGACTTAACGTGTTTTTTTTTCTTTTCCACACCCCGCCGCAATCCCGCCTGATGGTAAGCAGTAATGCAATCGTTGATGTTAAAGCGCGCTAATTTATTAAGAGACTATTCACTCTAGCTTTGAAGACACTTAAATTGTAGTCCGACGGAAACGACGCCGCGGGCAAATTGTTCCAGTCCCTCGATGTACGCGGTATAAAAGACGAGGCGACGGATTCTTGATTGGTATAGACGGTCATCCATCCATTAGGTTATGCTTGACGCGGTTACTCTCCCCTGCGACTATTATTAGTTAGCCATAATCACGAGAAAAAACGCAAACAACAACAGTATAGCTCTTATAGATTCGGAAAAAAATGGCTGTGACATACGGACGGACAGACGGACAGACAGACATGACGAATCTATAAAGGTTCCGTTTTTTGCCATTTGGCTACGGAACCCTAAAAAGAAAGTTTGGGAGAAAATTTGCGTCCCTTCAACGAAAACGGCCATCACTCGGTAGAATGGACTCTACGAAAGACAGAACCCCAGGTCTGGTTAGCAGCATATCAGCTGTATATCTTCTTCTTCTTCTCCTCAGCCTCAAGAGGTCCACTGCTGGACAAAGGCCTCCCCAAGGCTTTCATTCCATTTGAGGGGTTTGCCATAATCTATATAAAATCATAATAAAAGGCGGGTTGGGGATCGCAGTAATTTGATATTCCACAGGAGTTGTGCTGCTGCCCACTTCCCTGGTGAGAGTTCCCTTAGTCGCCTCTTAAGACACCCATGGGAGGATATAGGTTAGTACTATTCTAAGCCCGGTACCACACGGGACTGCCTGGTACCACACGGGACAGCCCGGTACCACTCAGCTGTATCATCATCATCATCATCTCAGCGTTAATCCCAGTCGCATCCGCAGCTTTTTTCAGCTTTGGAGTCTGGGGTCCGCTTTACCAGTCTAACTGCTGATTTTGGCTAAACTTCGATATTTTCCGTGAAGCGACTGCCGTCTGACCTCCACAACCCGAAGGGGATATCTAAGCATTGCAGTTAGACCAACTGTTAGACTTTTGAGGGATCCAACAACCCGTAACGACTGCCACTAGATGTTCGTATGGCAACCGGGACCAACGGCTTAACGTGCTTTCCAAGGCACGACCAGACCAGAGCAAATATTCATATTCATGCATACAAATATTTGCGCTGTGCGGGGATCGAACCCGCGCCTCCTTGCGCAACGGCCGCGTTCGCTACCGCTACGCCATGGAGGCTGTCAACCACTCAGTTATATATAGCAGCATAAATTCTAATCTCCTTTGCTTACTTTTTTTTTTATTTGGCATCTCGTAGTTGACCTAGAGAGGTCGTGACTACTTAACCGGACTATCCTGTGGCTGCCTTAAATGAATTTAAAGCCTCCAGCCAGGGCAACTAAAACTAAGCGACTACACGCTAAGGACACCCCCTGTGGGGTACGAACCTCGGCTTAGGGCGTCGCTAGAGAGAACAGCGAGGGACGGCTGGATCGAATTTTATTTTAATTCGGTTTGATGACCGCGGCATTTCCTAGTACTAGCTCTGAGAAGAAACGTCCGAAACAAACTCAGAGGTCATATTTGAAAATTTATATTTACTGGGTCAGCTGCGGCGCGGGCTGACCTTCATCGGACAAGGGACGGGGGAGGGGACTACTACGTTGAACGCGTAGCGATGGACCTCGGCGGGGAGGTCGGTCGGTAGGTCGGTCTTTTTTTGTGTATTGCGCTGGTGGCCCTATTGGCCTCTTAGAGGAGGATTATGGGGTCATCGGGGTCTGTGAGGACATGCCGTGGACGGCGAAGCTTGGAGATGGTGGAGGGGGTATAGTTAGCAGCCGCTGCTATCAGGGGATTGCGGTGCTTGGCGGCAGTGTCAAAGAAGCGTTTGGAAAGACGTTTCATGAACTGCTGGATGGTGGGGATTTTGAGATCAAGATGGAGGATCTCATTACGGACGAACCAAGGGGCATTTGTGGCTTTACGGAGGAAACGGTTTTGGACTACTTGCATCCTATGGATATGACGCGGCTTGGCATGTGCGAAGACTGGACAAGCGTATGTCATAATCGGGCGTACGCATGCTGTGTACAAGCGCAATTTGCACTTGAGTGACAGTTTGCTACGCGAGTTGAGGACGGGGTGCAGTCGACCCAGAGCGAAGGCGGCGCGAGAGCGGACCGTCTTAATGTGCTCTGAAAAGTTGAGGTTGCGGTCGAGAATCACACCTAGGTATTTGGCTTGCTTCTCCCAAGGGATCGGCTTGCCAGCCATGGTGATGGGTCGTGGAGGGGTGACATTGAGTCGCGGTCTCGTGTAGAGTACCGCTTGGCTTTTTTGAGGGTTGACTTCGATCCTCCATTTCTTAAACCAGTCAGCGAGCTTGTTGACCGCGGATTGAAGATTGCTTACCTTACCATCATGTATCAAAAAGGTGTGTTCATTATGTCAAGGTGTGATTCAGACATATGACCTCACTAGGGTCGCCATTCAAGAGTCTTTCTGCCCCATCGGCCATCGGCTATAAAAGCTATGTGCCCCGCCCACTGCCACTTCAGACAGCTAATCAGCTGGGCTATGTTGGCGACTTTAGTTCTTCTACGGATCTCCTCATTCCTAATTCGATCACGTACAGAAACACCTAGCATAGCCCTCTCCATAGCTCTTTGTGCGACCTTCAGCTTTCTCATGAGGCACACAGTGAGGGACCATGTTGCTGATCCATATGTCATCACCGGTAACACCGGTGATCCTTAACCAGTTCAAATATACATACATATTGATTGCATGAAGTATGTGGTTTACAGGGAAATCGATATTTTACCTAGATTAGGGTAGGGGGGTCTGTCGCCCCCCAAACATCAGGACCCGAGGTGGCGGCGCGAAGTGTTCCACGCGCGCTACTCTTAGACGTCACGGGGGGAGTCCTACACCTCACTCCCCCCCTTGACCCGAGGAGGCCTACGGTGGTGGGTCAGCACCAATCGGGGGTTGCGGAAGCAGTATTAGTTCTCGCAGCCCCCGGTGTAGGTGTGAGAAGGAACAACCGGGTGGTTTTTAGTCAGTAAGAGTCTGACAGACCCCGTCGCCCGCCCCAGGGCGGCGGACATCCATGAGGATTTTCCACCCGGAAAAAAAAAAGGGTAACACTAGCCTGGTGTATGTAATTTTTATGGTAAAAAAAAACACACAAATCTTAAAAGAAAAAAAAAACACTTAAACATAAATCTTACATATAAATCTTTTAAAGTAAATAGTCTAAATAGTAGAGAAAAGTGACAAAAAAAAGGTTCTATATTCTTATGGGAAATAACAGCCTGAGCATTTTTTTCTGTTACAGCGATAATTCACAATTAACCCTGCTGCAATAGATTATTCCAAAAAATATTTTTTATAAAAGGTTAGATTAAGCATTTAAAAATTCCGACTCTTTATTGAATTCATTTTTAAGTATAAACTTTTTGTAAAAAAATATGATGTACGGTATTTTCAAAACTTCTTTCCATCTTTTAAGCTGCCATTAGGTACTAATTTCTCAAGTTAACTGAACTTCAGCGGGAGTTAGAAAGGCACATACACAATACAGCTTTTTACTCTACCGACTTTCAGTCCACGTAGTATATAATCTATTAATTTGAATTAGACACCCAACGTTACTCCAAATGGTTTTGAAATAGGATTGTCAGCTCAGCAATGCATACTAGATTTTCCTGATGGCTGATGAATAAAAATGTAGGAAATATGTTTTTGTGTTTCTGTTTATTCAGCCAAACTTATACTACCTAATATATATGACAATTAAAAACATGACAACGTATAAAAATACAAAAAAAGAACAATAGAAAAATATAAATAACAAGAAGGTCTTTTCATGAGGAAGGTACTTTGCATCGATCTCGATCGTGCACATGCTCCCCCTTTCAAAGCAGAACGATCTTCTTTAGAGGTCGGCGGAGAATGCCGGCAGAGGTCCTGACGTCGACCACTCTGAGGTTTCCGTCTCGACCAGGGAACAGCGCTGTGACCACGCCTCGCGGCCACGTGCCTCTCGGAAGGTCTCCATCTGCGATCAGTACAGGGTCTCCTATTTTGACCGACACTTCACCGCCGCGGACTCTTCGTGGTGCTAGCTCTGGTAGGTATTCTCGAACCCACCGCCGCCAGAAATGATCGGCCAGTCTTACGGCCCTACGCCAGTGGTTCCTGCTGCATAAATCTGCGTCCGTGAGTTGAGCAGGGAAGTTATAGACTGATGAGGTGCCCAGCAGGAAATGAAATGGCGTCAACGCTTCTGGATCTGCTAGATCTGGTGATATATGCGTGAGCGGGCGAGAATTACTATAGCTTCTGCAAACCCACGAATGAAAATGGTCTGCATCCGTGAGCTAGTCGGGCAAGAGGTAAGTCTCCCATAGAGGGGCGGGGCGGTGATCCGCGTGCCAATTTGCAGCGTTGACAGCGTTGTACGACGTATCTGACGGTATTTCTCAAACCCAAGATCCAAAATCTTTGCCGCAACTCGTTGATCACCGTTTCTGTGTTAGCATGACCGAACTCTTCATGAAAGTGTGCGATGAGCAGACGAACAGCATTGTCCTTCCCATTTAATATGATTGGTTTAGTATCTGTGGTTACATCTCTGATGGCGGCGGCACGTCCTTGCACATACATTAGTCCTCTCTGATCTAGGGCTGGAGAGAGGCTGACGAGTTGGCTCTTTGAAGGAAGTGAGCGTCCGGCGCGTATGCAGAGCAGTTCCCGCTTGAAGGCGTTGTTCTGGCTTTGACGGAAAATATGGATCTCCGCATGATTCAGGTTTTCAACTGACAACGGTCGTAGGGCGACATCGAGGGAAAATGCATCTGAAGAAGTTTGGCTACAATGTGGGGAAAGAATAAAATTATTACATACCCCCCGAACCCTAGTTATGCAGATGGCAATGAACTGGTGAATTCTAGCAGTCGCCCTTACCATCCTAAACCATGAGCTAAAGTATGAAAGGCTAGCTACGACAGGTGCGGACAACTCAACTTCTACATTAGCGTTGACTCTACAAAATGGGGTTGGTAATGAAGAAGATGACTTGAGCTCATTTTCATTTGCGACCTTACGTTGTGCTGGTTCCGAGGGCCATTCGGCAAAAGGCAACAATAGGAAAGGCGGCCCGCGCATCCTAGTTTCGTCCCATTCCAAACCTTTTCTCCATGAGTTTTGGAATAGGATTCGCCCCCTGATTACAACTGGCGCTAGAATACCCAGCGGGTCATACACAGGCATGACTTGGGTCAGTGCCTGACGTTTAGTAACTGGAGCTGAAATGTTGACAGGCACTCCAGAATTAAACTTCAGGACTTCGCGGATTGGCTGCCAGAGGACACCTAGCGTTCTAGTGGTTGAGTCTCTACACAACTCTATGTCTCTACTACTAGCCAGTTCGGATATCAGCTCGGCTGTCAGCTGGGCCAGTGCTGCTGGTTCGTTGGAAATCCAGCCGCGCATTTCAAAACCACCGCGTTTGTGAATTGTAACGATTTCAGAGGCCAGCCGGGCTGCATCGTTCAGGTTGTCGAAGCTACCAATGAAGTCGTCCATGTAGGTGTTCAACTTAATGGCTGCCACGGCCTCGGGGAACTCTTTTTGAAATTGTGCAGCATTTAGATTGACTATATAGATTGCCGTCGATGGGCTAGAACAGGCCCCGAACATCATCGAAGACATCCTATATAGTTTGATAGGGCCAGAAGGATCGTCGCGCCACAAGAAGCGTTGGGCATCGCGGTCACGCTCGATTATTTTTATTTGAGGAAACATTTCCTTGATGTCAGAGGTAACGGCGACCCTTCCTTCCCTGAAGCGCATTAAGATGCCTAGTAGGGACTGTAAAAAGTCGGGTCCGGGCAGCAGCATTGAGTTCAGGGACACTCCTCGTGATCGTGCTGCAGCGTCATGGACTACGCGCAGTTTTTCTGGTTTGTTGGGATTTACCACGCCAAAATGTGGCAAGTACCAACAAACACCCACCGGTTTAATCTCGCTACATTCCTCGGCATAGCCTTTGGCTAATGTGTCGTGGATGTTTTTACTGTATTTCTTGGCATACGCGGGATCTTTAATCATCTTTGCCTCAAGACTCTTAAACCTGAATAGAGCCAACGGGTAGCTATTTGGTAAATTTAACTTATCGGTCTTCCACAACAAACCTACTTCAAAGCGACCTTCGGGAAGCCGGCGCGCTGTGCGGTCGAGGATATCGAGCGCGCGTTGGTTCTCGGTGCTACGCGCCTCGTGCTTCGATATACCTATTGCGTCCAGTCTATACTGCGCTATGATGAACTCGTCAAGCTCCGGATCCCTAGCAGCGGTATCTGCAGTGTGGTATAGCTTTTCTACCGGCCTAGTTTTACTGCACGCGAAACCGAAAAGTACCCAGCCCAACACCGTTTGTATCGCTACCGGTTGATACTTGGTACCCTTTCTCGTGGCGTTCGCTATGGTGAGATGCCAATTATCAATTCCGATCACTAGCATAGGCTTCGCGTTGTCGTAACACAACTTTGGAGTTATGTCAGTCAGATAGGGGTAAGTATGCAGGTCGTTGCGGCTGGCATGTTGTTTCCATTCTAACCCTAAATTTTTAATTGATCGCGCGTTCCTAATGGTAAAGGTTTCGTTTACATGCTTGCCCTTTATCTCGAAGTCGACGTACCGTACCTCTGTCTCCCGTGACAACCCGCCGACACAATCCAAATGTATCTGCGCATACGGTCCGCTAGCACCTATACGGTCAGTAATATCAGAGTCGATGAACGTCGAAGTCGACCCGTCGTCCAACAACGCGTAAGTGTCTACCTTACCCGCAGGTCCCGATACGGTGACTGCTACCATCTTCAGAAGGGGACGATGAATAGGAACCACAGCGAGCTCCCTGGATGCGTCCGGCGCCGCGACTGTGTGGTTGACTATCTCCCGCACCGCGCTGGAACCCTGGGAGGGAGGCGTGTTGTGTGGCGAAGCATCTCGTTCAGCTAATGTCGATGTGAACTCGGGATTGTGTAATAGAGTGTGGTGTCTATTCTTGCAGTCACCTATTTGGCATTTATTTTTATTATTGTTACAGAACCGGAAAGTATGCGGCCTTTTTTCTAGACAACGATAACAAATTTTATTTTCTTTTATAAACTGCCACTTTTCATGAATTGACATTGACTTAAACTTGTCACATGTCGAAATGTCGTGTGACGATTTTTTACAACATAAACAAGACGACCTACGAATATTTCGTGTTTTTTCGGTAGATGAATGTTTTTCAGAGTACGAATGCACTGTGTTCACTAGCTCCGCCTCCTCCACGGCTGCATGCGTGCGTTCTCTATGAATGTGATTATGTGACAAGTCCGAGAAAGTGCTGTCGAACTTGATGTGTAGGTCCACCTCTTGGGCCAGGAACCTAGACAGCAGCTCCACCTTGCCCAGGCTGGAGGTAGGGCCAGCGCCGACACGTGTCGCAGCGAAGTCCATCCACCTTGTGCGCACCAGTAGGGGTAGTTTATTGATAAGAGCAATAAACAATTCTGGGGAATACAGATAGTCTGATTCATTTAAAAGTTTAACAACCTCTACACAATTTCTAGCGCGTGAAGAGAACGCAGGAAGGTCTCTCAATTCATTGTTCACTTTAGGTAAAGCACGGATGGCTGCAACCTCTTGTAGCACTATCTGCTCAGGTCGTCCGAAGCGCCTATCTAGTTCTTCTAAAACTATGTCAGGGTGTAAGGCTGTTGACAGAAGAACGCACACCGCCTCACGTGCTGTACCTTTCAATGACACACCGAGGCGGGCAAGGTTTTCAGCGGGTGTATATGTGTTGGCAGAGTCTAGGTAGGACCGCTTGAACACGAGCCAGTCAAGTGGTGCTCTGCCGTCGAACACAGGTAAGTTAATATGATTTGACCTCTGGACCGGTCTGTTGTTATTATTGTTGGAACTATTGTTGAAAGGAAGTTTCCTTACCAGACTATCAAATGCGGAGACAAGTTGACTCACCGGATCCTGGGCGCTCCGGTACTCACGAGCCGGGGCGACCGCTGCGTAGGACTCGGCGTAGGCAACTCCCTCTGGATCGAATTCGGGTCTAGCAGATTCCTCTAGTCCCATATATTTAACTGGGTTATTGTGATATTGGTAATGTGACGTACCTGGCTCAAAGTAATGCACTGTATTAGGGTGATTGTGAATAGTGAATGAGTCAACATTTCTTACGTGTGATGATGGAGACGTTCGTGGTGGAGCAGGATTGGGATTCTCAGAGTGTACAACAGTGTCATTGTATTTGTTGTCGGTTTGTGACTCAATGACTTGCACACTACCGTTTACCCAATTTGAAATGCTGGCCCTGCTGCGACCAGATTTTCTACTGCACCTACTTGATTCTTCGGCCTCAATGGTAGCAACTGCAGCCTGGTGTTCCAGCTCAGCAGTCCGTTTTTCAAACTCAAGCCTTTTGGCTGTTAGCTGTAGTTGAGCTTGCAGTTTCTCCTCTTCTGCAGCTAACTCCAGACGGGCGAGTTCACGGGCGTGTTGTGCTTCGGCGGAGAGCTTTCTTGCCACTACCGATGAGCGGCTGGTGACAGAGTGTGTTTTTGATGGACTGGCGAGTGTGCGGGCCGTGGAGACTGTAGACTGCACTGGCGGCGGCGTCGCAGCGCTAGCGGGCGCTGCCGATGACGCAGGACGAGGCACGCTATTTTGTGCGGCCTCAGCATCGGGCTGTAGCCGAGTCTGGCTCCGCGTGACAACCATTTGTGTCCTATAAACACTACTCACTATCTCGAAGGACCAATTTTCCTGATGGCTGATGAATAAAAATGTAGGAAATATGTTTTTGTGTTTCTGTTTATTCAGCCAAACTTATACTACCTAATATATATGACAATTAAAAACATGACAACGTATAAAAATACAAAAAAAGAACAATAGAAAAATATAAATAACAAGAAGGTCTTTTCATGAGGAAGGTACTTTGCATCGATCTCGATCGTGCACACTAGACGAACCAAAACATGGCCACTTTAACTTAACCTCTGTTACTACAGCTAATCCTCTTCTAACATCCATTATTTGAGTATATCTGGGAGGGGCGGAAGTTCTAGTTACGTTGGTGGTTGGCACAGAAGTGCTTTTGTTACTTCGTGCATAACACAAGACTTAGGTATACGTTTGATACAAACACGAACAGTGTTCATTTTGTTACTGAGGTTTTTCTGGCGGGTTTGTGTCGTATGAATTGCCTAAATATTGTGGTGCTTGAAGCAGTAGTGGTCCAGTGGTAACAATCATGACTTTGGAGATGTAGGTCGTTAAAGCTAATCTACGCAGAAAAAGGCCTCTCCCTAGTCTCTTTCCACTACTGCCTAGGCAGGCCCTTCTCTATGTGAAAAATAATAAAATCACCTTTCCTTAAAAAAAAAAGAGTGACGAAAAATATCGCGAGCAAGCAGCAGGGTAATTGTGTAACACACTACCAATAGCAATGGATTTCATTTTGACAGTTCAACAACGTTCATTGCGTTATTATTTTCGAGCAGACACATTTTCTAACATATGAAGCAATGAATTGGCAATTTGCTTCGAAATGATTCCAACTAATAGTAATAACGTGTTACGTAATTAGGGTCACATTAGGGTCGCCTTAGAATCGATCATAGAATGAACTACTCTGCAATGGGTCCACATGGTTAGGATTGCCAGGTGAGTCGCGAAAAAATACCGGAAAACCTGAAACTTGTACACAACTTTTCTTCTTTCAGTGAGTAGGTGCTTAGATCAACTACTTACATAAACACTGCCGACCGTCGCGTAGTTTAATTATTGACTAGTATCGATCACTTATACACTAGGTTCACAATCAGTGTAAAAAGATGGTTGAACTGAACAAGTTCACAACACAGCACTAAGGTGCATCTTTCATTTAGTGCTTACTTTATAATTCTGATTTTAATGCATGCGTGTAAGGTTGAATTTTTAGTGGACGTAGGCAGCGAGTACAAGTGAGTAAGTCGGGTATTACCCTATGGCCTATGGGTATATTGTACTCTGTGACGGGTATACAGTGATGAAGTGAGAGCCCACAGACGCAGATACAGACCGCAAGCTAGGAGTGCACGACAGTTTTGCATTTGAAGAATTTAATATGCCTACTTTTGTAGGCGCTGACCAGTACGGCTACCATGAGTTTTCATTACGAAGACTTCATCATCGATATCGACCGCGTTTGACTCATCGATTGGCCCGCTTCAAGGCTTTAAGAACTGTCAACCAATGAGGGCGCTAAACGCGGTCGATGCGTATGTTCGAGTCTCGATATGAAAACTCATGGTAGACACACAGTAGCCGACTTTCCTCAAAATACCGGACATTGTTCCGTCCGGTATGACCATTTATTTTTTACCGGACAGGCCTTGAAAACACCGGACTGTACGCTTAAATACCGGATATTTGGCAACCCCACATGGCGTGGAATACGGACCAAGCCCACTCAGAGAACAGAGTGTGTTCCAGCAGTAGAAAAATGATAGGCTGATCATACTAAGTATGTTATATAATAACTACTACATGATGCCCATGACCATGAAATGTCTTTAAATCCTATATCCTTCTCGAGATCCCAGGCTTTCTTTTTTTATAATTATAAGCTAGTGATCGACCGCAATCCCGCCTGATGCTAAGCAGTGATGCTATCGTTGATGATAAAGCGCGCTAGTTTATTATGCCTATTCACTTAAAAAACTTAGTAGATAGGAGGGAAGGAAGACGGCAGTTGAGCGAGGTGATGCAATGTTAAACCCAACAATACGATCATCGATGCTGCACCAGAGCGAGATTAATCTGGAGACCCTCCACGACCGTTTGGTCGTGGTGTTGTGTCGGGAAACTCCCGACACAACAAAATTTGGCGCATCGAGCCCGGTACACATCGCAACACAACTGCTCAGACCCGTCCTCCGTACGGCTTCTCCAGACATTATGCCGGAACACGATGAATTGCTTGGCGGCAAGACTTTGTCTGGTGGGTGGTAACTTCTGCCGGCAGCCGATGTTATGGCCTACCACCGAGATTAGCGCGTTCAAACAAACTCTTCAGCTTTATATATTAGTATATAGATTAGTATATATAAAGCTACTACCTGTTACCCATGACCATGAAATGTCTTTAAATACCCTTCTCGAGGTCCCAGCCTTTCATTGAAATTTCATTACGACCAGTAAACTGACTTAGGCGCTATAGGTAACAACTAGACATACAGGGTTACTTTTGCCTGCACATATAATATTTAAGTACAGATTTGGCCTAAAACTTAGCGGTCTCCTAACAGCGCCAATCCCAGTCGCATTCGAAGCTTTTTTTTCAGCTTTGAAGTCTGGGGTCCGCCTTACCAGTCTAACTGCCGATTGTGACTAAACTTAGATATTTTCCATGGAGCGACTGCCGTCTGACCTCCACAACCCTAAGGCGTTATCGATGAATTGCAGTTAGACCAATTGTTGGACTTTTGAGGGCTCCAATAACGACTGCCATTAGATGTTCATATGGCAACCGAGACCAACGGCTTAACGTAACCTCCTAACAATTGTCTACTATATCTATTCCATCAACATTTTAGACTTCTTGACTGCACTCATATCAAGATAAATATCGAAATTGTACAACAAAGTGCCAAAATACATGAAGTCGGTGGAAGGCATTGATATATTTAAAAAGAAATTGTTCCTATTTTTGATCGAGAAGGCATATTATTCCATTCAAGAATTTCTTGATGATAAAATATGAATTTTTAATTTCATTTACTTGACTGCTGTAATATAACCACATCGACAGACATTTTTATTTTTGTTTTTAAATGTATATTTTTTGACCATGTAATGTAATGCTTTAGCTGACTTTATTAATTTGTATCATTGCCTTATTATTAATATTTTATCTTGTATTATTGTATTTTCATGTTTGACATTCCTAATTTATACTTACCATTATTTTATAATTATTACTTAATACTATTTTTGCACGCCTAGTTTAAGGTAGATAGTAAAGGATCATTGTATTTATTGAACATCTCATTGTACCTACTATCTATGCAAATAAATTATTATTATTATTATTAAAGATTTCTTCTACAAAGAATGCACATAACCCTTAAAGTGTATTCCAAATGTTTAAATTGATGTTGTTTCAATGGCAATTAAGCTGACTATCACCCTTTAAAAGGTAGGAAGTTAAGAACCTGAACTGCTGCAGCTGTACCATAACCTGAACTTTATTATGTAGGAGATAGGGTTATTTTTCCATGAACTTATATTGCTGTACATTTTTTGCAACTACACACACAGATTCACAGATTAGCTTAGCTTAGCATAAATGGATGATAGAAGTAAAAAAATTCAAAATCCTCTTAATTCTATTCTAATCATCATCATCATCTCAGCGTTAATCCCAGTCGCATCTGAAGCTTTTTCAGCTTTGGAGTCTGGGGTCCGCTTTACACGTCTAACTGCTGATTTTGGCTACACTATTCATATTCATGCATACAAATATTTGCACGGCGCAGGGATCGATCCCGCGCCTCTTTACGCAGCGGCCGTGTTTGCTACTGCTACGCCACGGAGGCTGTCTTCTTGTCCTTAATTCTATTCTTATATGTCATCAAAATTAGTAAGTACCTACTAAAAGTTGCCACATCCATAAATGTTGTCATAACATCACGGGATAGGAATACGATTGTAAATTAATGATAACAAAACTAAACAAATTTTTAAACGTTATAATTAACACAATTACACAACAGTACAATTCTAATCAATCAGTTCAATATTTATCTAATATCCGTGTTCTTGGTATCCTCCTCTGTGACCTCCATAGCCGTGGCTCCCAGAGCTGTGACCCCCAGACGGGTAAGCGTTGTTAGAGGGACCTGATCCTCCAAATCCAGAGGACCCGAAGCCAGTGTTTCCATGCTGTCCAAAACCTTGTCCATCCTGTCCTTGACCGCCAAAACCTTGATTTCCATGCCCGAATCCGCCGTTACCAGGTCCTACATTGCCCCCTTGAGGGATATTTGATCCGGACTGGGGAAACCCTTGGGAGCCTTGGCCGAAACCTCCTTGGCTGGGGTAGCCACTCTGGCCGCCGTAACCTCCTTGGTTGCCCCCATAGCCACCCTGGTTGTCCCCATAGCCACCCTGGTTGCCTCCATAGCCACCCTGGTGTCCGCCATAACCGCCACCCTGGTGGCCGCTGCCGTAGTGAGGGATTCCTAAAAACAAAATATTTGAAGGTAGAGAACATCGAAAGGAGAAAACACAAGTTTATGTGATGTATTGGTATATATCACATAAACTTGTGTTTTCTCCTTTCGATGTTAAATCTTGCTAGGGGTTTTAAAATGTAATCCAAGCTGTTCAGAAAATTATCAACGTGGACGAAGGTAGGTGATCTATATAACGCTAAGATGCCAATATTATTGTCAATTTTGCATAGTAGACCGTTTGCGTCAGTTATATCAGCCCCCTAACCGGCGAACACATTTTAGTCAAATGATTGCGACTAGTTGGGATCGTTTGGGCCGAACGGACCAATGGGCGGCCCGAACGATACCAACTGATCCCAACTAGTCGCAATCATTGGACAAAAATGTGTTCGCCGATAAGGGGGCAGGTTCAGAAACGATGCAGTGCAATGAAGTCCATAACCACCCCGTCATTCTGGTTTTTTGTAATTTGTTGTATTTTTTTGTATAACCTTTACTATTGGTATATTAAAGGTTACACAAAAAATACAACAAATTAAAAAAAAAACAAGGAATAGCGTTAGTCATGCCGTATAGCTATATCTTGTCTGACACTGGAAGAAGGATGATTTCAACGCATCATAGTAACCTAGCCCTAGGGCTAGGTTACTATACTATAATATACGAACGACGAACGACGTTAAAAAAAAAATCTAGCGCTAGATTTTTTTATTAAATTTTGCAGCACGGCTGAGATACGAGCCTTTTGACCTTTTATGACTTACCATTTTATTTTTCTTTTTGTTTCTTTTTATAATTTGGTTTTCTTTTTGACTAGCTTTAGGTATGTGTTTAGTTTAGTATGTGATCCTCCTTTACGGGTCATACAATAAATAGTTTTTATTGGTTTCTTTCTAGGTATTTCTAAGTAACACACCACTTTAGAAGGTCCATTATGAGAACGAATTAAGAAATGACCGTTTGACGCAATGATTACAGACGTTATTATCAGAAAAATAATTATAAACAATAATTAATTGAAGTCAATAATCGGAAGAGCAGAGTTTATCTCTTATCTGTATACGTATAATATAAACAAAGTTTATGTTTATAAACAGATAGGAAAAGTTTCAGTTGGATCATTTTTATTTTTTGACGAAAGTGAATATGTTAGGTTCTACAAGGTTCACAGACTGTCCGATTGCCTACCTGATACCTATTAGGCGGTAACTGTCCAAGAATGGTTCTACGAGTAATAATACAAGAATAGTTCTACGAGTTCACGAAAAACTCGTGAGACGTTTCAATATCTTAATATGATGATGAAAAATGAAAAATATGACGATATTTTGGGGCTAAAATCAATGGGTAAGTATTGGAATTTAGTTGAAGTATGAGTTAGTGATACCAGCCCATCAATTCTAAATAATTTAGTAAAGTGTAGTAGTAGTGTGTCCTAATCGCTAGCAATAGTTGTAATGACAGCTAACTCCACGCTCACTTAACTGAAGGCTTCACTACTGTTCCCACTGATGGGACACATATCTCCTCTATTTGAGAGGGAGTGGGCCTAAGCCATCGCATGGGCCGAATGCGGTTTGCTAGATATCACACATCATCATTTTTTTTGTTCTAAAACAGGAAGGGATTCATCACAATAATATTATTTATTTATTCTTTCGCACATACCTAAATTGTACAGAGGCGGACTTAATGCCTCGCTACCAGTCAACCATAGGTAGTGAAGAGATTAGTGGCAGGTGCTTTAGTTGAAAACATTATAATTAAAAAATACTCTAAAAAGCACTAATTAAATAATTGCTTAAGCTATATACACATATCACAGTGATGATGAAATTATTCACACAGAGCACCGGCCTGGGGTCGAACTCTAGACCTACAAATAGTAACTCGTAGAGATTGAGTCACCTGCATGCACTGCTCTTGGCGATGGTATATTGATAGAGCATTCCGGGACAAATCACTTTACATAATTACATTTGTGCTACACTTAATAGTAACTATATAAATTGAGACCTTTCATTTCACAGCTGAGCACACAAACACGACTGCACTAGTTCTTTTATCAAGGATGACTAAACGGCTACCTACTTCGCATGCCAGATGTATAAAACTACTTATATATTAAAACACCTAGGATCGGTCATTGACCCAGTTCTCTAATCTTCGCAAGCTGGTTGTGGTATACGCCGTAACCACGCCAGTATTTCTCGATAGGACTCAGCAGTGAGATTGAACTGTACACATTGTATTGATTCGCAGAATTGTATATTTTCCTTTCCCGGTAATTGTTAGAAATTAACGAATCCAGCATTAGGCGCATTCCCCAAGTAAGTACATTATTTACTAAATTATAGATCGTATCAGCTTCACACCATTTCTTTTTCATAGATAGGTCATGAAGACAGACAGCTGCATCATATAGTGTTAGTTGCTAAGGTAGGTACACAACCTCCAACAGTAATGGAATACATTGTGGGGATACCCCGCTCTCCTTGAGTAAAGACAACTGGTGCAAGCCAGTAGTGCTTGACACTAATGATCGCATGGAGGTATGGCAGAGTAAGGAGCTATACGGACGCTTTTTCTTTTGTTTTAGGACCAAAAATTGGTATTTTACTCTCTCTCGGAGAGAGATGTCTGTGGTAATATGGTTATGCTTTTTTATAATTATAAACTAGTGCTTGACTGCAATCCCGGCTGACGGTAACCAGTGATGCAATCGTTGATGGTAAAGCGCGCTAGTTTATTAAGAGCCTCAAAAAAAACTGAGTGAATAGGATTGAAGACGGCAGTTGAGCGAGGTGATGCAATGTTTAACCCAACAACACGACCATCGATGTTGCACCAGAGGATGATCTGGAGACCCTCCACGTCCAAACTCCCGACACAACAACATTAGGCACATCGTACCCGGTACACATCGCAACACAACTGCTCAGACCCAATGTCCATACTGCTTCACCAGACATCATGCCGGAACACGGATGAATCACTTGGCAGCAAGACTTTGTCTGGTGGGTGGTAACTTATGCCGGCAGCCGATATTATGGCCTACCACCGGGACTTTCGGACTTCTGACTATAACACGACTATTAAAGAACGGAATGGCGGCCTGGACCAACGGCTTAACATGCTTTCCGAGGCCCAGGGGGATGATCGGTCACCCGAGATAGACCGTGATAGACCAATCACGGCAAGCGTAGCTTAACCTTAAGGTACAACTTACCATAGCTAGCTACAGCTAACGCTAAAACCAAGCACACGATCTGAAAGAAACAAAAGATTTCATTAGATTTCTATGTAAAAATAAGCTTGACAGTATACAATTTGACAAGAGCTTGAAAATATTTGTATAATTGTATAAAAGTTGTAATTCATTTTGTTATCTATATTATGAATAAGGTCACTATATTTTAAGAACATCATTTCAACATATTATCTGTATTTGTATGTTAGCTTGAATATTTGTAAACGAATGCACAATACAGGCATAACTCCTAAAATAGGGCAACTTCTTAAAAAAAATAACTGAAATAGAAGCACCAAGTTACAAAGTTTCTGCCTACCCTATAGGCAAAAGACGTGCGTTATTAATACTAGTTTTACTAATTTCCGCACACGGCTACGCCCACGTAGAGTTCGGTTATATCACACTCTTTAGATTTCCCTCAGGAATATCATTTTTTCCGGGATAAAAAGTACCCTATTATTTAATCCGGACTTCTAACTTTCTAACTTTCTTTTTACAAAATTTCAAAGTAATCCGTTCAGTAGTTACGGCGTGAAACAAACAAGCAAACAATCAAACTCACTTTCCCATTTATAAAATTAGTAAGGATGTGAAATACTAACCTTGAAAGCCATACTTCAAAATGAACAGGGATTAACGAAT
This sequence comes from Sesamia nonagrioides, assembly GCA_017933935.1. Taxonomy (NCBI): domain Eukaryota; kingdom Metazoa; phylum Arthropoda; class Insecta; order Lepidoptera; family Noctuidae; genus Sesamia; species Sesamia nonagrioides. The sequence continues at coordinate 331,682 of JADWQK010000871.1, read as the reverse complement.
AAGATGATAATTTCAAACTGTTTGTCCACCAGATTTAGAACATTACCTTATATACAGCACGTTATCTCCAGCATTTGTTCGTCTGACCCCATCACACCACTGACATGTTCTCAGAAAAGATATTAAATTATGTAAAGCATATACACACTACCATGCGTTATAAACATATAATAATATACATGTTTACAAACATCTTTGGACCCAAAACGTGATCACAAATTCGTAGAACTTGTCGACCAAACCATCGTGAGGAAAAAACATGAGGAAACTGACATGTTCCTCATGGTGAAGATGACGGAATGAGTGTTCTATTTCAAGCTCACTTCGCCTGACTTTTCTCCGAAAGATTTTTACAGACTCGATTGGTTGTTGTCGACTTCCACCAATTCAGTAGCATAATATGTTTTCCTTTCTTCTCTGAGATTCAATATAAATATTCTTTATTATAAATATTATACTAAATGTGGTCGCTCATAATGGGTCTCATACGAAGGCTCAAGGTCACACAAAAGGCGATGGAAAGAGCTATGCTCGGAGTTTCTCTGCGCGATCGAATCAGAAATGAGGAGATCCATAGGAGAACCAAAAAAAAAAAACGACATAGCTCTTCGAGTCGCTAAAATTAAGTGGCAGTGGACGAGGGCACATTGCTCGTAGAACCGATTGCCCACGGGGCAGTAAGGTTCTGGAGTAGCGGCCACGTACTAGCAGGGTAATTGCGTAACACATTATCAGTAGCAATGGGTTTCATTTTGACAGTTCAAACAACATTCATTGCGTTATTTACGTTGTTGAGCAGACACGTTTTCGAACATAGGGAGCAATGGAACAGCAGTAAGCTTCAAAATTATTCCAACTGATAGTAATAATGTGTTATGCAATTAGGGTGCTGGAGACGCAGCGTGGGGCGGCTCCCAACAAGGTGGACCTATGACCTGGAGGAGATCGCGGGAAGCCGAAGAATGCGGGCAACAAAAGACCGGTCATTGGGAAGGCCTTGGGGGAGGCCTTTGTTCAGCAGTGGACCTCTATATGCTGAAGAAGAAGAGGAAGATTAAAAATAATCAAATCAGCCTATCTTGTTCTCACAGCTGGGACACGGGTTTTCTCTCGGAGAAACGGAGCGGGCTACTAGTGAACCCACACAGTGCCGCCAATCTACTAAGAACTTGTCTTAAAATGTTACTTACAAACATATGTATACTACACTAGCGGCCGCCAGCGACGTTGTTCGCATGGTTTAGTTATGCTCCGCTCCTAGTGGTCGCAGCGTGGTATTATATAGCCTAAAGCCTTCCTGGATTAATGGGCTAGGTATCCAACGCAAACAGAATTTTTCAAATCGGATCTGTAGTCCTGAGATTAGCGCATTCAAACAAACAAACAGACTCTTCAGCTTTATAGATTAGTATAGATATGCAATACTATGGATAAACCTCAATGCTTTATTCAAAAACAATAGCTCAAACTATTAAAAATGTATGGTTAAATGGTGATTTAATCACTGAACTCCGTTTAAAATAATGGTAAACATTTAAAAACCTTTTTTAATCTCCGTTTAACCAATTTTGAGTTGTGGATTAACAAAAGGCGGCTCCTACGGAATAGGAGTTGAAATCGGTTGAAAAAACAGGAATAGGGTTTTTTTTTAGATGTCTAATCTTACGCAAATAGAGTATAGTCAACTCTAAGCAGCTTGAATAAAAAGAACAATAATAGGCATTTCATTGACTTATTCGTACTGTGTACCTAGCTGACCCGGTGAACTTCTAACCGTCATCAAAATCAGTCAATCCGTTCTCGAGATATCATTAAGAAAGTCGTGTTATACAGAATTTATGTGAAAAAGATTTTTAGTTTCTTTTTTTTTTTTTTTTCTTTTGTTTTAATGTGTTAATAGTTATTCGGAGCAGAGATAAAAAGAAACAAATCAAAGACCATAAAAATTTCGCCCAACGGTTATTAATGACTTTGTTTTATTTCATCAACATTATCATCTCCGCATTTAGTCCCGGTTGCATCCGCTGCTTTCGCGTTGGAGCCCGGGGTCCGCTTTCTTGCTCAGTCTCCTGCATTTCGGGCGATCTTTAGCATCACGTTGTGTGAGATTTTTGGCACGCATGCCATGTCTTACGCCAAGCCAGCACTTCTTTGATCTACCTCGCTTGTTCCGGCCCGGCGGACGTGCCATGGCAAGACATTTATTGTACCCACGTAACATACCGGTTTTCGTAAGACGTGACCGTACCACCGTAGCGACTTTGTTTTATTTATAAATACTTAAATTTCTTATCACACAATACAAATATGTCAAGGCGAATATCTGTTCGTAATAAGTTCTGAACTGTAAAACATTCCGGTCCGCATCCAGACCATGAAGTAACTTCTGCAATATATTTTGTTATCTCATTATTTATCTTTTCCTGTTTTTGGAGGTTTCGTCGCAGATGTACCAGTCTCCAGCTATCAATGACCTACATTTAAGCACAGGATCTCTTTGTAAGTAAGACAAAGCTTTTTTCGAAAGTCCGACCGTCTTCGATATAATTATAATAAGTATCTATACTTATATATAAAACTGAAGAGTTTGTTTGTTTGCTTGAACGCGATAATCTCAGGAACTACTAGCACTATTAGAAAAATTATTTTGTGTTGGATAGCCCATTAATTCAGGAAGGCTTTAGGCTATATAACATAACGCTGCGTCCAATAGGAGCAAAGCATAGCTAACTCCACGCGAACGAAGTCGCTGGCGGGCGCTGAAATTCTATATGTTTGAATGTGGCACGTGTGTCCTAACAATTATGATAATTATAATTGAACGGAATAGAATACTCTTTATTTTGTAAAGTGCCCTAAATCTATGGTGGTGGTGTGCTGCAGCGTATCACATACTTAACTCATAGTGTTGCAACAGCAGAAAATAAACACCGTTATTGCCAGCCCTATAAACAAACTGTGTTTATAGGGCTGGCAATATCGGTGTTTATTTTCTAACCTAACTATTTACTTTTTTTTTAACTAGGTACGTAATTATATTCAGATTTCGTATAAAGAAAAAAAAACGTTATATACATATTATAATCACCACACACATGTTTGTAAAATTTCACGGCATTTCATAAAACTAATTAGGCTTCTAACTTTTACGACATAAATAGTTCATTCGTCGTAATTTATTCCTTTCATGTTTACATCGTGTTGCGAGTTTGCGACACCTGTTTTGTCTATTCTACAGTGTAGCTTTCGTTCGCAAAGTTTGTCTGTCAAACTGTCAAAACATACTGGATGAAATGAAACAACAAAAGGCTGTTTTTTTTAACTTGAATATGTGGTCCATTAGGTATTAAACTCTTTTTATTACAGTAATTCAACACTTCTAATGTAGCAATGAAATCCTACATCTATGTTTCTAATGCTAAAATTTAAAAAGAAATAATAACGTCTGCTTATATTTTTAAGGTACCAAAAAAATGTTTACTGCCGGCTCTTTTTGAATTTCATGAACATCTGAAATATTTATGTGCTTCTTCAAAAAAAAAAATGCACTACGAAACACCAGGAGCAAGCATACATTTTCGCCACGCTGTAGAAAGAGAGAGGACTAGGTTTTACGTCGAGTGTTTACTCTCCATTCGTCTTACGAACTTTCGATCAGCAGCGTAATTGCCTAACACACAAGGGCAAGTACCTACCCAACAAACATAACACCCGTATGGTCGGAGGATCCTCTCGTTTCTGTGGAGGATGAGTGAACTTTAGTCCCTGTTCCACATACCAGTACACTGCTGACCCCGAGCATGAACGTCAGCGCAGCCTTCGTGCAACAACTTCAGCGTGACGTCATCATCATCACTCAACACACATCACAAGCTTTATCGTCGAGTCACCTAGCCAGCACTCAGAATTTCAACGAGTACCCTGACACAGCATACTGCACTTTTGGCCGCTCAGCAAGAAGAACCTTCTCTCCCAGTGGACACAGCAACCAGCTTCAACCCGACGCTGTACGATATCCGACGCATTGGAGTATAACGCAGCGCCACCACCCTGACTCCCTGGAGAATCTCCGTAGGTGGTTCCAATTCACGTCAAAACGTCATTTATTCAAATCAGGCTGAGAATCAGCACATTTTCACCGTCAATCCGTCAGACGTCAACAGTGAACTACGCGGCAACTGGTCCCGACTCACTGGAACCTCAGCTAGCCTGGCAAGCATCGCAAGATACAAAACGTAGCGGAACACACTCATCATCATCCCAGCGTTAATCCCAGTCGCATCCGAAGCCTTTTCAGCTTTGGAGTCTGGGGTCAGCTTTTACCAGTCCAACTACTGATATGGCTAAACTTCGACATCTTCGTCGCGTAACACACTATCAGTAGCATTGAGTTTCATTCTGACAGTTCAATACCATTCATTGCGTTATTTACCTTCTTGAGCAGACATGTTTTCCGAACATATGGAGCAATGGAATAGTAATATGCTTCAAAATGATTTTAATTGATGGTAATAGCTTTTCTCCTTTCCCTTTCTATTCTTCTGTGGAATGTGCTTCCTCTTGATATCGGGATGGCTGCAAGTCGTTTTGCATTTAAAAGGATTTTTTTTTTTTTTTTTACACTCTATAAACCAGCGCTTGACCGCAATCCTGCCTGATGGTAAGCAGTGACGCAATCGTTGATGGTAAAGCGCACTAGTTTATTAAGAGCCTATTCACTCTAGCCTTGAAGACACTCAAATTGTAGTCCGACGGAAACACCGCCGCTGGCAAATTGTTCCAGTCCCTCGATGTACATCGGAAATTGCAGAGTTATTTTCGAAACAGTTAGGGTAGAGTCATTTTAACACCTCGCTCCCAAATTTTTAGTTTTGTATGTCATCATCATCATCTCAGCGTTAATCCCAGTCGCATCCGTAGCTTTTCAGCTTTTGGAGTCTGGGGTCCGCTTTACCAGTCTAACTGCTGATTTTGGCTAAACTTCGATATTTTCCATGAAGCGACTGCCGTCTGACCTCCACAACCCGAAGGCGATATCTAAGCATTGCAGTTAGACCAATTGGTAGACTTTTGAGGGCTCCAACAACCCGTAACGACTGCCACTAGATGTTTCTATGGCAACCGGGACCAACGGCTTAACGTGCTTCCCGAGGCACGACCAGACCAGTGCAAATATTCATATTCATGCATACAAATATTTGCGCTGTGCGGGGACCGAACCCACGCCTCCTTGCGCGACGGCCGCGTTCTCTATAGTATATATAGTTTATAAGTATAAATTTTGGTAATAGTATGTATGTGTATATAGCTTTAAGTATTTATTTAAATAGGTAGTGTTAGGAGTATTTTTTCATTAAAATGTTTTCAACTAAAGGACCTACTACTCTCATCGCCACCTATGGTTGACTGGTAGAGGATGCCTAAAGCATTAAGTCCGCCTCTATGTAACAATGTATGTGGGAAAGAATAAATAAATAATGGTATGTTACGCCACATGTCGTAAGGATAACATTTTTACCCACCCCAACAAAAAAGTTCAAAACGCCGCTAAAGAAGATTTTTCACTTCAAAATTTAAAAAAAAGAGTCGTCGAAGAAAAGTGGGCTCAGCTCTAAATTATTATTAAACTCACCGAATGAATTTAAGAAAATGAGAATTTCTTTTCATTTAACCAGATTTATTTGATAATCACAGTCAGCTTTTCATCAGTTGGGCAAAATCGACAGTCTATTATGAAAGACTTGGGTTTGGAATCAGGCCAGCGGGCCGCGTTTTTTAAAAGAATGTAGATCAGTAATGCATTTAGATCTCACAGAACTGAACTAATAGATCGCTGGATATATTCTCTTTAATAAAGACTTTTAGACTTAATGTATTTTTGCAAATTGAAAAGAATTTCTGCTCTGTAAATTTATTGGAAAAGATTGCAATTCCAATAAATTTACAGAGCAGATTAAGTATTTTACGTGCTTTTTATTAGCTTCACTTATATATTTGTTTGCTTGCTTGCTTGCTTGGTTGTTTAAATCAGTAAGTACCCTAATTGCGTAATGCACTATAGGGTAGTTGACAGTATGAATACTTATTTAAAAAGATTTCTGTTTTTTTGTGGTAGATTGATACTCACAAACGTGAAAAATCGAACTCATTGATTAAATCAATCATGATTATTTAATACTAGCTACCGTCAGTGACTTCGTTCGCGTGGAGTTAGCTATGCTCTGCTCCTATTGGTCGCAGCGTGAAGCCTAAAGCCTTCCTGTATTAATGGGCTATCCAACGAAAAGATTTTTTCAAATCGGACCAGTAGTTCCTGAGATTAGCGCGTTCAAACAAACAACCTCTTCAGCTTTATATATTACTAGCTTACCGCCCGCGGCTTCGCCCGCGTGGAGTTCGGTTATATCGAGCTTTTTAGATTTCCCTCGGGAACATCAATTTTTCCGGGATAAAAGGTAGCCTATGTTCTTTCTCAGGGTCTAAAGATTGTCTGTGCCAAATTTCATCAAAATCGGCTGAGAGGTTTAAGCGGGAAAGCGTAACAGACAGACAGACAGACAGACAGACCGACAGACAGACAGAGTTACTTTCGCATTTATAATATTAGTATGGAGTATGGATAATAGATTTTTGAGAAATAAAATTCCGAAAATACTGTCGCTAGTCACGTGATAACGAACGCCAATCACGACGCGTGACGTAATAAGTTGTAAAACAACAAACTTAACTTAACGCAGTCATAATACTTTATGATCGAATCAGAAATGAGGAGATCCGCAGAAGAACCAGAGTCACCGACATAGCTCTTCGAGTCGCTAAAGTTAAGTGGCAGTGGGCAGGGTACATTGCTCGTAGAACCGATGGCCGATGGAGCAGTAAGGTTCTGGAGTGGCGGCCACGCATCGGAAGACGCAGCGTAGGGAGGCCCCCAACAAGATGGACCGATGACCTGGTGAAGGTCGCGGGAAGCCGATGGATGCGGGCAGCACAAGACCGGTCATTGTGGAAAGCCTTGGGGGAGGACTTTGTCCAGCAGTGGACCTGTAAGTATAGGCTGAAGAAGAAGAATACTTTATTGTGTCTTATGCTTTTTTTGTTATAAATCCAACTTAATTTAACGTTAATTCGGAAAGTTCATATAAGAAAAGTGTTTGGTACAATGGAAATAGGTTTTGAAAAGCGAATAGCAGTAATTTGCACAAGATCGATGTTGTTATGTTGGGTGTATTTTTCGCAACTAACGCAAATCTTTTGCCCTGCAGAATTTCGAAATATCAAAACTTCAGTATAAGTAAACAACAGTAAATCATTTTTTTTTCTTTTTTAATAATTATAAACTAGTGCTTGACTGCAATCCCGCCTGATGGTAAGCAGTGATGTAATCGTTGATGGTAAAGCGCACTAGTTTATTAAGCCTATTCACTTAAAAAACTTAGGAATAGGAAGGATGACGGCAGTTGAGCGAGGTGATGCAATGTTAAACCCAAGACCAACACGACCAAACGATGCTGCGCTAGAGGGAGATTGATCTGGAGACTCTCCACGACCAAATTCCCGAGACAACAACATTTGGCGCATCGTACCCGCCACATATCGCAACGCTCAGACCCGTCCTCCGTACGGCTTCACCAGACATTATGCCGGAACACGACGAATCGCTTGGCGGTTGGCAGGTAGGTTGATTAGTATTATAATGATAATACTAATCAACCTAACTGATAACCATTAAGCAGAAGTTTCTAATACCGGTCAGATAATTTAATTTCGTATTGCTTTTAGGTCGTCCTCCGTGGCGCAGCGGTCAACACGCCTGCCTGCGACGTGGAGGCCCCGGGTTCGATCCCCGGCCAGGTCATCATGGAAAACGATCTTCTCCTGATTGGCCTGCGTCTTGGATGTTTATCTATATATGTATCTATTATAAATATAGTATCGTTGAGATCCCATAACACAAGTCTCGAACTTACTTTGGGGCTAGCTCAATCTGTGTGATTTGTCCTTATATATTTATTTATTTAAGTTATGTTTATTTCCATTCAGCACAATCATATTTAAAGAACATAATTTTACTGAAAAATGTTAAAACTTACATCGTTAGGTGTTTTGATTGTTGTACTTTCACATTGAGGCACTATAGAGTATTTATAAAATTTATGATACATTTTATTGAATAAATTCGTAAAAACTTGTTATCCACTCAACCAACAGCTCTTTGTTTGACGACATTTGACGCCACACGGCTCGCCATGACAGTTTGGCGCGTTTTGTTTGCGAAATGTTAAATAGTTGATAAAAATATAAAAGAAAATATGTTACAGTTTGTATTTTACTGAAATATTTAAATTTCAGTAAAATTAGACCATGAGGCAAGCTATGAAACATTTTGCGATTGATTTATATATACAACGTGTAACAAAAAGGGTATATACATACCAAGTGGACGGCCTCTTGATAAGATAAGAAACGATACGGGAAGGGTTCTCTAACCTTATGTTTACATGGTAGGAAGTTATGAATTATTCCAATACATATGATACCAGAAACCGCAGTTTCAAACTGAAATCAATACAACACTAGCAAAAAACCAGCTGATCGGGGTCATTGAACAGTTCATCAATAAAAACAAACCTCTTACTTACTTGCTTACCCTGGTATTTCTTCAAACAGTGGATAAAGGGTTCCGGATGTTTATTTTTCTTAACATTTTTTTTTTTCGGAAAAATAATTTTACGTACAAATAAGTTTTTTCTACAAAAGCTAACTTTATGTTTGTGAACAACAAACCAAGTCATAAAATAGGGCGAGTGCGTGCGCTGGAAATCGAAAAACGTCTAGCGGCTTTAGTCACCTACGTAAAACAATAAAAAAAACGCAATTTATTTTATAAATGAGTAAACTTATCTAACAAATCGATAGAACCGAGTTGGTAACTCTCTCTCATCTAAAGCGCATTTCCCGGTTGTATCCGCGGCTTTCGCTTTGGAGCCCGGGATCCGCCTCCAGTCCAACCGGGTTCGGCTGAATACCAGTATTTTACATGGAGCGAGTGCCATCTAACCTCCACAATCCAGTTACTGGGTAATACGATATCCCTTGGTAAGACTGGTTGTCTCACAGATCTACGAATGACAGCCGGGACTAACGGCTTAACTAATGTGTTTTCCGAAGCACCGAGGATACACACACAAACACCCAAAGCTGGAACAACTACTTGTAGGTCATACAAATATTTGTTCCGCGCGGGAATCGAACCCGCGACACGCTGTGCAACAGTCAATCGCTTAACCACTACGTCAATCGTGCAGTCAACTACCTGCAATTCACTCAGTAGCTACTCAATCCTACTTCCTACTAATAAAATGCGAAAGTTTGTAAAAATGAATGGATGGATGTATCCATACATACATTCTTACAAATTTTCGCATTTAAATACTAGCTGCTCCCTGCGGATTCACCCGCGTAAGTTTCGATCCCCTGGGAATATCGAGATAAAAAGTGTCCTTTATGTTAATCCTGGTTATAAACCATATCTTTGCCAAATTGTATCCAAATCAGTTCAGTAGTTTTTGAGAATCGAGTTGGTAACTACAACACACTAAATAATACCCAATCTATTAACTACATTCCTATAAATTTCCTTACGTAACTAATTCTTTTCATGTCGGTTGCCATTTGCCATACATAGGTAGGTACTTAGTTTATGAAAAATTAATTACTTAGATAAACGTGCGAAAGAGACTACGAAAAAGGATTTCATATCTGTTCAAATGAACCCAAAATATCATTTCTAAACAACTCATGTGTCCTAGTACAAAAAAGGTCCCCATGAGTTCCGTAGATAAATTAAATTTTAGTTAGTCTTTGCGTATTCACTTCTGCGATATAAAAGATTTTGCCTTTTGCAAAAATATTATAGCTTAAAACTCAGCAGTAGATAGATAGAGTACAGTACAGTCTTAATTTACCTTTTCAAAATAAATAAAAAATACGCAAATGTACTAGGAGTGCACCAGATACGAGGATTGTTATCGCTAAATTAAACAGCGGTTCCGCAATCACAGAACCCTAATTGAATGTCCTAGCTCAAACATATGAAATTGAATACGATAAAATATTATCTCTCAGTCGCGTACGCCGACGGCGTGCATTTTGTGAGAGAGATGACAATATTTCCGTTATTTTTATCCGTTATTCCACACATATATTATTGTTGTGTGAGTGACTTTAGAACGCGCCGAAAGCAATCATGTTGAACATGATAAAATATTGTGTCTCGGTCGCACGCGCCGTCTGCGTGAATATTTTAAGAGAGATGACAATGTTTTGTTCCATTTGTCTACTATCTTTGGCGAAATATTTTAAAACGCCGAAACAGAAATTAAGTACCTAAATAAATAAAGTTCAATTTTTCATAATTCCTATTAGTTCAGTACAGATCTAAGATTCGAACTTTACGGTCGCATGCGCGTTTCGCGATTTTTGTGTTGTGAACTTGTGACGTGTGTACAATCATGGCCCTTAGCAATACTGAATATTTTGAGATGATCTTGTGTGTCGGGCAAGAGGATGGTAATGTGCGTGCTGCTCGCGAACTTTATCGTCAGCGATTTATCGATGGTAGGGCAGAAGGTGAGCGTCGACAGCTCCCTTCGGTGGCGTGTTTCCATAGAATGGTACATCGTCTGCACCAAACTGGTTCTTTTCACGCTCCTGGATTAGGGGTCGCCCGAACACTACCGATCCAGATTTAGAGGAAGCCGTACTCGAACATTTCGAAAATAACCCACGTACTAGTACTCGGCGAGCTGCATTAGCGCTGGGTGCATCTAACCATATGCAAGTATGGCGAGTGTTGAACAATGACGGTCAGCACCCATACCACTTCCGTCGCACCCAGGAACTGACACCTGCAGATTTTTTGCCTCGCGTGACCTTCTGCGAGTGGTACTGCGGTCAGGTAGCAGCTTCGCCAGATTTTGGCTCAAGAGTACTGTGGACAGATGAAGCGTCATTCACAAGAGCTGGGATAAGCAACATACATAATGACCATGTTTGGTCTCACGCTAACCCGCATGCTTCTACGGAATCGTCGTTTCAACACCAATGGCGACTAAACGTGTGGGCTGGTATTGCGGGAGAAATTGTCGTAGGACCAATTTTTTTGCCGCACAGCCTAAACGGTCAAAATTATTTAAATTTTTTAACCAACGAATTGGACGATGCTCTCACAGAAAGCCTATCAATTTTAGGTTACGCTAATCTCGTGATGGGCAACAATTTAATCTTCCAACACGATGGCGCTCCAGCACACTATGCACGTGATGTTAGGGAGCATCTAAATATGCGTTTTCGTCAGTGGATTGGGCGCGGTAGCAGACATGTACCTTGGCCACCGCGATCTCCAGACCTAACTCCATTAGACTTCTTTTTGTGGGGGTATATTAAAAACATAGTGTATGCAATGCCGTGTGACACAGCAGAGCAAATGAGAGAGCGAATCGAAGCCGCTTTCAGGACAGTGACACCAGACATGCTACGGAATGTCCAGGTGTCGATACACAAACGAGCGACCTTGTGTGTACAGTACCAAGGGCGTCACATCGAACCACATCTCTAAAAAATGTAAGTTAATTAAATTATTATTTTTAATTTTCATATTTATTTTGCTGATTGTTCGGACTATGTTAAGCTATTTTTGAGGCAAAATTTAAGTAGGCAGGTAGGTACAAAGTACCTACTGGGCGGGCCACTGTCAGCATCTCATGGACGCGCGCGTCGCAGCCGCGCGTTTCAACAATATGTAGGCAGATAGGGTACTAGGCGATCAGAATTACAGAAGAAATGTTTTGTAATATTAGCAAGTGACTTGGAATGTTGTTGACCCTCCGTAGTGTTGTTACACGTTTGTTAATATTTGAATTCAAGAATCATGCGATACCAAGGATACCAAGAATTTGGTATCAATTCTTCGAGTAATTTATTTTGAGCTGAAACTTTGTGTAGAGTTTCTATACCACCTATAATCTTCAGGGGTTCTTGATGTATATACCCTTTTTGTTACACGCTGTATATATATATCAGTGGCGAAGAGTCCATACAAGCCGATTCCCACCGGGTTACCTTTCAAAAATCAGTTCCATATTCATACAAAAGTATTTACATTCTATTTCATTAACAAAGTATTATTAATCAAATGCCTGCGCGATTTACAATAGCAATAGTAATTCTTAGCAATACCCTAAGTAACACATTTCATTTTATAGTTGTAAATTAATCAGCGCTTAAATTTTTCGTACCTATATTACATTAAAGGTAACTCGACGAATTACAGCTTATCTCGGCCAACGTTTTACTATGAGGCGAAAAGAGACAGAGCGTGTCAGACATCTCTTTCTAATGATCGCTAACCGTCCGTAATTTTTGAGAAAAGATAGGCTAATGCCGACCGGCTTGCAGTTCTCTCCTCTCCTCTATTAGAATGAGACAAAGAAACGTTATAATGAAATCCTTCGCAAGTCATATTCTTTTTATTTTGGCATATTTTCGTGTTCCATTTCGTTTGGTTGAAAATAAATTATTGTTAGTATGTGACATGTGTTCGTTTTTCGTGTTTTTCGTTTGTTATATTTTAATATTTGTGGTATTTAAACTGTGACTGATTCTGTAACGTAATTTAATCGCAGATTTGGTTAAATACTGTGTATTTTGTTTGTTATTATGGCTTTAATTCATATAGAGTGCTGCTCAACTGACTACCTGCTGAATGAACTTAAAGTCTTACGTCAGCGTCGTTAAATAAATTGGACACCTATGAGCTTTTTTTACAGCTCCAGAATACGTCTTTGAAAGACGCATTTTCTCAAGTTTCGACTCTTTGCAGTTTAATTCTGACCCTCCCCATTTCAGTAGCTTCAGCTGAGCGGTCATTTTCTGCTTTAAAACGCATTCACACATATGTGCGAAACTGCCAAAAAGAGCAGAGATTGTCCGATTTGGCTATCATGTCAATTATATCCGAATTTTTATAACATCATTTTAGCTCATTTTGTTAAAAAAAAACAGACGCATTGCATTACAATATAAATAACGTTGTGATTGTGTATAATTTGCTTTATTTTTGCTTAATATTTTTGTTGGTTTTGGATCGGTGTTTGTGTGGTTCGGTTTTTAACACTATTATTTTTGTAATTTTTTATTTTATTTTTTCTTGACTCTTATTCCCTAACAATAGGTACTTAACTTAGTACTTACTAACAAGCATGCATGTGTGGTATGGAGATGCACGTCGAAAAAGGCTTTTTTTTTCTTTTGCTGCCGCTTTTATCATACTTGAAAGACACTGTTATCAAATCATCAGTCCTTTTTTGTATGGTGAAGGTGGAGCTTTTAATACTATTCTTATCTGAAGACCTCCTCCAAGATATCCTGCAGTAGGTAAGTGTTTAAGTGTTTATTTTTTTGGACCGGCTTCCCTTTGTCAAAATTTCACCCTTCGCCACTGATATATATAGATAGTTTGTGTTACTGATTGTTTTAACGTGTTTTCACGATGAGTGATAGTAAGCATCTAGCCAATTTATGCTTTCAAAAAGGTGTTTTTCAGCCCCATTTAAAAAATCTATCATAACACCTGTGTATAAGGGTGATGTTTGAGACGATGTCAACAATTATATACCTACTAGCTTTCCGCCCGCGGCTTCGCCCGCGTGGAGTTCGGTTATATCGCGCTTTTTAGATTTCCCTCGGGAACATCAAATTTTTCCGGGATAAAAGGTAGCCTATGTTCTTTCTCAGGGTCTAAAGATTGTCTGTGCCAAATTTCATCAAAATCGGTTAAGAGGTTTAAGCGGGAAAGCGTAACAGACAGACAGACAGACAGACAGACAGACAGACAGACAGACAGACAGACAGACAGACAGACAGACAGACAGACAGACAGACAGAGTTACTTTCGCATTTATAATATTAGTATGGATTTCCGCTTTACCTGCAATTTCCAAAATTATAGAAAAATTCCTAAATACTCGTCTCTTGCAGTATTTAAATTGATATTCTGTCACTTTCACAATTTGGATTTAGACAAAAAAAAGTCAACCTAAGGTGCTGTAATAGCATTAACTTCTGTGGTATCCGAACAACTTAACAAAGGAAACAATTGTATGGCTTCCTTTCTGGATCTAAAAAAGCTTTTGACACCGTCCCTATTCCATTGTTCTAAACAAACTTGAAGCTATTGAAATTCGTGAAATACCACTTGCACTTTTTAAGAAACTTAATCAAACTGTCAGTGAGGATGCGGATGTATCATACAGCGTACCTCAGGGAAGTGTGTTAGGACCCACACTTTTTTAATTTACATTAATGACAATAATGCTAAAGTATTCTCATACGCCGATGATACAGCTGTCTTCACAGGTAAAACATGGGATGAAGTTAAAAACTATGCAGAAGAAGGATAAGCTCTTGTTGCAACTTGGTTAAATAAAAAAACCTGCTCACTCTGAACACTAGCAAAACCAACTTCATTTGTTTTAACATTTATAATCAAGTTCAACCAGTAACAGATTTTTAATAATCCATATATGTGACACTACTACAGAAACATGCAGCAATTAGGTACCCTATTATCCAACAAGTTAACCAAACAAAGTATCTAGGAGACCAGGGTCTTTCCTGGGATCCTCAACTAAAACAAGTCATAAGTAGAGTACGGAAACTGATCTGGATATTCAAAGAGCTGAGATATGTTGTATAGGAGAATAAACGAAAATAAAAAAAAATTACCATGAAAGAAATGTATTAAATAAAATTTATGTATCGCTGGTCCAGTTTGTTTTGATTTAATGCTTAACTATATGGGGTTGAGAAATCTAGATTTCTTGAATAAGAAAGTGCTCAGAGAGCGATAATTAAAGTTAATTAAAAAAAAAAGAATATTTTCCATCGAAAAACTATATGAATTATGTAATCTACTATCACTTAGAAAATTATACATTCTAAATATCATGTTCAAAACGCTCAAGGAGCCACCATACGATCCTAAGATACTGGAAAAAAAGAAACAAACACTGCATAATAAAAGTTCCCAAAACTAATTAGGTACTGTAAAACTGGAGAACATTTATTTCGGTCAAATTTAACAATTAAAAATATTAGTTAAAAAAATCAAATTGTTTTTTTTATGAAGATTCGTTAAAAAAGAGACGCTCCATATATTATGTTCAATGTACTCTGTGCCACAGATTTAGGACGCGGGCGCTGCAGCGTCCGCGTCCTGAATCTATGACGCGGGGCACGCCGCCGCCGCCGGGGGTCGGCACGGCCCTACCCCCACCTAGCGCCTCGCGCCCGTACTTATACCATTACTTTATTTAGTTATACATTAATCATCACAGAAGCAATGAATGTTGTTCAACTGTCAAAATTAAACCCATTGCTGCTGATAGTATGTTATACAATTACCCTGTTGGGAAAATACATAAGTACATGAAAACATAAATACTAAAAAAAGGATTGGGGTCTAGGAATTATGTACTCCTGTATGTTGGGAGCGTTTACAAACATTTAAACCCTCATACACAAACAGTCAGACCCGGAACAAGTACAATCAAGGGTCAAAAGTGCATTACCACTTTTGAACTTTATTGCCCTAACAATAAGGGTCAAAGGTGGTACAAAGTGGACATACAAATATTTGTTCCGTGCGGGAATCCAACTTACGACCCGCTCAGCCACTACACCAACCGTGTCTTCAAGCAAATTCGGCCATTTTCGTAATTTGGCATGTTATTGTTATTTACCTTACCCATTTCATATAACTGTCAAAGGATGATAGCTGATTTGGATTAACAGGCATGAACTTCACTTTGGGCAGTTTTTGAGTTGCTTTAATAATACGTATATTTTTCACTTAATTTAGGTATATCGATTATGTTATGTTAACTTCTGTCAGCTTCCGTGGCGTAGCGGTAACGAACGCGGCCGCTGCGCAAGGAGGCGCGGTTGCATATATTTGTATGCATGGATATGAATATTTGCACTGGTTTGGTCGTGCCTCCGAAAGCACGTTAACTGTTGGTCCCGGTTGCCATACGAGCATCTAATGACAGTCTTTACAGGTTGTTGGAGCCCTCAAAAGTCCAATAATTGGTCTAAATACAATGCTTCGATATCGCCTTCGGGTTGTGGAGGTCAGACGGCAGTCGCTTCACGGAAAATATCGAAGTTTAGCCAAAATTTGCAGTTACACTGGTAAAGCGGACCCCAGACTCCAAAGCTGAAAAGCTTCGGATGCGACTGGGATTAAAACGCTGAGATGATGATGATGGAGGGTAAGCTTTAAAAAGAAGGTGTAAATAACATCAACTTCCAAGAACAACAAATCGGTTGTTTTTCTTTATTGGAAAAATTTGGTTTGGGTTGATAATAAAAAATATTTTCGGCCGATTTTACCCGTTACAATATTAGGTACAGAACAGACCAAGACTACAAAGAGAGATGAATTTAATTGAAATATCGCATACAGGAAGTATGTCAAAGTTATCATCTAAGTAAAATGAATATTTTTGGAACATTGTCCATTCAAAGCAGTGATGACAATACGACAATAAATTAAACATCGTGTATCCCAACACATTCTCAGTCTACTCATAAAAAATCACATAAATATTTCCATTAGTTTAGTCACAGGAAATTATTTTTCATTTCACATCATCACATTTTCTACATGGTGTATATGTTGATAAGGAAGCGCTTACTGGTTGATGACCGCCGCATGCAGCGGTACTAAACTTTAATAATAATGGCGCGAAAAAAGCAAGTCGATACAGGATCGCGCTGTCGCCGATCGGAGGTCAGTGAACCATTATTTTAAAGGATGTTCTATTCCGTTTGTAATTTTATGCGATTTTGTTTGCTTGAAATTTTCATTTAATTTTATTTTTGATGCTAGGTTTTTTCTATGGTTTAGGATTGTTACTATGTCTTATTTTCAGCACCACTGTGTATAACATATCTGATGTTGATGATGATTCATTGCCACTGTAACGCGTCGATACTAAGGTACCTGGTAAATTACCTTGACCATGCGGCAGCAATATATGGCTGTCGTGAGTTTAAAAAACAGTCGCCACAAATTAATAACAGTAAAATTGCTTATGCTGTTGCAAAGTTATCGCGAAATGCTTAGCCGATCCCGCCTCATAGTAAGCGGTGATGCAATCCTTGATGGTAAAACTCACTAGTTTATTAAAAGTCTATTCACTCTAGCCTAAATGCAGCCATGATGATCTCTGCAAGACGACCGATGATGCTGTGAACCTGACGAAATGTTGGGATAACAATACGCTGTCATGGCACTGAATCAGAAGTGTGGTGTCGTTGACAATTTCTAATGACGAAAACTATACTAGAAACTTAAGTCCCAACCAGGAGAAATAGACATCATGTTACATAACGAGAAGCAATCAGTTTGAGTGTCGTTCGCATACCACCCTTTTTAGGTCCACCTTCCACTGCTACGTAGGATGTGCTCGGAGAGGTCTGCCACGTTACCTGTGCGGTGATCCCATCTCCATTTTCACATAAAACTAAACAAAAGAACCGATCCAACCTATGCTATTAATGAGAAACGAATAGTAAGCAGACAGCTTACGAGTTATAGGTTCGGTTAGCAGAATCGATTATCATATATCGATATTATTGACGCTTTCTGGAAGGGTCACTGCATTCTCCTATCAACCCCCGGGTCTCAAGGCAGGGAAAACAAACATGCAAAGCACTAACCTGGATCCAACAGGACAGGAAAGAGGAATCACCAACGACGGGGCAGACGCCGGCCGGTCAGTTATCTTCTTTATGTGGACTTGATGCTGCTTGCTCACTGCCTACACTCGTCAAGCACAGACACACCACCAATATGGAAACTGAGGGTTTATTAGGCCAGTGAAGCCCTTAGAAAATCAGATATTCGGAATTATTTAGAATACACGCGGCGTCGTATGCGCTGAGGTCGCCATAACTGTTTTATTAGTTCTTTTTCTTGCCACTCTTGAGGGAGGGCGCCACCAGCACGAGTTAAGAGAAACTCGCGCTTATTTAAATCGTCGTTGACGCAACAAAGATGGGAAATGGAAATGTATGGATAAATTATTAGGATAGTTAATGCTTACACATTTCCCCCCACCTGAAATCCACAAGGGTTTCAAGAAGAATGCGAAAAATTAAGAGTGGAATCAGCAATAGCTGGACTATGAGCTACTGCCGAAAAAATGCATAAAAATCTAGTTAATAAGTGTAAATAATATGGAGACTTATTTTAAATAACCTAGAGACAGTGTGTACTTATACTCTAGTTAGGTATATAAAAGGAAAATAAACTAATTGATTGGTAAGGGACAAACCTTTACCACCGGCCCACGAAACGTCTTTCCGTTAGCAGTTTGGAGAGTAACGACTCTAACTACCTGGTCTGAACCTGCATGCACTTGCACGATACGAGCCATTTTCTAAAACATCGGCGAAGTATTAGGTTCGTTAACTATAACTATGTCATTGACTTTGATTATTATATTTATTATTATTATATATTATTATTTATTATTATTATTATTATTTATTTATTATTTTTTGATTATTATTATATTTTATTTATTTGGTTCAGGCAAGAACCATTTGACACGTTTGGATAACACGGTCCGTATCAGGAGCCTTAATCCGGTTATCCAAAATTTTCTTTGAATAAAAGATTGTAAAGCGCGAGGGCCACAATGCAAAGATTTTATATGGAAATATTCGACTATCTGTCGAGAGATAGGACATTGTTTAAGTAACAAGAAAGGGTGTAACGCAGATGGCGACAGTTGAGCCTCATCGATGCGTCCACCTACTCGCAAAATGATACTTTGTTGATTTTATACCACTTTCAAATATTCCGCCGAAATGCGGTGCTCCAGCTGGACTTCGCTAAACCATTTGAAATTTCTGGATTAATCTGTAGGTACTTATGCTCATTTGAATATAATTGCTGCCGTATCGAGTAGCATTATTGTAGCAGCTTGATCTGTTACTTTCTTTTACAACGGCTATTTTTCGTGTTATTAGAATGTAAAATAGGGACAGACGACAGCACGTCAAGCCACTACAATCTATCGTATTTCTTTATTAGATTTCAACTTTATTGCTAAGGCATTAAGGCTCAAGATTGATTGGGAATATTTAAGAGTTTAGGACAGGGGTGGCCAACTTGAGTAGACTTAAGGTGTACTGTTTACCAAAGAAACCTTGTGCGATCTACCAAACACACGTACTACTTGAAATCATAAATCAACAGCGTAGTTTTAAGATCGACTGGACTAGCAGTCGCAATCGACTGGACTAGCAGTCGCGATCGACTGGACTAGCAGTCGCGATCGACTGGACTAGCAGTCGCAATCGACTGGACTAGCAGTCGCGATCGACTGGACCAGCAGTCGCGATCGACTGGACTAGCAGTCGCGATCAACTGGACTAGCAGTCGCGATCGACTGGACTAGCAGTCGCGATCGACTGGACTAGCAGTCGCGATCGACTGGACTAGCAGTCGCGATCGACTGGACTAGCAGTCGCGATCGACTGGACTAGCAGTCGCGATCGATTTCCCTATTAACAAACTGCCCCCTAATCGGCGAACACATTTTTGTCAAATAATTGCGACGAGTTGGGATCATTTGGAGCGAACGGACCAATTGGCGGTCCGAACGATCCCAACTGATACCAACTAGTCGCAATCATTTGACAAAAATGTGTTCGCCGATTAGGGGGCTGGTCATGGTTACATTACCGGGTTCATTGGTAACTACACAGATATAAACACAACAACCATAACCTTTCAAAGATCCATCACAAAAGCCAACTAAATGTACTTGAATATGATTTGAAGGTATGATTAAACGGATAACCTGTGCTGCACGACTAGAATACTCAGCACCGTGGTCTTCAGCAAGTTGATGAAGTGTTCGAATGGCTAAGTAAGGAGAACTACTAACTCCGTACGTAACGGCATTGAGTTCGTATTCCTTTAAAACCTCAGTTGGGTCATTACGCCAAAGAACGTGTTGATAACATCTTTCTTGCGGTCTTATCAATATTTGTCTATACATGCGACGAATATCCGCAGTAAAAACAACTTTGTGAATTCTGAATTTTGTGATTAGTTCAACGATGTCTACTTGAAGTTCTGGACCCACATGAACAATATTATTTAGTGACAGGTCACTCGAAGTCCGACTACTAGCATCGAAGACCACTCGTAACCGTGTCGTGGTACTCTCAGGTCGGATTACACAATGGTGGGGAATTATATAACAGTCAGTAGACGAGGACTGCACTGGCTGCATATGTCCGAGATCCTCGTACTGTTGCATAAATTCTTTATATTCAGTTTTTAACTCATTTTGACTAGCAAGTCTTTTTCCAAATTTAGAAAACGATTAAACGCTTGTTTATATGATTCTCCTAAGGCTGGAGCATCATCTTTAAGCGTAATTGGTACAACATAACGCCCATCGGAGGTGCGATACGTGCCTTCTTTATATTTTTGTTCGCATATTTCATCCTCGGGACCGGAAATTTTACATTTCGGCGGCTCCTCGGACTCCCAAAACCGTTGAACGATCTCGTCGAGCGCACTAGAAGACGCGACGAGGAGCGTAACGGGTGTAGCCGGAGTTTTAGCTACCACGTTTTGAAGAAACTGACCACTTATCACCCAGCCGAATACACTAGAGAGTGCGCATGGAAAGCCCGGGCCTGGACTGAAACGTGAGCCAGTATATATCTGGTCAAAATAGTCTACTCCTAACAACAGATCGATCGGACCGGATTTATCAAAGTCCTGGTCGGCGAGATCCAGATGTGTAAACTTATCCTTGACGATTGTCGGCAACGACACCGAAGGAATCAGGGATGTGATTTTAGGTAGAACCACTAATGGAATATGAAACTGAGGAGTGTCACTCAATCGAGGTATTATTGAACCGAAGGTGTGACCTTTAATGCTACACACATAGTTTTGACCGATGCCACTTACATTTAATTTACATTTCTTGATATGTAAACCTAATTGTCGCGCACAGCTACTTGTAATACATGAATCCATCGAGCCACTGTCGATAATTGTACGGACATACTGCCACGAACCATCCGATCGTTTCAAACGAACTACTGCTGTACCAAGAATTTTTGTGCTAATAGGTTGATTTGAAATGTTTGACTGGGTAGCACCAGTTAGAGTAGTGTTCATATCGGGATGCTGGGATGAATCCAGTTCACTAGTATGAGACAGTAAACTCTTATGCTCTTCATGTAACAAAGTATTATGCTTTGCATTACAAATGAAACCTGTTGACTTAGATTTACAATCGGTAACAGTGTGACCCGGCCTTAAGCAGTTTTGACATAATTTTAAATCTTTAACTAATTGTTGTCGCTGTGTCATATTCATAGAATGCAATTTACTACAACGGTAGATTGAATGATTTTCATTACAACACACACAAACAATCTGACTAACTTTATTATTATTGTTGGAAGAAATTAGAGATGATTTTGGTTGACGCGATAAATAATCTTTATTTGTATTAGGCCGATTTTGTTTGCTTGTAGAATTTGATGATGGAATATTAACTGGTTGGCTAACTTCTAATACTTTTATGTAATTTTGTAAATAAGTAATGAAGTTATTAAATTTCGGAATTTCTTCAGTGTTTTGTAATTCAAACCTTTTTTTTGTTTCTGTATCTAAAGGCCTAGACGCAATGTAGAATAAAATAAATTCGCATAAATCATCAATACACAAACCGCGCAAGGCACTAACGCATTCATAAAGTGTGTTAGATAACTTAGATAAGTTAGACAAAGATGGTTTTTGTATGGGATTAATTTTAATTATTTTTTCTAAATAAGCTGTTGCAAGAATACGCTTGTTGTCATATCTGTCCAGTAAAGTTGCAAAAACCACTGAATAATTTGCCGATGTCACAGGCACGCCCTTCGCTAATGTCGAACTATTATTATGAACAAGTGCTGTATAACTATCTTTAAATGTTTGCCACTTTTCTATATTACCATCAAACTTTGGAAGTTCCAGCTTAGGCAATTTCACTTGCGAACGCACGTGACCTTGACCTAATTCCGGGCGACAGTCGCTACCTGCGCTCGCATCGAGAGAATCCGCAAACTCAATAACACAGTAATACAATTCATCGAATGACAGTAACACTTTATGATCGATAACAAACGAAGGTTTAAGCTTTAATTGCAACTGGTTAACATCATCGTTGCATTCCAAAAATCTATTACGAATCTCGTCAATCTTTTTGTACCTAGCTCGAAAAGCTGCAAATTTAGTTTTAGTTTCTTTAACTGTTTTGGCTAAATCGTAAAGTATCTGCATACTTGTATACTCATATTCCCGCCTTTTAATAGCGGTTATTAATTCCACTTCGCTCATAGTTCACGTGGTATACGATATCCGCACGCTCAAAAAGATAAAAGTTATAAAAGTAGGTAAAACGGAAAAAAACGTAAGCCGGTAGGTAGGCAGCAATGCACGCGCGAACGTATTGAATGAAATACAAGCACACACGTCTCAAAGTTATTTGTTAGAATATAAGTTTTGACTTTGAGGTAGTTCAAAGCTAATCCGTCTCCCGCCGGAGACAAGTGCTACGATTGTAGGTACCTCGGTACTAAATTCGAGAAACTTCGAACTCACTTTTTTTTTTAAAGTAATTTATGCAATTTGTTATTTAATACAAATAAATGCAGCTTATTACAAGGGAATTAACGAGGTATGAATGTACGATTGAATAGTCAATCGGTCTCAAATAAGAAACAATAACTAGGTATCATGGAATGACCTAGGTTTTATTTAGACACTTAGAACTGGAAAGGCAAATTGAAATTGCCTTAAGTAGGTAAGTATACAAATAAATTATAATTGGGATTACGTATTTAACGTAATAACGAGAATGGAAAGATTTAATTTCCGATAGTAGGTATTTTTGAAATAATTACGCGAGGAAGATTCCTCACAGGAGGCACCATAATTAATGTTGACGCTTTCTGGAAGGGTCACTGCATTCTCCTATCAACCCCCGGGTCTCAAGGCAGGGAAAACAAACATGCAAAGCACTAACCTGGATCCAACAGGACAGGAAAGAGGAATCACCAACGACGGGGCAGACGCCGGCCGGTCAGTTATCTTCTTTATGTGGACTTGATACTGCTTGCTCACTGCCTACACTCGTCAAGCACAGACACACCACCAATATGGAAACTGAGGGTTTATTAGGCCAGTGAAGCCCTTAGAAAATCAGATATTCGGAATTATTTAGAATACACGCGGCGTCGTATGCGCTGAGGTCGCCATACTTGTTTTATTAGTTCTTTTTCTTGCCACTCTTGAGGGAGGGCGCCACCAGCACGAGTTAAGAGAAACTCGCGCTTATTTAAATCGTCGTTGACGCAACAAAGATGGGAAATGGAAATGTATGGATAAATTATTAGGATAGTTAATGCTTACACAGATATCAAACGAGCGGGAAAGCTAAGATGAGTGTAACGCTCAATTTTCATTAGACTTTTGAATTATATAAAGTGTCGTTTACTAAATAAAAGAGCGTGATTTATATAGTAAAAAGTGCATTCAGTAAATCCATACTAATATTATAAATGCGAAAGTATCTCTGTCTGTCTGTCTGTCCGGCTTTCACGCCAAAACTACTGAAGTGAGTTGAGAAAGGACATAGGCTATATAACATACCGCTATGACCAATAGGAGCAGAGCAGTAACAAAAAATGTTGCAAAAACGGGATTGCTAACATTATTTTAACAGGCGCTTATTTTATATCAATTGTAAACTGAAGTCCACGCGGACGAAGTCGCGGACAACAGCTAGTAATTCATAAAAAAAACTCTGAAATATCGCAGCATAGTGGCCACATCATGACTTTGCCTCAAGCCTCCCTCGTAGACGGTTCACGCGGCCGTCTTTTTCGACTGTCATTGGCGATATCCGCCATTATTGTAAAATTAAATTTTCAAAGAATTTCTATATTTTTTTAGACGTGTTACTGGCAAAATTGTGGTATCTATTCCACATTGATCAAGAGTTGAAGTTGAAGCTACCCCAAACTGTTAATTATTCCCACTCAACTTTGAGCCTTAATGCTTTAGCGATAAAGTTGAAAATCTAATAAAGAAATTTTACAGATTGTATTAGCTTGATGTGCTGTTATCTGCTTGTTATCTGTACGTACATACTCTACTTTCTATTAATATATTTATCTCCTTTTCTTTCCCTTGAACGAGAAAATCATTGATAGTTGATAGTTTCCTCGTCTGTGGTGGAACAGTTGCCTCAAACAAGTGCGTAGCCATGAGGTGAGGTGTGGTGGGGCTTTATTCCCCTTAATGATGATAGTATGAGATTTAGATGCGTGCGTTTAATTCCTGCTCATTATTTTCACGTTCCGTGTCAATTAGTTCTGACTTTATTTGATAGTTTTTTAGTGTGGATGTTGGTGCTTTTATTATCTTGGAAGATTGCGTTATTTTCTAACGACTGAATTGGATGTTTTTTAACTTTATTGCGTGTTTTTTATTGATACACCAATTACATGGCTAATATTTACATTATTTAAAAAGTTTAAAATAATATTATGTACAAGTCTATAAAATAGGGACAGAAATAATTAGAGGGCATCAAAAAATTCATCAGGATCGCTGTCAACAGAAAACGTACCCAAAAGGCTGGCAGCATTGCCATGTTATATGGCAATGCTGATTCTTTGGCCGAAAAATTCTCCAGCCCTCTGGTCACGTGAAGAGTCGATTAAACGCTTGGCGATGTCTCGAAATAAGAGGTGTGCACTCGGACTCCATGACCCTAAACGGCTCGAACATATAAGGTCCAGTGAGATTGAAGCATTTACGCCGTTTGAGGTTTTCCGCACTTGCCGCAGCCGCTGCAGCACAACTCATCGTATTTAGAAGATGGGATGGCGCAAGGGTGTCGAAACACGTTGCATCCCACACCAAAGGCCTACCTACCTTCCACGATTGATTAGATGCAAAATCTTTACCACTCCATCTACAACGAAAGGGACGTAAGTGGAAATATATCCGGGTAAGCGGTGACGTAGCCGCGGGTACAGCCTCACAGACGTTTATAGCTGTCGAGACGGTTATAGCCGGCAATTTGTCTATACATTTGTCACGAGACACGCAATATTTGCGGGTCAGATAGCGATGGTTTTATATCGTTGTTGGGAATTGGGAAGGAGGATCGCTGAAATGCGTTTGGTTTGATTGACGCGGAGCTTAGATTTCATTGTTTAGGTACCTATATTCAGTTTTGTGTGACTTAGGCCATGTAAACTGTAGAAATGTGAAACGTTTTCTACTTTCATCATCATCATTTCAGCCGAAAGACGTCCACTGCTGGACATAGGCCTCCCCCAAGGTTCTCCACGAGGACCGGTCCTGCGCCTCCCGCATCCAGCGGTTTCCCGCGACCTTCACCAGGTCATCGGTCCATCTTGTCGGAGGCCTACCCACGCTGCGTCTTCCAGTGCGTGGTCGCCACGCGAGTACCCGTCGGTATCATCGGGCATTGGTCCTACGGGCAATGTGCCCGGCCCACTGCCACTTTAGTGTTGCAATTCTTCGGGCTATGTCGGGTACTCTCGTTCTTCTGCGGATCTCCTCATTCCTGATTCGATCGCGCAATGATACCCGAAGCATAGCCCTCTCCATTGCCCTTTGAGTGACCTTGAGCCTTCTTATAAGGCCCACTGTCAGCAACTACGTCTCAATTCCATACGTCATCACTATATACGTACACACTGGTCGACAACTTTTCTCTTGAGACACTGCTGGCAGCTTCCCGAAAGCAGCCCAGCCGAGTTGGATTCGACGATTGATCTTTTTCTCGCAGTTGGACCTTCCTAACTAGATAGTTTGTCCAGGTATACGGTTTTCTACTTTGGTAAGTACTTATTGACAGACTCCCAATGGCCTCTAACAAATTAACAGCGTAATTAGAAAAAAATTAAAGCAAATTAAGCCATACAATTCGTTTTTAAAAAACGGCCACTTATAACCGTGCATGTAACTTATTTTTATTCATTTTATTAATTATGGACGTGTGTTTATAAATAATATAATAATTGAAAATAAGTAAATGAATGCAGTCATGGCAAAATTAAAATCTGTGTACCAAACCGCTGCTTATTTCTTAAGAAACTTCTTCCAGCATTACTGCGAAAGGAGAAGTCAAACAGAACTGTAGACAATAAGAAAAAAATATTTTGTTAAGTAGATTTAACACATTCATATTTTTTTCTATATTCGTATTCAATAATTTAATAATATTACATAAGTACTTCGTACTACTCGTATACGCTTCTTCCGAATTGTACTGGTGTTAACAACGTAAGGGTGGAAACTCGCCGTACGACAGGTCGTCCGATGGTGGAACGGAGATGGGGGAATTAAATCATGCAATTCCCTCGCACACTCGCCAAAATGAATCCTATAGAACACCGAAAGGCTGGCTACACTACGCCTGTGCTCTAGGCTATGGAGACCGTTTTGAATTAAATCAGGGTCGCCAATCAGCCTCTTCGCACGCCTCTCTACTGAATCCAAAGTGGCCAGTCATACAATTCTCCAGCTTTGCTAAACAGTTGTTTGCTTGCTACGATAGTAGGCAATGCAGATAAAAAACTTATTTACTGCAGACCTAAGCACCTTAATAGATGTAAATCAATACTCAAAAATATTACTATTTATTTACAGGCCGTTACTTACAAGTTGTAGTTTCAACCCCATCAGGCGTTTTACTTCGTGTAAATTATTTCATCACCACTGCTTTCAAAACGGTAAAGGAAAATATCGTTAGGAAACCGGCCATATCCTAGAGGCAAAACCTGGAGGATATAGTTTCGCCTCCTCCTTTATACCGCGTACATCGAGGGACTGGAACAATTTGCCAGCGGCGGTGTTTCCGTCGGACTACAATTTGAGTGTTCAAGGCTAGAGTGAATAGGCTCTTAATAAACTAGTGCGCTTTACCATCAACGATTGCGTCACTGCTTACCATCAGGCGGGATTGCGGTCAAGCGCTAGTTTATAAAATATATAAAAAAAAAAAATATGTGACATCTACCAACCCGCACGGGGCCAGCGTGGTAGATTACGGCCTACTCCCTCTTTCTCTAGCTCTTTCAGGCCATAGCTACATAAATTTTAGATTTCTATAACTTTCATAACCAGCCTTAATGTTTCTACTTTTGAGACACAGGCCTCCTCCCGGTGAGATGGAGTGGGCCGTAATCCACCACACTGGCCCAGTGCGAGTTGGTAGATGTCACATGTCTTCGAAGTTTTTGGCTTATTTGTATTTTTTCCTTTTTCCATATAAACAAAA
The DNA here is from genome assembly GCA_017933935.1 of Sesamia nonagrioides. NCBI lineage: Eukaryota > Metazoa > Arthropoda > Insecta > Lepidoptera > Noctuidae > Sesamia > Sesamia nonagrioides. The sequence goes on along the minus strand of JADWQK010000871.1, from coordinate 304,209 downwards.
CATGATGACGGTTCATATACATATTTAATTAAAATAAGTAATTTTCAACGCACTGTACACTCCTTTTTTTTTTTTGTTGGGATGGGAAATCATCAAATGACTTCTCCCGCTCTGGGCGGAGCGGAAGGGCGTGTCAGACTTTTACTGACTAAAACCCACCCGTGTTTCTTCACTTGCCTGTGCAACGGCCTGGGCCACGGTTTTTTTGTTTAACCAACCCGCAACCCTGACCCCGGAGGCATCGGTCTTCGTGGACCCCGTCACGACGTGCTGACTTCTCTTTGAGGCGCGCGTGAAACACGACGCGCCGTCGACTCGGGCACAATAGACAGAGAACAGTAAAACATCTTCATATAAAAGAGCCGCTCTCGGTTTGAATGTATGCGTGCGCGCCGAGCGCCGTGTCGGTACGCGATTTCACGCACACGCTGGCATAATATAGGATGGTATAGGATGGCGGCAATACGGGCTGTGCCGCGTGACTGTGAGCACGCGCGTAAATTACATGACCGCTCGCGTTCGTCAATTCTCGCCGGCCACTTACCATAATATTAATTATTACGAGTATCATGACTTCAAAAGGGGGAATAAAATATTGTAGTGTTTTCGTGTGCCTCAATAATGATTTCGCAAATCCGGACTTATCATTCTTCATACTTCCTACTGAACCAGAAATGTAAGTACAACTTAAATCTTATTAGAAAATGTGATATATGTATTGTTTGTTTCACAGTTTATTTGCTTTATTAAGAGCGTACCCGAGTCGCATTTTTCCATATAATTGTATTCCCAGATTTACTTCCTGACTACTATGTTTAAAGTTAAGTTTATTTTAAGAAGCCCAGTTTTACTATAAAACAGAGGATTGAGTACGAAATATCGTTTAAGTAAACGTATTTGTCGAGTATAGTGTAATAAGGACAATTTCACAATAATCAATATTGCAAATTACTATTATTTTTTTTTCTATTGTCTTATGTGTTGTTTGATCCAAATATGGCGTCTTAATCATAATATTAAGTTAATAAAATTATAGTAAAATGTGACCGACTAACGCTTAGGGTTGCGTAGAATTTTATTTATAACATTATAACCTTTAATCCCTCCGACGCGCGCGGCGCGAGCGGCGCCTTTGTTGCATTTGAGCTAGCTGTTGCTATCCGATTATATAAACAAACATTACACAGTATCCATATAAACAATCATTATAATTGAACCTCAGAAACTAATGAGGCTAAAAAGGTTTTGCGGTTTTATTAAAGTAAGGTATCATTTGTTAAATATTCGCTACCCATACCATAATCTTAGCTTTACTAATGTCTACTTTTTCATAAGAACTACATATTTATTGTTTACGTTCTCATGTTTTATATCATTTAAGCATTAGTTATTAGCTTGTGAATATTATTGTGTTAGTGTTACATTTAAGTACTCATCACTTATAATCTTCTCTGATAAGAACCAGTTATATCGATTTCCCATATCACACATCACTTAAAATTTATAATTATTTACGAGCTTTAGAATATAATTTAGTGTTACACTTAAGTAGTCTTAAAAATTTTGTCGGTATCAAATTTGTAACTTAATATAATAAATGTTATGTGAATAAAGGCTTTTTATTTTCACTAAATTTATAAATTGGTAAAATATTCAATCATAATATGCTTTTTATTCTATAAATTTAGATCAAAGTGACAACCCTAGGGTTCAACGCAAGAGTAGGCAAATAACTCTGCGGGCGGCCTTAGATAATCTACTGTTCTCTGTCTACTGTGACTCGGGCCTGGTCCTTACCGAGCGGCGATCTGCCCACTGCTCACCGCCCGCACGCACTGTACACTCCTTGCTTCACTGTTTAGCAACAAGTGACGTCACCAGCCCCCCCCCCCCTGATATTTAATACCTTTTATATTTGTAATTTTTAATTGATTTGATAAAACAAAACATACGTGTCCAAAAATTTTCTATAATCTGAATGACGGACTAAATAGAATCAATTATTTTTCTACCCAGGAAACTCCTCTATTCATCCTGTAAAGATAGAAGAATAAATAAGAAAATATATACAAGGTTTAGACGACTATCCTATCGTACTAATATTAGGTACAAAGAAAGTTTGTGATGATGGATGGATCTTTGTTACGTTTTCATAAAAAAAAACTACTTATCATCATCATCCCAGCGTTAATCCCAGTCGCATCCGAAGCCTTTTCAGCTTTGAAGTCTGGGGTCCGCTTTACCAGTCCAACTGCTGATATGGCTAAACTTCGACATTTTCCGTGAAGCGACTGCCGTCTGACCGCCACAACCCGAAGGCGACATCGAAGCATTGCAGTTAGACCAATTGTTAGACTTTTGAGGGCTCCAACAACCCGTAACGACTGCCACTAGATGTTCGTATGGCAACCGGGACCAACGGCTTAACGTGCTTTCCGAGGCACGACCAGACCAGTGCAAATATTCATATTCATGCATACAAATATTTGCACTGTGCGGGGATCGAACCCGCGCCACCCTGCGCAGCGGCCGCGTCCGCTACCGCTACGCCACGGAGGCTGTCATAAAAGAAACTACTAAACGGACGTTTTTCCAAAACGAGATCTAACTTTAGTTCCAGACTAAACCTTTGATTCAGTATTTGTATTTCGAACTTTATTGAGCTAAAGTTCTTAACACAAAAGTGACAACTTAGTTCAGTACTAAACTATTACTTTTATATGAAGAAATGCATTTCTATAATGGTTAAGCGCATAAATCAATAACCATTTGTCGACCTCCGTGGCGCAGCGGTCAACACGCCTGCCTGCGACGTGGAGGCCCCGGGTTCGATCCCCGGCCAGGTCATGATGGAAAACGGTCTTTTCCTAATTGGCCTGGGTCTTGGATATTTATCTATATATCGACGCTTGAAAGGCGAATGTCTAAGCGACAAAAATTCGTAAATTGAGTTATATACACCAAACGACGCAGAAAAATCTGGCGGCGCGAATGGGGTATATAAACTAAATTTACGAATTTTTGGTCGCTTAGATATGATTGCCTTTCAAGCGTCGATATGTATCTATTATAAATATAGTATCGTTGAGTTAGTATCCCATAACACAAGTCTCGAACTTACTTTGGGGCTAGCTCAATCTGTGTGATTTGTCCGTATATATTTATTTATTTTATTATTTAGGTGGTTTAAACCTGTTCTAAATAAAATCCATGCTTTGTAATATATTACATATTATAACCAGCACCCTAATTGCGTAACACAGTATTCCAATCAATTGGAATATTTATGAAGCTAATTGCTATTCCATTGCTCCCTATGTTCGAAAATGTGTCTGTTCGACAACGTAAATAACGCAATGAATGTTGTTGAACTATCAAAATGAAACCCATTGCTACTGATTATGTGTTACGCAATTACTCTGCAGGATTAATATACACTTTTGATGATGGTATTTTTTTTCCATACGTAGCAGCGTCTCGCGGTTTCACTCATATAGGTGATATGAGTGAAACCGCGAGACGCTGCTACGTATGGAAAAAAATGAAACTTCGTAACCCAATGACGAACTCGTACGTACTTTATTTGCGTTCGTAATGCATTTTATGTTTGTAATTTCATTATTCTGACTGACTGACCCTTCGACAATTCAAAATTGGTTGTAATTGCTTTAATTAAAATAAATACCTTTACATATTCGGTAAGCAGATCCTTATTATCCCCAAATGGGGCTTGTTCGTAACCAATTAGCGCTCTAGGATAATAATGTAGCTAGAAAAGCTCTAAGACGGTATGTAATTTAAAAAAAGAACTCCAAACTCTTTCGAAAAGTTCGAGTACATGTAACCATCATTCTGGCAATAGACATCAAGCATTCAGCCCAATGACAAAAGAAGTCGCTCCGCTATTCAGCTTTGTCTTCGTATACCTAATAGACATCAATTTTAAATATCAAACGGCGAAGCTCAATTTCGTTCTTGTATAATTAAAAAAAAAAAACTCACAATCGAGATGTAAAGCAGAATTAGATCGGGTGTAAGCTTCAATTACACCTCGCTGCGCTCGTGCGCTTAAATATCTCGGCCTGCAATTGATGCCTTACAGCCCTTGGCTAACTAATCTACTGTTGATTTTGTGTGTAATAAACCACTTTTCTTTTCTTTCGTTTACTGAACTACTTACATATTATTTATGTATGCATAGCTAATGCTCCATAAACTCATTAGGTTGTTCATCACATCGAAATTAATTATGAAGCAATTTGAAACCTTACGTCAGTGGTAATAATAGCCAGTTCTTAGTGACAAGCTATAAAAAAAGTTGGTAATCAATTTGCTTAAGACGCTGTGAATAGCAAACTTTTAGGTATTTGAGGGGGTGAAGCAGACGAAGTGGGACACGACTAGCCCCGCCCACTGCGGGGCGCGGGGCGCTCCGCGCGAGTACATCGATGCGTGAGGTGAGGCGTCGTGCATCGAGAAATACGCACGTTCTATTAAATCTATACTAACCATTCTCTATTCCATCTACATTTAGAACCGTAATTTCACAACCCAACCCCGAGGTACGGTTGGCTCTGTTCGTCACAGTCCCGGTTCGCATGAGACGAGCAGCAGGTTCGAATCCCACATCCGTTCACTTTACCTTGCGATTTTCGAAAATGTATATTTTATACATATTTTCATTTTTTATTATTACTTTTGTTTTCTTTTTTATTTTTATAATGCGCTTTGTCCGTTCTGCTTAATTTTTTTGTGTTATGTCCTTTTTTCATGAAACTGTTAGAAATATATCATTTCTAGAAATTACTATTTATAAACAGCTGTTTAGAGTAACTGTTAAAAAAAATGCATTTTCGGATATTTAAAAAAAATAAAAGATTTTTTCTTCAAAACTGCAACTCTTATCGAAGTCGGGTTTGTACGAGTGCTTAGAATAACACAACACAAAAAGATTGAAATAGATGGAGGCACTTGGAGGAGGCCTATACTGAAAGGGGCCATGAATAATGCAACAAAATGAAATCTAAATTTACTGTTTTGAACTATTATCAAATCAACTGTTATTTTTATTGTTTTTCTTTTCTATTCCATCTACATTTAGAAGGGTAATTTCACAACCCGACCCCGAGGTACGGTTGGCTCTGTTCGTCACAGTCCCGGTTCGCATTAGACGAGCACCGGGATCGAATCCGACTTTACCTTGCGATTTTCGAAAATGTGTACTTTATACATATTTTCATTTTTTATTATTTTTTTGTTTTCTTTTTTATTTTTATAATGCGCTTTGTCCGTTCTGCTTAAATTTTTTGTGTTATGTCCTTTTTTCATGAAACTGTTAGAAATATATCATTTCTAGAAATTACTATTTATAAACAGCTGTTTAGAGTAACTGTTAAAAAAAATGCATTTTCGGATATTTAAAAAAATAAAAGATTTCTTCTTCAAAACTGCAACTCTTATCGAAATCGGGTTTGTACGAGTGAAATAGATGGAGGCACTTGGAGGAGGCCTATACTGTTTTGAACTATTATCAAATTAACTGTTATTTTTATTGTTTTTCTTTTTTTTAAATTATATTATGAACTAAGAAATTCATGGTTAAATAAAGGCTTATTATTATTATTTATTATTAATTTCTAGAAATTTGTAGAAAGAAAATTATAACGAATTGATTTTAAATATTAGTTTGCATTATAATTGTTACAAAAAGAATATATTTAAAAGATGGAACAATTACCTACTACAAAAAATACAGAAAATCGGATAAATTAATAATAATTAAAAAAAAAAAAACAATTGCAAATAAGAAATCCAACAAAAAGCATACAACGTAAGGCTGGGGTTTGAACCCGAACACATACAGGTGAAGAAAAATGTGCCGCGAAAAGTAAAAAGAATAATTACAGAAAAAAATCAAATAAAATATCGGCAAAAATACAACAGTAAATTAAAAAGCATTTATTTCAATTAAAATCTACAAAAAGCATATAATGTAAACCTGGGGTTTGAACCCGGGCAAAAACGAAATATGATTATTCATCAACAAACAGACACGTAAATATAATTATTTTCTGTGCGGGGTAAAGCAAAAAGTGACATAGGTCCGACAAGCACCACGCCTCAGCGGTCACTGTCGCTAAGCATAGAAGTGAAAGAGAAGGCAATGGACGCCGCGATGGAGCGACGTTTCGTTCACGTTATTTATCATTAAATACATTATTTATTTTAGAATATCTTAGTTAAATCGATAAACAAAAACAATGGTTTCATTTACTATTATATTTTACATCGCTCTTCTCAATTTTATCAAGATTTGATGATTAATAATACAGTTACAACTGTTATAAATTCAATTTTAGGGGTTACTTTAGGATTTTTTTCTATCGAGAAAATTAATTCAAAACGTGTTTTGAAAACAATGGTTTCCTGCTACATATAATCAAGATTAACATATAAATTTTTGGCTGCTCTGAAATGTATACATTTGGCTAAAAAATTGTTTTAAGAAGCCTATTTTTACTGAACACAGCGCCTTAAGCATTTATTTATCATCACTTATAACACATACCTAAAATTATTGTAAGTATATCCTAAAGGTAACGTGCAATCGGCAAGCTTGTTAAAAAATAAACGACAATGAATGTTCTTGACACTTTAAACTTTTAAATTCAAGATGGAGAAATTCAAAATGGCGCGGGACGGTTTGTAATTCAAAATGACTTAATGGGCACTATGAAGACCCACATTTTATTACTGAAGAAGGATTCAAATTTATTCTGACCTTAATCTTTCGAATAAAATGCACCGAGAAGCCTGTCTTAAGCGATCCTGGAAATAAAGCAAAAAGACTGACGTCAAAAGAATTCAAATGGAACAGTTTTTGTTACTTTCTCAGAGCGATCGCTGTTATGTAAAAAGGATTACTAAGTTCATTGTTTTAAATCCCTTTTACTGTTAGTAAATTTATTCAAATAACTGCCTCTTTAGTATGCTAGGAATTTAATCCTCAGGAAGTTTTAGATACATTATTTTATTTCATTAGTACTTAGTCACCGTAAAGGTAAGAAATCCGGGTTCCAGGATACTAGATTTATGTTTTATTAATTTTAAAGTCATCATCATCATTTCAGCCGAAAGATGTCCGCTGCTGGGCATAGGCCTCCCCCAAGGATCTCCACGACGACCGGTCCTGCGCCTCCCGCATCCAGCGGTTTCTCGCGACCTTCACCAGGTCGTCGGACCCACGCTACATCTTCCGGTGCGTGGTCGCCACTCGAGAGCCCGTCGGCCCCATCGGGCACCGGGCACTGCCACTTTAGTGTTGCAATTCTTCAGGATTTTAAAGTAAATAGAATTAAAAAAGTTTATGATTCGAGAGAGTTAAAGGACTCGACTAAAAAGTTTATGATTCGAGAGAGTTAAAGGACTCGACTAAAAAGGAATTAATGGTGAAATTGACCATAGTAAGCCGCCCCTACAAATGATACGAAGTTCGAACGATGTATATTTTGTAGGACTAGACTAATAAGGCATTAATGGTGAAATTCACCATAGTAAGCCGCCCCCACAAAAGATACACCATACGAAGTTCGTACGGTGTATCTTTTGTAGGGGCAGCTAAATTATTAATGTGTTCGTAATACGAAGATATTAATAATATCCGCCGTCTTTATGTAACGTCACTCGCCCAAATAATTATAATTCGATCAATAAGAACTTGGATGGATAGGCCATCAATCTTCGAGGATTACACTACGTAAGATCTAATCACTGCATGTCGGGAGATAGCAGGAGAATCTCACAATGAACGCCAGTCATCCATCTTTATACGTCTATCCGGGGTTTGGTTTTATTGGTAATCTTCAATTAATTTGTTTTCCGAGTGAAAGCTTTTTCATTTTGGCAGCAATGATATTTGAAAGCAGAAATATAGGGTCCAATTAAAATTGCTAGACAACTCCGGTCACATAGTGGTAATTGCTGTATGAAAAAATTGGATCGATTACATAACGACATTTCATTACATTTTGACGTCCTCCGTAGCGCAGCGGTTAACACGCCTGCCTGCGACGTGGAGGCCCCGGGTTCGATCCCTGCCCAGGTCATGATGGAAAAAGATCTTTTCCTGATTGGCCTGGGTCTTGGATGTTTCTCTATATACGTATCTATTATAAATATAGTATCGTTGAGTTAGTATCCCATAACACAAGTCTCGAACTTACTTTGGGGCTAGCTCAATCTGTGTGATTTGTCCGTATATATTTATTTATAATGTTTAGGATCAACGACCGCCGTCGGTAACGTATTTTCTGAAGTATCAGTTGAACAATCAGATAAAATAAAATAAAACAGATTTCCTCAACTCGTACTTCAAATGACTCCGCCAATAGCGGTTATTGACACCAAACAAAATGATCGAATATTGTTTTTATTAACGGCCGGTGGAGCAGACAAGTTCACACGAGTCTGCAGTGGAAACCATGTATCAGCAAACATAGGATGCCCCCTAACGTAGGTCTCATAAGCTACTAGCACTATGCTGAGCGATGGCCGTTTGATGCACAATGTCCCTCGACTTGCAAAAAATATGGTACTGAGACCCAGAGGTCCTTTTCAGCGACAGTTGGACGTGATGACGTCAACCATATCAGCATACGATAAACGTTCACCGCAAATAAACATATTTTCTTTCTTTCTTTTTCCCACTAACACGGAAATAAGACCGCAATTCCAATATAAATTAAAGCAGAGAGAACTTGAGACCACAAGATCACAAATAACTGCCCTCGTATTGAACCGAGTTAATTCCAACCTCTCGGCACACTTTGCAGTTGTTATAAATTACTTTGGAACTTACAGATTTTCATTCCAACCACCCGTTAGAAGGTTGGGACTGTACACCAGAGGGATAATTTGCCCCAGATGTATAATTTTCCCACTGTAAGGAAAGACTTGGTTTATACATCAGAGTCATCAATCATGAAATATGTAACTATATGTCGGTCAAATTCGATAAAGAATAGAATAAACAAACCGTTGCTAGTCAACGAGTAGTTTACGCCAAAAATACAGATGTTAACAACCTTTTCTAGATAGATTATTTTCATAAAAGTAATAATTGTACTTCCTTCTAATGTAAACAGTTTATTTGATTAGATATTTATGATAGAACACTTAACCGATTTGAATGAAATATGACACAAATGTAAGCTAATTTCCTAATTGGTTAAATTTTTTGATTCATGTATTATATTATACTTAGTCCACACTTGAAAAAATTACAATGCATGTGTAATGCAGTTGATTTGAAAGTAATTAAAATACGTAAAATTGTAATAACAAATGCCTCAATTTTATTCATTGGTTGAATTCCACAAATCATCAATTTCTTCCATCTTTCTTTTTTTGTAGGGCTATCACGTAAAATAATATCGACTATTTATGGGTTTTCCGAAATACCAAGTTATTATGCATGTTATTTTAGTTATTCTAATTAAATATGCAGCAAGAGGAATAAAGCAATAAATAGTTAGCATGCAAAAGTCGATAATCATGTAAATAACAGGAGATTTGTAAAACGTGAGTTGTGATAACCCTAAATTAGTTTGTTTACCTCTATTCTTTACGGAGCTTGGCGATAATATAGGTACATATATACTTTACCTTCGAGCGGATCGGAGGACTAATAGGTTGTTCAATGAAATCTCCAAACGACTGATTGACACTTCCCGTGACCCGAAGGCTACCATTTCCCTTGGCCAGAGAATAAGGCACACAACGTAGCAATATTTCCAGTCCCTTGGGTATATTAGAAGTCGACAGCGATGCGGAGGAATATTTTAATGTCATATTTTAGCTAGCCTGAATTCCCGTGTTCACAACTATTCTAAATTTAAGTTCAGTGTCAAATCAAATCAAATCAAATCAAATCATTTATTTCAAATAAACCAGTTACAGGCACTTTTGAATTGTCAGAAGGTCGGTCAGTCAATAAGATGAAGCTAGTCGCCCATTCCAAAGAGTAGGTACCTATGGAGAAGAACGGGCAAGAAACTCCATGGACACTCTTTTAAATTTTTAAGCTATTGTTACAAATATTTGATTACATCATTCATGTTGAAATCAACCGCGTGAGAACGATGCAGAAATATATTGTACGCTGAGAGCGTCCATTATGGAAAACATACAAAAATCAATTCAGAAATTAAAATACGCCGTGGCAGCTAAGAGATGACCAGTCCCCTCCGACGGCGTCCGTTCACGAACATGACGTATGGATCAGCATCATTCAGCTCAACCATATCGAAGGGAACCCAATGACCCAAAACACACGCCACCATCAGCGAGACATTTGAGTGAGCATGACATACTCTCAACAGCCAGAGCACAATTAAGTCAATAAAAAAGACTAACCCAACAAATAAATGCCTTACAGCACATTCGTACATTGTGCTCACACGTTTGCCATGCAATTATACAATACTAAGAAATTGAATCTACACAATGCTAAGATAGTTTTGTCCAAGGTTCAGCAGCTCCAACAGTGTTCCCGAATCTGTGGAAAGTTTAACTCCTGTGCAGCTGCAGCTGTACAAGTGCCGAACACCTCTGTCAGCGATACAATTAATATAATTCCGTAACGTACAATATGCTTGGCTACATAGTGTGTAATACAGGCTTTGAATAAATAACATAAACAATTACATATTAAAACTACAAGAGGAAAAATCAAAGAACAATCATTGTATAGAAATCGAACGCAGCTCAAGCCCAAGCCTTTTTGTCCTCAATATAATCCTTCACACTATAAAATGCTTTCTGACACAACTTACGTTTAATGAAGGATTTGAATTTATTCAGGCTCAGATCTTGAACCACCTCTGGAAGTCCATTGTAAAAATGTATACATTGGCATCTGAAAGAGCCACCTATTTTCTTGAGCCTTGTTGTAGGTACAATAAATTTGTGCCTGTTCCTAGTATTTATATCATGGACATCACTGTATTTTTTAAACAATTTTATATTCTTATGAGCATACAAAAGATTTTCATAAATATATTGAGACGGCACGGTCAGTACATTAATCTCTTTAAATTTTTCTCTGAGAGAGTGTCTCGGACTTAATTTATAAATTGCACGAACAGCTCGTTTCTGCAAAACAAATATTGTTTGAATATCGGCGGCATTTCCCACAACAGAATGCCGTACGACATTACGCTGTGGAAATAGCCAAAGTACACTAAACGGGCCGTCTCAACATCAGTCAAATTACGAATTGTTCTAACTGCGTATGCAGCAGAACTTAGCTTTTTTGACAATTTTTCTATATGTGAACCCCATTGAAGCTTAGCATCCAGAGTTATACCCAAGAACACTGTGCTGTCGTCAGATTTCAATTCTTCGCCCTTTATCAACACTTTAGTTTCCACCTGCCTCACGTGAGGTAGAGTAAACTTAATGCATTTGGTTTTTTCTCGTTTAAGAGTAAATTATTAACATTAAACCAATGGACTACTTTGGAGATCGCGCTATTTACATCATCAGTAACCTGCTGCTGACGTTTCAGTTTAAATAAAAGTGAAGTGTCATCTGCAAACGACACTATATCGTGGTTATCCTTTATTAGGTACGGCAGGTCATTGATGTAAATAAGAAACAAAAAAGGACCAAGAATTGACCCCTGTGGGACTCCCATTGTTACTAAAGATCCAGAGGATCTTTTTCCATTAACGTCAACGCTTTGAATCCTACCACTCAAGTAAGATGTAATAAGATCCAGTGCAGAGTTCCGGATCCCGTAGTGGCGGAGTTTCCTGATTAACGTATCGTGAAGAACGCAATCGAACGCCTTGGACAAATCACAAAAGATTCCCAAGGCATCGCATTTATCCTCCCACGCATTATATATATGACCTAGAAGTTCAACACCGGCATCAGTAGTTGAACGACCCCTTGTAAAACCGAACTGTTTGCTATGTAATAATTTATGTTTATTAAAAAAATTTAGCATTTGGTTTAAAATTAATTTCTCAAAAATTTTACTAAAGGTAGGTAGTACAGAAATATGTCTATAATTTGTGGGGTCTGATGTACTACCAGATTTAAACAAAGGTATTATTTTACTATTTTTCATGAGATCAGGAAACTCTCCACAGTCAATACAAGCATTAAAGATAACAGCTAGAGTGGGTGCCACAATATCAATAATAGACTTAGCAACTTCCACCGAATGACCCCATAGGTCAGCAGTCTTTTTTACATTCAGAGTGTGAAAGATTTTAATTATATCTCTACTGTTAACATGTTCAAAATGAAACTCCGAACCACAAACATTAACATTTTCTTTAAGCAAAGACTCCGCAACAGAAGGTGATGAGTTTAGGGATTTAGTAGTTGAAACAGGAATATCCGAAAAGAAATTTTCAAATGCCTCAGAGACTTGCGAGTCTGATTTAATTATGTTGTCATTAATAGACAGGCTATAGTCAGTATTTCTATCACTGGACCTTCCCGTTTCACTATTAATAATTTTCCAAGTCGTTTTAATTACATTGCCACTGTTCTTTATCTTTGAACTCAAGTAACGTGACTTGGCCATATAACAAACTTGTTTGAATAATTTTGAATATTTTCTAACATATAAATTGAATTCAACAGTGTTAATATAAATCCTCTCATTGTACAATTCATAAAGCCGAGTTCTACTTTTATGAATACCGATGGTAGCCCAATCAGAGAAAGATACTTTACTATTAACAGAGATAGTCTTGGGAACAAAGGTGGAATCAAATAGCTTACAGTATATATTAAAAAAATTGTCATAGAGATGATTAGGATCAGCATTAACAGCACTGGATAAGACTGGCAATTTATTGATGAGATCAAATCTAAAAACCTCCAAGCGGCTTTCAGTTTTGGGGTTAACAGTGATATCCTTTTTGGCCACTTTTTTACTATGGTTTGGAATAGTAATCCTTTGTCCGCAGTGATCAGAATCAAGTAAATTTAAAACTTCTTTGTGGCTTGGTATTATGTTTGTAAAAATATTATCTATGTCTTTTTCTTTCCATTTCATTATGAGAAGAACAGAAGGTTCGGTAATTAGTAAAGTCATGTCAAATTAGTCCGCGCCTGACGTAAATTGACGTATTTTCAGACGCCATGTTTTAATCGCATCTAAACTGTCTATGGAGTGGTGGTTGGGTTTTGGCGGGAATGTCAAGATGAGTGTCACGCTCATTTTTCATTGGACTTTTAAAATTATTTATAGTGTCGTTTACTAAATAAAAACGCGTGATTTATGTAGTAAAAAGTGCATTCAGTGAATAATTGAAAAAGAACAGTGAAATATTGTAGCATAGTGGCCTCATCATGTCTTTACGCTAAACCGCTCCTTATCGTCCAAACGCGTAAAACGAAAGGAGTTAGTTTAGGTTAAGTTATGCTAGGATAAGTTAGGATAAATTAGGATAAGTTAGGATAGATATTTAATGAAGAAAAAATTACTGAAGACTTGGCTGTATGGCGTACTATGCCTTTGCCTTTTCCATTCGCCCGAACGGAAAGAAATGAACCAAAAAAAAAATGTCTATGGAGTATCTTAATTTGACAGAACTAAGTTAATATTTTATCTTCTATCCTTTTCTTATAGAAAGAAAAAGATGCACTGAAAGTTTTGTTTGTGAACAAAGGAATCTGGGTCATTGTTTGGAAACCCGTTCTAGGCGCGATTAGGGTTAGCTAGCACTCCAATATCGTAACATACATACTATCAAACTGAATCTGGATCATATTATCTTTGAAAAAGTGTCTGCTCAACAAGGTAAGTAACAGAATGTTGTTGTTTGAAACTGTCAAAACGAAAGTTAGTGATACTGTTATGTGTAACACGATTTCCTCGCTGACATTCTACTTTTTAATACATCTTTTTTTCAGTATTTTTATTTTTACTGCAACCGTGGTGATTAATCTCAATCCTTCTCTGTATGAGAGGAGATCTGTGCCCAGCAGTGGGACGATAAAAGGTTGTTGATGATGATGATGATGATGAAACTGTCTATGGAGTATCTTAATTTGACAGAACTAAGTTAATATTTTATCTTCTATCCTTTTCTTAATGAAATCGAAAGAAAGAGATGAAGTGAACTTAAAATTAGTTTGTGAACACGAGAATCAGCGCCAATATGTAGTTAGGTTATTTTTATATTTTTGTTGTTAAAGTTTGTTAGCAGTGAAACTCCAAGCATAGCCCTCTCCGTTGCCTTTGGAGTGACCTTGGCGCAAGACCAGTCGTCTTGGAGATCCTTGGGGGAGGCGTATGTCCAGCAGTGGACGTTTTCGACGGACCGCATATGCCTCAGGGTGCTGCATGCTATGGGGATTTAATTGTGCTTGCAAGTCCGCATTTCGTTGCATTAGTCTTTCGATTAGCCAAAATTTGGTTAAGTCTGTCCTGAATTTGTTGGTCCTCCATTTCAAGTACAATAAAATAAAATTGTATATATTATCGAATGAAGAATAAACAGGTCTTGTGGTGTGGTAGAGTGTAGGAGGTCTTGTTCTCATCTTCTCGGTAAATTATCTGGATTTTTTTTTTTATTTTACTATAGATATTACTATAGATAGTACATTCTGCTGAAATGATGATGATGATGATAAGTTTGTTACCTAATTGTGTATTACAAGAATCTTTAAGTCTCCATTTAGAAGAAGTTTAGATATTTAAATGAACATTTAGTACAATCTGTTCAACCGATGTTAACTTCTATTGCGTTGGTGACATGACAATTAACTAGTTGGTATTGTACCTTTTTTAATAGCATTCTTCTTTCAACGATATAGAAGTCAAAATCGGTTAAACAAACTCTAACAAAGGCTGTCATTGACAACGTGCAGCTCAGACGTGTAGTACAGTGCTAACATACACGAAAACCATGTAATCGACGGCAATTGTAGATATAGAAGTCTACTGCTGGACAAAGACCTCCCCCAAGGCTTTTATTGCATTGCGGGGTTTGCCATAATCTCCACGCTTGATTGGGGATCGCAGTAGTTTGATATTCCGCAGGAGAAGTGCTGCTGCTTGCTTCCTTGGTGAGAGTTTCCTTAGTCGCCTCTTACGACACCCACGGGGGGATATGGGTTGGTACTATTCTAAGCTCGGTACCATACGGGAAGCCGGTACCACATGTGTTAGCGACGCGCTCAATACTGTAATCCATACTAATATTATAAATGCGAAAGTAACTCTGTCTGTCTGTCTGTCGGTCTGTCTGTCTGTCTGTCTGTCTGTCTGTCTGTCTGTTACGCTTTCCTGCTTAAACCTCTCAACCGATTTCGATGAAATTTGGCACAGACAACCTTTAAACCCTGAGAAAGAACATAGGCTACCTTTTATCCGGGAAAAAATTGATATTCCCGAGGAAAATCTAAAAAGCGCGACATAACCAAACTCCACGCGGGTGAAGCCGCGGGCGGAAAGATAGCATTATAAAATAATGTGGCATCACTAGTTTAGTACGGAGGGATGGGACACGGTGACATGCTGGTCACACTCGGCGAGCCCCCCTCCAGTCTGTCAATAATCGCTAACCAACGCGCACGTCTGCCTTTCAATCACAAAAATCGGCCATGTTGAATTGTAAGAAAAAGTTGCAATAAACGTAATTTTCGACAATCAAGTGTTTTCTGTTGCACAAACCCCAACCCCTGCAGTATCAACCATCAACAACATGGGAAGTCGGTACCGCATGAGGAGCCGGTACCACACGAATAGCCGGTACCACAAGGGAAGCCGGTACCACACGGAAAGCCGTGTGAACACTAAGCCATGTTATCGACGGCAAAAGCCTCTGTAATTAACACGTGAGACTCGTGTGTCTGACCATTAAGCCCTTAAAAAGGTGAGCTTATAGACGGTGTATTAAGTATATAAATCTTTAATGCTCATTAACGAAAAATTCCAACTACATTACCATAACCATTTCATAATCTCCGCTAGTTTTAAAGCCTTTTTGACCCTCTAGGGGCTCGCGGAAGTCACAGTACATGAGAAGGGTCTTAACCCCCATTCTACCGACCTAATTAATTTTAAGGGCCAGCCGCATCACTTGCAAATTGTGGGGAACACCCGCTTAACCCTTGTTACAGCACTTTCGGATATCATCTACCGATGGAATAGTAGATTGTTAACCGATCGAAAGAATCAATTCCCGAGGTATTTAGACCGAGTAGGAATTAATTCTTTTACCTGTGTTAAACATTCTACTTTTCATTTCAAATATGAGGAAAATAAAATTACTGAAAAGTGCTAAAAGTAATTGGAACTGATTGGAGCACTTTTTTCTTAAATGTATGTTTATGAAAAATAAAGCTACCTGCTGAATTATTTATTTTATAATATTTTTATTATATATTTTTTTGTTATTTATATTTTTTTTATACTTTTATAAATTTCTCGTAATTATCCGTTTTTTAATATACGGCTCCTGTTATTAGATCTAGAGATATATTTTCTTGATTTTGAAATTTTCGTTACGATTATCGCAATAATGGGGCTAATTGGTATCTGAATATATTGCATTGTTTTATATATAATTATATATATTTGAGCTATATTTAAAAGGAATGTCTAAACGATATCTGAAAATGTCCTTAAGAGATACAAAAGAGCAAATATCGAAGATCTGAAAAGCGCAGGAAATACACTATTTCGTAGATTATAACTTCATACATATCTCTCTAGATTTTTAATTCTCGGCAAAAGTTTTACTACCTCGAAAGACACCAAAATTTCAAGTGCTGTTAAAAAATAAAATTCACAATGTTTGCCACTGTTATTCACATATTTTTTTCTATGAAATTGACGTTGAATGGTACATGTACTATCTAATAGATAACAAAATAAATAGGTAATTGATCAAAACTTTTATTTGGCCAGTTCCAAGTAACCCCGTGATTTCTAAATAACCCCATTTTACGGTAGTTGTTTACATAAACTATTTTATCTACTCTTATATCAAAAAATAAAACCAAAAAAGAGTTTATATTGACGTACTTTACCAATAGGATATCGAAAGGAAATTAAAAAATTAAATTATAACATTATTTCTCTAAGAAAATAATGTTATAATATTTTTTTTTTCATTACGGTAAACCATAGACAGCCATTGATATAATATTAAACTAAGATAGATAAGTCAGTAGCGCATTGAACTTGAAGCATACAAAATATCATGTTTAATATTAAATCAATGTAGATAGTACTATTTCATTTTTTATCTGTGGCTGCGCGCGCTTTGGCGCATGCGCTGTGAATGCTGTGATGCAGGGTGCAGTAGTGTTAAACTGTTAACATTTTATATATTACAATTATGAAACTGAATAAATGGAATTGTGTTGCGTTGGCGTTAGACGCACTGAGACATATGTACATAATTAGGTATTACACACTCGTGTGATACTATTTAAAAACTCGCTTCGCTCGTTTTTTAAACTCACACTCGTACTTAATACCCCTCATTATGTAGCAGTATCATAAACTACTATTTCGAATTTCGTCACAGATACATAACAAATTAATATCCCGCCAATTTATGTTGACTTTTTAAAATTAAAATATGGAACTCACTGCGTAATTGTTGCGGGTTGTCCCGCTAAAAGAAGTTTGCGCTAAGTTCACACTGGCGGTTTAGAAACTCAATGGACGACAGTTTTTTTTTTAAATTAGTTTTTTTTGCATATAACTCTTCACAGCTGACAGCTGTTCTATTTTTAAAGTTCATTCCAACCCTTACGTGGGAAGGTATTTGTATTAATTTTACAACACTAGGTACTTTCCGAGTATGAGAAATGAAAAGTTGTGTGTTGACCTATTTGGATTGTGATCTTATTGCTAATAGTTTTATAATGTTAGGAAATTCCATTGTTGACTTGATCAAGGTTTTGTTAGTTTATGTTGTCCACTGCTGGACAAAGACCTCTTTGTCTTAACCTAGTAAGGATTGGTCAGGAAATTGCGTAACACAGTATCTATCAGTAGCAATGGATTTCATTTTGACAGTTGAACAACATTGATTACATTATTTACGTTCAGTAGACACATTTTTCTAATATACGGAGTAATGGATTAGCAATATACTTCAAATTATTACAACTGATTGTAATAATGTGGGATCTAATGTGGGCGTCAAGGCTCATCCCTCCATCATCTCTGATTTTACTTCGATTTCGCTAGACGTTTTCTGCAATCCACATAATGGCAGATCTGTTCTAAGACTCGTTCGACATGCAACAGACATACTCGCCCCAATCTCTCTTAAGCTTGGCTACTTTTTGAGAGACGAGGCGTGTTTTGGAGTGCGACACTGTGTTCCTTACACGGTCCGTTAATCTGATTTCAAGAATGCTGGGCTCCATTGCTCACTAGGATACATCAAGGTTATTACTCTGCCGGGTTGTCAAAGACCAGGTTTGAACTCTGTTTGTACATATGTACATGTCAATTTCATACTTTGAAACTAGTTGTGGTGTCGTCCTAACACGTTTAATATTGAAGTTTAGTGCGAGCTTTGCGGAGTACCGATTGTAAGCATTGTAGAGAAACGAAGTACCTAACACTATCTTGAATAGGCGAGCGGATTGCAGCTATATTAAAATAATCCTTATTGGGTGATTTCTAATGTTCTTATTTTTATTTTTGACGTGTTTAAAATAAATGCAATATTAAACCGGACTACGCGAGCGTGTGCGATTAGATTTATATATTTTAACTGTTATATTTATTTATCATTCTTAATTGAACTACTCAATTCATCATCATCATCATCATCAACCTTTTAACGTCCCACTGCTGGGCACAGGTCTCCTATCATACAGAGAAGGATTGAGCGTAATCACCACGCTTGCTCAATGCAGGTTGGCGATTTCAGACCCTAGTCCAGGTTTCCTCAAGATGTTTTCCTTCACCTTCAGTCATTGGTGTCCAAGATATACTTAGAAAGTACATATAACTTTAGAAAAGTTACATTGGTACTTGCTTGACCTGGAATCGAACCCGCGCCCTCATACTTGAGAGGCTGGTGTTTTAACCACTAGGCCACCACGACTTAATTAGTATCATACAACTACTCAATTAGTATCATAATAATCTCTTCCGCATGCTATTCTCACAATAACTTCACTTTCCCCCATAAGACTTATTAAGCTGCCGAAACAACTTGTACACCGCAAATGTGCGTTTGGGTTACCTCGAATTACAACCCAAGCAACACTTAGGGTGAAGTTAATTTTTAACACAATTTTGGATAATCCAATTATCTTACAATTTTCCTGAACATTATCTTTGTTTCATTCAGTAAAAATGTGACAAAATGAAGCAAGTCTTTGAAAATAATTTATTTCTGCCTCTTTTCTTTCTGTATTCAATCATCATCATCATCTCAGCGTTAATCCCAGTCGCATCCGAAGCTTTTCAGCTTTGGAGTCTGGAGTCCGCTTTAGCAGTCTAATTGCTGATTTTGGCTAAACTTCGATGTTTCGTGAAGCGACTGCCGTCTGACCTCCACAACGCGAAGGCGATATCGAAGCATTGCAGTTGGACATTGTTGGACTTTTGAGGGCTCCAACAACCCGTAACGACTGCCATTAGATGTTCGTATGGCAACCGGGACCAACGGCTTAACGTGCTTTCCGAGGCACGACCAGACCAGTGCAAATATTCATATTCATGCATACAAATATTTGCACTGCACGAGGATCGAAACCGCGCCTCCTTGCACAGCGGCCGCGTTCGCTACCGCTACGCCACGGAGGCTGTCTGTGGGAAATCATTAAATGACCTCTCCCATCTGAGTGGAACAGAAGGGCGTGTTAGACTTTTTACTGACTAAAATCCACTCGTATTCCTTCATTTGCCTGTTTGCCAGGGGCTACGTTATCTCTTTCAAACAACCCGTAGCCCTGCCAGGCATTACGATCTCTTTGAGGAGTGCGTGGAGCAAAACGCACCGTCAACCTGCAGGGTAATTGCGTATTGGGCACGTCACAATAGCGGCGGTAAGTCCCTTCTTTGAGGAGTGGCTAGAGAGGTGCCACGGCTCCCTCACTTTCCGCCTCACTGGACACGGTTTTTTCGTGAGGTTCCTGTTCCGGATAAGGCGCGTGGAAACGCCAGAGTGTCACCATTATGTGGATTGCTCTGAGGACATGTGGAGCATACGGTGGAGGTCTGCCCCGCTTGAGTAAAGCACCGCCGTGTCCTCGTTGCGGCGATCGGCGGCGATCTCGCGAGTCCAACCCTGGTCCAGGCCATGGCCCGCAGCGAGAGTACATGGCAGGCCGTCACCTCCTTCTGTGAAGCAGTGATTCTGGCAAAGGGGGAGGCGGAGAGCGTGAGGTAGCGGCAATCCCAGCGCCCTCCCTTCCGCTCTGCCCAGAGCGGGAGAAGTTATTTGATGATTTCCCATACCAACAAAAAAAAGGTTAATTGCGTAACACACTAACAGTAGCAATGGGTTTCATTTTGACAGTTCAACAACATTCATTGCGTTATTTACGGTGCAATACAATGAATTAGCAATTTGCTTAAAATATATTCCAAGTGATAATAATAGTGACTTACTCAATTAGGGTGCTGGTACTTACGGCGGCTGCGAGCTTTCAGTTTTGAGCCTTTTCATGTTTCGAATTGACGTTATTTCCAATTAAGCAAATATCAAATTTCTTTCAATATTAATTAAGTTAATTTCAGAGAGCACTATTTAAAATTAAACGAAAATTAATTTTATTTATAGGCAATTAAGTGAATTCCTGAGTGACTGGCCCTACTTAATATAAATTTTATGAATAAATATTTGATGTTGTAGCGTAAATTGAACTTTATTGTTGTATGTGAATTAAGTTATTTTTCCTAAAATAATATTTGTTCACATTGTTGACGAATATGTCGCAATATTATTTTAGGAGTGAAAGTTGGTTTTGACCTACCTAAGTCAAAACCAACTTTCCAACTTCCAACTTTCTTTTACCAGGTCTAAACCTGCGGAGAAGTTGTTTGAGTAACACAATACAAGTTTCACACAAGTCTTGCCGCCAAGAGATTCGTCGTGTTCCGGCATGATGTCTGGTGAAGCCGTACGGGGGACGGGTCTGAGCAGTTGTATAGCGACGTCTGCCGGGCACGATGCGCCAAATGTTATTGTGTCGGTAGTTTGATCGTGGAGGGTCTCCAGGTTAATCTCCCTCTGATGCAGCAGCGTTGGTCGTGTTGTTGGGTTCCTACTCACTAAGATTTTTAAGTGAATGCGCTTAATAAAATTGTGCTTTTTACCGTCAAAGATTGCATCACTGCTTACCATCAGGCGGGATTGTAGTCAAGCACTAGTTTATAATTATTTAAAAAAAAAACAGTATTAATGGTGTAGCGGTACTACACCTACCCACAAACGCCACAAAATCAACAACGCGTCATACTGACGTCACAAGAATTCTACATCTCGCAATCAGAATTTACCGAGCAACTAGCATATATACAACTTCCCAATTTCAAGCATTGGGCAAGTGCCCGCCAGACATAACACCCGTCTGGTCGGAGGATCCTCCCTTTTCTATGGAGGATGAGTGAACTTTACTCCCTGTTCCTCATGCCTCCACAATGGCTTTCATTTTGACAGTTAAACAACATTCACTGAATTGTTAACGTTATTAAGCGTCCATTTTTTACGAACATATGTGTATAATTATTGGTTCATATGAACCAATGGGTTTGTAATAATCCTTCAAAATTTATTAGATTGTGATTGATTGTTAAGCAATCAGGGTACAGCATTGCTAATGAGACAGAGCGTTTGTAAAGTGTGTTTGGTAGATACAACCGGCTTAGCTCATTATTTTCGAACCGACGGTTTCGTAAGATGAATCCGTATTTAGATATTAATAATGACTAGTTGGCCCAGTGGACTAGTGGTATGTGTCCCGATTTAGAATTGTGATTCGAGAAATCAAGCCACAACGCCATCTGTTATCGCCCATAGAAACCACCGGCATTTAGTGGAACCAAAAATTTGAAGACTTGTGACTCAACCCCGCAGTTGGACCATTATTAAAGGCTATTATATCCAACCATATATTATAAATGTGAAAGTGTGTGTATCTGTTTGTTTATCCGTTTTTCACGGCAAAACGAAGCGACGAATTAACGTGATTTTGAAGTGGCGATAGTTGAAGGAATGGTGAGTGACAGGAAATTTTTTGTCTCTTTCTAACCTCGTACTTACCTAAAATGGGGGGTGGAAGTTTGTATAGCGCATACCGCAATTTTCAAAGAAGAAAGCTGAAATTTGGTATGCGAACCCATTTGTGACTTTTTCACCTTAATACATTTAGTGGCAGTGGGCGGGACACATTGCTCATAGAACCGATTTCCGATAGGACAGTAAGGTTCTGGAGTGGCGGCCACGTACTGGAAGACGCAGCGTAGGGAGGCCCCAACAAAGTGGACCGATGACCAGGTGAAGGTCGCGGGAAGTCAAGAAGAAGGGTCATTGTGGAAAGCCCTTTATCCAGCAGTGGCTCTTAAGGCTGAAGAAAAAGAAGTTCGACTGAGGTCTTTGTCCACCAGAAATAGGCAGTGACAGTGCATTGCCGGCCGTAATCGAGTCGATGGTCAGCAGCGAAGAGTCTTGGGATGCGGTGCGCCCTCTTCCAGCCCCCCAAACATCAGGACCAGAGGTGGTGGCATCATAGACATCACGGGCGGAGGCATACACCTCGCAAACTATTGACGTTTAAGGCCTTTTACTTCTTCAGACTTTAAAGGTCCACTGCTGGACAAAGGCCTTTTTTGTTACTGCGTACTAAAATAATATTCTGTTCCGAGTTCTCTTCTGTGTTCTAAATCAGGAAGGGGATCCGTGTTACGCCGAATTTAACGCGAGCAAAGCCGCGGTAAAAGACTAGTAAGAAATATATTAATGAACAAGCTCCCGTATGGTATGACTGACCTTAATTGACCGAAAATAATATAATATTCCCTAAAAATGTAAATAAATACGAGCTTGTGGAAAAATAACTTTAAGCATTAGACAATAAAGTTAAGATTACGCTACAACTTCCAACTTTTTTCACACTAAAATCATCTTAATTACCATCTAATCAAAGTTGATATTTGTTCAAATTGGTGTACCATCAATTTTAAAGACATAAAATTTGGAAATACATTCATCACGAATGTCTTCCCCGTAGGAGTAGACAAAGATGGATAGTATTGAGAATGGTGGTGGATGGTGGATGGCAGATAGGGACTTTTGGGAATTCCAACCAAGTCCCATTTCCCAATGACATCGATAATATTACCAATTTCCGTTGACAACTTCACAAATCCCTCAAATCTGATCGAATCTTCCAGTGATCAGGCCGGTCAGAGTGATCAGTCTGAGTGCATCAATCACGCAGGCACGTCAACTAAAATGATTGATCACGTTAATGAGACAAAGGCTAGGCTACACTGTCCGATAATCCGTTTAATGTTAAATTCCAATTGGAGTATCATTTATTGCGTGGCTTTTTAAGGAGCCTGATCATTTCATACCATTAGGCCGGATTGCGTCAGACTACAATTTAAGTGTCTTCAAGGCTACAATGAATAGGATCCTAATAAACTATCGTGCTGTACCATCAACGATTGCATCACTGCTTACCATTTATTTATTTTTTTGTTGTGCTTGGGAAATCATCAAATGGGCCGCTCTGGGCGGAGCGGAAGGGCGTGTTAGACTCTTACTGACTAAAACCCTCCGGTGTTACTTCACTTGCCTGTAATCCAGGGCCACGGTTTCTTTTTTAACCAACCCGCAACCCTGACCCAGGAGGCATCGGTCTTCGTGGACCCCGTCACGATGTGCTGACATCTCTTTAAGGCGCGCGTAAAACAAAACACGCCGTCGATTTATGCCTGGTGTTTACTGGACGGCACTGCTTACCATTAGGCGGGATTGCAGTCCAGCACTAGTTTAGGTATTAAAAATATATGTATACATAAACATATATATTCTGAAAGGTTTTTGAATATTACCTATCCCTTCTTTATTTTAAATTGACCAATAATAAAAATGTACAAAATCAAAACCAAATTTGTTTATTTCAAATTAACCATCCGTTAGTGCTTTTGAATAGTCAATGTCGGCCAGTCCAAGAAATATAGATCTCTATGGAGAAGAACGCGCAAGAACGCCCATGGACATACAATCTGGATTTTTGCCCAATTGATACCAATAAGGTCGCCCCCTGTTACATAGGACTAATACATATTAGACAAAATGTGGGTGTGACACCTCACTCACTTAACCCTTCACCAATCAATCAATTGGAAAAACATTGTGAAGCAAGGTCGTGTCGCTAATTAAATAATTGGAGATTGTTGTTGCCACCGCTACAACTGGTACTGGACTGGTACAACTAGAATATGAATATTTGCACTGGTCTGGTCGTGCCTCGGAAAGCACGTTAAGCCGTTGTCCCGGTTGCCATACGAACATCTAATGACAGTCGTACGGGTTATTGAAGCCCTCAAAAGTCCAACATTTGGTGTAACTGCAATGCTTCGATATCGCCCTCGGGTTGTGGAGGTTAGACGGCAGTCGCTTCACGGAAAATATCGAAGTTTAGCCAAAATCAGCAGTTAGACTGGTAAAAGCTGACCCCAGACTCCAAAGCTGAAAAGCTTCGGATGCGACTGGGATTAACGCTGAGATGATGATGATGATGAAAGGATTGGAACAATTTTCCTGCAGCGGTCTCAATGTTCGATTATATCAGTGTCTTCAAGGCTTTAGTGAATAGACTCATAATAAACTACTGCGCTTTACCATCAACGATTGCATCACTGCTTACCATCAGGATGGTTAATAGTAAAAAAAAACTTCCCTCACACATTTATCGACATAGAGCTAGTGCACACTGCAGTTAATTGTGTTTACAATTAGATGGACTAATTAGCATATACTGTGTTTGTCTAGTGGTTTACTGTGTCGTAATTAGCTAATGCACACGCCAGTCAAACTGTCCTCCCTAGATGATAGCCATTACAATAACAATACCAATTAATGTGCTTCGAATTTATAGTACGGCCATATTTAGTATAAGCACAGTATTGAATCGGATTGTATATTTTAAATCTAAGTGCCCGTTAGCGCTTAGCGTTTGTTTGGTTATTCGTTTTGAGTTTTTTTTTTTTTTTTTTTTTTGGATGGGAATCATCAAATGACCTCTCCCACTCTGGGCGGAGCGGAAGGGCGTGTCAGACTTTCACTGACTAATACCCACCCGTGTTCCTTCACTTGCCTGTGCGCCAGGGCCACGGTTACGTTTTTTAACTAACCCGCAACCCTGACCCAGGAGGCATCGGACTTCGTGGGCTCCGTCACGATGTGCCGACATCTCTTTGAGGGTGGGAAAACTCTGGTGGGGTAACCAGAAATTTATAACATGTAGTATGTGTATGTAAATGAGGCTCAGGGTTAAGTAATAAGCTAAACTAAGCTCGCCGTGTCTATTCGGTCGCGGCTGATACCACTTGGCTACGGTTATGCGTCGATAGTGCATGATACTTTAAATATTAATAAAAGTTTTGTTATTTTTCTCGGTGGTAGGCCATAACATCAGCTGTCGCCGCTGCCGGCAGAAGTTACCACCCACCAAATACAAAGTCTTGCCGCCAAGCGATTCGTCGTGTTCCGGCATGATGTCTGGTGCCGTACGGAAGACGGGTCTGAGCAGTTGTGTTGCGACGTATGTCGGGTACGATGCGCCAAAATTAGTTGTATCGGGAGTTTGGTCGTAGACGGTCTCCAGATGAACCTCCCTCTGGCGCAGCTTCGTTGGTCGTGTTTTTGGGTTTAACATTGCATCACCTCGCTCAATTGCCGTCTTCCTTTCTAGACACTCAGTTTTTTATATAGGCTGTGTATTTGAATAGGCTCTTAATAAACTAGCTCGCTTTACCATCAACGATTGCATGACTGCAGTCAGGCACTACTTCATAATTATTAAAAAAAAAGTTTAGTAGTCATTTAATAGATAAGTGGACCGTCTTCGTGCGATGACTAAAATTGGATGGTGTATAATTTGGTTTTTTATTTATAAGGACCGAGATTCCGCGGCTTAGGCGCGAATTCAAAAAAAAAAAAAAATAGTTTTTTTGAACTCAGCGCATCCAGATCTATATGATTATCTATAGTGGTGAGGGTTTTGAGCAACTTCGGGCACATACATACAGACAGACATACAAACATACGCACTTTATAGGGATGGATGCCACCAGGGTACTTTGGATTTAGTGGAGAGGCGTGCGAAGAGACTAATTGGCCACCCAGATTTTGTTCAAAACGTTCTTCAAAGCCTGGAGCACAAGTGAAGAGTAGCCAGCCTGTCGGTGTTCTATAGGATGTATTTTTGAAGATTGTGCGACGGAATTGCATGATTTAATTCCCCCATCACCGTTCCATCATCCCTGCCGTCCTTTAACTAGAGTGCCGTTAAGTATCAAAACCAAATTTCGAGATACGCGCGGAAAACGGTAAAATAATTTAAAATTGATGCTACTTCCTAACGAGAAGTTACTTGCGAAACTTTAAAATACCAAAAAAATTGTCTTGAAGGCTATTTTAGTCAGTGTAGCTGTCAGTCAAAAACGTTTTAGTAAATTAGAGAAAATAAATATTTATCATTTTATTAAAGTAATTTATAAAATATTTAGCCTTAAAATCCTGACTATAATGCCGTAATGCATACCTTAACGGCATTTTTGCTAATGGTTATGACCTAATAATGTAGTTATGTACCACACTTAAAAATGTTGTAATAAAACTTACCTTAATAGCCGTTAAAACACTAAAAGTCAATATAGGTTAGCATTATTGCTTAAAAAAGTAGACTCGCACTATGCTATATTGCCGCTAAGTCACTTAACGGCAAACAAGACAAGTAAAATTCAATAATATCTTCATGTCTTGTTTTGCCGTACGAAATTTTTTATTTATTACATTGCTTTAATGTCGCTTAGTACAAAACATTTAATGATAACGGCATTTTAGATATGCATTACGTTTTATAAATTCATAGAGAATCAAATGAAGTAAAATATAAAAATAAAACAAGCATTATATTTAAAATCATCGTTTATTTATTAAATCAAAATGAGATCAATATTATTTTAAAAAATCTTACCAACTTAACACTTACCATATCAGATGGCAGATGCTTATAATATTCTAGAGTAATTAAATTACACTAGTTATTAAAAAATATTTAAAAGAAAACATTAAAGGAACTTTTACTTATTGTCTAGGGATAAAATATTATTATCAAAATTATACAGTCTTCAGTTACTTAGATTTACTCAGTACTTTTTTATTGACTTTTTTATAATTCTTAGCACCACTTGTGCTTGCCTCAACATTAGATTGAGTCGTTGGCAAATTGTTCCAAAATACCAATTTATGTGGTGGTATTATGTTGGATATTTTTTCTAGAATGCCAGCTTTTCTCTCTACATCTATACCTTTTGGATTAGTACGAAATTCTAACTTGAACACTTTTGGATATTTTATATATTTGTCATTCATGAATCTCATTAGTGTGTATTCGTCTTCAAAATCGTTTTTGTACATGAGATCATAATTATTCCGACTAAAACACACCTGTGTCATGTTTTTCAAATATGCTCTCGGATTAGAATTCTGTATTCTTCTATCTGATACATAATTTGGTACATTTAAAAAAAGTTTTCTGCGACCAAAGATTTCACGTTAACTTTTCCATTATTTATAGATGCCACTGCTTCTTCAAAATCGGTAAAGTCGTAGAGTTTCCCTTTCTTTTTCATGGAGAGTTCTACTTGGCGATGCACTTGGTCGGCGCTCATAAACGTATGGCCAGGCTCTTATGGTAGTGACATTAGTGCAGAACAAATGGTTCTGCACTAATGTCACTACCATTTACCATGTGCACTAGCATTGAATATGTGTGACACTAACTTTGTTACACAACGCGACCTCAATAGAATTTATAGATTATTTAAACCTCAGACTGACGTCTGGGAGGACCTCTTATCCGAATGGCAAAGTAGGTGGGATAATTCCATCAAGGGCCGGCACCTCCATCTGTTCTTTCCATCCGTTGGCGATCGGCTGGCTAAGACATGGCTGGAAGTTGACCACTGCGTTGCTCAATATCTCACAGGTCATGGCAACTTTAAAAGTAAACTGTATTCTTTTAAACTTGTTCCTTCGCCTTTGTGTCAGTGTTCTACATCGAACTGTGAATTTGAACAGTCCGCAAATCACATCTTGTGGGAGTGTATTCTTTGGCAGAATGAACGCAATATTATGTTGGATAGTGTACAAGTTACATCCGGAGTTGTTTATTATAAGGACCTTGTAGAAACTAGAACTAATTTCCGTGCGTTCAGGTGCTTTTGCCATACCTATTATTGGAATCAATTGTAACAGCTTATACCTACTCAGGACCCATTAATTTAATCAAATGTTATTCCGTGGTGCTTGGCAATCTGGGCTTCTCCCAGTTGCAATAATGTCCCTTTGTACCGATTGGCTTAGTTCTGTTCTGTCTCCTGCTTATTATGGAGGGAAGTGGAAAAAATATGTTTTTTCTTACTCCTCCGTTATTCTTTTCTGATTAATTTCGTTGCGGGACCCAAGACAGTTGAATCGTTTCTCCGGGACTCGTCGAGCTTCATTGCTCGGCGTTTTTTCTGGCGGTCTCCACTGTTGATTCTGGCTTTCAGGAGTTGCAGTGGGTTGGGAACAGTGTGGCGGGTTTAGCATTGAATATAGTAACCAATTTTTATTCTGTCCGGTGCAGTTGTCCAGCCAGATATGTATGTTTGTTATATCTCGGTTTCGAAGAAGAAAATAATAAAATCCTGTCATGATATCTTCTTGCCTCCGTCCCGCTTGAGCGTCATGCCATAAGACTGTTAACAGCTTAAATTCGGATGTTATTTTACCCAGAGGTGCGAAGGTATGATTATAAGCTACAAGATGCTGGCAAAATATAGCAGCTTTGAAAGACTCCAATCTTGGTAACATGATCACTTTCTCTAAATCAGCGCTGAAATAAATCGCAATATGATCTTGTGGCATTTTTTGTGATTTTCGTAGAGCTGCCTCGCTTTTAAGTATTTCTCGTGATGCTTAATCCAGTCCATACACACAGCGCAACCATCAGTTTGATCGTGAGAAGTTCCTTTTTATATAAGTCGTAAGCTTCGCACACTTCACATTCTTCATTGCCGAGGCGAGCAAAAGATATATTCATAGCTTTTAAATTATTTCTATATAGTTTGTAGCTGATTTTTTGATCGGGATGTTTTTGAAGGAAATCTTTATGCATGTGAACAAAATTTAAATCGCTTGGCAGGTAGCGTCGCAACGGAGCATGTTCTCGCCTGTAGTGACGTTCCATTGGATTAAATGATTCTACATGTTGTTTTAACATATCTCTATTAAATGAAGGAGCTTTTTATGTTTTCCTCTTTTAACACACGTGGTGTCTATTCGTTTATCTTGAAGGATCCGGTCATTTGTTTTAACGTAGCCTAAAGTGGGTATCGGGGGGATCAGGATTACCCAAAACTTGTACTGTCGCGAGAATACTTAGCGGCATTTTAGATTAGTCATGTTGGATAGGCGCAATTTAGTCTTGAAAAATGTTTAAAATATTTTGCTGGATTATAAATAACTGCCACTGTATACGAATTCTAATTGTAAACTACCGAATTAATATATTTATATAAAACTCTTAAATGCAGCAAGGGGTGTTTTGCGGCATTTATGCATAGGATTCTTATACAGTGGCTTTATTGTTATGGATTTGATAAGATCAAAAATAAAAATGCCTAGTTAAAAAGCCGCTAAAGTACTTTTACTGCCCTATAGGATAGGAAAATAATTTAACGGCAATTTAGCTAGGTAACAAATCGCAAATTATTTGTTCAAATCTGTGGCTATGTAGCTTTACCCGCATTTTTGCTTGGCAATGCCACTTAACAACATTTTAGCATAGGTTTACTTTATGATTTGTGCTTTTAACGGCATTTCTTTTTTTCATATCTCGAAAACGACAAGAGCTATCGAAACTGTAAATAGATGTATCGATAGAACTTTTTTTTCTGATATAAATGACCTCAGAAAAAGTGAAAATGCCAAATGTCACTTAACGGCATTCTAGTTAAAGGACGGCAGATCCGACGTCCTGTCGAACGGCGAGTTTCCACCTTTACGTTGTTGACGCCACAACGATCCGAACGAAGAGTTTCGCCTCGTCTATTAAACCGCGTACATCGAGGGACTGGAACAATTTGGCAGCGACGATGTTTCTGTCGGACTGTAATTCAAGTGTCTTCAGGGCTAAAGTGAAAAGTTCTTTTTCATTTTTAATAATTATAAACTAGTGCTTGACTGCAATCCCGCCTGATGGTAAGCAGTGATGCAATCGTTGAGTGTAAAGCGCACTAGTTTATTAAGCCTATTCACTTAAAAAACCTTAGGAATAGGAAGGATGACGGCAGTTGAACGAGGTGATGCAATGTTAAACCCAAGACCAACACGACCAAACGATGCTGCGCTAGAGGGAGATTGACCTGGAGACTCTCCATGACCAAATTCCCGAGACAACAACATTTGGCGCATCGTACCCGGCACACATCGCAACACAACTGCTCAGACCCGTCTTCCGTACGGCTTCACCAGAAATCATGCCAGAACAAACACAGTTCTTAATAAACTAGCACTTTTTACCATCAACGATTGCAGCACTGCTTACCATCAGGAGGGATTGCGGTCAAGCGCTAGTTTATCCCTAGTAATATTATAAATGGGAAAGTGAGTTTGTTTGTTCTGCTTTCACGCCGTAACTATTGAACCGATTGCTTTGAATTTTTGCATACGTAAAGTTAGAAGTCCGGATTAAATAATAGGCTACTTTTTATCCCGGAAAAATTTGATATTCCCGAGGGAAATCTAAAAAGCGCGATATAACCAAACGCGGGCGAAGCCGCGGGCGGAAAGCTAGTAGTTTACAAAAAAAAACTACGTGGCCCGTGCGAAGTATTCGCACATTCATAGAGGATCGATAGGTCGAGGACGAGATTTGAAATATCCTTAGTTTTCAATAGCAAATTTTCGAAAAACCACTTAAATGTCAGTCATCATCAACCTTTTTATCGTCCCACTGCTGGGCACAGGTCTCCTTTCATACAGAGAAGGATTGAGCGTAATCACCACGCCAACCCGCATTGAGCAACAATGCGGGTTGGCGATTTCAGACTTAAAGTCCAGGTTCTCTCAAGATGTTTTCCTTCACCTTCAATCATTGGTGTCCAAGATATACTTAGAAAGTACATATAACTTTTAGAAAAGTTACCTTGCCTGACCTGGAATCGTACCTGTGCACTCATACTTGAGAGACTGGTGTTTAACCACTAGGCCACCATAAATGTGAGTAATTTGTATATTTTTCAGGTGTAGCGGTCCAGAAAAGCTTTCAAATGATGCCTAATCAAAGCTGAAGAGTTTGTTTGTTTGTTTAAACGCGCTAATCTCAGTAACTACTGGTCTGATTTATAAAATATTTTTGCGTTGGATAGCCTATTAAACCAGGAAGGCATTAGGCTATATAACATCACACTGCGACCAATAAGACCGGGGCATATAAAAAAAACGCGGGTAAAACCGTGTGGCGCAGCTAGTAAAAGCTAAATGGGTAACGCAATATCAACTGTGTTAAAGGAAAGATTCCTTTTAAAGTAATCCTACACTAAGTGTGTCGCTATCGGTTCGTTGGTACAGGGGAGTGCTCCCCGTTTTGCCGCAGCTGATAGGACCACTTAGACAGTTCTTGTTGTGTTTTAGCGAAATTGTGATACCAACTTTCAATATTTTTTCTTTTCGAACATTTGCTTTTGCTATCCTCTTAATAACTTTAAGCCCAGCGGCAAATAATTTCCGGTATAATATTCTTTATTTTCTCAAAAAATTAATTACAATTTTGCTTGTCTGTTAAAGATCGCTCTTAGCGAAAAGACCGCCCATGGTGTCACCTTTTGCAAAAACTTAATATTTACAGTACCTACACAATAAAATTATAAATATTAAGTAGTTTATTATAATTAATAGTAATAACGTTAATCGTGCAATATAAAAATAAATGTTAACCAAACCACTATATAAATACTTTTATAAAATATAAATACCATCCATACTAATATTATAAATGCGAAAGTAACTCTGTCTGTCTGTCTGTTACGCTTTCCCGCCTAAACCTCTCAACCGATTTTGATGAAATTTGGCACAGACAATCTTTGGACCCTGAGAAAAAACATAGGCTACCTGTTATCCCGGAAAAGTTTGATATTCCCGAGGGAAATCTAAAAAGCGCGATATAACCGAACACCACGCGGGCGAAGACGCGGGCGGAAAGCACACAATCTTTAGACCCTGAGAAAGGACATAGTCTACCTTTTATCCCGGAAAAATTTGATGTTTCCGAGGGAAATCTAAAAAGCGCGATATAACCGAAATTTACGCGGGCGGAAAGCTAGTATCCATATAAATGCGAAAGTAACTCTGTCTGTCTGTCTGTCTGTCTGTCTGTCTGTCTGTTACGCTTTCCCGCTTAAACCTCTCAACCGATTTTGATGAAATTTGGCACAGACAATCTTTAGACCCTGAGAAAGAACATAGGCTAATAATATATAATAATACTAGCTGACCCGGCGAACTTCGTTCCGCCTTAAAGTATGACTAATTAAACATGACTACTTTTTAAATTAGGATAATTTTAAATAAATGAATATTATTATTCAATGATTCTTTATTTGGGAGCACAATCCTGGCGATTCTCCGGAAATCTTTAATGTGCTATAATACTCGCAAACAACATTAATTGGCCCAATGCGAACGTCATTGCGCTATATTATATGCGTATTGAAACGCTGCCCGATTCAAATCAGTATTTGATGAATTTCTTCTTGTGCTTCGTAATGCTCTGGTGAGTGAGAAGCACGAAGTCGAGCCATACTAAGGCTGCGCTCTTCAAGTGCAATTTCTTGATCTTCTTCAGTTCTTTTTTTTTTTGTTAGGATGGGAAATCATCAAATAACCTCTCCCGCTCTGGGCGGAGCGGAAGGGCGTGTCAGACTTTTATTGACTAAAACCCACCTGTGTTACTTCACTTGCCTGTGCAACGGCCAGTGCCATGGTTTCTTTTTTAACCAACCCGCAACCCTGTGGAACAGTCCTCGTGGATCCCGTCAAGGTGTGCTGACATCTCTTTGAGGCGCGTGTAAAACACAACGCGCCGTTAACCCGGGCCTGCTTCTTACCAGGAGGCGAGCTGCCTATCGCTCGCCGCCCGCAAGCCTGCGCCTACGGTGGTCGGGAGTCCGATGTTGCCACCCGACCAGGGCGCTTCCTGCGGCGGTTTGAGGCGTGAGGGTAGTGGGATTTCCGCTCCCTCACGCGCTCCGCCTCCTCCTTTGCCAGCATCACTGCTTCACAGAATGAGGTAAAAGCTTGCCATGCACTATTGTTCCGGACTATGGCCTGGACCAGGGTCGGACGCGAGAGATGAGATCGCCGCCGATAGCCGCCACGAGGACACGGCTGTGCTCTACCCAAGCCGGGCAGACCTCCACCATATGCCCCACCGTGTCCTCAGGGCGATGCACACATGCACACATGCACGATGCACACGCCAGGGTGACCACCCTGGCGTTTCCTCCCGCTTTATACGGAACAGGAACCTCCCGATTCAGCCGTGTCCGGTGAGGACCTACGTCAGTCGGAAGGTGAGGACGCCGTGGCGCCTCTCTAGCTACTCCTCAAAGAGAGGACTTACCGCCGCTATTGTGGCGTGTTCAGTGCTGGATTGCGACAATCACACTTTCCATGTCGCCATGAGGTCCCGCCGGAGCTCTGTCCGCTGTACTGCGATTTTTCGCGGCAACGGAGTTATGCCTCCTCTCGTCACTCCCACATGTGTTCGAGGGATAGTGTTTCTCCACAATTTAATGGATGTTATTATACCTATAAACGTTTCTTTTTAATTACTCTATCTATTAAAAGAAACCTCATCAAAATCTGTTTCGTAGCTTTAAAGATTTAATCATACAAAGGGACATCGGGAAAGAGAAGGTAACTTTGTTTTATAGTATGTAGTGAAGTGGTAAATGGCACAGCAATACAATATTAGAAATTTTGAAGTTGAAGTTTGCTTTGGGGCTTTTATTAAATAATTAAACCGGCAGAGAGTATTTATATTCCTTGCTTTAAATGAATGCATCAACATTCAACCGGTAAGATTTTTTTTTTAATATGCTGAGTAGTGCAGCAGTGTGTTTGTACCATTTTTAACAAATGAACCGCTAACTGTATATTTTGACTGGGTTGTTTTGTAATTCCATGTCAGTTGCGTTTTGTTATACCATGTCTTATGTCACGTCACACGGGAACGACGGGAAAAACGGGAACGGGATAAAAAGTATCCTATGTGATATTTCCTTCTCCCAGTTCTTATCTACCTCCCTACCAATTTTGAGCCATACTGGTTAAGCAGTTCTTGAGTTATAAATACAGTAACTAACACGACTTTCATTTATATACATAGACTTCATTCAAATCGGACCAGCCCTTTAGGAGGAATTCAGTGACGTACACAGGTACAGCAGATTTAGGAATATACCCATGGAAAGCATTGTCATCTACATTTGTAACAAATCTAGAGCTCTTGTTTCAGTCTCTTAAGGTTAAATAAAAAATCTTAAATATTTATTTATTTCTAATTATTTTTTACTCTTTTAGTTCATAGCTAAGTACAATTTTAATAAATAGAAAAAAATTAAATAGGTATTTTTGTTTATTTTTTCCCCTTTTAGTTTTTATGTACAATTTTCTTTTTAAGTAATTACAAAAATTAAAAAAAAAACTATAAACTTGTCTAAAATACAAAAAAAAAGACTTGTGATTGCCCGGGATTGAACCGAGGAACACCAGCCATCGCGAGTAGACCATACCACTGTCGACTACGCCACAGGGGCTATGTCAAGCCGCGCGAAATTAGCGCCCATATTATGCGGGAAATATTGCGAAAGAGAAAACTCGAAAACATGCGCTTACCCAGAGATAAGACCCATCTAGATCGATTTCTCGTCCCCGAAAACCCCCACATATCAAATTTCAGCGAAATCGTTAGGGCCGTTTCCGAGATCACATGCTTTTTCAGGCAATCAGCGCCATCTGCCGGGCTGATTTGTGAATCTAAACAATTCAGGGCGCCACTCAAACGCATACAGAAAAAATCATTAAAATCGGTCAAGCCGTTTAGGAGGAGTTCAATGACATACACACGTACAGCAGAATTATATATATAAAGATATACGAACTATTATGTAACATTATGGAATGCAATAAGGTATTGAGTATTGAGGATTTATGACCTGTTTTTTATAAAGTAGGTACACATACTATACTTGGGCCAAATTCGATAAAGAATAGAGGTAAACAAACCGTTGCTAGGCAACGAATAGTTTACGGCTAAATGACAGATGTTAACAACCTTTTCTACATAGATGATTTTCATAAAAGTAATATTCCTACTTCCTACTAATGTAAACAGTTTATTAAATTTATGTTTAGATATTTATTAATTGGTTGAAATCCACAAAATGTGTTTAATATCCGGATTTCATCCATCTTTCTCTTTTAGTAGGGCTATCACGTAAAATTAATGTCAATTTTTTAATGTTTTTTTCGAATTACAAAGTTATTATGCATGTTATTTTAGTGATTCTATTGAAATATGCTGCAATAGGAATTGTTAATAAATAGCTACCCAACTAACATTTTTGTCATATAATCAAACAGTTATATGACCTTGAGTCTTATTAAAGTTGTTTTATAGTATATTTTTTAACTCTTTGTCATGTACTGGTGCATTATGTGACCGAATAGTCATATACGTTTTTCGTCGTATAATAATGTCGTGTAGACGTTATTTCGACATTTTTATACGATCGTCATATAAGAGCGTCTACGACGACTTCTATAAAACTTACTTATACAACTTTTTGTAGTGTAAACGTTTTCATCGTATAAACGACGTAATACTGTCAATTTTGTCATATAATTACCTTTTTAACAACTGCTACACGGATAATAGTTGTTTACACGTAGTATTTGTAACCATTATACAATATGTAAAGAAAACCCTGTCCGATCCGTGAAGGTATTGTTAGGTATCGTTAACTGATTCTAATAATGCCTATAAAGCCGGGCTAAACTTAAAAAAAAATCTCCCAAAAAAAATAAATATTATTTCGAAAAAGCGAGGTAACTTAATGCATGTGCGATAGGCAACCCTATAGCCCCGCCCCCTTTCACCCGTGCATACATGCGCGGGTGAAAGGGGGCGGGGCATGCGGCACGTGGTCGCATCGCTATTCGCTCCGCCACAAATGGTGTTGTCAGTTTTTTAAAAATTACTAAATTTCGGGGAAATTGGAATTAATACCCGGGAAAAAAAGATTATTTCAAAATTCATTATTATTGTTACTGTGATGATTATGTAAAATTTTATATTATATTTGGTCAAGTGTTTACCTAACCTTTATTATCCTTATGGGTCGGACAGGGTTTTCTTTACATATTGTATATAAGTCGAATAAGTATTACGATTGCGACCTGTATACACCCTAAAGTATTACAAAAATGATAATACGACCGCTATATAATTATTACTCATAACAGAGGTTTATAATCACCTTATATACAACTTCCATCATTTTGAAATCATATTTATTTACTGTTTGGTACAACAAATGGATCGATAAAAGTGGAAAACTATTAAAAGAAGTGGCGAATTCAAATGAGGGGAGTGAAAAACAAGTATCATTCGCTTGTAGCACGTCCTTTAATACAAAGTAATAGAGCTCAAACTGATAGTCAAGAAAATGAGAAGGGTTCCGTATCACATTTAACCAAAATTCTACGAGTAGGTACATCTTGCAGTTCATTTGCCGAAGTTCAGGACTCTTGTTCGCTTTTCGAACTTGAAGATAGTTATTCATCGTCCGAAAATGAATATAACGTTTATAAAGGCACCCAAAATGACGACTTCAGAGAGCATTATAACAAGTGGGGGCTACTGACTTTAATATTCCCCAAATTGCATTAAACCAATTGAATAACTTGAAACTTAAGGAATGATGTTTTGAAATGCCTATGAAATCTTCATATCCGAATATATGAGAACGAAATCTCGTAAACTGAAGTCAAACCTATATTATTTTACTGATATAAAGTGTCAGTTGGTTAGTGTGTTATTCATACATTTAAGAAATAGGTAATAAAAAACGCAGTAAAAATTGTTTCATTTTTTTATTATTCCCAGGAACGTAATTAACATTTCAAGTTTGACGACACTTATTAAATAGAAATAAAAGCAAAGCTTTAAAATATTGCTAGTTTTGGAAAAACTTAAATGGCTTTTTGATCCATAAATGTAAAATACGAAATATTATACAAAATCAAACATTCATTTATTTTGCCACATTGAAACATCTTATATGTAGCTAATAATCTTACAATAGAACATACAAAATTACTACACAATAGGCAACTTAAACATAACGTACGAGCGACCGCAGGTCAAGCTACCCGAAACTGCCAAATATTCCCAATCAACCTTGAGTCTTAATGCTTAAAAGATAAAGTTGAAAATCCAATAAAGAAATCTGACAGATTGCAGTAGCTTGACGTGTTGTCTTCTGTACATTTCTTTAAAACTAATAGTAAGTTATCGCGTTTAACTCCGATAATGTGCGTCAATCGACACAAACCTATTTTAACCTTCCGATATTAGGAACTTTTATATCTTTTTGAAACTTGATTTTTTTATGTTGAGATTTTGTATGTTCTAATACAAAATTTTGTTTACTTCTAGTGCTTGCACTTGATTTTTTTATGTTGAGATTTTGTATGTTCTAATACAAAATTTCAACATAAAAAAATCAAGTGCAAGCACTAGAAGTAAACAAAATCCTTTTATCACTTTTTAATTTTATAAATCCAATCTAACTGGCAATTCAAGTGGCGAAGCATTTTCTTTCTGATGTGGTGTATTTTCTAGCTCTACATTCTGAACATTGCATTGTTCTTCAACTGGCTGCTGATTATTTTCGTGCAACACTTTTGCATTATTTGGTAAAAACTTATCAACATCCTTGTGGGGTTTACCTAAAACAAAAGTATTCTAAGTTATAGGTATGTCACGCAGATTGGTTCTTAAAATATAAACGCCTAGCTAACTTAGTTCAAATACATCCTACCTATTTGAACTATGTTAGCTAGGCGTTTATTATTTTACTATTGATCCCTAAATCAACTGTCATGGCGTACTCGAATGAATAAACATGCAGTTATACGTCGGGAAGTTATGTAGTTGTCATATAACGCAGTCACATTGATAATAAATTAATAGAAATATGTGAAAACATTAATATTTTAAAAGCGCGTAAAAAATTTGTTAGAAACTTACCTCACATTAATCAGTAAACTTGATTGCGCAATGGTTGACAACTGATGAAATAGTTTTATCACCTCAAATAACAAAGAAAATATACAATATTAACTCTGCTGTCAAAAACACAGCCATATTATATTCACGTGATATTTTATAGAATTCGTTCAAATAAGCACACCTTTAAATGACAATAACACAACTATTACATTGGATAAAAGTCATATTGTGAGCCATTACTCGACACGAAGTCGAATACACGCCGCTACAGTTGTCATTTACATGACATGCAGTCAAATCGGCGACGTAAATATGACTACTACGCGACTATACAGGACTATATATGACTATTACACGACACTATTAGGGCCTTAAGTTGTATAAAATGGGCCCTAATGCCGTCGAGTAAACGTCCTTATGACGTTTATACGATTATATTAAATAACATTAAGTCGCCAACAAAACGTCTACTCGACGACTTAAATGTTAGTTGGGTAGCATGTAAAAGTCGATAATCATGTAAATAACAGGAGATTTGTGAAACGTGAGTTGTGATAACCCTAAATTGGTTTGTTTACCTCTATTCTTTATGGAGCTAGGCGTTGGTATAGAGACATATATTGTATTCTATTCTACAATTCATTATAAGTGTAAGTTAACTTCTTTAAGTAAGTTATATAGCTTTATAATATTATAGTCCATACACATTATTTTATATTTAAGTCATCATCATCAATCATCTCAGCGTTAATCCCAGTCGCATCCGAAGCTTTTTCAGCTTTGGAGTCTGGGCTCCGCATTATCTCTAACTGTTAAGTCTAACTGCTAATTTTGGCTAAACTTCGATATTTTCCGTGACGCGACTGCTGTCTGACCTCCACAACCCGAAGACGATGTCGAAGCATTGCAGATAGACCAATTGTTGGACTTTTGAGGGCTCCAACAACCCATAACAACTGCCATTAGATGATCGTATGGCAACCAGGACCTACGGCTTAACGTGCTTTCCGAGGCACGACCAGACCAGTGCATTCATATTCATGCATACAAATATTAGCACTGCGCGGGGATCGAACCCGTGCCTCATTGCGCAGCGGCCGGTTTGGCTACCGCTACGCCACAGAGGCTTTAAATATACATATTTATTATAACTAATGGTATAACAACACAGACTGAACAAGAACACCAAAATAATACCACGAGCAGAATTGTTGTAGCTTTGCTACAAAAGTTCGTAGACACTCGTAGCTATTCGTAGACTTTTCGTAGCGCAAAATGAAACCGTAGGCCTATTTATTTTGCATTAGCTGACCCGTGCCCACTTTCTTGGGCAGCAATTACATGTGATGAAATCCGACGAAGAAAAAGTATTTTTATAAAGGTTAATATATAGCCCATGACATTCGCAAATAACGTGGATTCTATTGGTAATTGATTTTTCAATATCGGTTCAATAGATCAAGAGATTACCCCCTTCAACCTCACATACTTTGCCTATTTATAAAAGTATAGTTAACAAAAACATCCAATTTTAATATAAAAATAACATCAGCGCTGTAATCCCCGAAGGGTTGGACAGAGATGAACCCATAATACATCCACATTATATCAGGTAAGTCCCACGTTATTA
Source organism: Sesamia nonagrioides (assembly GCA_017933935.1). Lineage (NCBI taxonomy): Eukaryota > Metazoa > Arthropoda > Insecta > Lepidoptera > Noctuidae > Sesamia > Sesamia nonagrioides. Next base: position 263,987 of record JADWQK010000871.1, on the reverse strand, counting down.
CGCGGGACTAGGGCGATCGTATCTATTGTTATCAACGGGCAAATAATTAAAAAAAAAAATAATGGCGCCTTTGTCTAGTATACAACCTAAACAAATTTTAAGTTTAGTTCATCTTCTTCTTTCTATTTCATTAAGAAAAGGATAGAAGATAAAATATTTGTGTAGTCCTAAACAATCAATCTTGATTTGTTAGGACATCCATAGACATCTCCATAGACAATTTAGATGCTATTAAAAACATTTCTACTAATAAATTATAGTTTAAAAAATACGCTTTAGTAGCAATGGAATGTTTTTTTTCTTTATTATTTTTATAGTATTGTTACGGGCTAGGGGTACTTAAACGCCGGTTAAGGGTTACGAAGTTTATTGGCAACGAAGGTACAGTCGATTGTAGGCAATGACAAGTAGAATGTCGCTGACGTTGCACCGAAGTCTTCCCTTATGTCCACGAAGTCCGTGTTGTAAACACACAATAACGCTGCAGATGTTACTTCACGTAGTACTCGAAGTTCTCGTTGTAATTGTCGCAGTAGGTCTTCTTTAAGATCGCTTCTTAACTGTCGCTGTTTTCGTATCGCTAGTCGAGTGTAGACTGACTCTGCGCCGGCGTCGCGGCGCTATATATAGCCCAGCTGATCGAACATTCCAGATTCCTCTAGACGTAATAATAATAGCACATAACTTCGAGGTCACTCGGAAGTACCTACGGTAATTCCCGGAAACGGGTTTCTAGAAATTTCGATGTCGACACTTTGTTAACAAAACTGTTGAGACCTGTACCATTCGATAGGCCGTCCTAAGTCTAGCAATGCGTTTTATTATTGTACCTAGAAAATGTCTAGATCTGAAGAAATAGGGCTTAAAAGTGACTCACTGCATGTCACGCGATATTGAACCTTATGCCATCGACATAAGGTCCATTTGTAACAGTATTATATTGTCATCGTCCCTTGACACAAACACACACACATTTCAAAGTTAATCAGGCTTGTAGAAATAGGTGAAAATAAATTTAAAAGATTCCGTTACATACATATACAACGTGTAACATAAAGGGTATATACATACCAAGGGCATGGCATCTTTACATGATATCAAACGATCTCGGAAGGGTTTCAACTCAAAATAAAATACTCAAAAAATTGATACCAAATTTTTGGTTTCGTGTGCTTTTTTAAAATCAAATCATAACGAACGTAGCACCACACTACATACGTTAATAACAACTCGTTACACGTCACGTTACTTGCCAAAATCCGATAAATGTCTTCAATAACTCTGTGCGACTAGTCGAGGGTTGCCTTTTATATTTCGGGATTAGAGAAGAAAAACAAATATTAATCATCGAAAATCACTTTACTGTTTTTCAAAATATTCCCCATGAAGATCTATACACTTTTGCATGCGTTTGAACCAATTGTCGAAGCACTTTTGCCACTCTGATTGAGGTATCTCCAAAACATGCATTCTGAATGCAGCGACCGCTTCTTCAGGTGTCGAAAAACGTTGACCTCTCAGTTTGTTTTTCGTTCGGGAATAAAAAGAAGTCATTCGGTGTCAAATCGATGTTTTGGGTGCTCAAAAATGCAGTTGTTTGAGCCGATGTGTGAGAGCTCGCATTGTCGTGGTGAAGAGTGATGCGTCTTCGGCGGTTGGTTTTCCTGATTTCTTGGAAGACAACTGGCAAACAAATGGTTGTGTACCTCTCAGAATTGACTGTTCTGCGTTGTTCTAGTGGTACGGTTGCGACATGTCCAGTTTTTCCGAAAAAACAGGCGACCATTTGCTTGGAAGTGCTTCGTGCGCGAACAACTTTTGTTGGATTTGGCTCATCTTGAAACACCCATACAGTCGACTGCTGTTTACTTTCGGGCTCATACGCGTAAATCCACGATTCATCACCTGTCACGATATCATAGACGTGTTTCGAAGCACCGCGATCGTATTTTTTGAGCATTTCTTTCGACCAATCGACACGAGCCTTTTTTTGAGAGATTGACAAATTGTGTGGGATCCAACGCGAACAAATTTTTTTCACAGTCAAATGTTCATTCAATATTGAATGTATGCTGGTCCCACTAATGCCTAAGGTTGTCTCAATCTCACGATAGGTCACATGACGATCTTGCAATATCAGTTCGCGCACAGCATCAATGGTTTTAGGAACAACAACTGATTTTGGACGACCTTCACGAAATTCGTCTTGAAGTGAACTACGACCACGATTGAATTCACCATACCATCGATAAACACTGGTCCTTGATGGAGCTTCATCGCCAAAAATTGAATTAAGTTCATCCATGCACTGTTGCTGAGTTAATCCACGTCGAAAGTTGTAAAAAATAATCGCACGAAAATATTCTCGATTTAATTCCATTTTTGGGCCGAGATGAATCTTTTAACTTACTGTAAACAACACAAATAGCGCTCGTATGTCAAAACGTTCTGAGTACGTATAACCTCAAAAATGTCCAACTTTACGATAGAGCTGTCAGTTACCAGATTCCACCACCAGGGTCGCCAAATCCCGAAACATAAAAGGCAACCTATCGTATGGTAGTAGCCTATCACAGGCGGTGTTTTTCCTCATAACTTCCTAACGTAAAGAGATAGGATTAAAAAACCCTTCCAATATCGTTTGATATTATGTAAAAATGCCATGCCTTTGTTATGTGTATACCCTTTATGTTACACGTTGTATACATACATACATACAGGTGAAGCTAATAAAAGCGTTTAAAAATATGGTAATTTTCGTCAGACACGGACTAATTTGCCAGCACTAAACTAATAAGTATTTATCAACCGATCTTTTGTAATGAAATAGAAAGAAAAAGATGCAATTAAATTTAGTTTTTTTTATTTGTTTTTTTTTTTTTTTTTGTTGTGATAGAATAGACCTAAAACCTTCCAAAACTAGAGAGTTTTTTTTTTAATAATTAAAAACTAGTGCTTGACTGCAATCCGGCCTGATGGTAAGCAGTGATGCAATCTTTGATGGTAAAGCGCACTAGTTTATTAAGCCTATTCACTTAAAAAACTTAGGAATAGGAAGGATGACGGCAGTCGAGCGAGGTGATAGAATGTTAAACCCAAAACCAACACGACCAAACGATGCTGCGCTAGAGGGAGATTGATCTGGAGACTCTCCACGACCAAACTCCCGACACAACAACATTTAGCGCATCGTACCCGCCACACATCGCAACACAACTGCTCAGACCCGTCCACAGTACGGCTTCACCAGACATCATGCCGGAACACGACGAATCGTTTGGCGGCAAGACTTTGTCTGGTGGGTGGTAACTTATACCGGCGGCTGATGTTGTTGCCTGCCACCGAGAAAGTATTTATCATCCGATCTTTTCTAATAAAATAGAAAGAAAAAGATGCAATTAAATTTAGTTTTTTTATTTTTTTTTTTTTTTTTGTTGTGATAGAATAGATCTAAAACCTTCCAAAACCAGAGAGAGTTCTATCAGAGCTAAGCAGAATGAGGCAGAGGATTGTATTTTTCTAACTTTCTGTTCCTTAATTTCATTTCTATTTCTGTGTTTGCTTTAGTTTTGTTTTACGATCTTCCTATACGAGTCACAATAAATATGCTTTCTTCTTCCTTTCCGATTGTGATTTTTCTCCCGTATCAACAAAGCCATTAATTACTCACAGTATTCAGGATTAATAACAGCCATATTGCCATCAAATAAATCCGTATACTGCAGATTGAGGCCAGAGATAATGACGGGTATTATTTTAATAATACTGATGTTTGAACGATTTTTGTTGTTCAGTGGACGAGCGGGTTTGATAGTTAAGTAACTTTTTTTTTTTGCATGGGAAATCATCAATCCATCGCTACGAGGACACGGCTGTTGTCTAACCAAGCCAGGCAGACCTCCACCGTATACTCCACCATGTCCTCAGGACGATCCAACCAATGGTGACACCCTGACGTTTCCTCCCGCCCTATGTAGTACAGGAACCTCCCGAAACAACCGTGTTCGGTGAGGACCTGCGTCAGGCGAAAAGTGAGGGCGCCGTTTCGCCTATCCAGCCACTCCTCAAAGACTCCTCTTAGAGGAGTGGTTAGATAGGCGCCACTTACCGCCGCTATTGTGGCGTGCCCAATAGTTGAGTACCTATCTACCAATATTTAGAGCCATGTAGTTAGGCCCCCGATAAGGTGGCCCGACGTCCTGGTGAAAGTCGCTAGAAACCGCTGGATGCGGGAGACAGCGATAACTAAGAAGTGTTGAGCAGATTTATATTATTATTAAACTTTGTATATCCAAAAACCTATCTTATTCCAGCAATCTAAAGCCGGTTCCAGGCAAATATTTGTACAAATATTTGCGCGTGTGTAGCAGGCTACGCAAACATTTGAACTTAGACAACTTTGAACGCTTTGATGTACGCTCGAAACCGACAACGAATGGCAAAGTACAAATGTTTTTACCAAGCTTTGAACAAATAATCAAATACCCGTGCTAGTCATGTGTCCAAATAAGTGTTCAAATAAGTGATCAAATATTTGAACTATGTCTAGCGCCGGCTTTAACACAATACCGTACACACCGAGCACATTAAAACTGCCACTGTTGACCATGGGAGGCTTTCCGAACGATTTATTGTCGCCGATAGCCTTGTACTGTAGGTTTTACGTTACACAGAGTCATCCATTATCATCTATTATGAAGTCCCAGTGTTGCTAGGTGAGAGTTTATTGTTTTGAGGCCTTCTTTCCTAAATTAACTGTCGAGATTTCAGTCAATCAGAAAATATTAAGTTCTTTCTGTTTTTGAAAGATTACTCCTATATCGTGGGTGCGTTTAGAAAATATTTTAACTGACATACACAAACAGCCAGATCCAAAACAACTACTTGTAGGTCATAAAAATATTTGATCCGTGCAGGGATCGAACGGGCGATACGCAGCGCAGCAGTCTCTGGCACAGCCACTACACCAACCGTGCCATCAAAAAAAAGCTAGTTGGCCATTCTAAACCATATCGATGTAGAAGAACTGACAAAAAAATCTTTTAAGATAATATTTTTTATACAAATGTGTATATTATATGAATAATATTTTATATAAATAAATCGTGGTGACCTCGTGGTTATAACACCAGCCTCTCAAGTATGAGTGTGCAGGTTCGATTCCAGGTCGGGCAAGTATCAATATAACTTTTCTAAGTTATGTGTACTTTCTAAGAATATCTTGGACACCAATGACTAATTACAAGATGAAGGAAAGCATCTTGAGCAAACCTGGTCTTTAAGTCTGAAATCGCCAACCCGCATCGAGCAAGCGTGGTGATTACGCTCAATCTTCTCTGTATGAGAGGAGACCTGTGCCCAGAAGTGGGATGACAAAAAGGTTGATGATAATTAATGCTGTTTTTTTTTTAAATAATTATAAATGCAATCCCGCCTGATGGTAAGCAATGGTGCAATCGTTGATGGTAAAGCGCACTAGTTTATTAAGCCTATTCACTTAAAAAACTAAGGAATAGGAAGGATGACGGCAGTTGAGCGAGGTGATGCAATGTTAAACCCAAGACCTACACGACCAAACAATGCTGCGCTAGAGGAAGATTGATCTGGAGACTCTCCACGGCCAAACTCCCGACACACAAGACGTACTTGAGTAAAAACAGAGTCCGAAGTTCAGTGTCCAGAGTAATAATAGAATATAATTAACAGCTAAGTGATGACCATCCCAGTTGATGGCGTCTATTCACCGCCGAGACTATAGAAGGGCTACCCCATATCTTTACTAATATATAAAGCTGAAGAGTTTGTTTGTTTGAACGCGCTAATCTCAGGAACTACTGGTCCGATTTGAAAAATTCTTTTTGGGTTGGATAGCCTATTAATCCAGGAAGGCTGTAGGCTATATTACATCACGCTGCGACCAATAGGAGCGGAGCATAACTAACTCCATGCGAACGAAGTCGCTGGTGGCCGCTAGTATATATGTACATAATGATACATATCACACAGATTGAGCTAGCCCCAAAGTAAGTTCGAGACTTGTGTTATGGGATACTAACTTAACTATACTATATTTATAATAGATACATACATAGATAAGACCGAGGTCAATCAGGAAAAGATCGTTTTTCCATCATGATCTGGCCGGGGATCGAACCCGAAGCCTCAACGTCGCAGGCAGACGTGTTGACCGCTGCGCCACGGAGGACGATGCCACATCATACCATACCATGTATAGACAAGTCCATATCTACAAAATGACTGAAAAATGGTAACTACTACTTCTCGTACTAATTGATAAGAAGAAAAATAATAATATTGGGAATGTCCTGTTTCAGTCATTAAGCAACCTTTAATCTGCTCTAAACAATTTATCATACCTTTCATGTAATGTTTCATGTCAGCTTGTGCGTTCCATAAGGCTTGTTCCCACCGCAGATAATTATGGCAGTGCTTTATCTAGACGACTCAAATGTGCCGTGTGCCCTCAGCCTAATCACCCCACCCGTAATTTATACCTTTCATAGAGTGGATAGCCAATGGAGTCTTTAGTCGTGGAGGATTATGCTAGCACAGGGGAATAATATTAAATATTTCAGTCGAAGTACATTAACCACTGGATATAGTCCTCACCCAACCAGCCTCCGTGGCCTAGCGGTAGCGAGCTGGCCGCTGCGCAAGGAGGCGCGGGTTCGATCTCTGCGCAGTGCAAATATTTGTATGCATGAATATGAATATTTGCACTGATCTGGTCGTGCCTCTAAAAGCACGTTAAGCCGTTGGTCCCGGTTGCCATACGAACATCTAGTGGCAGTCGTTACGGGTTGCTGGAGCCCTCAAAAGTCCAACAATTGGTCTAACTGCAATGCTTTGATGTCGCCTTCGGGTTGTGGAGGTCAGACGGCAGTCGCTTCACGGAAAATATCCTTACCTGACCTTCGACTCCAAAGCTGAAAAGGCTTCGGATGCGACTGGAATTAACGCTGGGATGATGATGATGATAGTCCTCACCCAACCATCACAATTTGACCTCTGCTGTGCTTCTCACACCTAGAAGATACTTTCAGAAGGTCATCGGTCAACGTTGCTCCGGGAGCTCTTCAGACAATGTATTTTAAAGTCAATAAACGTCTCGTCTTCCTATCGACAGCACTAAGGTGAACAGATACACGATATTTTGTTAACAATGAAAGGAGTAATTATAACAGAAAGCAAATTATGTAATTTATGTATGAAATATAACAGTTCAGTTCAGAATATAACAACCGATCATATCTAACAAAAACCTGGAAATGCTATCATTAATAGTTCATTTCATTAATAGTTCGTTTTATCCGTCGAGCTGTGCGAACGCTATAACCGATGTGGTGCGTCAAGCTATGGAGTATTTTATCCCATTCAATGACGTGCCCGTCGGTGGCTCGGCTCGCCCATGGTTCAATGCCGATTGTGTAAAATCTGAACAGCGTAAGCACACGGCATTTCTCGCCTGGGTTGACGCTCGTGACCGCGGAGCTCCGGATCTAAGCTCAAAGAAGAGAGCCTTTAACCGTGCTGCCAAGTCCTACAAGAAAGCGCTCAAGAAGGCTCGCTTCGACCGCATCACCCATATTGGCAACAAGTTATCTGCGCAGCCATCCGGTAGCAGATCTTTTTGGTCCCTTGCCAAATCGGTTGAGGCGAACTTCTGTCGGCCCTCACTGCCTCCGCTGGTTAGGCCTGATGGAACACTGGCTCATACGGCGAGAGAGAAAGCAGGTCTCTTTGCTTCTCTCTTTGCCCATAATTCGCGTCTTGATACTGGCAGTGCTACTCCACCTAATTTACCTCATTGCGGAGCTTCAATGCCTGAGGTTCGTATTAGGAACAAGGAGGTTCTGAGAGTACTGTGTCGTCTGGACGTGGATAAGGCTAGTGGTCCGGATGGTATACCAGCGATTGTTCTTAAAGCTTGTGCGCCCGAGTTGTCTCCTGTACTGACGCGCTTGTATCGCCTCTCATTTGGGACTGGTATAGTGCCCAAGTCCTGGAAGCTTGCTAACGTGCAGCCCGTGCCCAAGAAGGGTAGTCGTGCCGATCCTACCAACTATCGGCCGATTTCGATCACCTCCATACTTTGCAAAATTATGGAGCGCGTATTGAACTCGCGCCTCTTGGCATACCTGGAAGGTAATGATCTCCTCAGTGACCGACAGTACGGGTTTCGCCGCAATCGGTCAACTGGGGACCTACTAGTGTATGCCACTCACTTGTGGGGCGAGCCCCCCAAAAGAATGGGGAAGCGATTGCTGTCTCCCTTGATGTCTCGAAGGCCTTCGACCGGGTATGGCACGCTGGCCTTTTGAGTAAGCTTCCAGCGTACGGCATTTCCCCTAGCCTGACTGGCTGGGTAAAAGACTTCCTGACTGAACGGTCCCTCCGAGTTGTTGTCGATGGATGCTCTTCTGAGCCCATGTCAACTAATGCCGGTGTTCCTCAGGGTCTGTTCTCTCTGCAACTCTGTTCCTGCTGCATATTAACGATCTGCTGATGCCTGGTATCTATGGGTATGCAGATGACAGCACAGTTGTAGAGAGATACCTGCCGGTGCTCGGGCTAGTAGGGAATCAATCCGGTCCGAAAGAGAGGCCATGGTTGAGCGAACGAGTGTTGCACTGCAGGCAGTCTCCGAATGGGGCAATGCCAATCTTGTAGCATTCAATGCCGCCAAAACACAGGCGTGTCTTTTCACCGCCAAAAGGAGCCCGTTCACCTTGGCTCCTACTTTTCGGAATGTGTCCTTGGAGTGTTCCGACCGCCTTCAGCTTTTGGGAGTTGAGATTTCCTCGGACCTTAACTTTGGGCGGTTCATTGAGTCCAAGGCGAGGGTGGCTGCCAAGAAACTTGGCGTTATCGCAAAGGTCCGGTAGTACTTCACACCTGGGCAGCTTCTAATGTTATACAAAGCACAGGTCCATTCGTGTGTGGAGTACTGCAGCCACATTTGGGCTGGTGCTGCCAAGTGTCACCTGGCCACTTTGGATTCAGTGGAGAGACGTGCAAAGAGGCTGATTGGTGACCCTGATCTAACTCGAGTCGGTCTCCAAAGCCTAGAGCACAGGCGTACAGTAGCCAGCCTTTCGGTGTTCTATAGGATGCATTTCGGGGAGTGTGCGATGGAATTGCATGATTTAATTCCCCCATCTCCGTTCCACCAGCGAACGACCCGTCGTACGGCTGGTTTCCACCCTTACGTTGTTAACACCACTACGATCCGGACGAAGCGTTTCGCCTCCTCCTTTATACCGCGTACATTGAGGGACTGGAATAGTTTGCCAGCGGCGGTGTTTCCGTCGGACTACAATTTGAGTGTCATCAAGGCTAGAGTGAATAGGCTCTTAATAAACTAGTGCGCTTTACCATCAACGACTGCGTCACTGCTTACCATCAGGCAGGATTGCGGTCAAGCGCTAGTTTATAATATAATAAAAAAAAAAAAAAATAATAATTTCATTTATTTCATTCATAAAAACAATATACATTGTGTTGAATATCTACAGTAGTATATGTCGATGTATGCGATCTACACACAAATATAAAGAACTAAGAATTATTCATTTACATACATTATAAGCCAAATGTATATATAGTGCCAAACAGTTTTAAATATAATGTCATCCAATTTCAAATACAAAGTCAAAAAGAGCTATCGAACAAAAGACTATCGAACTAACGTCCAGAAAAATGTAGAAAGTTCTTATCTGCGGCTTTCATTCTGCGTTCATTTCAAGCACGCAGAATAAAAATACATATGAGTACTCCATTTTCTGAACATTCTGTGTCACCTACTCTACAAATGGAGATGAAGATTCATGTTTTTTTACTTAAATTTTGATGCCGCTTTTATCTACAAGCAATTTATCTTTCAGATATCCCTTTTAATTAATGAATTTTATGTTAAAAAGTCGTGATGAAATGCCTGGTAGTGGCTTTTCCTTCATTTGCAAATTAATTGAGAATATTAAGATCCCTGTGACATTATCAGAGGGCAAAACAGTATATTAAAATTTATATTCAGACTTGTCACACTCGGATATAGCGATCTTTATTTATTTAACCACTAGCTGTTGCCCGCGACTCCGTCCGCGTGGACTTCAGTTTACAGCGCGTGGTGGTTCCCGTTTCTGTGGGAATGTTCATTGCGAAAACAATTAAAAAAAGCTCCGTTGATATAAAATAAGCGCCTGTTAAAATAATGGGAGCAACATGTACGTCCGCATTGGCTCCCGTTTTTGGAACATTTTTTGTTAATGCTCTGCTCCTATTGTTCATAGCGGGATGTTATGTAGCCTCGTCCTTTCTCAGGCTCTGGACTGTGTACCAAATTTCATTACAATCGGTTCAGTAGTTTTGGCGTGAAAGCCGGACAGACAGACAGACAGACAGAGATACTTTCGCATTTATAATATTAGTATGGATTTATGTACACACATATATACATATAAATAGAGACGAAAAAACAGAACAGAGGAATAGTACTGAGGTTTGATTTTTTTTTTTACCTTTAACAAATAAATTTAAATATTATTTTTTGATGCAGCCTCTATCTGCTGCAGGACGCCCTGGGTCGGGAGACAACATCGAACTCCCAGCCACCGTAGGCGCGGGCTCGGTAGGGTCGACGGCGCGTTGTTTCACGAGAAATGTCAAAGTCAAAGGATTTTACAACTAAAGAAATTGTTGATTGACAAAGCTTACCTTTGTCAATCAACAATTTCTTTAGTTGTGATTTTCGGTTTTCGAAAATTTTCGGACCCATGCCGAGACAACTCTTTGAAAAAAGTGCAGTACTGCTGTTTTTTGACTTTTGTGTGCTTTTGTGACATCTAGTATTAAGTGTTTCAAACTTAGACACATTCTCCTTTACAAAAATTGAAGTTTCATAGATATAGAAGGATGGAAGCTGAGTACTTTTAAACTAACGAAATATGGTGTGCATCTGTCGGTGGTTTTTCATCGTGATATCACATCCAAAACAAAAAAGGTAAAGGTGTCTCGGGGTGGTAAGACATAACACCGGCTGCCGGCAAAAGTTACCACCACCAGACAAAGTCTTGCCGCCAAGCGATTCGTCGTGTTCCGGCATGGTGTCTGGTGAAGCCTTACGGAGGACGGATCTGAGCAGTTGTGTTGCGATGTGTGGCGGGTACGATGCGCCAAATGTTGTTGTGTCGGGAGTTTGGTCGTGGAGAGTCTCCAGATCAATCTCCCTCTAGCGCAGCTTCGTTTGGTCGTGTTGGTCTTGGGTTTAACATTGCATCACCTCGCTCAACTGCCATCATCCTTCCTATTCCTTAGTTTTTTAAGTGAATATGCTTAATAAACTAGTGCGCTTTACCATCAACGATTGCATCACTGCTTACCATCAGGCGGGATTGCAGTCAAGCACTAGTTTATAATAAACAAAAAAAAACAAAAGGTACCTACACTTTCCTTGGAGGACATCACCTCCTTCTGCGAAGTAGAAATGCTTGCAAAGGAAAAAGCGAAGCGCGTAAGGGAGAGGCAACCTCAAGTCGCCGTAAGAGTCGCCCTCGACATCTGGAGACAACATCCAACTCCCGGCCATCGTAAGCGCGGGCCAGCGATAAGAACCATTCAGGGGTCGACAGCGCGCTATATTCCTTGCGCGCCTCAAATAGATGTCCACGAAGACCGATGCCTGCAAGAGCCTACCGGTTGTTCCAAAGAGATAGTGTGGCTTTGCCACAGGCAGGTGAAGGAACACGGGTGGATTTAGTCAGCAAAAATCTGACATGACCATACGCTCTACCTAGAACGGGAATCATTTGATGATTTTCCACAAAATAAACAGGTTATAATTTTTTACATCATACTTTAGAAACACTATCTGATACATTCTCTGAAAGAAAGAAAATACGTTTATTTGCAGTAGTTTATATGTGGTGACTGCCCATCTGGCCTCCACAATCCAATTACTAATCCATACTAATATTATAAATGCGAAAGTAACTCTGTCTGTCGGTCTGTCTGTTTGTCTGTCTGTCTGTTACGCTTTCCCGCTTAAACCTCTCTACCGATTTTGATGAAATTCGGCACAGACAATCTTTAGACCCTGAGAAAGAACATAGGCTACCTTTTATCCCGGAAAAATTTGATATTCCCGAGAGAAATCTAAAAAGCGCGATATAACCGAACTCCACGCGGGCGAAGCCTCGGGCGGAAAGCTAGTACTTTATAAAATCCCTTTAATAAGATTAGTAAGCAGTTTTTTTTTTTTTTTTGACCTTCTGACAACCCGGAATAGCTATCAAAAATCTACGAATAATAACTGGGACCAACGGCTTAACTTGCTTTCCGAGGCACGTTAGTGGATGATGACCACTTAGCAGACGCGGCAAGCGTAGTTTAACCTGATCGTACAGCTGTTATTACTTCTTCTTCTTCAGCCTATAGATGTCCACTGCTGGACAAAGGCCTCTCCCTCTTCTCTTATTATCGACTAGTGGCCGCCAGTGACTTCGTTGGCGTGTTTTAGTTATGCTCCGCTCCGCTTGATCGCAGCGTGATGTTATATAGCCTAAAGCCTTACTGGATTAATGGGCTATCCAACGCAAAAAGAATTTTTCAAATCGGACCCGTAGTTCCTGAGATTAACGCGTTCAAACAAACAAACATGCAAACTCTTCAGCTTTATACATTAGTGTAGGTTTGTAATGTTATGTACATATTCAGATATACTTACACTTATTATTTATACTCATATTCATACTTATATATGTATCATTCATTTCCACTGTCCATAATATGCTTTCCATTATTATGAGGCTCTGTTTTGATCATATTCCACTACACCAGGACTCATTTTTCTGCTTACAGACTCAGTCCTCAACTTTACGCCTAAGTTTCGGCGACTTATTGACCCCTTAGCGTAGGAAGCCGTACCTATGCAGGACTGTATCACTTTTTCCTATCAAACACTGCACTTTTTAATTTAATACCATTTATATTTACATTGTTACAGAACATTTTTATTATTTTGACATTTTTTTGACAACATTGTTGATGATGTATCTATGACAACCTTCTCATCAAAATTCTTGTTGGTCTGCTATTTTTATTTTATAATTGTTATTCGAACTCTTTTATGGTAAAATTATTTACCGTTCCTCGTCCATATTTTCGAATATTTTAAATTTCGACCTCCAACCGTTCTCCAAGGTTTCTTTAGAAATCATCGCAGAGCAGTGGTCAGTTGAGCTCTGGCTTTCAAACAAGCCACTTATAAGTAGGTCTCTACTGAACGCTGCCTCGAGAGCCCTTTCTAGGGTATTTCCTGCTGTGCCAGTCACAATATAACTGGTGCGCCTGGAGCTGCCTGGCCCTTTACCGGCGGCAGCAACGGAAGAGCGGCCCTGGTGGACCGGCGGCAGCAACGGAAGAACGGCCCAGGTGGACCGGCGGCAGCTACAGTAGAACGGCCCTGGTGGACCGGCGGCAGCTACAGAGGAGCTGCCTGGCCCTTTGCCGTCGGAGCCCTCGACTGCTGCCGGCCTTGTGACGCCGGGGCAGTCCCTCTTCCGTAGCTGCCGCCGAGGGAGACAGTATTTATTAAGTATACAGAAATTTAAAGACAAGATGGAAGTATAAAAATGAATAATGTAGATGAATGATTGATGGGTGATGGTGAAGTCCGGCCCCTGGTGGACAGGCGGCAGTTACGGAGGAGCGGCCCTGGTGGACCGGCGACAGCAACGGACGAGCGGCCCTGGTGGACCGGCGACAGCAACGGACGAGCGGCCCTGGTGGACCGGCGACAGCAACGGACGAGCGGCCCTGATGGACCGGCGGCAGCTACGGAGGAACGGCCCTGGTGGACCGGCGGCAGCTACGAGGAGCGGCCCTGGTGGACCGGCGTCAGCTATAGAAGAACGGCCCTGGTGGACCGGCGGCAGCTACAGAAGAACGGCCCTGGTAGACCGGCGGCAGGTACAGAGGAGCGGCCCTGGTGGACCGGCGGCAGCTACGGAAGAGGGACTGCCCCGGCGTCACAAGGCTGGCAGCAGTCGAGGGCTCCGGCGGCAAAGGGCCAGGCAGCTCCAGGCGCACCAGTTATATAGAGACTGGCACAGCAGGAAACACCCTAGAAGGGCTCTCGAGGCAGCGTTTGCTGGAGACCTACTTTTAAGAGGCTTGTTTGGAAGCCAGAGCTCGACTGACCACTGCTCTGCGATGATTTCTAAAGAAACCTCGGAGAACAGTTGGAGGTCGAAATTTAAAATATTCGAAAATATGGACGAGGAACGGTAAATAATTTTACCATAAAAGAGTTCGAATAACAATTATAAAATAAAAATAGCAGACCAACAAGAATTTTGATGAGAAGGTTGTCATAGATACATCATCAACAATGTTGTCAAGAAATGTCAAAATAATGAAAATGTTCTGTAACAATGTAAATATAAATGGTATTAAATTAAAAAGTGCAGTGTTTGATAGGAAAAAGTGATACAGTCCTGCATAGGTACGGCTTCCTACACTAAGGGGTCGCTAAGTAGCCGAAACTTAGGCGTAAAGTTGAGGACTGAGTCTGTGAACAGAAAAATGAGTCCTGGTGTAGTGGAATATTATCAAAACAGAGCCTCATAATAATGGAATGCATATTATGGACCGTGGAAATGAATGATACATATATAAGTATGAATATGAGTATAAATAATAAGTGTAAGTATATCTGAATATGTACATAACATTACATTAGCTCGACTGACCACTGCTCTGCGATGATTCCTAAAGAAACCTCGCAGAACGGTTGGAGGTCGAAATTTAAAATATTCGAAAATATGGACGAGGAACGGTAAATAATTTTACCATAAAAGAGCTCGAATAACAATTATGAAATAAAAATAGCAGACCAACAAGAATTTTGATGAGAAGGTTGTCATAGATACATCATCAACAATGTTGTCAAAAAATGTCAAAATAATGAAAATGTTCTGTAACAATGTAAATATAAATGGTATTAAATTAAAAAGTGCAGTGTTTGATAGGAAAAAGTGATACAGTCCTGCATAGGTACGGCTTCCTACGCTAAGGGGACACTAAGTCGCCGAAACTTAGGCTTAAAGTTGAGGACTGTATCTGTGAACAGAAAAAAAAGCCCTAGTGTGGTGGAATATGATCAAAACAGAGCCTCATAGTAATGGAATGCATATAATGGACCGTGGAAATGAATGATACATATATAAGTATGAATATGAGTATACTGCCGCCGGTCCATCAGGGCCAGGCAGCTCCAGGCGCACCAGTTATATTGTGACTGGCACAGCAGGAAATACCCTAGAAAGGGCTCTCGAGGCAGCGTTCAGTAGAGACCTACTTATAAGTGGCTTGTTTGAAAGCCAGAGCTCAACTGACCACTGCTCTGCGATGATTTCTAAAGAAACCTCGGAGAACGGTTGGAGGTCGAAATTTAAAATATTCGAAAATATGGACGAGGAACGATAAATAATTTTACCATAAAAGAGTTCGAATAACAATTATAAAATAAAAATAGCAGACCAACAAGAATTTTGATGAGAAGGTTGTCATAGATACATCATCAACAATGTTGTCAAAAAAAGTCAAAATAATGAAAATGTTCTGTAACAATGTAAATATAAATGGTATTAAATTAAAAAGTGCTGTGTTTGATAGGAAAAAGTGATACACTCCTGCATAAGTACGGCTTCCTACACTAAGGGGTCGCTAAGTAGCCGAAACTTAGGCGTAAAGTTGAGGACTGAGTCTGTGAACAGAAAAATGAGTCCTGGTGTAGTGGAATATAATCAAAACAGAGCCTCATAATAATGGAATGCATATTATGGACCGTGGAAATGAATGATACATATATAAGTATGAATATGAGTATAAATAATAAGTGTAAGTATATCTGAATATGTACATAACATTACAGGTTATCGATTATCGATAATAAGGTTCTGGAGTTAGCAGAAGACGCAGCGTAGGAAGGCCCCCAATAATGAACAAGGTGGACTGATGACATGTTGAAGGACACGGGAAGCCAGATGCGGGCAGCACAAGATCGGTCATCGTGGAAAGCCTTGGGCGAGACTTTGTTATTACTTACTTAACCACAATCCTGCAGAACCATTAGGCAACATTTCTCAAGATTTCCATCGAATATGGTTACTCTAACACTCTGTTACTCTTACTAGGCCAATGAGACGTTAGGGGCGTGCGAGGAGGATTTATAGCCATGTTCATGACCCGACCAGCGTCCTCGCACCAAACACAGCATAGAGCATTATTTATATATTAGTGTAACATTTCGAGGGTGGCTAGGAAATCAACGGACAAACTCTAAACAACAAAGAGTGTTTTATTTGTAAACGATAATTCAAGTCAAATGACTACCAAACATCATCATCAACCCCAAAATGTTTTCCTTCACCTTCAGTCATTAATGTCCAAAATATACTTAGAAAGTACATATAACTTTAGAAATGTTACATTGGTACTTGCCTGACCTGGAATCGAACCCGCGCACTCATACTTGAGAGGCTGGTATTTTAACCACTAGGCCACCACGACTATCAAACGTTCCCCCATAATGATGTTGATGTTGGAAAGTTGTTACAATATGGAAATTAATAAACGCACTTACTGAAAATAGTTTGTTGAGAATTGTTTACTGAATCGGTTTATATCATTTTATTATAGGTAATTTTTTATCCCAAAAATAATTAAAACTAGCGTAGCGGTAGCGAACGCGGCCGTTGCGCAAGGAGGCGTGGGTTCGATCCCCGCACAGTGCAAATATTTGTATGCATGAATATGAAAGCGAGTGAGCATATATATTTGCACTCGTCTGGTCGTGCTTCGGAAAGGCACGTTAAGCCGTTGGTCAAGATTGTTATACGACCATTCGTTACGGGTTGTTGGAGTCATAAAAAGTCTAACACTTGGTCTAACTGCAATGCTTAGATATCGCCTTCGAGTTGTGGAGGTCAGACGGCAGTCGCTTTACGGAAAATATCGAAGTTGGGAAAAATCAGCTGTTGGACTGGTAAAGCGGACCCCAAACTCCAAAGCTGAAAAGCAGATGAGATGATGATGAATAACCCTGCTGTTTGTACAGACTAATAGAATGGCAGTTTTACTTGTATTCATACAAATTTAATCATTTAATCCATACTAATATTATAAATGCGAAAGTAACTCTGTCTGTCTGTCTTTCTGACTGTCTGTCTGTCTGTCTATCTGTCTGTCTGTTACGCTTTCCCGCTTAAACCTCTCAACCGATTTTGATGAAATTTGGCACAGACAATCTTTAGACCCCGAGAAAGAACATAGGCTACCTTTTATCCCGGAAAAATATGATGTTCCCGAGGGAAACCTAAAAAGCGCGATATAACCGAACTCCACGCGGGCGAAGCCGCGGGCGGAAAGCTAGTACGAAATAAAGAAAAAAGCCTTATTCCAAGGTTAACGTTAAGATCTTCGTTCTCCAAGAATTGGTATAACTAATTTAATAAATAACAACGCAAATACATGTTAAATTAAAAAGTCAGTGTATGTATTATAATTATAACACGATTTTCTAATTGGAGTGTTTGAAGGTGTGCGTTAATAAAATGACATGCTGTATAATATGCTACTTGCATGATAAAGAGATGCTAGATCTGTGACGTCAGTATAATGCGTTGTTTGCATGTGGCATTTTTTTTTTTTTGGGACAAAACCCGCCACACTGTTCCCAACCCACTGCAACTCCTGAAAGCCAGAATCAACAGTGGAGACCGCCAGGAAAACGCCGAGCAATGAAGCTCGACGAGTCCCGGAGAAACGATTCAACTGTCTTGGGTCCCGCAACGAAATTAATCAGAAAAGGATAGCGGAGGAGTAAGAAAAAATATATTTTTTCCACTTCCCTCCATAACAAGCAGGAGACAGAACAAAACTAGGCCAATCGGCACAAAGGGATATTATTGAAACTGGGAGAAGCCCAGATTGCCAAGCACCACGGAATAAAATTTGATTAAGTTAATGGGTCCTAAGTAGGTATGTGCTGTTACAATTGATTCCAATAAGGTATGGCAAAAGCGCCTGAACGCACGGAAATTAGTTCTAGTTTCTACAAGGTCCGTATAATAAACAACTCCGGATGTAACTTGTACACTATCCAACATAATATTGCGTTCATTCTGCCAAAGAATACACTCCCACAAGCATGTGGCATTTGTAGATACCGTTACCTACAAGTTCACCGACAGGACGTGTCACTTTTCACCGATTTTCAGAATTTTATGGATAGAATCTTTCTCCGCCTAACGATTCACCGATACGACAGAAAAAAAGAGAGGTGGTGAATATCCGGTAATGGAAAAATAATGTTTGTTGTGCCTCACTCGACAAAAGATAGGTATAGTGTGTCGAGGACTTTTTTTTATAAGATCTACAATTAATTAGAATATTTTATGGTTCTATCTTTTATAGTTTAGGCAGCGTACGCAAAATAAGCAACTTTTTTGGTTGATTTTTTACACCTAGTGTTGAAAAAACCGAAATATCTTACTGAACCCTATTTTTTTCCAGAATAAAATTTTGCCTATGTTACTTGTGGATAATGTAGCTTTCTAATGAAAAAGGAATTATTAAAATTGGTCCAGTACTTTTAAGTTTATTCGTTACATACTCTTTATAATATTAGTGTAGACAGGAACTACACGTAACCACTGTGTATCTGCTCAACTGTTGAACAACTATCTCTTAACAACTCGCTATTGTTAGGGCTCAACTCTTCGATACACATGCAGTATATTGTCGACAGGCGCCACACGCCTCCACTATCCTGCTGTGTTTGATGCGGCGAATAGGGTTGCCACATAACATTACTCATTCTTTATTACTCTCATTGTTATTGCAATCATAGTGCTTATATTTCTTATTGTGGAGTGAAGCACGTAATTTTGGATCTCTTCCGAATGTTGGTATGTTTATTTATGAAAACTATGTTTGGAAATGAGAAAAGAAAAAGGGAGCACCAGCCAGATACGTATTAGGTTTACCATTGTACAGACGACAGCACATCCAGCTACTACAATCTGTCTTTATTTATTACATTTTCAACTTCAACTTCAAAGCATTAAGGCTAAAGTTTGATTGGGAACATTTGACAGTTTCGGAACTTGACTTGATGCCTAACTAAAGAGAAGTTTAAAAAGAAACAGAAAAAAATATAATAAATACATACATACAAAATATAAACAGTAGAATCTCAAATAAAATTATCTGACTCTGAAAAACCAACCCTTAATTAGACTCAAACAAAATATTAAATTCACAATTTAATTTAAAGTATCAAAAAAAATACCATTGTAACGGTGTCACCTCCATATTTACATTTTGAATGATAAAATGGTTACTCCATATTGATAGTTACACTAGCTGACACAGCAATCGTTGTTTTGCCGACTTCGTTCACGTGGTTTAGTTATGCTCCGCTCCTATTGGTCGCAGCGTGATGTTATATAGCCTAAAGCCTTCCTGGATTAATGGTCTATCCAACGCAAAAAGAATTTTTCAAATCGGACCAGTAGTTCCCGAGATTAGCGCGAACAAACAAACAAACATACAAACAAACTCTTCAGCTTTATATATTAGTATAGATTTTAGCAATTATTGTATTACAATCGCGATTAAAAAACAGTTGCTGATCGTAGAACGGTGTAAATATTAAGGTTGTATGTAATTTTTAATGCCACTTCATACAGAAATAAAAAAACCAAAACATAAAAACAAAATCTTGACGTTTATCACTTATATTGTCAACCAGATGTCTTCAAAATGTACCGTAAAATGGGGTTACATTGATCAATTTTTAACTTTATATGACTGTAGCATTCTCATTTTTAACGAGATAATTATTATTTAAAAGTATAATAATCGGTTTTTTGTGTAGATTTGATTAAGCTAATTTTAACATGCTAAATTTTAATAATTTAAGCAAAAAATAATTAAAAGTAAGCGATCAAAGTTAAACCACAAGTGGGGATACTTTGATCACCCATGTTTTTACTATGGCATTCGAAAGTAGACCCGAAAAAAAATATATAAAAATATCGACCGATAATTTTGCATTTTATTAGCATTTTAATGCTTTAGGGGTAACTTTGATCATATAAATAAAACAGATTTTACTCTAATCAGCCTTTAGTTTACGACTTAGGAGCATAATTTGCTCTTATTTAGAAATAAGCAATAGATTAACTATCAAATCACAGAAACTTGTATTCTAATCAGTCCTTTTTTATTTTTAAATTAAATTCGACTTTTGTTGAATATTTGTCTTTGTGAGAAGCAGAATAAGGTAGATTATTTGGAATCTAGCAACATGTCGGCCTTGTCTGTCTAAATAAGCTTTTGCTAAAAACCTCAAATCAAGTGCGGTTAAAGGATAACCCCAGTCTGAACATTTTGCTGCCGCCTTCAACAGAGATTTTTCTTCGGTATGACTAAAAATGGGCTGTGCACCTGAAATTCTAGTAAAGTTTCCTTTGTATTTATTGTATAGAGTTTCAAAGGGAATATCATATTCTCTGGATGCAGCCTGTAAAGATATAGCTCCTGTCACTACACTTGACAACGCTTCATTTAATAACTCTTCATTGTAGTTTACATATCTTCTCGTACCGGGTTTTTTTTTTGTAATCTAGTGGCATGATGTTTCTGAAGCAATAGGATAATAATAATATATTTAAGGTATGTATAATATATATACCTTTATTTTAAAGCGTTAGGTTACTTTAATCACTGATCAATCTCACCCAGTCTGTTGATCAATGTTACCCCGCGTTATTTTTTGCCAATAACACAAGCAAATTCTGAAGTTAGGAAATCACAATATTTTTTTATAGTTCACAAATTAAAGATAAACTAACAGAATATAAATTGCATTATTCGTATATAAATGGCTAATTACTTAGTTGCGGACAAAGTTTTGCAGGCTAAAAAAAGATATTAATCTGTAGTTACTCACCTTTTTAATTCATCATCATCATCCCAGCGGCGTTAATCCCAGTCGCATCCGAAGCCTTTTCAGCTTTGGAGTCTAGGATCCGCTTTGCCAATCAAACTGCTGATATGGCAAGCTTCCTATTGAACAATATTTAACTTGATTTTAACAACATGTTCCACGCGATTTAGCGTGCATTAATAACACAAAATAAACCTTGATAAAGGTATACGTCATCATCATCATCATCAGCCTCTACTCGTCCACTGCTGGACATAGGCCTCCTCCATGGCACGCCAACAAGCTCGATCCTGAGCAGTTCTCCGCCAGCCACTACCAGCCACCTTTTTGATGTCGTCGCTCCATCTCGCCCAAGGGCGTCCTACGTTACGTTTGCCGAGACGCGGTCTCCACTCGAGGTAAAAAGGTATACACACCCAAATGTTTTATATAATATTACGGGCAGCCCTAACCAGCTTACAACTGTGCTTTGACAACGCGCTGAGGCGTTCCGACAACTACCCGCTGGCAGAATGTCCTGTATGTCCACCAAACAGCAGCCCGTGTGTATACACACACACCAGGGCGTCATTAAGTGTCAGGAACACCGCCAAACACAGATGAAAATGGCGATAGTAAATGCAAGGATTAGCTTATAGTGGATTACATATAGACTTGGGACTGAGTGCTTAAAAGTAAAAAAGCAGTTATGCTTTTTATTTATTTCAAAAAGCAGCTTTTGTTAACTACTTGTTTGCTTAATTGTTTATAAACTTTGAAAGCAATTTCTAGTACAACAAGTATATGTTAATGATTGTTGTTTACTATTTTATTTATTTATGCTTTCTTTTTATTAAACACGAATGTTGGTAACCGACGATAAAGATTTTTTACAAAAATTACATTCCGCGACTTTGTCAGAAAGTGAGCTCCTTTTAAAAAAGTTCCAAATCTCATTATTAATACGATTACGAGACATTTTCTAAAAGTCTAAATGAAATAATAGTTTTACAAAGTATTTTACACTTAACCTAAAAATGCCCGAAAATGTTTAATTAAACTCTACTAAATTAATACCTATAGTCTTCTGGTATTACGAAAAAGTTGCTCCGCAAAAGCACTTTCCAACTTAATAAGTCGTATATATATTGGTAGGATTACCATCACAAAAAGTTGAATCTGCTTTTTTGAAAAAGCAACTAATAAGCTATTATAAAAAAGCATGCTTTTTTTACTGCATTATACTTTTTCTCATCTCTAATTACATACATACATATGTACAGATTTGTAACAGCATCTACATAGTCACATGCCAACTACGCATATCATTGACGTCACGTGTATCTGCACCGCGCAAACGAAGTTAAGCGCGAACCTAGCATAATTAGAAACAACATATCGACGCAAATAGGCTATTTGACAAATTTATAATTTCTATCTTGAATTACTTGGTTGCGGTTAAGAAGTTCACCAAAAGTTTTCTTTTTTAATTTTAAATACGTATTTCGTAAGAAACATGCAAATAAAAATTCAAATAAGCCGCCGAAACGCTTTATTCAGCAATATGGCGTCGCGCGTTGTAAGTGACGTCACAAACTTATAAACGATATTCGGTTCCGCAGTGGTTTTCGTGTTTATCAGTTATTTGATAGTCAGAAAACAAAAAAATACCACAAATCGCTCCAAATATCGTTAAAAATCTTCTAAAAACGCTAAAACAACTGAGAACACATAGAACGACAACAAGTGTTTATGAGCGTATGACGTTATCGTGACATTAGCCAATCCCGATCGTTTCACAATATTTGGCGCGAGAAACAAAAAGCCAACCATATTTTTGTGTTTTTAGATAAGTATATAAATTGTTAGTTACTAATATTATAAATGCGAAAGTATCTCTGTCTGTCTGTCTGTCCGGCTTTGACGCCAAAACTACTGAACCGATTTTGATGAAATTTGGCACAGACAATCTTTAGACCCTGAGAAGGGACATAGGCTACCTTTTATCCCGGAAAAATTTGATGTTCCCTAGGGAAATCTAAAAAGCGCGATATAACCGAACTCCACGCGGGCGAAGCCGTAGTCGGAAAGCTAGTAGGTATATAAATTGTTATTATTTTTATTAAAACTCATGTAAATGTCATAAAGAACCCTGATTTTATGCATTTAAAGCAAATAATCACAAAAATATTCTTACTGTCAAATAGCCTATTGTTGGGTAATTGCCCACCAGGCACAATTGGACGTGTTATGCAAAAAGGATCTAGCCAGCAAACTTGCTTTTGAGAAAATTGAGTTTAAAGAAAAATTTATGTATTAAAATGACAGTACATTTAAATTTCCGTTTAAATAATGGATATTTTCCTGTACTTTTTTGCGGCTTTGATATTTTTTGCATATACTAAAGTTGATGTGTAGATTTTAGACATTTAGGACAGTAACTCAAAAAACGGTTATTGTGAGTTGGATCCATTTTGCATAACTGCGTCCAATTATGACGTGACCAGAACCAAACATACCATATCTATTCTGCAAACTTAGAGACTGTTACTCCATTTGACACAAATCTAGGCACTCTTCACCTGCTCTGGTCGGGAGACAACATCGAACTCCCGGCCACCATAAGCGCGGGCTTGCGGGCCGTGAGCAGTGTGCAGCTCGTCGCCTGATAAAGATAAGGTCCGAGTCGACGGCGCACAGTGGGCCCATATTGAAAAATAGTGGACATAGGCAACAAAGTTCTAATATCGATGCGATTTTTTTTTTTATATGACTCGTTATGATATTTCTGACAACTTTTACTCTTGTGAAATTTCTTCTAAAGTTGATAGTTTGACTGAAAAAAAAATTAGATTTTTTTGTATGGAGCGAATTACGTTTAATTTTTTTTCTTCAATTAAACTAATATATTGGGTGTATGGCGCGAGTATATGATAGCTAGGACCATTTTCTATCTACGAAAAAATAATCATCACCGGACACTTGCGGCCACGCGAGTAATTGATTGGTAAAAAAAAAAAAATATTTTGTATGACATTTTTTGCCATTTAAGATAAATTCAAAGTATATTTTTGTCTCATTTGACTGTTTTGACCTTTCTTTTTTGTTAAATATATAGTTTTAATAGCACATAGGTACTTAGAACTAAATATTCTGGTAGAGATTAAGGTATGATTACATGTTATCGGTAACATTCCATGGAGTTTCTTGCTGGTTCTTCTCTATGAGACCAACTCTTTGAAACTGTGCAACTAGTATGACGTTTCTCAAGAGCCTGCAACGGGGCTATTTGAAATAAAAAACATTTTATTTAAAACACGTGCATTGTGATTGACGACTCATTTGTTTTTTACACAGACAGATTTTTTTTGTACGGAACAACAAAAATCTAATTTATTTTTTTTTCAGACAAACTATCAACTTTAGAAGAAATTTCACAACAGTAAAAGTTGTCAGGAATATCATAACGAGTCATATAAAAAAAAATCGCATCGATATTAGAACTTTGTTGCCTATGTCCACTATTTTTTTGTCCACCATTATGTCAATATGGGTCCACTGTGCGGCGCGTTGTGTTTCACGGGCGCCTCAAAAAGGTGTCAGCACATCGTGAATTCGTGACGGGGTCCACGAAGACCGATGCCTCCTGGGTCGGGATTGCGGGTTGGTTAAAAAAGAAACCGTGGTCCTGGCCTACAGGCAAGTGCAGGAACACGGGAGGGTTTTAGTCAGTACAAGTCTGACACGCCCTTCCGCTCCGCCCAGAGCGGGAGAGATCATTTGATGATTTCCCATCCCAAACAAAGAAGGCACTCTTAGCTTTAGTTTTAAGATACATGCAAGGTGATACTTTTACACAATATATTCACTGGATTCAAGAAATAGGGAACGAAACATCGTGTAAAGAGACTAATAAAAAAAAATACCCTGCAGCATTTTCTAAATTCTTATCTGGCAACCCCAGCTGCAGGTAACGGTGCAACTTTGATCATAAATGATCGAGTATACAAACTTACTTGGCAATAGTTTGGGACAGAGTTTGTGTTCCGATATTAAGACGTTAAAACTTAGGTATATGATACATCCAACTATATACAGGGTGTCCCAGATCTCAACGTCAAGCCGAAACGGGGTGAAAGTATTGATTTTTCTCATACATAGTGGTTGGACACAAGCAGGAGCTGCGTGTCACGGAGATGAATATGCTGCGGTGGATGTGTAGAGTTACGCGGAAAGACCGCATTAGAAACTCCCGCATCCGTGGCAGTCTCCGTGTCCGTGACATAGCAGACAAACTGCAAGAGAGTCGCCTGCGCTGCTACGGTCACGTCTTACGTAAACCGGCAGGTTACGTGGGTAACAAATGTCTTGCCATGGCGCCTCCGACGGGCCAGAACAAGCGAGGTAGACCAAAGAAGTGCTGGCTTGACGTGTTGTAAGAGATGACATGCGTGCCAACAATCTCACACCACGGGATGCCAGTGATCGTGCGAAATGGAGGCGTATGAGTAGGAAAGCGGACGCCGGGCTCCAACGCAAAAGCCGCGGATGCGACCGGGATTACACGCTGAGATGATGATGATGACATGCAAGGCTTTATATAAATTTAAGCATGCTTTTACTGAATATATTCACAAGATTCAAGAAATAGGGAACGAAACATCGTGTAAAAAACTTAATATACCATGCAGCATATTCTAAATTCTTATCTGGCAACCCCAGCTGCAGGTAACGGTGCAACTTTGATCATAAATGATCGAGTATACAAACTTACTTGGCAATAGTTTGGGACAGAGTTTGTGTTCCGATACTAAGAAGTTAAAACTTAGGTATATGATACATCCAACTTTATACAGGTTGTCCCAGAACTCAACGTAAAGCCGAAACGGGGTGATAGTATTGATTGTAACCATTAGGTATGAAAAAATCCAAAAAAAAATCTATCTCATGCAGTTGGAGTTTTAGCGGGAAAGTCAAGCTGAGTGTCACGCTCATTTTTCATTCGACTTTTAAAATTATAGTGTTGTTTACTAAATAAAAGTGCTTGATATATGTAATAAAAAGTGCATTCAGAAATTAATTCATAAAGAACAGTGAAATGTCGCAGCATAGTGGCCACATCATGACTTTGTCTCAAACCTCCGACAGTCCACGCGGTCGTCTTTTTCGACATGAATAATTCATTACGTGACATTGGCTAAATGCGCAAACCGTGCGAAGCCAAAAAAGAAAGAAAAAAATCTCATGCTGTTTGAAAATTATGGACATTTAAGAAAAACCAAGAAATTATAATTAAAAATGTGGTCAAACTGTAACCATTTTTTGGTTATTGTGGTTCATTTTTATTATTTTCGTTCATTGAAACTTTAGAAACGTAATCCTAAATAATATTACAATTACCCCAAGTTTTCTAGAATTAAGACTATTTGTGAAAAATTTTAAAATATGCTGATTATGAAAGGACCTCGTTTAAAAAAATGTACTAAAGTGCCTTGGCAAGTGCCACCAAAAGATTGCCCATGAGGCAGGCACTAGATTATAATTATAAAAAAAAAATGTTTGTATAATTACTATAATCCTTAGTATTGGTTGTGTATTGTTAAGTAAAGACCTTAATAGGTTCTATAGGACTATACTGCTAAACTTTTTCTACATTCCACTCAACCGATTTTGACTTTTATTGCGTTGGTGGTACTACAAACGTCAGCTGCAGTAAACAGTTGGAATCGAACTGTGAATTTGAACAGTCCGCACATCACATCTTGTGGGAGTGTATTCTTTAGCAGAATGAACGCAATATTATGTTGGATAGTGTACAAGTTACATCCGGAGTTGTTTATTATGTGGACCTTGTAGAAACTAGAACCAATTTCCGTGCGTTCAGGCGCTTTTGCCATACCTATTATTGGAATCAATTGTAACAGCACATACCTACTTAAGACCCATTAACTTAATCAAATTATATTCCGTGGTGCTTGGCAATCTGGGCTTCTCCCAGTTGCAATAATGTCCCTTTGTGCCGATTGGCCTAGTTCTGTTCTGTCTCCTGCTTGTTATGGAGGCAGGAGGGAAGTGGAAAAAATATCTTTTTTCTTACTCCTCAGCTATTATTTTCTGATTAATTTCGTTGCAGGACCCAAGACAGTTGAATCGTTTCTCCGGGACTCGTCGAGCTTCATTGCTCGGCATTTTTCTGGCGGTCTCCACTGTTGATTCTGGTTTTCAGGAGTTGCAGTGAGTTGGGAACAGTGAGCCGGGTTTTGTCCCAAAAAAAAAAACAGTTGGAATATTAACTACTTTTTTTTGCTTTTAATGCCATCCGTGTGCCTTCGGAATAGAAGTAAAAATCGATTGAACGGACTGTAAAAAGGTTTGTTTAAATGTCTAATATTCCGAATGGAGTATAATGTATAACTAATTACTATAATTCTGTGATAACATATTTATTACCACCGCGAATATGTTGTATATATACATGCATATGTTGTTCAAAAAAACAACCTGATACTGCAAAAAAGCAGGAAACTGTAAAAAGCGTAATTTTCAATTTCGCGGATTGATTGATTGTAAACATCAGAAACTGAAACGATAGAAGTGATGACTATCGCAGAACTAATTAATATGATCCGAACAAATTTGGAATGTTTGAATGGAATCAAACGGTCACCGAACAGAGGCGAAGTTGTCCGAATGCAAAACTTTCAACAACTTGTGACACTCGGGTTCCAGAGAAGGAGGACAAACTACAAATATGAGTGGGTTCAATACTAAGTGAATTATTAAGCCCATGGGTTCACGACGCTACTCAAAACCAATATTCAGTTCAGTAGTTATAGTGTTTTTCTATTTTTTTGCCCTGAACGCAGAAAAGAAAAAAGTTACCTACTATCCAGCGTACTAGGAGCCTACCCACTGACTAGGTGGTCAGATGACCTGAACAAAATCGCAGAGAAGCGCAGGCCACGTCCAATCGTTCTCTTTGGAAATCCTTGGGGGAAACCTGTGTCCAGCAGTAGACTTCATGTGGCTGAGATGCTGATCGAGCCTACTAATATTTGGAATGGGCGACTAGCTTCATCTTACTGACTGACCTTTTGACACCCTTTCAGAAGTACCTATAATTGGTATATTTGAAATAAATTCTTTGATTTCGTTTTTTTTTTTTTTTGTAATTATAAACTAGTCTTCTTCTTCTTCCTCAGCCTATAGATGTCCACTGCTGGACAAAGGCCTCCCCCAAGGCTTTCCACAATGACCGGTCTTGTGCTGCCCGCATCCATCGGCTTCCCGCGACCTTCACCAGGTCATCGGTCCACCTTGTTGGGGGTCTCCCTACGCTGCGTCTTCCAGTACGTGGCCGCCATTCCAGAACCTTGCTGCCCCATCGGCCATCGGTTCTACGAGCAATGTGCCCTGCCCACTGCCACTTAAGTTTAGCGACTCGCAGAGCTATGTCGGTGACTTTGGTTCTTCTGCGGATCTCCTCATTTCTGATTCGATCACCCAGAGAAACTCCTAGTATAGCTCTTTCCATTGCCCTTTGTGTGACTCTGAGCCTTCGTATGAGGCCCATTGTGAGCGACCACGTTTCAGTTCCGTAAGTCATCACTGGCAACACACACTGGTCAAAGACTTTAGTCTAAAACTAAACTAAACTGTTACACTGTTTATAAACTAGTGCTTGACCGCAATCCGCAATTATGGTAAGCAGTGATGCCATCATTGATGGTAAAGCGCGCCAGTTTATTAATCTCATTCATTCAAGAAAAAACTGAGTGAATAGAAAGGAAGACGGCAGTTGAGCGAGGTGATGCAATGTTAAACCCATCAACACGATCAACGATGACTATGATTTTTATGGATTGGAATTGATATGGACATCCTCCACGATCAAACTCCCGACACAACAACATTTGGCTCATCGTACCCGGCACACATCGCAACACAACTGCTCAGACCCGTCCTCCGATTTTAATTTTGAAAAAGCTGCGACTTCCAATAACTTGGTTAAAAACATTAAAAATCTACCTGACAACACAACAAGAGAGAAAACCCACAAGTGTGGTGTTGGTACGAGTAGGGCAGAAGTACTTGGAGGGCTAACCACAAATAAATTGGAAAAATAGCCAAAAAATTTTTTATCCACGGATGAGGGGACCATGGCCGTTCGGCCATGGTCCCCTCATCCGTGGATAAAAAATAACAGCCCGCCAGGTCAATCAATCAGGATAAAAATAGAATAGAATACTCTTTATTATGTACATACACTATAGATTACAGAAACATAAATATAAAGATTTTACAAAGGGTGATACAATGAGCGGTCTTATACAGACAACCTTTGGATGGAATACTAAGGGGAAGGAGAAAGAACTAATGTAGGTAGTCTGCAGTATATATTTACATAGATTATATAATAAATATATACACTTCTACGCTTAACGTCCTTTGTGTACAAGTGTAAACATCATACAAGATCAAATAAAATATAATATAATGACATATTTAAAGAGAGCCACATTCGTGGGTCTTTGACAGTTGATACGGGTCGTCAAAATCCCGAAAGTTTGAGTAACAGTCTTACCAAGGTCTTACCCAGTAACTGGGATATGGAGGTCAGATAGCCATTAGCTTCATAACAAATACCGGTCACAGCTAAATCAGCACCCTAATTGTTTAACACACTATTACTAACAGTTGGAATAATTTCGAAGCATATTGCTAATCCATTACTCCATGTGTTCAAAAAAGTGTCTGCTCAACAACGTAAATAACGCAATGAATGTTGACGAATTGTCAAAATGAAGCCGATTGCTACTGATAATGTGTTACGCAATTACCCTACTCGATAGTATTGAAGCGGGCCGTAACAATTTGGGAATAGGCTAAGTAGGTTGACTTTACTTGAGACGAATTTGAATAAAGAACGCGTATGTTTCTAAAATATGGTAATAATCACTCAAATTACTTTTATGTACCGTCGTGGATGACGGGCCTAAGTCGTTTCATTTTCGAGTATGGGGCGATCACGGGTTTACTAAATAGTAAATTAGGCTTTAACTCTGCCTCTCTAGTCTGCATCATAGAAAATTAACTTTGACAGTTATGTAACTTATATGGACACTTTAACTAGCGTCGAAATTATACTACTTTAGTTTTAGTACTGCTGCGGCGGCTGTGCCGTTGGAGTTCGTCAGGGAAGTTTGCAGATAATAATTAATAATGATTGCCGCCATTATCAGGAATAGATTGGCATCCCGGACAATTCTTGTTATTTTAAGAAGGCTTCTTCTTCTTCTTCTTTTTTCAAGGTGAGATTTAACCTTTATTCTTGATCAATAGCCTCTGTGGAATATATACCACAATTTTGCCAATAACACGTGTAACAGATTATAGAAATTCTTTGAAAATTTTATTTCGCAATAATGGCGGATATCGCCAATGACAAATGAAAAAGACGGCCGCGTGAACCGTTTATGAGGGAGGTTTGAGGCAAAGTCATGATGTGGCCACTATGCTGCGATATTTCAATTTTCTTTATGAATTATTTACTGAATGCAGTTTTTACTACATAAATCACGCGCTATTATTTAGTAAATGTGCTCTGTGCCATAATTTTTGTATATTAAGCGCCTCATGCTTTTTTTTTATTATTTTTAACTTTTTAGTTTGATATTCTTTAAAAGCATGTTTTTTTTAGTTTTTTAAACTATAGATATTATTTTCAACTTATTAGTTCGATATTCTCTTAAAAAAAAACGAACGACCGAACGTATTGAAAACGGTGGGACATTTTACAGTAATGAGCCGCTCACTCGTAGTCCAAAGAGTTAGAGACGGACAAACAAACAAACAAGCAAGCAAACATACAAGAGTGAAGCTAATAAAAAGCATGTAAAAATGCTTTCCCTTCAAAACTCTCCCGTCTAAAGTTAGTTAAAGTAAGCTTAGTTTGAGCTGACAATTAACATTAGTTAAATGACACCCCCACTCCCCGCGCACTTTACCACACTCTCATTCTATCAAAAACTCTTCTAACTTCTGCAAATCGTCACAAGTTTTGGACATGAAGATTGCAACTAATGAACTTTATTAATTACGAGAATTGGAATAACCAGCAATGGCCGTCATGGCCCACGTACAATGGTCCACTGGAAGCAGGGGTGGATTGTGAATTGATAGGGCCCTGGGCTGAAACTACTTAGGGGCCTATCTAAGTACTCAACTAATAGCCATGTCAAAAACCCTGTAGACTTATCTGAAATTTTTTTAGTGATGCGTCTCTTTTTTTGTCATTGTATTCTTTTTTTATACTAATACTTAATTGTTTTGCTTTTAATGACATAATTAACTTATTGCCTTCACAAATGACCAGACCAGGGCTCTGTGTTTTTTTATTAACTAAATGGAATCTTTCCATAACTTCTTCCTTCCTTACTTTATTTCATGATTCAATAAAAGCTTGAAAGCTTATTGTTGACTCAATACAGCTCCCTTTAAACTTCATTCTATCATCATCACTCAAACATCGACACGAACATACCCTCGTTTGCTGTATAATCTTTTAAATTACATAATTATTTATTTTGTGTTTTCATTTCTGAATTTTATTTTCTTTTGTTTGTCAATTTTCTTCATCCCTTAATCTTTGTCATCTATTAGTATTACTAGTATACTTTTGTATTAGTTGCGACACGACCGTGTAGTCAGGAGGCCTGGAGACCTGTAACACAGGTTGTCCTAGTACAGGCTCCAGTTTCCACTACATCGTTATATCATATATACTTAATTTTGTGTCAAAATAATGTTTAATTATGTGGTGGAAAAAAATAAACGTTTATTAATATTAATAGTTCCCACCTAAGGGTCCAAGCAGAAAAGAAAACGCATACCTATTTGTTGCACTGCACCAAAAAAAAAATACAATTTCGGTTGCAACCTTAACAGATTCTACACCAACTAGGTTAAGGGAATGTGCAGGAAATGGCACATAATCCGCGCTGTTATTTTTTACTTTTAGTTGTGTTTGTACACCTACAATGGTGACCCGTAACTCTAAAATACCATAAAGAAAAGAAAGACACGATTTATAATTGTTTTTACTTACCAAATAAGACTTTAGTAATCACATAAATAAATTTTACTTATTTATTGTATATAACTTTTAAGTTATCTCTTATTACTATACTTACTTATTAAACACAGTTCTAACAATTAACGCAGTCAGTTTGTCATTTGATGGGTGCTGTGGGGTCTAGTAATCCAGGGGTGGGGGTTAGAGATGACATCCGTGCCAAGAGTCTCTTACCACAGGATGCTAAACATCGCTCGAAATTTAGGAGAGCGAGAAGCAAATTGACGTACTGATGACGCGTGCACTCGGTAGGTCTCAGTGTATTCGCAGATTGGTGGTATTTCTCGGAGTAGCTAAGGTAAATGCATTCAACTCGATTTTCGTCAACTGTTCTGAGCTGCTACCAGTCATTCTGCGTAGATCGTCGCTCCACCTAGCCTTAGGGCGTCTTACTTTACGATAGCCAATTCTCGGGCTCCCCTACCGGGCACATGTCTACTCCAATGGTCATTAGCCTCCTAGACCAAATATCTTTTAATTATATATCTACGTCTGTAATCTACTAACAGTATAGACCGACCGCTTAACTGAGGCGTCGCGTCGTCTGAAGTAGCTACACGATGCGGGAGGGGTGATACTTGTTACAAGTTGACGAATTACTGAGCTCTTGTATCACGTCACTACGCGTCTTTTTTTTACATAAAATGACCTCTCCAGCTCTAGGCGGAGCGGAAGGGCGTGTCATACTTTTATGACTAAAACCCACCCTTGTTCCTTTACTAGCCTGTGCGCCAGGGCCGCGGTTTTTTTTTATCCAACCTGCAACCCTGGCCCAGGAGACATCGGTCCTCGTGGACCTCGTCAAGGTGTGCTGACATCTCTTTGAGGCGCGCGTGAAACACAACGCGCCGTCGACCCGGCCTCAACCAGCGTCGACATTACCGTATGCGTGGGCTTACAGGCCGGGAGTTAGATGTTGTCTCCCGACCTGGGCGCCTCCTGCGGCGGCTAGAGGCGCTAGCTAGCTGAGGGCGCTGGGATTCCCACTCCCTCACGCGCCCCGCCTCCTCCTTTACCAGCATCACTGCTTCGTACAAGGAGGTAACAGCCTGCCATGCACTCTCGCTCCGGACCATGGCCTGAACCAGGGCCGGACGCGAGAGGTCGCCGCTGATCGTCCAAGCCGGGCAAACCTCCTCCACCGTGTCCTCAGGGCGATCCACACAGTGATGACACCCTGACGTTTCCTCCCGCCTTAAATGGAACAGGAACCTCACGAAACATTCGTGTCTGGTGAAGACCTGCGTCAGGCGGAAGGAGAGGGGACTTACCGCCGCTGGCGTGTGGCGTGCCCAGTCACTACACCCCTCCCGCGCCGCACTGCTACCTCAGCTAACGTCTCAGTTAAGCTGTTGGCCTTACAAAATTATTACTAATCGTATGGCCACCTATCTGAAACAATAGTTTTCCATTCATTTCTAATAGTACTGCTGTATAGCCTGTTACATGACCATACATACCATAAGTTAATTAAGTTCGAGATAAACTCGGAAGCTTAACCCCTATGTAGGTAAGATAATGTCCCACAGTCATAAAATCCGACGATTATAATTTGTCGCCCACTGGATTTTAGACTCTCAGTGTTAAGCCGAGCGTTGAAAATCCAGCGCCGATTATCCTTTTGGCCTTCGTACACACGGAGGCTAAAGGATGATCCGGAGAAAATAAAAAGTCTTTATTTAAATGATTTTGATAGAGTTGATTGCTGGTTAAAATTATTTTCGTCAGGAAGAATGAAGCTTTTACGAATTAACCAGCGGCCGCCAGCGACTTTGTTCGCGTGGAGTTAGTGCTTTGCTCCTATTGGTCGCAGCGCTATTTTATACAGCCTAAAGCCTTCCGGGATTAATGGGCTATCCAGCGCAAAAAGAATTTTTCAAATCCGACTAATAGTTCCTGAGATTAGCGCGTTCAAACAAACCAACTTTTCAGCTTTATATATTAGTAATATCTATATTATTTATTCAACCATCTGGGAATGTAGATATTGACACTATATTTACACCTCTTTGTGAAACTGGCCGCGTTTCCCCTGTTTGCAAACTAAATTAAATTTAAGTTCAGTTTATCATTTTCCTTCCATTTCATTAAGAAAAGGACAAAAGATAAAATGTCAGTCTAGACCTGTCAAATTAGTGCGCTCCTGACGCGGACGTAAACTGGCGTATTTTTAGTCGCCATGTTTATAATCGCGTCTAAATTGTCTATGGAGTATCTTAATTTGACAGGAATAAACTAAAATGTTATCTCCTATCCTTTTCTTAACGAAATGTAAAGAAAAAGATGCACATAACTTAAAATTATTTTAGTTTGTGAACAAAGGAGTCTTCTGACAATTCAAAAGTGTAACTGGTTTATTTGAAAAAAATGCTTTAATTTTTGATTTTGATTTTAATCGGGCCATTGTTAAGTAAAAACTCAAAAACGAAAACACAACTTTGACACACAATGAAAACACAACAACACACTTCCCTGTGTGTTTGTTATTGCGGCTTATGGCTCTCGTGTATAGCAGTTTGAAAATTATTCATTGGTCGATATTTTGAAAACAAAAGCTTTAAACAGGCTTTCCACTCTAATGCTTTAACAACCTCACTCAATTGTTTATCAAAACTCCCATTCAGGACAATAGGGTCATCTGTGTATTTTAGTTCTCTCATATTCGGTAAGTAGGTTCTTATTACCCCCAAATGGGGCTAGTAGGTGACCAATTAGCGCTCTAGGATAATAATATAGCTAGAAAAGCCCTAGGGCGGTAAGCAATTAAAAAAACTCTTCACTCTTTCAAAAAGTTCGCGAACATCTAACCATCATACTGGCAATAGCATCATGCATTCAGCTCAATGACAAAAGAGGTCGCCACGCTATTCATCATTATCTTCGTATGAGTATAATATTCATCAATTTTAAACATCGAACGGCGAAGCTCAATTTCGTTTTTGATTAATAAAAAAAAACAACTATGGGCGCCTTCGCTGCGCTAAATATCTCGGGCTGCAATTGATGCCTTACAGCCCTTGGCTACAACTAATTTACTATTAATTTATCAATCTCTTCCTACTCCGAGGCATCATCTGTATCTCTTTATTTGTTATAACATGATCTATTTTTACCGCCTCTAAAAGGAATTATTTACCAATGCTGTGGAAGCGTAAAAGTCATTAAAAATATTTTTCATCCCACCATCTCGGAAAGAGTATTTTTAATCTTCAATATCTAACTGGAAAAGCCGTTTTTATTCTCTAGAGGATAAAGTAAATTGAATTTAGAACATCGTGTGCACTAAGTTTGTAAATTAAAAAAAAAAAACATTAAACCTATTTACTGTTACCTCTATGGTGCCGAATATATCATACAACTTTTTTTTAATTTGTTAAAAACTCAGACTCGGAACCTTCTTGGTGTTCTTTTTTGAATTTTCTTTGTACGCGGTTCTTTACGCGGCATTTTTTCACGTCATTGTTAAACCTTATATTAAAAAAAAGAAACTTGAAAACAAGTGAAAAACTAAAATGAGTGATTCTAGCGACGACGAAGTTTGTTTGACGCCAACAGAATTGACTGAAACTGTTAATAATGCGCAAATGAGCTTTCTACCTCAACAATCACGCGAGAAGTATTTAAAACAGTACGATATGTTCAACACGTGGCGACTAGCAAAAGGAGCCAAAACTTTCTCAGAAAACGTTTTTCTGGCATATTTTATAGAATTATCCGAGAACAAGAAAGCAAGCACTCTATGGAGTACGTATTCGATGCTAAAAGCAACAATAAAGATGAAAAAAGACATACATATCGATACCTATCCTAAATTAGTAGCATTTTTAAAAAGAGCCTCATCTGGTCATCATCCAAAAAAATCGAAGGTTTTCACAGTATCTGACATTGAAAAGTTTCTTAACGAAGCACCCGATTCCGTATATTTGGCGGCAAAAGTAAGTCAGTTGCACATTCAGTATCTACTTAAGTACATATATTAATCTCAATTAACTAGTATACTTAGTAAATGTTGATAGGCATAATTATGCGTTCATATAAATTTTATTCATTTATCTACTACAATACTCTTTACATTGCAGGTTGTTCTTATTATTGGAATAAACGGAGCATGTCGAACTAATGAACTAACACAACTTAATGTCAAAAACATTGAGAAACATTCAGATGACTTACTATTAATTAATTTACCTAATACAAAGACAAAAAGAGACCGCAACTTTGTCATTCGCAAGGAATACGTAACGATTGTTGAGAAATATCAAGCCTTACGGCCGCCTAACACTCCAATCAATCGTTTTTTTCTACAGTATCGCAATGGAAAGTGTGTTAGACAGCCTATGGGTACTAATAAAATTGGCAGTATCCCACGAGAAATAGCAACATTTCTTGAACTTCCAGAACCCCTGTTGTACACGGGTCATTGTTTCCGACGAACTTCAGCCACACTTTTGGCTGATTCCGGAGCTGATCTCCTGTCCCTTAAGCGCCACGGAGGCTGGAAGACCAATGCAGTTGTAGAGGGATACATAGAGGATTCCATCCAAAATAAGTCTAAAATATGTGAAGGTATCGTAGGAGCCATTACACTGAAAGAGCCTCAATCGGAAACTTGGACTGGCCCTTCTACATCAAAAATAAGCCGTTATGAAACACCTAACCATCTCCCTCTCTCTCCAACATCCACGCCAAGAGAATCCGATGAATCGGTACAACTATTAAGTATGACAGACAGTTTACCGAAAAACAGTACACAAGTGACTAACACCAATATTACAGTACCAAACAAAAATATTACACTCAATTTAAATAACTGTTGCAACGTTACTTTAAAATTTTCTTAATTATACTTTAGTATTATTTTATTATAATTTAAAGATTATTCTGTAATACTTACCTGTCATAATGTAGTAATTAATACCTAAACTGAAATAAAAGTGTACCTATCTTGTGATTGTAAACATTTTTTTATTGCATTTAGTCATTTCCTCGCTGAGGTGGAATGAAAAGTTACGTGTTGCACTCGAGTGCAAAGATTTTTCACCTCGTGTCCTTTTGATTCCTTCGCTTGCTCGGTCATCAAAATTGAACACGCGGTTAAAAAGCAACTTTGCACTCTTGTATAACAAATAACTATTAATGTTTCTTTCAAAATAATGTACTTAAATCACAAATAGCCTATTTTGTCAATAGTTGAATGCTTTTTGCAGCAATGTAATTGCGTAACACACTATCAGTAGCAATGGGTTTCATTTTGACAATGCAACAACATTCATTGCAATGTTTACGTTGATGAAAAGACACATTTTCGGCCCTTAATAAACTAGCGCGCTTGACCATCAACGATTGCATCACTGTTTACATTCAGACGAGATTACGATCAAGCACCAGTTTATCATAGTAAAAAAAGAAAATATAATCAGTATTTGTATCCACTTTTCAGCGTCATCATATCAAAAATGCTGCGGTCGGTCGGCTTCCAATGTAACTGAATGTAGTTGAATATCAATATTTTACAAAGACCGGCTTTTGTACAAAAATCGTCGAAACAGAAATAGAGAGAGCTAGTAAAAATCCTATTTTAAAACCAAACAGGTGGACGTCGTGGACGGACGTGCCTCAAACAAGATTTTCTAGTTAGTATCGCTTCATAATAAATACGTTCCTGGTTTTATTACCCGACTGCCAGGAGGGTTATTTACTTCGTTTTATTTTATGAACGTGCACTTATACACTGGCCAGTGTTTAAAATAGTTTTAGAAACTATTTACGGCTTAGATCGAAAATAGGGTACGAATCTAAATTATTAATAGTATAGTTGAATCAAACTACACGACAACCCTGGAGGGTAATTGCGCTAAAGTAATTCAACCAAAAGGGTATTGCATCGCAACACATCGCAACGAAACAACTAAAGTTGTGGTTAACTTTAGTTATTTTTCGTATCGCGCTAAGCTTTTGACAGATGGTTTAACTTCTTTTTTTTTCTTTAGAGTGAATAATACTTCAACTCTTCAATAGCCTCTGTGGTTAGATACTACATTTTTGCCAATAACACGTGTAACAAAATATAGAAATTCTTTAAAAAAAATATTTCACAATAATGGCGGATATCGCCAATGACCTTCAATAATGTTTTCAGATGGTTTAACTATAACTGGATCACAATTGGAACATATTCCGCTGTCAAATGAAAAAGCTGAAACAAAGTTAACTTTTTCTGTGCCATTTGTCAAACTTACGTCGAAACGATTGGATTTACTTATAATTTATTAAGTTTTAATTATTATATCTGACGAAATGTATCACTCGTACATAAATTTTACTTCAATCGAAGTTAAAACTTTAACGTGATACAACAGGGGATCGAAACTAAACCACAACTTACGAACAAGAGTTTAACTTCTATTGTTTTATTGAGCGCGATTCATCATCATCATCATCATCAGCCTCTACCCGTCCACTGCTAGACATAGGTCTCCTCCATGGCACGCCAACAAACTCGATCCTGAGCAGTTCTCCGCCAGCCACCTTTTTGATGTCGTCGCTCCATCTCGCCCAAGGGCGTCCTACGCTACGTTTGCCGAGACGCGGTCTCCACTCGAGGACTCGTTTGCCCCAACGGTTGTCGGTCCTACGGCATATGTGGCCAGCCCATTGCCAATTCAGCTTACTAATCCGCTTAGCTATGTCGGTGACTCTAGTCCTCTGTTGGATCACCTCATTTCTGATGCGGTCCTTCAGAGAGACGCCCAACATAGCCCGCTCCATAGCTCGCTGAGCGGCTTTAAACTTATGGACTAGTTAATAGACTAGAGCGCGATTGCCCCCCTGAATATCATGCGAGTCACTGCGCAGCGCAGCATGTACCAGCGGCGGTAAAGGGCTAGCAGAACACTTCAGAGCCGCCATACATCATCAGCCTATAATTTTCATACTCTTGGAACACAGACCTCCTCTCAGTGAGAGGGAGAGGGCCGTAATCTACCTCGCTAGCCCTGGGGATGTCACTTGTCTTCGAAGTTTTTGGCTAGGACCTGCCGGTTTCCTGAAGATGTTTTCGTTCACCATTTTGAGAGCAGTGGTGATGAAATAATTTACACAAAGTATAGCACCTGATGATGATGATAGCACCTGGTGCCAGCCTCTCGAGCATGAGTGCACGGGTTCGATTCCAGGTTAGGCAAGTACCAATGTAACTTTTCTAACGTTATATGTACTTTCTAAGTATATCTTGGAAACCAATGACTAAAGGTGAAGGAACACATCTTGAGGAAACCTGGACTTTATAAGTCTGAAATCACCAACCCGCATTGATCAAGCGTGGTGATTATGCTCAATCCTTCTCTGTATGAGAGGAGACCTGTGCCCAGCAGTGGGACGATAAAAAGGTTAATGATGATGAAAGCACCTGGTGGGGTTCAAACCTACGACCCACAACTTGTAAGTCTTGATAACACTAGGCCACCACTGCTCTCCGCAATAAAGTTTGAATATGTATCCTTTGCATTGCTTTTTACAAAAGTAGGTAGCCTTGTGCTTTAGCAAGCAAAAAAAACTACATGTTTTTTTTTTTGTTGTGACAAAGCACGAACCTAAGAATAATTGAGCCCATAATCACAAAGTTGTTTTATTTATTTACAAAACATAACAAGTTTTCCTCTCCATTCCTCCGCTGATCCCTTTGTGCCCTCCCTATAATGATAATATGATTTATTTGATACGATGACTCGATATATTTCCCTGTGCTTGATATTTTGTTATTTGTGGAAGCGAGTGTTAGATCTTGGTCAGCAGTACTCAAACAAAGCCGCAGGCCTGTTTCATCTTACGGCCCAATCAACGGTCATTGTGAATATGGCTCACCTAGTAAACCGTTGGACACCA
The DNA here is from genome assembly GCA_017933935.1 of Sesamia nonagrioides. Classification (NCBI taxonomy): domain Eukaryota; kingdom Metazoa; phylum Arthropoda; class Insecta; order Lepidoptera; family Noctuidae; genus Sesamia; species Sesamia nonagrioides. The sequence continues at coordinate 223,956 of JADWQK010000871.1, read as the reverse complement.
CCTTTGACTACTAGTAGATCTAAAAAAAATTATAAATTAATTTTTGAATTTATTTCAAACATTCAATGTTCGGAGGACGTAGCGTGGGTAGACCCCCGACAAGGTGGACCGACGACCTAGTGAAGGTCGCGGGAAACCGCTGGATGCGGGAGGCGCAGGACTGGTCGTCGTGAAGAACCTTGAGGGAGGCCTATGTCCAGCAGTGGACCTCTTTCAGTTGAAATGATGATGATGATTCAATGATCCTATAATCCAAGTTTCTGCAAAATATTAAAAAGTTTATAACGTAATGTGTCATAAATACTTCTTAAAACTATAAAAATACATAACAAAGATTAGAATGCCAAAGGGGCCTCCGTTCAGTATAATGTCAGATAACAATACAAGGCCACCATACGCAAATTTTCAGCTGCAACCCATACACTAGAATTACAAACACAGATATACTATTTTTATAGAAGTGTCAGTTCGTTATAATAAACTAAAATAGTTAAAATCTAATACAAAATCAAACAGAATGTTGTGACATACATGACTGTGTGTGTGTGTGTCATCAAATGTCTAGCCTTTTCTCAACGTTGTTGGAGTTCCCTTATAATTGGAATCAGCTAAATACCATTATTATAAACAGAGTTACCTCTACAATCTAGTTACTGGGCCATACAATGGCAGAGGCCTCCTTTTGGTATGAGGGAGAGAGGCGACACTTTCAATGCATTTAATTATTGAAATATATAAATCTGATTTTGATTTTTTGTTTTTTTTAATTATACCTATATTTAGACATTACAGATACTTACATTTTATTTATTTGTATGTTGGTAAAGAAAATTAGTCGAATTCTTTTATAATGCAAAATATGGTTGCGAATCCTAATTATAAACAGTTAGAAATGGACCCACTAAAAGTTTTAGAATCACAGCCTGGATAGCAGATCAGTGATAAATATCACTACAATGAGCAAGACCCTTTTATGCCTTATAGAGTAAACTGAATAGTGCTACCTTTTAACGTATTTCATCCCTTCATCCTTTGCATTTAAATAGATTTCCAAGCATTTGCCTCACTATTTGAGGCAGCGGTTCTGCTTTGTAATATCTTGATACTCCCTGACTTTTCCACTTTATATTTTCTTCTTCTTTTTCTTCAGCCTATAGAGATTCACTACTGGCAAAGGCCTCTCCTAAGGCATGTGGGGGGGGGAGGGGTTGCCACAATTCCCACGCTTGGCAGGCGAGTCTGTTGGGAGGATCGCAGTAATTTGATATTCAGATATTGAGAAGTGCTGCTGCCCGCTTCCCTGGTGAGAGTTCCCTTGGTCGCCTCTTATGACACCCACGGGAGGATACTTACTTACAAAATTTTATCCAGTGATGTTTTTTGTCTGTTACTTATCTGATGAGTGAGATAAGGCAAAGGGGTTGATTCTCATTTCGGTCAAAGGATTATTTTGTTTATCCATAATTAATGTTTTTGATGACGGTTGATAATCCTCTGTTACGTGGGAGGTACACATATCTCTCGATATGTGAGTTTATGTAAGTGGACCTCTACCTCGTTCTTTGGGGATTACAGATGTAATCTTAAATATATATTTAATCGCTTTGCTTTTTCCTTTCCTTTTCTTTGATTTACTTTGACATGACTCACATAATTTTAAACCCATTGTGTAATGAAACAAGTCCACAATCCTACTAATATTATGGTATAAATGCGAAAGTTTGTGAGGACGTGTGTAAAGACGACAGCACCTTAAGCTACTACAGTCTTTCATATTTCTTTATTAAATTTTCTACTTTATAGCTAAAGTATTAAGGCCCAAGATTCATTGGCATATTTGATAGTTGAGGGTAGCTTGACCTGCTGTCGTCCGTGCATATGGATGGATGGATGTTTGCTACTCTTTCATGCAAGGCATTTGGGTGACTCATTGATTCTTACTAACTTTCACATTATTTTAAAAGACTAGTAGGATTTTGAAATTCCAAACAATTCTGACATTTAAGTTTTTTGTGTTTGCGTAGACATGGATAAACTGAATAATGGAAGAGACCCCACAGTAAAAAAGCATATATAAAAATGATTCCTATCAATATATAATGCCGAATAGCTAAAAATTTGTACTTTGTAATTAAAATAGTTTAGGAACTTTACGTAGCGGCCACGTACCGGAAGATACAGAACGCGTAGCGCAGCGTATAGAAACTCCCACCAAGATGGACCGATGTCCTGGTGAAGGTCGCGGGAAGCCGATGGATGCGGGCAGCATAAGACCGGTTATCGTAGACAGCCTTGGGGGAGGCCTTTGTCCAGCAGTGGACCTCTATGGGCTGAAGAAGAAGAAGAAGGAGGAATTTTTCACAGCTGCAAAATACTGAAAATAATATCGCATAACTCCAACGACAAAGGTACAAAAACTTCAAACGAAACATTGCTATGAACTTTTATCTAGGCGTTTTAAGGTGTCTGTGACGGTTTTTATTGATAACTAGCTTTCCGCCCGCGGCTTCGCCCGCGTGGAGTTCGGTTATATCGCGCTTTTTAGATTTCCCTCGGTAACATCATATTTTTCCGGGATAAAAGGTAGCCTATGTTCTTTCTCAGGGTCCAAAGATTGTCTGTGCCAAATTTCATCAAAATCGGTTGAGAGGTTTAAGCGGGAAAGCGTAACAGACAGACAGACAGACAGACAGACAGAGAGACAGACAGACCGACAGACAGACAGACAGACAGACAGACCGACAGACAGACAGACAGACAGACAGAGTTACTTTCGCATTTATAATATTAGTATGGATTCGTACATACAAAGAGGTACGATACTCCCTGAGCTTGTCATGTCAAACCAAAATAATGCACAAAAACAATTGAGAAACTTTTTTTATGTTTATCACTTCAAGAAAGTTATAAGAAATTTTTAAGCACTAAATAAACAACTCATGAATAAATAAATAAAAATTACGTGTTCGTGTGAAATTCGAGCTGGCCGCAGCGTAGAGCAGCCGTTCAGCCACCTCTTTAGGCATTACTCTTGTCAAAGTAATATCTGGGTGCAGGAATCAAACTTTAATAGTTGCTGAGATAAACAAAGATTTACAAATCCTTTGCCCGCAGCCTCGCTTGCGTTGAGGTCGTATAAAAATCCTGTGTCACGTTAGGCAGTGGCGGCGTTAGGCGTGGGCTAGGTGGGCCACCGCCTACGGCCTCCCGGTACAAGGGGCCTCGCGCCTTCAAATGTTTGTGTGCATTGCAAGAAGAAAAAATATAAAAAAAAGATATAAATTAATTTTGTTGGGAAATATTTTACTTTTTTGCATAATATTCAGCCTTATTCAGACCCAAAATTAAGCAAACACATGGTTTTAAGTGACGAACATTATGCTTTGGCGCAATATCCCTTTAAAAATAACCACAAAATCAAAAAACCAGAAACTGTCAAGATTTTAAAATATGTTGACATGATATTTTACCGATGCATACATCAATTTATTTTTATTGTCATCTCCACCTAACAATACGACCTTTAATTTTTCATTAATTTTAATATACACACATCAAAAGTGTCTAGGGATCAACATATATTTTTGCAATAACTTTTCTCCTGATTGATATTAATTAAAATTTTCTTTAAGGATTCATCAAATAAAGTGTTTTCGTTTGTCACAGTAACGATAAACCAAGTCACCTTTGCATTAATAAAGAAATTTGCCATTTTCCTAATAAAGGGATATTTGACATTTGAACCACTAACACAAAAGTTCGAAAAAAAGACTGAAATAACAGTTTTCTCTAAAATTTTATTGGGTAACTTAAACAATTAATAATCCGTGTTTCTACCGCGAACACTAACAACACAAGAACATCGGTTTGGCATACTCAAAATGAGTTCATCCAAATCACGCTGTGGAATGGCCGCCCATGTTCGTTGCAACAACAAAAAAAGGTCTTCTTGCGACTGGATACCCTCCATATTCGGCAGAGCTCTTCTCTGTAGCATATCCCATGCATGCTCAATCGGGTTCAAGTCTGGCGACTGAGCAGGCCAGGGCAGGACATTGATGTTAGCTGCGGCGAGAGTCTGTCTTACAACTCTTGCGGTGTGCGGTCGTGCATTATCATGCATTAACTGAAATAAGGGACCGATTTGCACTTGTAGAGGAACGATGACGTCTGATACAATCGTTTCAGCATAAATTTGATCGTTGAGGTTGCCTCTGATCCAAATCAACTCAGTTCTTCCGCCGATCCAAATACCCGCCCATACCATGATGGTTCCACCACTATAAGGATGGACTTCCTGGCAGGATTTTAATCGCTGTTGGCGTCCAGGGGTTCTCCAGTGTCGTATACGTCTTGTATCCGGTCTCATACCAAAACGAGACTCATCAGAAAAGCACACGAAACGCCATTGTTCTTCTGCCCAATTTCTGTGTTCAAGAGCCCATTGATATCGAATCCTACGATTGTGCATTGCTATAGGTGGTACCCGTAGCGGTCTTCGGGAATGAAGGTTCACTTCATGCAAGCGGTTTCTGACTGTTTGGTCGCTAATTAAGTTCCCTGAAGAGTGATGAAGCCTCACGGCTAACATCATGGCGGTTATTGTTGGAGCTCTTCGAGTTAAGATTTGAATGTATCGGTCTTGTCTCCGTGTGGTGCAGCGATACCGTCCTCCATGGCGCTCAGCCACGGTACCAGTGCTTCGGTAACGTGTCCAAAGTCGACTGATAACACTCTGACTTGTATTCAGAGCTAAAGCCACAGTACGTTGCCGGGAACCAGCTTCTATCATTCCCACGGCTCTGAGCATTTCTTCACTGCTTAAATGACGTCGCCGCTCCATAATAACGTTGGTTTTAATCAGTAGTAGGGAAACAGTAGCACTAATAATGTCTTCAATGCGTTGTATGTTTTTATAGGGAAAATATTGACAGCTGATTTTCATCTTTTACTCGAATTTGATTCACAGTTCCTGATTCAAATTATGAAATGCACCAAAAAGGATCCATATAAATTTATAAAATCATAAATTTATTACAAAGCCACATCTCAATCTCAAGAAATCCGCATAAAAATGCTTGATCCCTAGACACTTTTGATGTGTGTAATTTGTATTTTCACCAATAAAACATGGCAGTGTAAATTGTTTTGTTTGTTTTTTATCTATACAAACAAATAAAATTGGAGTGTCTGTTTGTAATATTAAAATAACCGCTTTTTACTACATGCATATGAATATAAATATACGGTACACATACCAAAATACATAGTTATAAAATTTTTGTCTGTCTGTCTGTTAGTCTGTTTGTTCCGACTAATCTGTGGAACGGCTGGACCGATTTGGACGGGTAATAAGGAGTTTGTAATAAGGAGTAACTTAGGCTACTTTTATTTTAGGTTTTTTTTTGCCTCAAAACGCGTGAGCGGGCCATTGCTGGCGGTTGTGTCTCGAAGACTTCATTTAGAAAATGATTTCCAGTGTTTATATCATATTTTTTATTGATAGTTTGATTTGATTGATAGTATCTTTTATAGTTCCACTGATTCGTTGTTCTTATCTTATAGTAATTCAAAATATTTTGTAACATTTTTCCTGCATTTCTTTTTTGCCTTTATATGTTACTAGCTGTTGCCCGCGGCTCTGTCCGCGTGGATTTCAGTTTACAGCGCGAGGTGGTTCCCGTAAATTAAAACGATCTCAGTTGATATAAAATAAGCGCCTGTTAAAATAATGGAAGCAATATGTAATACGTCCGCGTTAGCTCCCGTTTTCACATTTTTTGTTACTGCTCTGCTCCTATTGGTCATAGCGGGATATTGTATAGCCTATGTCCTTTCTCAGGCTCTAGACTATCTGTGTACCTTACAATTGGTTATGTAGTTTTAGCGTGAAAGCCGGACAGACAGACAGACAAAGATACTTTCGCATTTATAATATTAGTATGGATTTTATTTAGTTAGTAACGTAGACAGTTGTTGTTTTTTCTAAAATAATTATTTTTAAATTGGGTTACCCATTAGTTATGTCTAAAAGAAAGTCAAATCTCTCTAAAAACACGAGAAAGGCCAAAATCCCAAGACTGCAACGTGAAAATGAATCTGAACCAAATAGGGAAAGTCGTCTTACAAATTGTTGATTACAGATGTCCATGTCTAGGTCGAATGAGAGTAGTTCTGAGAGGAATGAACGATCACTGTTAGATAGAACGCGTCATGATTTAACTAAAGGTAAGCAACCTACCCATGGCCAACTATACGTGGCATGTTCACGTGCGAGGAATGCCAATAGTGTTGTTGTTTTAGCCCAAGAAAATCGAACACCAAATATTGTATATAGAGAAATTTTTCAATAAAGCTAATAAAAAAACAGTAAATATATGATAATTAAAATAAAAATAAAAAATACTATTTTTTTATTACATTCCACGCGGACGAAGTCGCGGGCACAGCTAGTTATTATATAAAAACCGTCTTCAGATTGCCATGGAACAGGGCCTCGCGAAATTTGCCTTGCCCACATCAAATTTAGGTCTTGCCCCGCCTCTGACGTTAGGTGTAGGTAATTAATTTTCTACTAGGGGTTATCAAAAAGTAATGATAAACGGGTATTTCTAAAAAAGGTAAAAACCCAAAACAATAATTTTTCGTATCTTTGGTTCTTTAGTACTTCCCAGCTAAAAAATTGTATAAATAGGACGTCATTTGGAGAAGCTACATTCATTTGAATACCAGCAGTCGGAGCGGCAACACAAAAATGGAGAAACACGAAGTGAGATGCGTCATCAAGTACCTCTGTTTGAAAAAATGTCTACCAATGAGATACACGCTGATTTGGTAGAGACATTGGGGGACTCTGCTTCTCCATATTCTACGGTGGCACGGTGGTGCAAAGAGTTTAAGCTGGGTAGAACATCCACAGAAGATGAACATCACGAGGGACGCCCGACCTCGTCCTTGACTGAGGAAAACGTGAAAAAAATCGAAGATATCGTGTTAGCAGACCAAAGAGTAACCCTCAGACATTTAGCTGAGGTCACAGGGATCTCACATGGTAGCATCCAAAGCATTTTGACCAGCAAAATGAATATGAAAAGGTCTCAGCGCGTTGGTTACCGAGAATGTTAACGGACGAACAAAAGAAAAAGCGAGTTGACATTTCAAGAACCAACCTTGCAAAGTTTCAGGCTGACCAAGAAATTTTTTTGTCTCAATTTGTGACCATGGACGAAATGGCATTTTGATTCTGAGACCAAACAACAATCGATGTCTTGGAAAAGGCCATCCTCACCGACGCCAAAGAATTTCAGTCTAGAGCTCGGCAGACAAGGTTATGGCGTCCGTTTTCTGGGATGCTGAGGAAATCATAATCGTTGGTTACCTGGAAAAGGGAGCTACCATAACGGGCTCCTACTACGCTGATCAAATAAGATGACTACGAGAAGCCATAAAGGAAAAAAGACGGGGCAAACTCCGAGCGAAAGTGTTGTTTCATCAGGCCAATTTCACTGCAATCAGGCATTTCAGCATTCACATTTCAGGCATTTGCATTTCAGGGCAATTTTTTGGTTGAGATGACTGCCATTCGAATAGCAGGCTTCGAACTGGTCGAACAGTTACTCTATTCTGCAGATATAGCCCCCAGCGACTTTCGTTTGTTTCCTCGGCTGAAGGAACGCCTCAGGGGCAAGAAATTTAAGGATGATCGCGAGGTGATGGCTGCTCTAGAGGCATTTTGTGATAGCAGTTTTTTTTTCAATGGGTATTGTAGGTTTAGAGAAACGTTGGACTAAATGTATCAACTTGTTAGGAGACTATGTAGAAATTTAAATTAAATTTAAACTAGGGTCGTTGTTTTATTATACTCATTATCATTACATTTTGATCGCCCCTCGTATATTCCAAATCCATTCAGCCGTTTTTGTTTAATTAAACTAACAAACATCCAAACATTTTTAAAAGAAGATGGCACTTTGTGTTGTGATTTAGGTACTACAGAAAATAACACATTTTTCATCTGGTACCTGCCTAGTAAAAACGACACATAATATTTCACAATCCATCACAGAACGAAATGAATTTGACTGAACATACAAATGCTCTCAAAATTCAATGGGAGCCGACACATTTAAAATGTTATCTGATATCACACACACATGCAGCAGTGACCCAGTTGTGTTACTACCGACACAGTATATTAAAATCAGCAGTATTTCGTCATGGTATTGTCCTTGAAATACGGATTGTGAGTAGTAGTAGTAACTGCCGCTTTGATCGATCAATCTGCACCCTAATTGCGTAACAAACTCATCATCGTCATCTCAGCGTCAATCCCAGTGGAATCCGAAGCTTTTCAGCTTTGGAGTCGGTGGTCCGCTTTACCAATCTAGCTGCTGATTTGCCGACTGCCGTCTGACCTCCACAACTCGACGGCGATATCGAAGCATTGCAGTTAGACCAATTGTTTGGACTTTTGAGGGCTCCAACAACCCGTAACGACTGCCACTACACTAGGTGTTCGTATGGCAACCGGGACCAACGGCTTAACGTGCTTTCCGAGGCACGACCAAACCAGTGCAAATATTCATATTCATGCATACAAATACTTGCACTGTGCGGGGATCGAACCCGCGCCACCTAGCACAGCGGCCGCGTCCGCTACCGCTACCCCACGGATCATTATCATCATCCTCTTTATCGTCCCACTGCTGGGCACAGGTCTCCTCTCATACAGAGAAGGATTAAAGGTCAGGCAGGTACCAATGTAATTTTCTAAATTATATGTACTTTTTAAGTATGTCTTGGACACCAACGACTGATTACAAGGTGAAGGAAAACATGTTAAGGAAACCTGGACTCTAAGTCTGAAATCGCCAACCCGCATTGAGCAAGCGTGGTGCTCCATTGCTACTGATAGTTTGTTAGTCAATTACCCTACGGGTTAAGCTACTGAAATCTCGATCGGTGTAACTTTACACGATGAGATTTTTATAGAATCAATCAGCTAGTGTACGGACGACAGCAGGTCAAGCTACCCGAAACTGTCAAATATTCCCAATCAACCTTGAGCCTAAATTCTTTAGCGATGAAGTTGAATGTAATAAATAAATCTGACGGTTTGCAGTAGGTTGATGTGCTGTCGTCTGTACATAGAGATTTCGAAGCGCGTTGTTTCGACCGAATTGTATAAAGATGTAATACTGGTTACTTTATTATACTGTGCCACCAGTACAATCACATCCAGCAATGGCTCCAATACGTAAAGTAAATATAAGTAAGTAGGGGTTGTCATAAATATCTTCCTTTACTTATAGGATTGTACTATAGCATAGAATATAATACTCTTTACAATGTACATCATCTAATTAACAGAAGATAAATATGAAGTTTTATAAAGGGTGACTCAATCAGGCTTGTCGCTAAGAGCGATGGTTTACAAAGAACTTTCTGAACCTCTCTGGTCTCCACTCTGGAACCCTTATTCCGAACCCCAAAGTCTCAAGACTAACCATATAATTTCCATTTTTTTAACCATATAATAATTATATTTTTCCATGGTCATTATGCTAAAAGTTCCTAATCTGTTAAATTCATAATGGCCGATCAATTATCGGTCAGTCGTCTCGTAATGGAATGTTGCTAGAATGACATTGAAGTATTGCCATTATCATAAAGCCCGTTAATAGAAATCATTCTAAAAACTACTACTCCATTTGAATATTTATTAATTTGAAGCGGAGTGTCTGTTTGACCACTGGTAAGTCATAATGGATCTATTTTGTTAGTAGATTACGAAACTTATCAAAATCGAACATTATAAGATTATAGATCTACCATTTTGACACTATTGTAATTTACTGGGGCCCAAGCAGTGAGGCTTTTTCAGCTGAAAAGAGGATGATGATGAATGCTGGCCATTCAGATTATTTTTATAATTATAAACTATTGCTTGAGCCTTGACCGCAATCCTGCCTGATGGTAAACAGTGATGCAATCGTTGATGATAAAGCGCATTAGTTTATTAAGAGCCTCTACATTCAAAAAACTGAAATAGGACGGAAGACGGCAGTTAAGCGAGGTGATGCAATGTTAAACCAAGCAACACTACCAATGATGCTGCGACCAAACTTCACGACCAAATTCCCGACATAACAACAGTTGGCACATCGTACTCAGCACACATCGCAACGCGACTGCTCAGACCCGTCTTCCGTACGACTTCATCAGATATCATGCCGGAACACGACGAATCGCTTGGCGGCAAGGCTTTGTCTGGTTGGTGGTAACTTCTAGATACATAAAGATTTGCCTAAACAAAGATACGTTGATACCTAAACAATCTATACTCCCTATACTAATATATAAAGCTGAAGAGTTTGCTTGTTTGAACGCGCTAATCTCAGGGACTACTAGTCCGATTTGAAAAATTCTTTTTGTGTTGGATAGCCCATTAATTAATCCAGGAAGGCTTTAGGCTATATAACGCTGCGACCAACAGAAGCGGAGCATAACTAACTCCACGCAAACGAAGTCGCTGGCGGCCGCTAGTATTAAATAATATTCAATTCTGTTAAATACGTATCCACGTACATCGTTCGAATATTAACACCATTCCGCTCAATAGTACTCATACAAAATCATTTGGGAGCACTCTGATTTAATTATTCTCTGACTGTTAAGCTTTAGGTGTTCGTAATATTGCTAGCTAGTAAAATAGCACATTAGCCGATTACAATCCCGCTCGTTAATTACTCTGAGTATTTGATGAGGCTTTTTACTATCTAAGTTAATACCTCGGCACATTAACGCCTACTACTGATAAAATATCATCTACTTAGCTTTTTCACTATCTGTAATCCCAGTCGCATCCGAAGCTTTTTCAGTTTTGGAGTCTGGGGTCCGCTTTACCAATCTAACTGCTGATTTTGGCTAAACTTATTTTCCGTGAAGCGACTGTCGTCTGACCTCCTCAACCCGAGGGCGATATTTAAGCATTGCAGTTAGACCAAGTATTGGACTTTTGAGGGCTCCAATAACTCGTAATGACTGCCACTAGATGTTCGTATTTCAACCGGGACCAATGGCTTAACGTGCTTTCCGAGGCACGACCAGACCAGTGCAAATATTCATATTCATTCATACAAATATTTGCACTGCGCGGGGATCGAAGCCGCAATGCAACTGAATGAAACAAAGCAGTTTCTGAATAAACGAACCACTTCCAAAATATCCACATTCGCGGCAGTTTTAAAGTAACATCAGGAGAAGGTTTTGGAGAGCCGCCTAGGTCATATCATGCTGCGACCATCGGACCACATGACAAGAAAAGTACTTGATATTGGTACCCAGCCCAGAAGACGGGGAAGACCCCGCCTTACATGGATGCCAGTTATTGACAGAAACCTAAAAAGGACGCAATTAACATCTCAGACGATCCAGGACAGACCGTCTTGGCGAAGATTGACCAGAAGGGCCGACCCCAAATAAATGGGATTAAGGCCAGGCAGAAGAAGAAGAGTTTCAACAAACCTCAACAAACCTGGGTTTTTGAATACCTGGAACGAGGTTCAAAGATCAACGAATAAAAGCTGGGACGAACATAGAAGCTTGACGTGCACTCTGTGGCTCAGAGAAGTCTCGGTAACTATACAATGATGATCACCCATCCATATCTAACCGCGACAACCGTAGCTCAAGAGGGAACTCTAGCGGTGCTTTCTCTATACAAACGTACTCAGCTGTTTTCTTCATGGATAATGTTTTTAGAGCAATTATTTTTTTATCTACAATTTTAAACCATAATTATACGTGCCCCAAAAATTAGTTTTTTTTTTTTTCCAAAACTTAATTATTATTATTTTTTTTTAATAATTATAATCCCGCCTGATGGTAAGCAGTGATGCAATCGTTGAGAGTAAAGCGCACTAGTTTATTAAGCCTATTTACTTAAAAAACTTAGGAATAGGAAGGATGACGGCAGTTGAGCGTGGTGATGCAATGTTAAACCCAAGACCAACACGACCAAACGATGCTGCACTAGAGGGAGATTGATCTGGAGACTCTCCACGGCCAAATTCCCGAGACAACAACATTTGGCCCATCGTAACCGCCACACATCGCAACACAACTGCGGCGGTAGGAGAGGACCTCTCACTGACTTGCACAATTAATAAAAGAAATACGATACTTCAACAAACAAACTTGAATTATACCCCATTTTTACCACGACGTTCAGATGACTATTAGACAAACGTGATAAGTTTTTGACAAAAAAGAAAATAATAGAAGCGTAGGTATACTTTTCCTCTAAATTTTGATATAAAAATAATTGAGATCTGTCGTGTTTTCAAAAAGCAAACAGCGGAATACGAAACGTCTTTCGGTCAACGTTTTTGTAGGTAAAATCAGCCTGAGCTGCAACGGTCCTTTTCGCAATTTACCGGGAGAGGTTGGAAACAGCGCGACGGCAACAGTGTCTTCAAATACCTATTTTCCAAATTCCTTGGCACTAGTGTCCCCTCGAAAGAGTAGTAACTACTGCTATACCGTAATGGTGGACTTACACGAAGTTTATTTTCGCCGTGCGGCCGGTCGCTTACCATATTGCCTCACATGAAAAATCAACACCCCTTTTGGACAGGTTGACAAAAATCGCAGGTGACTAGTTCATTTGGCATGACAGCCTCCGTGGCGTAGCGGTAGCGGACGCGGCCGCTGCGCAAGGTGGCGCGGGTTCGATCCCCGCACAGTGCAAGTATTTGTATGTATGAATATGAATATTTGCACTGGTCTGGTCGTGCCTCGGAAAGCACGTTAAGCCGTTGGTCCCGGTTGCCATACGAACATCTAGTGGCAGCGGTTACGGGTTGTTCGAGCCCTCAAAAGTCCAACAATTGGTCTAACTGCAATACTTCGACGTCGCCTTCGGGTTATGGAGGTCAGACGGCAGTCGCTTCACGGAAAATGTCGAAATTTAGCCATATCAGCAGTTGGACTGGTAAAGCGGACCCCAGACTCCAAAGCTGAAAAGGCTTCGGATGCGACTGGGATTAACGCTGTGATGATGATGGTGATGATGACTAGTTCATTTGGCATCAATTTCATTTTATTTTTATAATTATAAACTAGTGCTTGACTGCAATCCCGCCTGATGGCAAGTAGTGATGCAATCGTTGATGGTAACGCGCGCTAGTTCATTAACAGCCTATTCACTCAAAAAAACTGAGTGAATAGGAAGCAAGACGGCAGTTGAACGAGGTGATGCAATGTTAAACCCAACAACACGACCAACGATGCTGCGCCAGAGGGAAATTGATCTGGAGACTCTCCACGAACTAACTCCCGACACAACAACATTTGGCGCATCGTACCCGGCACACATCGCAACACAACTGCTCAGATCCGTACTCCGAAAGGCTTCACCAGGCAGCATGCAGGAACACGACGAATCGCTTGGCGGCAAAACTTTGTGTGGTGGGTGGTTACTTCTGCCGGCAGCCGATGGTAAGGCATACCACCTATCAAACCCTCGACCTTCACGCGGAGGGTGATCGCTCGCGCGGCTTTTCACAATCAGCTATCCGCCGCATGCGTCCCTTGCCGCATTACATAAGTTGACATCAGAGTAAGTTTCAACCTCTATCACCATTGGAAAGTACAATATCAGTAACTTGAGGCCTAGGGTAATTACATTTTCTTCTTCTTCTTCTTCAGCCTATAGATGTCCACTGCTGGACAAAGGTCTCCTCCAAGGCTTTCCACGCTGACCGGTCTTGTGCTGCCCGCATCCATCAGCTTCCTGCGACCTTCACCAGGTCATCGATCCACCTTGTTGGGGGCCTCCCTACGCTGCTTCTGTAGCTCATTGTGCTGTCTTCCAGTACGTGGCCGCCACTCCAGAACCTTACTGCCCCATCGGCCATCGGTTCTACGAGCAATGCGCCCTGTCCACTGCCACTTAAGTTTAGCGACTCACAGAGCTATGTCGGTGACTTTGGTTCTTCTGCGGATCTCCTCATTTCTGATTCGATCACGCAGAGAAACTCCGAGCATAGCTCCCTTTGTGTGACTCTGAGCCTTCGTATGAGGCCCATTGTGAGCAACCACGTTTCTGTTCCGTAAGTCATCACTGGCAACACACACTGGTCAAAGACTTTAGTCTTGAGACACTGTGGTATCTTGAACGACGAGAAGAGCCGAGCCGAGCTGGAGTCGACGAGATACCTCTTTCTCGAAGTTGGACCGTTTGTCCTAGGTGTCAACAACTTGAAGTGCAGAGCAACCAACTAGAATTGAAGTGGGTGCGACATGAGAGTTCGACATGATCTTCGTCTTATCTATGTTCATCTTTAGACCCACTTATTATAATTACATTTTACACAGATGATATCCCCTGTGGCGTTATTCTCATCTACATAAGGCCGACATTAGCATCTACCATAGCACAACATGACTAAATAAATAATTTACAAAATACCATTACAGCTCATCGTTTATTACTCTATCTGTAAAAAACTCATGTCTCAACTGGTCCCAGAACTTCATCCTGTTCTCTTCAGGCAGTCTCATCATCTTCAGAGTAGATCCCATATTTAGGCCTCTCAAGCTTGCGTGAGGAGTTAAAGGCAACCACTGTAAGCCTTCTAAAACGTCGTCAGAAGAATTTGGTGTCGGATTCCTGCAAAATAGAGAAAAACCATGGTTTAATTGGATATCCATGGACGGCAGCAGGTCAAGCTACTCGAAACTGTCAAATATTCCAAATCAAACTTGTGCCGTAATGCTTTAGAGATAAAGTTGAAAATCTAATAAAGAAATCTGACAGATTGTAGTAGCTTGATGTGCTGACGTCTGTACATTGAAAGACTGGCAAAAGTGCCACCAGCGTATTTCCCGCCCGATTATAATTTACGTGACTTCGAGGCTAGAGTGTATGACAGGGTCATAGTAAACATGTCGTATTAAATCACCAGGCGGGACCGGAGGCGTACTTGCCTGCGGTCCCGGTCAATCATTTAAAAAAAGAGAGATACTGCCTAGTATAGAAAAATCAGCGAAAATATGTTCTCTAGCTATATTATAAGTTAAAAAAAATACAATACAGAGGTGGTCAACCTTCATGTGATGTAAAGACAAGACATGGCAGGTGTAACCGTGACATCGCAGACAAAGTGCAGGAGGGTCGCCTACGCTGGTACGGCCACGTCTTACGCAAACCGGTACGTTACGTGGGTAACAAATATCTTGCCATGGCGCCTCCGCCGGGCCGGAACAAGTAGGGTAGACCAATGAAATGCTGGCTTGGCTTGAACGAGTTTATAATTTATAAAAAAAAAAATGGGTGGAAGACTCTCTCACGTTAAAACTACATAAATACTGAACTAATTTAGACAAAATTTGGCACAAAGATGATTTTTAACCAGGAATGACACATATGATACTTTTTATCCCGATATTCCCACGAATTCTAAGCCTAAGCGGGTTAAACCGCGGGGCACATCATCATCACCATCATAAAACTACGGAAATTATTGTCATATTAACCCAATTGTTTGCACAGACTTTTAAAATCGCAGTTTTACTTGTATTCATACAAATTTAATCATTCAAAACAAAATAAAGAAAAAAACCTTATTCCAAGAACTTTAAGGTCTTCGTTCTCCAAGAATTGGTATAACTAATTTAATAAATAACAATGCATAAACATGTTAAATATAAAAATCCAGTACATGTATTATGATTATAACATAATATTCTAATTGGAGTGTTTGAGGGTGTGCGTTAAGTACATTACCTGTTGTATATATACAAGGTGTAACACAAAGGGTATATACATACCAAGGGCATGGCATCTTTACATGATATCAAACGATATCAGAAGGGTTTCAACTCAAAATAAAATACTCGAAAATTTGATACCAAATTTTCGGTTTCGTGTGTTTTTAATTCAAATCATAACGTCAATAACTACTCGTTACATGTCATGTTTCTCGCCAAAATCGCGATAAATGTCTTCAATAATGCTGTGCGCCTAGTACGGTAGTAGCCTATCACAGGCGGTGTTTTTTCTAATAACTTCCTAACACAAAGATATAGGATTAAAAAACCCTTCCAGTGTCGTTTGATATTATGTAAAGATGCCATGCCCTTTGTATGTATATACCCTTTACGTTACACTTTGTATATATGTGTCCCCTGGTTTCACTACCATTAGTCTCGTGTCCTTGAAATATCCGGATAAAAACTACCCATGTCTCTAATTTCATACAAATGCATGCAAACTGTTTAGCTTGAAAGCATAACAAACAAACATTAAAAAAAAGTGAAAATAGGATGCATTCTGGTGAGTGTGCAAGGGAATTGCATGATTTAATTCCCCTATCTCCGTTCCACCATCGGACGACCCGTCGTACGGCGAGTTACCCTTACGTTGTTGACACCACTGCGATCCGGACGAAGCGTTTCGCTTCCTCTTTTATACCGCGTACATCGAGGGACTGGAGCAATTTGCCAGCGACGGTGTTTCCGTCACACTACAATTTGAGTGTCTTCAAGGCTAGAGGAATAGGGTCTTAATAAACTAGCGCGCTTTACCATCAACGATCGCATCACTGCTTACCATCAGGCGGGATTGCGGTCAAGCACTGGTTTATAATATATACTAGCTTTCCGCCCGCGGCTTCGCCCGCGTGGAGTTCGGTTATATCGCGCTTTTTAGATTTCCCTCGGGAATATCAAATTTTTCCGGGATAAAAGGTAGCCTATGTTCTTTCTCAGGGTCTAAAGATTGTCTGTGTTAAATTTCATCGAAATCGGTTGAGAGGTTTAAGCGGGAAAGCGTAACAGACAGACAGACAGACAGACAGAGTTACTTTCGCATTTATAATATTAGTATGGATAAAAAAAAATTAAAGATAACACAAAAAACGCAACTCCTTAACATCCAAAAATAACGCTGGTGAAACACTATCAACGTCAAATAGATGTAATTATTTCTAATTTATTAAAACACTTCTCGGCTCCTTTGTCATCATGTTCAAACAAATTTTAATTTCGAAACACTAAATGAGAATACCGCACAAAGTGACGCCTAGGTAACATTTAACTCTACAATCTTTTAATAACATCAAAGAAAACTCACTGTAAGCTCACAAAACAATTAGAAAATAACTCCGCATTAAAGATTAAAGCTGTAACATTTAAATTAAAATTCATTAACAAGAGAAAAGAGCAAATATTTAATTTGCATCAAGCTTACCCGTATTTAGCAAAATTCGCCAATAACCTCGCAATCTTCTTAATGAAGATCCTTTCATCTGTAGACGCGGTTGTATCATAGCTTGTACTCAAAGATTTACATTTAAATTGGTAACAGATTTCATCGCCCGATGTAGCTCCTCTCAGGTTTAGATTGCGAAGAAACGTGTTCCACATGATATTGAAGGACCCTCGGAAGGTGAAGCGGTACAAGTAAACGTTATTACAGGATACTTGGGAGTGCAGGCTCGCTTGACGGAGTATCGGATAAATCACTTGGTCTGATACATACTTCGCGTACCTCCGCAGGCTCCTCTCCCCGGCCGTCCCATTAACGAAATAGAAATCCATTATTTTCCTCCTTATCTTCCTGTACAGTTTCGATCCGTATTCGTCCCTCCGCCCTTCAAATGGCAATAAATACTGAAAGTTATAATTTAAATACTTCAGAAGTTTCCTGTTTTTAACGAAACCGCCCAATTTGTGGAAGGAATTTAAATTGCTGAAGCCCATCATAAGTTCCACAGCATTATTTGTAATCTTACGCTTGTATACTTCGAAAGGGAGTTTGTTTATGAAGCCACTTTTTCCTGATACTTCTACGGTTGGAGAAAATGAATTTATAAGCCTCTGATTGTCCCTGACTTCGGTGCTATCATATAAATCATGGCTGGCTACTAATAATTTTCTGACTGTACTTTTAGAAAGTAATTCATACAATCTCGTTCTATTGAACTTTTCAAACGGTCCATTTAGATTCCAATATAATTTGTTAGCGATTTCAAAGTTGTAGCTTCTGTAATCAGCAGGAGATAATGCGCTACCATCTTGTATTATTACTCTTTTGAACAAATCTTCACCAGCAGAAGACAACAAAAATGATGCTACTATGGGAGCAGTTGATCCAGAACCAAATAGCGTCACCTTATTTAGATCACCATTGAAGTAGCTAATATTATCTCTTATCCATCTCAGAGCAGTAATAATATCTTTAGCTCCCATATTGCCTTCAGCAAAGTCATCACCAGTATTGAGAAACCCAAAAATTGAGGTCCTAAAGGAAACAGTAACTATAATGATATCTTCATCGATCAGGAAATCTGGGCCATGCATGTGGGCTTTATCATGGATCCATACAATGATAGGGAAAGAGGAAATGTGTTTGTTAATGGGTGTATAAATGGAGAGGTACAAACAATCTTCAGATAACCCTGATGCACAATTCTCATTGTATGGGATGCTGTAGTTGAGGACTGTTTTGTTGAACCAGCGAAGTGGATTAAGTGGCTGAAAATAGTTAAGAAGAAAACATTTATTGTTTTATCTGATCAAAGCTTGACTGTCTTACCTTGTTAAAACAAGGTAAGACAGTCAAGCTTCGATCGAAAAGTAATAGGAACTTCAAAACCGGCAATCTAGTCAAGGGTATGTAAACGCGACAAAATATTATATTACAATTTCTTTCTTTCAAAGGATTGTTAGAACAAAATGTGTAAAACACGTGGATCATTCAAAATCATCCTCCTACAATAATCCCGTTGTTATAAATAATCACAAAGGAAGTACATTCTTCCAACTTAAATAAATTTAGAAGTCAAAGAAAGCCTTCAAAAAAGTAAACAAAATGTGAAACAAATTATTTACCTTGAATCTTAACTTCCCAATCGGAGGAACCGCGTACGGAATTTTCCAAAACGCAGCAAAAGGTTTGTCTTCAAAAATCGTATTTAACTTTCTTCCAATAATCTTACTCCCATTTGTGTTAATAACGTACACGTCATCACTGCTTGTACCACAGATAACGATAAAACATGTAATTGGTAACAAGACTTTATTAAAACTCATTATAGTTTGGTTAAAACTCTACTCAAATTCAGATTGAATGATCAATTAAAACTAAGTACCAACTGTCACTGGACAAAATATGAGCGAGTCTTGAGGACACGTCATTATAAACATTAATAAAATCCGTGAAAATGTTTTCATAACATTCGACTCTGCTGTAAATGACCACGCCAAGGTTTTCGGTTTTCATATAATAGTTTATTTGAAGTTTATCTTACACAAACTATTCTGTTTCCTTGACCTATTTTCTGTGATTCGCTTCCCTAGTGTCTTAAGAGGAACTTCTCAAGATTAAATTGTGTTAAGTCGACTCTAACACTTAACCCTTTCTTTGCGAATGGGAAAATTATCCAATGACCTCTCCCGCTCTGGGCGGAGCGGAAGAGCGTGTCAGACTTTTTCTAACTAAAACCCACCCGTGTTCCTTCACTTGCCTGTGCGCCAGGGCCATGGTATCTCTTTGAAACATTCCGCAGCCCTAGTAGGCATCGGTCTTCGTGGACCCCGTGACGATGTGGTGGGTAGCTCGCCGCTCGCAAACTAGCGTTTATGGTGGCCGAGACTTCGATGAGGTCTCCCGACCAGGGTTGAGATTCCCGCTCCCTCACTCGCTCCGCCTCCTTCTTTGTCATCATCACTGCAACGCAGAGGTGACAGCCTGTCATGCACTCTCGCTCCAGATCATGGTCTGGACCAGAGCCGGACACAAGAGATCGCTGCCGATCGCCACCACGAGGACATATCGTAGCTCCGGCTAAGCCGAGATAACTAGCCTTCAGCTCTATATCATCAGCCTAGATTTTTACCAATTCTGTATGTTTGTTGGGATCGGTTTCCAATCTAACTAGATGTACTTGATACCAGTAGTTTATTTAGAACCTCTACCTACCTGAATTTAACAACATAGTTACTGGGTAATAAGACACAACTGGGCCAAATCCCAAAAAAAGCAAGACAATTGCTTCAATACTTCATTTTGACAGCCCAATAACTTTCATTGCATTAATCACGCTGTTAAACAGCCAAATTTTTCTAACATATAAGCCTATTGTATTAGCAAAATCATTAAGATAGTAATTGTCCCTTTATTACGCAATTAGAGTGCAGTATTTTCCAAATCCATTGAAATGTTGTCGTCCTCCGTGGCGCAGCGGTCAACACGCCAGCCTGCGACATGGCGGCTCGGATTCGATCCCAGGCCAGGTCATGATGGAAAAACGATATTTTCCTGATTGACCTGGGTCTTGCATGTTTATCTATATTATGTATCTATTATAAATATAGTGTCGTTGAGTTAGTATCCCATAACATAAGTCACGAACTTACTTTGGGGCTAGCTCAATCTGTGTGATTTGTCCGCATATATTTATTTATTAAAAAAAAAGAAAATATGAAATGGTAACGATAACCATTTGTCTTAAAGAATCGCATTGAACTCTGGGTACCTATCAATAAATCTCGATCTAATACTTCTACGGTCAAAAAATATGTCAACTGTAATTTTGCGGTCACATAAATTATCTATATTCCCTAGTTAGGTACTTGGCAATTGTAAATTACCGGCATTTAGAACTAATAAAGATAATACCGTCGTCCGATAATGTGATATCATTTAACAGGTGTAGTCGTTTTAATCAATCATTGAAGTAAATCAGGTTGTCATGAGTTACACAGAATGGATTTCAATATAATTAATATTTTTATTTCTCTCGTTCTATGTGTTAATTTGATTGTTTGTAAGGAAAGTCCAGTGGTAGACACGACGCATGGACCAATTGTGGGGAAAATCCTGAGGACTCTTATAAAGAATGAGGAATATTTCGGGTATATGGGAATACCATATGCCGCTCCTCCTGTCGGGGAACTAAGATTTATGGTAAGTCATTTTAGTTTTAAATCACGTTTTAGTCAACTTGAAGACAGATTTAAGATAGATTTTTTTATTTTGTCTATAATCAATTCTATGCGAAAAACATTTAAATAGTCTTTTCACAAAATAAACAATTTAGAACAAGTTTGCACTTATAAAATTTACCAAAAATAAAACTTAAATAACAACTTAATTTACCAAAAATATTCGTTCCGAAAACACATTCACAAAAATCACATTAATCGAGATTTTATGGGATTACCTAAATATAACAATACATTTTTATATACATATATTTTCCAGCCACCTCAACCCGTCGACCCTTGGGACGAAACGCTGCCAACAATCAAAGAAAAACCCGCTTGCATTCAATACAATAATGATTTGAAGAAAGGAAATGACCACGGCGAGTTCGGGGTCGAAGACTGCTTATATCTGGACGTATTCACACCAGCTATAGACGAAAAGGGGCGAGCAGTAATCGTGTTAATAATAAACGATCATTTCGTTACTTCCTATAACAAATCTAAGGATTATGCCCCAGATTTCTTCATAGAAGAGGATTTAATTGTAGTAACTATAAGTCACAGGTTATCAGCGCTTGGATTTTTATCTTTAGAAAATGAAATTTTACCAGGAAATGCGGGACTAAAAGACATTGTAGTAGCCTTAAAATGGGTTAAAGATAACATAAAACAGTTTGGTGGTGATTCGAATAAAGTTACCTTAATGGGTTTACAAGGAGGTGCTGCTGGTATTAATCTACTCATGCACTCAAAAGCTAAAGACCTTTTCAGTGCAGCTATTCTACATAGTGGAACGTCTTGGTCTTCAGCATATTTACAAGAAAATGTCAGGGATAGAGCGTTTAAGCTAGGAGAGCTAATGGAAGTAGCTTCAAGCAGCGATATCAAACTCTTGAGTGACTTGCGAGGAATTCCTGCTGCCAAATTGTTATTTAGAGATTTGCATGCGAGTCCTACCGATTACTTTAAAGAGACTCAGAAGAGTGTCGTTGCATTTGCTCCGATTGTTGAAAAACAACCAGATGGTTTGATAACGGAATACCCAGAAGATACAACAGAGAAAATTAACATTCCTATCATGATAGGTTCTAATTCAAGAGAAGGCATGGAGCTTATGATGCAGTACCTTATAGAACCAAGATATGTAGGTTTTCTTAGAAAAGACTTTCCTCTACTATTGCCTAGGCGTTTGAAATTCCAATTTGATCCCACTAAAGATGTGTACGATGAAGCTACTAAAGAAATAACAGATTTTTATTTCAAGAAAGGCGAAATTAAAATAAAGACCGTACCTGACCTGGTGACGTATATGGGAGATGCATTAACGAGTTACGTCGTAGATTATACAGCAAAAGTATATTCTGAAAGGTCTTCGAAACCCGTTTTTTATTATCATTTCGATTACATCAGCGATCTGAATGAAAACAAGAAAGGCTTGATGAAACATTCCACGGTAGAGGAAGGCACATGGGGTGCGGCTACCGGAGATGAAATGTGCTATCTGTTCAAATGTCCTGCTCTGGTTGATACATACTTGAAGCTAGAAAATAATGTACCAGAGGAGAAAGTAGTACAGAGGAAAATGATCAAAATGTGGACGAACTTTGCTAAATATGGGTAAGTTTTGTGAGACAAAATACGTCACTTTAACGAAACACAAGACGTTGAAATGAATATTTATTATTTTAATTCAATTCATCAACTATTTTATGTCATGTGGTTCATCATCATCATTTCAACCCGGATTTACATACAGCTGGGTTTAGGCCTTCCTTTATTGGAATAGTTTCCGAATCCGTGCCTCTCTCGTTCAAATGTTTTTCGCTGCTTTCATGGTATCATTTATTCAACACGTTTTTGGACGGCCCTGGTGACTTGACCTAATGGTAGCCCAGGCTACCATTCGGTCACAGCTTTAGTCCATTGGCCATCTCGTCTATCTAGATGTCCTGCCCAGCTACACCTGAGGCGAATCACCTATTAGTTAGTTAATTTAAAAAAAAAATCTGACGTTACAACAGACTCTACTACTAGTACTATCTTACAGCCCTATGAAATTAGCAAGAAAACGCTTTGTGATAGTGACATCTCCGTTGACGCAGTAAAACAAGTTTACGAAAAAAATAATAAAATAATTCAAAACATTAGACGAAGACTTTACAGAATTTAATCTAGATGGAAATGAGTAAATATTCTAATAAATAATTAACTTTCAGGAACCCGACACCAGAAAATGATAAAGATCTCGAAGGTCTAAAATGGCCACCATACACCATCGAAAACAAGGAATACCTCCATATAGACGAACATATGAAAATAAAACAAGATTTATATAAACGCAGGTTCAATTTCTGGGACCAATTTATTGAGAAATGGGAACGAATGGCCGTCAACGGTATTATCACTGAATCTGTTAATAAAAAGGATGAGTTATAATGACAAGGTGTTGTTTTCATTCAGTTCTGAAAATTAATATTTACTACTTATTTACACACTCAATAAAATATATAAGTTAATTTATGGGTATATATATAGGTATATATATACCCATATACCTATGGTGTGCTTTGGGGTCCCACCTCCATCTCTGGGACCCAAGTCAACCCCACCTGCCAGACGGTGCACCTGCTGACTCACGAACGGGGCTCTGACGGCTTTCCCTTCGGGGTTGAGTGGTCAGACGGCAGTCGCACTCGTAAAAGCCAAACAAGCCAATCAATCATGGAGAGGAAAATGAGAAATGCACATGTCACAGCTAGGGCGCCGCCGCAAAACGGCGCGCAGGAGCCTCGTCCGACTCCTGTGACCTGTGGGCCAGGGCTACCGTGTCAGAGGCGGACACGGCTGAAGAAGCGAGCCCAATCCATGAAAATCCGTTTCGCGTCGTGGAACGTTGGCACGCTAACTGGACGCGCGAACGCAGAAGGGGACAGCATTCTCCGAATGTGTGCGGCCGCGGAATTGGCAATCGTGAACATCTACTTCAAAAAGAAGCCGGAGCACCTTGTCACCTACCGGAGCGGGCGAAGCGCTACCCAGATCGATTTTCTATTAACTAGGAGGCAACACATCGGCAAAGTAGCCAACTGCAAAGTCATACCCGGTGAGAGTCTCACTGCACAACACCGTCTCCTTGTCATGGACCTCTGCGTAAAGGCCCAACGTAGACGTGTAGAGGACTGTTGGCGCCAGATCCGGTGGTGGCTGCTTGATGGAAACAGGTCCCAGGATTTTGTGTCGGTTATTGGCGACAAGTGCGTCGGTACCGACCGGGAACCTGTGCAAGGTCACTGGGACAGGATCCAGGCAGCTATTACGGGGGCGGCGCGGGTGGTACTCGGCGTCTCTAAGGGCGGCCGTAAACGTGACAAGGAAACCTGGTGGTGGGACGACACAGTCCAGAGGGAGACTAAGGTGAAGAAAGCCCTCTTCAAAACGTGGCAAGCGACCGGATCTCCTGAAGATTGCGACGCATACAAGGTTGCCAAACGTGCCACTAAAAGAGCCGTAGCCAGAGCCAGACGAGACCACTTGCAACCTCTCTACGAGAAGTTGGAATCGTCTGAGGGGCAAAAGCTCATTTACAAGTTAGCACGTTCCAGGGTCAAAGCGGCACAGGATATATCCAAGTGCCGTTGTGTAAAAGACCCTAATGGCAACCTGCTTTGTGAAGACCTCGCGGTGAAGGAGAGATGGCGCTCGTACTTTCACGAGCTGCTGAACAAGCAGCATCAAGAGGTGCAGACACCGGAACTCCCTCCGAATCTTGAACTAGTGCCCCAGATAACGCCTGAGGAAGTCCAAACGGCTCTTCGTCGTATATGGAATCGGAAAGCTGTCGGAGCTGACAGAGTCCCCATTGAGGCCTGGAAGGCGATGGGTCCTCGCGGTGTGGGCTGTTAACTAACTTTTTCAACCGCGTGCTCCTGACCGGCAAAATCCCGAGCCAATGGAGGCCGAGTATCATTACTCCAGTCTTTAAAGGCAACGGCTCGGTTCAGGAGTGTGGTAACTATCGCGGTATCAAGGTCATGTCCCACACCATGAAGATCTTTGAGATGATCATAGACTCCCGAATCTGGCAGGAGTGTGCTGTCTCGGAGTGTCAATATGGGTTTCGGCCAGGGTACGGAACCATGAACCCTATCTTTGCACTAAGGATCACCAAGGAGAGATACAGATCGAAGAACACGCCTCTGCATATGCTCTTTCTAGATATGCAGAAGGCCTTCGACTGTGTCCCTCGCGGGGTGATCTAGTGGGCACTGCGGTCCAAAGGGGTACCTCAATTCCGATTCCGTTGTTAGGACCGCTGTTGGTGACACTAAACCCTTCCCCATCACCGTCGGAGTCCACCAGGGATCCGTCCTTAGTCCGTTTCTGTTCAGCGTGATATTAGACGTCTTGTCGCATAGCATCAAGGAATCACATGAGCAGCCTCCCTGGCTACTCATGTATGCTGACGATATCGCGCTGGCGGACGCGGACAGGGAACGGTTGAAGCGGCGTGTGAATGCGTGGAAGGACTCGCTTGAGAACGGAGGTCTTAAACTCAACGTGGCGAAGACCGTGTACTTGGCCAGCAACACGACAGACCCCATGTCTGTGCGCATAGGCGGAGACATGTTCGAGTGCACGGACCAGTTTAAATACTTGGGGTCTGTGCTTCACGCGCCCGGCGACATTCATTGCGACGTCAAGGCACGTATTTCTGCAGCTTGGGCGAAATGGCGTGAGGTGACAAGTGTCATTTGTGACCCCAAAATGCCGGTTAAGCTTAAGGGGCAGGTCTATAAAACCATCATTAGACCTGTTCTCCTGTATGGCAGTGAGGCGTGGCCTGTGCTTGAGCGACACAAGCAGGAGCTGCGTGTCACGGAGATGAATATGCTGCGGTGGATGTGTGGAGTTACGCGGAAAGACCGCATCAGGAACTCCCGCATCCGGGGCAGCCTTCGTGTCCGTGACATTTCAGACAAACTGCAGGAGGGTCGCCTACGCTGGTACGGCCACGTCTTACGCAAATCGGCATGTTACGTGGGTAACAAATGTTTTGCCATGGCGCTTCCGCCGGGCCGGAACAAGCGGGGTAGACCAAAGAAATGCTGGCTTGACGTTGTGAGAGATGACATGCGTGCCAACAAGCTCTTACCATAGGATGCTAAAGATCGTGCGAAATGGAGGAGAATGTGCAGGAAAGCGGACCCCGGACAACCGGGATAAACGCTGAGGTGATGATGATGACAATAAAATATATAAGGATATGGCAAAGTTACGATCAGAGTATAAAGGTACTAATTATTTCTTAAGAAATTTCTTTGAGCAGACCTGCGAAGGGAGAGGTAAAACGTGTAGAGTGAGAGAAAAAAATATGAATGTGATAAGTATAAAAGTAATAATATTAAATATAGCTAAACATATAATCTAAAAATAATTACATAAGTATACTTGGTAGTAAATACTAAAATATATAAATGTGTATATAATAAATAAATTCTCACTCTTTTAATCAACATTTAAATATAGAAATAGTGTTAAAATCGCGAATGTTAGGTGGGAGTGAGTTCCACAATCTTACAGTATGGACACTATATTAATTTCCCACGTACAACTAACACGTTCACGATATGTCGGTAACTTTGGTTCTTCTGCGGATCTCCTCATTTCTGATTTGATCACGCAGAGAAACTCCGAGCATATCTCTTTCCATTGCCCTTTATGTGACTCTGAGCCTTCGTATGAGGCCCATTGTGAGCGACCACGTTTCAGTTCCGTAAGGCATTACTGGCAACACGCACTGGTCAAAGACTTTAGTCTTGAGACACTGTGGTATCTTGGACGACGAGAAGATGTAGCGTAGCTTCCCGAACGCTGCCCAGCCGAGCTGGATTCGCCGAGACACCTCTTTCTCGAACTGTTGTAGTTGGACTGTTTGTCCCAGGTATACATACTCGTCAACAACTTCGAGTGCAGAGCAACCAACTAGAATTAGAGTGGGTGCGACATGATCTTCGTCTTATCCATGTTTATCTTTAGACCCACTTGTTGGGAAGCTCTGCTGAGGTCATTCAACATTTTGCCTAAGTCTTCCAGGGTCTCAGCCATGACCACGATATCATCTGCAAAACGGAGGTTAGTGATGTTGATGCCAAGTCGTTTCCAGTCCAGGAGCTTGAAGACATCTTCCAACGCAGCAGTGAACATTTTATTTATTTATTTTATTTTATTTTGGCATCAAACAGTCATATACAAACAATTAGTTATAAATACAATTGGTTTCTTATAATAGACCTATGGTGCCGACAATGTTATATAAATGATAAAATAATGCAAAATTTCTTATAAGGAAAGACGACGGTTAGACTTAAATATGTTTGGGTACATAACATTTTTGCATCAAAAAATGACTTCAGTGAAACATATGCTTATTAGTTAGAAAAGATGTAAACTGCCAAAAAAGATAAGTTTTGATTAGGTGAAATATTTACTTTTTAGCTTTAATTTTAGGTTATTATGAGAAATGTTAAAAAGATCTGTCTGTAAATTCTCTATTATAGTTGTTAGTGGAACGGTATAAGAATGAGTTACGAGTGTATGTTTTAGTTAGTCGAGGAGGAACGAAAAGTGGTTTTATACGTGAGGGGCGTACGGGTAGACGAGCATGTGCTTTTAGGGATATTTTACCAAGTAAGGATGGTGAATCGGTTAGCGAGGTAAAAATTTTGAACAACTGAATAATGTCGAATGTATCACGTCTGTTGCGAAGGCTTATCAGTTTATGCCTACGCAATGCATCTTGCAAATGCATTTTGGGAGATATGACATCTCCTTGTCTCACTCCACGACGGAAACACCGCCGTTGGCAAATTGTTCCAGTCCCTCGATGACCGCGGTATAAAAGACCAAATGAAACGCTTTCATCCGGATTGTAGTGGTGTCAATAACATAATAAGGGGGAACTAAATCATGCAATTCCCTCGCACACTCTCCATAAGAAGTAACAAACATAAAAACAAAAGAATACAATACTAGTGTGATTTTCGACTTTAATTTAACTATGAACTCCACTAACTGACGGTTATTTCAGAACATACTCCACCCATTAACATTTAACCAACCCCTCCTACTTAAGCAAAAAAAAACAGTTTAACTAGCTGGTACTCAAGTTGTTTTACGATGCCGTAGCCCGATAGTGCTGAACGTGACTCAATACCTTTCCTGGCACTAGCTGCTTTAAATAAGTCCGGTAAAGGTACTTTGATTTTATCGCCTATGAGAAGCGAAAAGGAATCAATTACTTAAGTAGGACTTTTTTTAGTTTAGCATTATTTTAAAATTAGAACAGTTGAATTCTGTTAGACTGGAAGCCCACCCCAAAATATTTTTTAATTTATAAACTAGCGCTTGACCGCAATCCCGCCTGATAGTAAGCAGTGACGCATTCGTTGATGGTAAAGCGCACTAGTTTTAGAGCCTGTTCACTCTAGCCTTGAAGACACTCAAATTGTAGTCCGACGGAAACACCGCCGCTGGCAAATTGTTCCAGTCCATCGATATACGCGGCATAAAGAAGGAGGAGAAACGTTTCGTCCGGATCATAGTGGTGTTAACAACGTAACTCGCCGTACGACGGGTCGACCGATGGTGGAACGGAGATGGGGGAATTAAATCATGCAATTCCTTCGCACACTCCCCATAATGCATCCTTTAGAACACCGAGAGGCTGGCTACTCTACGCCTGTGCTCTAGGCTTTGGAGACCGTCTCGAGTTAAATCTGGGTCACCAATCAGCCTCTTCGCACGCCTCTCCACTGAATCCAAAGTGGCCAGGTGACACCTATCAGCACCAGCACAAATGTGGCTGCAGTACGCCACACACGAACGGACCTGTGCTTTGTACAACGTTAGAAGCTGCCCTGGTGTGAAGTACTGCCGGACCTTTGCGATAACGATAAGTTTCCTGGCCACCACCTTGGACTTGGACCCAATGAACCGCCCAAAGTTTAGGTTCGAGGAAATCTCAACTCCCAAAAGCTGATGGCGGTCGATGCATTCCAAGGATACATTTCGAAAAGTAGGAGCCAAGGTGAACGGGCTCCTTTTGGCGGTGAAGAGAGACGCCTGTGTTTTGGCGGCATTGAATGTTACAAGAATTTGGGAAAAGGCTAGGCAGATGATGATAATATACTGTTTTTATAGTAACTTTGCACCGAAAGTCGCAACGTGGGTAGGCCCCCGACAAGGTGGACTGACGACCTGGTGAAGGTAGCGGGAAACCATTGGATGCGGGAGGTTTAGTCGTGGAGATCCTTGGGGAAGCCTATCTCCAGCAATGGACGTTTTTCGGCTGAAATATATTAGTTACTTTGACATGTGAAAGTGATCTTGATATCTACTTACAGAATTAAAAAATAACGCAGCGAAAGCAGAATACAATTACGTTGAAAGAATATTCCTGCCTTAGTCACGTCACTTTCATCGCCCGTCAGTTCAGAAAATTTTATTATTCATAAATATTTCTTTGGCTTTCAACCTAAGATCACGGTGATTTCGATCCCTTTGAGTATCCACCCAAATACTTATTCGAGCGGAAATTAAGGGAGCGAAGATCATCTCAGAAATATTATACTAATAAGATCGTAATGAAAAAAAGATAAAAATATAACGATATTAGAAAAAGAATTTTCATAAAAATGGCTCGTCTTCAGTGTTTCAGTGAACGGGAATTCATTTAATTTAGACGGGTCTGAAAGGTGAAGCATCGCCTACTTATTATTATTAATGTTAAGACCTGATTTTGAAGTGTTAAATGCACAGCACGTAAGTTTAAAAGTCGGTGCCTGAGGTGCAAAAGGCGGTGCCGGTGACAGTTTTAAATTCTCTATTTTTAAAGTTGAGCTGAACCAACCACGTACCACGTGACGTGGCCTTATGGTTTCGGCTGCGATTTACAAGTTGTAAGTCTAGGTTTGAACTCCAACAGGCGCTTTACTTTGTGTAAATTATTTCATCTTCACTGCTTATGAAACGGTGAAGGAAAACATCGTGTCCTAGAGCCAAAAAAAACTCAGAAGACATAGCTTCGGACAACTACCAACCTGCATGGGGCCCGTGTGGTAGATTACGGCTCATTCCCTCTTACCGAGAGGAGGCCTGAGTTCCAGGAGTGGAAACATTATGACCATGGTCCGGACGACAAGCGCGCTGACAAATTCTACTACTTGCAACATCGCACGGTTGGCCCCGGGCACGTACGAGATCCCATGGACATATGAGCATCACATGTGAAAGCAATTACTTATCTGCTTAATTTGTTTTCTACGGTCCGATTCCTTTTAGACTGGACAAACCTGAAAAGAAATCCTCGCGCATCTCACTTTACTTAATATCGTTCGATTAAAAGTACGAATTGATGCCTCGTAAAAATCAAGTTGATCAATTACTTTTTTATATCAATCCTGATTCACATCCAGGATTGAAAGTCAGGACCAACAGCGTACAGCGTACAGCAACGTACGGATAACTAGTAGGTACTTATTATATGAACCGTAATTAGTAATCAGCATTGAGCAATATTGGTGTACTAAAAAGTATACTTCAGTGCATTTCATTAATGAAATCATCGCTATCGTTGCGACAAAAAATTGCCAGTAGCAACAATTATTTGATAAGGGCAAAAGTACTTAAGTAACTATAATATTATATATCGTAAAAGATAATATATAAATACTTAGTGTTAAACCCAAGATTAGTACCAACTTATCTATAAGACACGTCAGTTCTATCGACATGAGTGACTGTGTCGTTAAACAAACGAAATTTTAAAACAACCAAGATGGAAGAAATGAAAGCTTGTTTAGTAATTTTTGGACTGTTTTTAATCAAAATAATAAATGCTGACATCATAGTAGATACTAGTTTAGGAAAAGTGGCAGGTGTTGAAGTTAATTCTATATTAAAAAATGAGAAATATTACTCTTTTATGGGTATTCCTTATGGCAAACCGCCAGTTGGTGATCTTCGGTTCTTGGTGAGTACTATTTTATTTACTTCTTTAATTAAAGTTTATATTCTGGTTAAAGGCAAAGGCTTTGTTTTACAAGGTTATAAATATTACAAATAAATCTTACGTTGATAAAAAGTAAATGAGTTTGATCGAGGATTGATGAGGAGTGTCTTATAATATAATTAGAGATTACAGACAGCTATATCGAGCACTTGCTCCTGAATTCTTAAATACAACTGAATATATACGATTATACATAAGTTATAGTTTAGGTTCAATAAAGAATTACGATTACAGTTCCTAAATCAAAACAGAAGTTAATGTAAACATTAACAACGCCGTATCTGCATCTATCCGACTATGCTCGTATATATTAAAAGTTGGGTCCATATCTGTGAAGTTATAATATTCACTGACGGCGCCCCGCCTGGTACTATCTCACTGTTTTATTTTCCAATATTGACATCAAAACTTAGCTCATTCTCATAGTTTCTACCATAGATATACATACATATACGTCTGGTATAGTAGTACTTACAAAAGCCAGTAGAAAATCTGAATTCTCTCACATAATGACCCCATAGTCTAGTAAATTTGGATTTAACAAAACAAATAAACATAGCACAATCAAACTATAGTGTTTCCACTACTTGATCAGAAGCCTTCAAAGAGAGGAGGGGCCTCTCTTCCTTCGTGTAACACGCAAGCCTTGTGTAGTTTGGTAGACACATCTACCAACCCACACATGGCACATATTTTATGTCTTTGAATTCTGGTTCTATTACACACCGTTTTCCTCACTGTCTCCTTTACTATTTTGAAAGCAGTGTTGTTTGGTAAAATTATTTACACAGATCAAAGCACCTGCTTGGTTCGGACCCACGACCTACTCTTAAGTCTAGGTTTAGGGATCAGTCAGTTGTCAAGGAAATTCTCTCGAATACGAATAATAATTAGACATTAATCTGCAATTTTGCTCCTACATTCCAGGCTCCACAACCACACGAAGGATGGACTGATGTTCTAGATGCCAAAAAGGAAAGAAAACCATGCTCACAAATGAATATTCCGATTAGATCTTTAAAGAAATATGGGTTCACTGGCCAGGATGATTGCCTAACCCTAAGCGTGCACACTCCAAAACTACCAAACAATGAGGAGCTTAGCATGCCTGTCATAGTTTTTCTATATAATGAACATTTCAGATTAACACACAACGCATCCCGGGACTTTGGCCCAGACTTCATTGTAAAAGAAGATGTGGTTCTAGTCACAATCAATCACAGAGTTGGTTCAATAGGCTTTTTAGCTTTTGACGATGAAATATTACCAGGAAATAATGGAATTAGAGATGTTATTTTAGCTCTAAAATGGCTGAAACAAAATGTGGACAAGTTTGGTGGAGACCCTTATAGAGTCACATTAATGGGTGTCGAAGGAGGAGCAGCCCTTGTTGATCTTTTGCTAAATGCACCCAAGGCTAAAGGACTATTCAGTAAAGCAATATTACAAAGTGGAACTGCATGGAATCCTATGTATATGCCAATAAATCCAAAAGAAAAAGCTAGTGCATTTGCCAAAGTCCTCGAAAAATCTGCCGTAACTAGCTCCAATTTGCTTTCTGAATTATCGCATTTGTCTTCAATAGACATCGTTTCACGAGATTCAGTGTCGGTGGATGCCGACGAAGGTAGAAGAACACAGTCAGCAACTGTAGCCTTTGGACCTGTAGTAGAACCGGATCACCCTGACGCGATCATAACCCGTCTACCTGAGGAAGGCGCAATTGACATAGATATACCCATTATGATCGGATACAATTCTAGAGAGGGTATCGAAATCAATGAACGATTTCTTCGTAAGCCTCAATACCTTACATTCGCTGATCGCGATTTCCTCTTGGTGATTCCTTTGAGAGCTGATTTCCATTTCGAATTGAACTCGAATATCTACTTTCAAGCTATAGACGAAATTAAACAATTCTACTTCGATGAAGATTATGTGAAGATAAGCAAACCTGGTGAATATCTGACCTATACTGCAGATGTATTTAGTTTCTATCCTTTGGATTATGCAGTGAGGAAGTATGTGAACGAGTCTACTTCATCTGTATATTATTACACATTTGATTATAGTGGAGAACTTAATATGAGGAAAAATCAGGTTCTAGAAAGTGCGTTAACGATGGAGGGGACATGGGGGGCGACGACTGGAGATGAACTGTGCTATTTTTTTGTTTGCAAGCCTATTCAAAAGCTTTACAAAAAAGTTTTGCAAGATGAAGACGCTGAAGAACTGAAAGTAATTAGGAATATGGTTAAGTTATGGACAAACTTTGCCAAATCTGGGTAAGTTTTAAAAGAAACAGCAGATTGCTATAATAAATCATTTAGAGAGCAAAATATCGGCTACTTCTCGCAAAAATGAACTTTCAAATTCAATAAGTAATAAAATTTGTATAATCGATGGCACACTTAGTATCACGCCTGTATTACTCGAGATAGACAGAGTACCTTGAGAGAAAATTAGATTTCGCCACTAAAAATTTATATGTTTAAATAATTATATATTTTATATAATTTTTAAATATGTTATAATATATATTATATAATTTAATAATAATAATTAATAGAACGACACTTTTTGAATGTTTGCTACTTTGTAATATTGTAAACTTAGTGCTGATTATTCAATCTACAGATATTGTTTTCGGAGAATAACATTGACGTCTCACAGATTTTCTATGGTAATTAAAAAATGTTTGCCAATTTTCTCATGAAATTATTATAAAAATATAGATATATTTATTCTCTATGTATAATCGCAGTGATGTTTTATAAATATAAAGCTAGTTTACCCACTAATTTAGGTCTTCCAAAATTTCATTATGGTTCTCAATGTGTACTTAATCTCATAACTTTATTTTAGGTGTTGATACCTAACTATTTGGTCGGTGGTATTTACGCGTTGTTCTTCTGTTGTCTTCGAGAACTTTTTCGGCTGCCAGCGGTGCGAACATAAATATTTGTTCGCACCGCTGGCAGCCGAAAAAGTTCTCGAAGACGTTTTGCCTTGCCGTTAGGCATTGCCGTTAAAAGTGGCAATGCTGAGTGCATTAACGGCAATGCTATGTTATGGCGATGTTCCATCCTCTTCCCAAGCCAGTGTTAACCTAACTGTAAAAAAAATACAACTAATACAATTTATTTTCTCTTTTCAGCAATCCGACGCCTGAAGGCAGTGACTTCACCTGGACTCCAGCTACCAAAGAAAACAAAGAGTGCCTGGTCATCAGCGACGAACTGCAGATGAAGAACAACCTTCACGAAGACAGGGTGAAGTTTTGGGATGACTTCCTCGCGAAGTATAAAGCTATGGCAGTCAATGGCGTCGTCAAGGATGTGAAAGATGAACTATAAAGTTTATTAATGAAATTGGATGTAATGTTTGTAAATAATGTCGAAAATAAATTATTTTAAGTTTAGTATTGTCATTTTTATATAGAAATCAATACGTTAGAGCATTGCATTTAAGGTTAGCATATATTCAACATTACTAGTTAAAATCCTGATAGTTCAGGCGCTATTTTCAAGTTGTCGGTAAGATTTTAATGGGTGCCCTAGAAGCAATGAACAGAAAACATGAACTATGAGCTTGTTACCTGTAAGTTTTACTTACTAGTTTTTTCTACCTGAACAAACAGCTGTGCTGCTTGGGAGTTTGTTCCGCCACTTCTTCTTCTCAGCGAACTCACTAGAAAGTGGCCAAGGGCGAGCGTTATACTGACCGTCTTTTATAATTAGGGCGTTCGAAAAGTGCCGATTTTCAAACTAACTTGAATACTTTCCTACTTTATAAAATCCTACATAATATTTTTTCTCACAATTTATATAAGTTAAATTAATTCATTTGAATAAATATCTTTTAATTTTTAATGAAAGCATAGATTTTACGATGACCAACTAGTTCGCCAACTTGGTGAGGGAATCACGACAGTTAATTGAAAATTTTATACCGGGTTTATTAATTTTCTGGTCGCAAACAATACGGGTGCCGCATGGGGTAATGGATTAGATTTCCGCGCCAGGCAAAGTGTTATTGAGTTTTTCCATGTGGAAATTTCTCAGTAGTAGCCCTGAATTTTGGTTTAAGAATAAATAATAAATGTACTGCAACCTTGACGGAATACAGCTGATTGATTCTTTAAAAATCACTCTGTTAAAAATGAGCTTAAAGTGAAGTGGGAGTTTTGACGGGAAAGCTAGGATGAATGTCACGCGCATTTTTCATTGAACTTTTAAAATTATAGTGTCGTTTACTAAATAAAATCGCGTAAATTATTTAGTAAAAAGTGCGTTCAGTAAATAATTCATAAAGAAAATTGAAATATCGCAGCATAGTGGCCACATCATGACTTTGCCTCAAACCTCCTTCATAGACGGTTCACGCGGCCGTCTTTTTCAACAGTCATTGGCGATATCCACCATTATTGTGAACTAAAATTGTCAAAGAATTTCTATAATTCGTTACACGTGTTATTGGCAAAAATGTAGTATCTATTCCACAGAGGCCATTGATCAAGAGTTGAGGTTGAATCTCATCTTGAAAAAAGAAGAAGAAGAAGTAAAGTGAAGTGTCAATAGTGTCAATCCAGCATTAGTTGGATTGACAGTTCACCACCTCAGTTAAGCTGCGGGCGTAATGTTATATACAGTATGTTAACTAACAGAGGGCGTTCCCGTTAACCCGAAATAGTATAGCATCCATACATGCTAAATAAAATATTTCCATTCGAAAACAAAATGTTTTAAAATTTTTTCAATATGAAAAATTCAATAAAAATTTTAAATTGACATGTAAAAGAAACACACTGTACA
Organism: Sesamia nonagrioides; assembly: GCA_017933935.1. Taxonomy (NCBI): domain Eukaryota; kingdom Metazoa; phylum Arthropoda; class Insecta; order Lepidoptera; family Noctuidae; genus Sesamia; species Sesamia nonagrioides. The sequence goes on along the minus strand of JADWQK010000871.1, from coordinate 188,079 downwards.
CGCGAACTTGAAGAACGGCAACGTCGCAATTTATTTATGAATGACAAGCCGCGTATGCTTAATGTGTGCCGCCCCGTCACAAATGTCCCCCCCCCCCCCGTCGTCCCCCGAATGTCCATCCCTAATTTTATTCGCTAGTAATCTCTCCGCTCACGCGCTGACCGGATGTACTAATTTCGCATTGCAACGTCTTGCGTCATTCTTGTAAAAATGCCGCGTTATCAGTTCAGTGCTCAGGAGTATGTGAACATGGTGCTCATTTATGCTGAGTGTAATTTTAATGGTGCACGTGCTCTGAGGATGTATGCTGAGAGGTATCCTAATGCACATCAACCGCAAAATTCTCGTGTTATTGTGAGCGCTCTGGTGCGTATGCGTAACAATGAGCCCGTAGTGCCGCGTCGTTCTGGTGGACCCCGACCCGTGATCCCGTGACGTGATGGTGGCCACCACGGTCAACTGACTTAACACCTCTTGATTTCTTTTTTTGGGGTTGGGTCAAACAACTCATTTATAAAAAAGAAAGCCACTCGCGGGAGGAGATGCAAATGCGAATTCGCACAGCATTCCGTATTATCAGGAACCGCATACGCGATGACCCGACTTTAATGCGACGAGTGCACCAAAATAACCGTCGGCGACTGCGACAATGTGTGGACAGAGGAGGTCAGCATATCGAGCAGTTTAAAATCTAGGTAAGTTTTAACATTAGGTATTTAAATGTTTCATAACACCTAAAACATATCGAAAACATTAAAATAAAAAAAAATAACACTTAACGACTGTGCCACAAAATAAGTTCAGAAGTCAAATTCCTTCCTAAAACCCGTTCCACAAACGTGTTACTACTGTGACGTTACTCGATTGCTATGAATAAACGCAAGTAGGTACCTACCTACTTAGGTATTACGAAGGTTACCTTCGTACATAAAAAGTTTTTAAATCTCTATTATTGGAGAAAACATTCACTTCCTAATGTGTAATACGTCATTATCATTTTAATCCTAGCCTAAACTGTGTTTTAATAAATTAAAATTTCCTCAAACTTAACCGCAGGCCATTTATTAGCGGTACATTATTTTTAAGATTAAATTAATTTTGGTTTTTCATAACACTGTATGCTTGTCGTACCATATTCCACCCACCGCTCTGAATGGCTAGGTAAAACGAATTCGTGTAGGTACTTGTTCCGTGAGTGGACCTTCTGTACTCGTATCTGTTTATTAAGTGGCCACGAGCGCGCGACGTCGCCGGCGACGTACCTATCCGATCCTCAGAAGCGTAACCACACCACCGCGCCTTGCCTGCGCGCACCTTGGCTGACAATATCTGTTTAAATCTGTGTATTTTAATTGAAATGTTATTGATAGGAAGGCAAGTACCTACATGAATTTGTTTTTTTTTATTTACTATGTTTGCGATTGCCAATAGGTAAGTCCTCCACAGTCCAAGGTCAATGACACGTTCCTTTGTCAGCGTTATTTGAGACGGGTTGTTAAGTGTTATTGTTAAAACTAAACATACCTACATAAATGTTTAATTTTAATGATAACAACACGACGATGTCTCTTTGTAATTCACTAAGCCGCCTATAAAAAAGACGCCGCCGCTCAAAATCACGCGCATTGCAATGCGACGTTGCCAGTTTGGGCAATACAACGTTAGGTAGATACTATTCCGTGCTACTATTTTGATTTAAAACAGGAGGTTTCAAATTTATTTTCAATTATAATTTTTTTTTATTCGGATTTTTTATGCTTATTTTTCTATGCTGATATTTTTATTTTAATCTATTAATGATATATATTAACGAGTTTAAGGGAACGCCCTCTGTTATTTAACATACTGTATATATATATATATATACAGTATATATATATATATATATATATATATATATATATATATACAGGGTGTATCTGACATCGTAACGCAAACTTCGCGAAAAGGCTAGACCGCATACCACTAATATAATTATGATAGTCATTTATGTCGTTAATGGACGGTTACAGAATACACAGTGTTTAAAAAAGTGTCGGCTTGGCTTTTGAACGTTGCAAGCGTGCCGCCGTGCAAGTTTGTAGGTATGACGTTGATCCCTGGTGTGAACTCTATTAAATCAGTTGATAAGATCGTTTTTCGGGTTTCGGGTTTGTGTTTCATTGTTTTTTATATAATTAGCGAATAATTTAATTTTGACTTTAAAATCTTATTGGGTTATAAAAGTATAGCAATTGTGAATGGTCGGAAGTGACAAAAAACGACATTTATTTTTTTAAATCATGAAAAAGCCGACGAAAAATTCCACCACTGGGGGGTTCAGAATCATGTACTGCATCCATGGTACTCGTTTGTGCGTCGATGTCAGATACACCCTTTATATAATGCAATTTTAGTTATCATTCAAAAGCAATTCACTTCATTTATACAATTTTAGTTAAGTGCATCTTTTTCTTTCTATTTCTTTAAGAAAAGGACAGAAGATAAATTGTTAGTTTAGACCTGTCAAATTAGTTCGCTCCTGACGTAAATTTGAAAGTACATATAACGTAGAAAAAATATATTTTAAGTTCTTGGACACCAATGACTGATTATACAACGTGTAACAAAAAGGGTACATACATACCAAGGGCATGGCATCTTTAGATGATATCAAACGATATCGGAAGGGTTTCAACTCAAAATAAAATGCTCAAAAAATTGGTACCAAATTTTCGGTTTCGTGTGTTTCTTAAAATCAAATCATAACAAACGTGGCAGCACACTACATACGTTAATAACTACTCGTTACCCGTCACGTTACTTGCCAAAATCCGATAAATGTCTTCAAAATCTCTGTGCGACTAGTATGATAGTAGCCTATCACAGGCGGTGTTTTTCCTCATAACTTCCTAACATAAAGAGATAGGATTAAAAAACACTTCCAATATCGTTTGATATCATGTAAAAATGCCATGCCTTTGTTATGTATATACCCTTTATGTTACATGTTGTATAAAGTGAAGGAAAACATCTTCAGAAACCTGGGCTTCCCGGACCTGTAAGTCTGAAATCTCCAACCCGTATTGAGCAAGCGTGGTGATTACGCTCAATCCTTCTCTGTATGAGAGGAGACCTATGCCCAGTAGTGGGACGATAAAAGGTTGATGATGATGATGACGTAAATTGACGTATTTTTGGTGGCCATGTTTATAATCGCGTCTAAACTGTCTATGGAGTATCTTAATTTGACAGGATTAAACTAAAATGCTATATTCTATCCTTTTCTTAATGAAAGAGAAGGAAATATTTGCACTAAACTTAAAATTACTTTAGTTTGTATACTAAATATTACTAAAAAAATGCACGAAGTATTTATTATACCGGGCTTAGAACTCTGCCATTTATAATCAAAAATAGATGCCAAATAATCTGTTAAACCGAATATAAGGAAAACCCAGATAGGTAACTAATTATCTACAAAGATAACAAGAAGAACACGTACACCTTTTATTATCTGTAGTCTTAGTAAACTCTTCGGTATCAAACACAATGTGTTAATTCAATACTCACAATAATAAATCGATAATAGAAATAAAATAAATTGAATCACCAAAAATGAGAACAAAAACATGTCTTTTAATAATTTTTGTAATTAATCAGTGTTTTTGTGACGATACAGTTGATATTAGTTTAAAACAGGGTGTTGTTGTGGGTAAAGTAGAAAAAACGATACTTAAAAAACAGGATTATTATACATTTAAAGGTATACCTTTTGCGGAAACACCCACCGAGCAATTAAGATTTCAGGTAAGGGCAGACTCCGTAAGGGTATAGCAAAGTATTAGGGTTAACCAAAACTGCAAAGACACTTAAATATTTGAACAACTCTCTAAGCTTTATAATTAAAATTAAAAGTTAAAAAGGAAATGCTTCGGGATTTGTTCAAGCGAAATGGATTTAATTGTATTCAGGAAAAATATTTTGCGAGCTCGTTTTAATTAATGGAAGGGTATTTTTAGAAAAAAGTATAAGTTTTATTCAAATCAATTAAAACTTCAACTAAATATTTGTGTCATGTTAATTGGCATTAATATGACATTTTATTATTTCAGCCCCCCCGACGGCATAATGGTTGGAAAGGCAAATTGGAAGCTTTTGGGAATAAACCAACATGCATGCAGTTCAGCTCCAGTATGAGGAACAACGAACCATTTGGTATATCTGGCTCCGAAGACTGCCTCTACGTGAGCGTCTTCACACCCGATCATAAAGGAAATGCGCCTGTCATTGTCTTTGAATATAACGATCAATTCCGAACCTGGTTCAATGGCACCGATACTTACTCTTCTGACTTCTTAGTTGAAGAAGGCGTCATTGTTGTCACCATCAGCCATCGACTTGCAATTCTCGGCTACTTGACAACTGAAGATGGTGTCATTAAAGGCAATAATGGTTTGAGAGACTTTATATTAGGACTAGAATGGATACAGGACAATATAGAAAAGTTTGGTGGCGATCCTAATAGAGTAACACTTATGGGAAGCCGTGGTGGAGCCGCAATGGCTGATATACTACTACATTCAAAAAAAGCCAAGGGTCTATTCTCAGGTGCAATTCTCCAAAGTGGAACCGCTTTGGAAGCCATGTATTTCTCTAAAAATCTTAAGGAGAAGGCATTCAAACTCGGAGGAGCCTTAAATGTTACAGCGGCTGATAGCAAGGAGTTGTTAGAGAAGCTACAGAAGTTGGATGCCGAAAAAATTCTGCTTGCTGAAATTGATACCTTAGATACTGACACAATAGACAAATATCAGATAAGTTCGTTTCCTTTCGCGCCAACTATTGAAGATGACACCGACGATGCAATCCTCACAAAATTACCAGAAAACAGTAAAGTTGTTAATGACGTTCCTGTTATAATTGGTTTTAATTCTCGAGGGGGCCTGGACATGTTATCTCAAATAATATTTGAACCAAAGCTACTCACTGATGACATCGAAAAGAACATATTAAAGCTTCCGATAAGGACCAACTTTAGATTCGTACGTAAAAGTTCTAAATACGAGGAAGCCACGAAAGATATTATAAACTTTTATTTCGAGGATAAATCCCTTCATTATGGAAATATTCTGGAGTTTACGGTGTACATGGCGGATGTATTACAGAATTATGCCATAGATTTAGCTGCTCATAAACTAGCAAGAGATGTGTCATCTGATGTATTTTACTATGTCTTTGACTTCAGAGGACAATGGAATGAGAACAGCCAGTTATTGATGTCCAAGGCACGTTCGAGTATGGGTCACCATGGAGCCACGATTGGTGATGAATTGTGTTACTTGCAAGTATGCTCTCGTATCAAAAAGAGTTATGATGAGATTCTAAACTTGCCTAGTGAACAGAATGAGGTGAAAGTGATGAAGAAGATGGTCCGTCTGTGGAGCAACTTCGCTAAAACAAGGTATGTTTATGTATTTTGCACAGAGAAGACATTTTACAGTTTTGTGAAGTCTGTCCTTTACCAAAGATAAACCAACCTTTTTTCCGGGGTAGAAATTATTCATGGATGTCCGACGCAGGCTCAGGTCAGGCTCTTACTGACCAAAAACCACCCCGATGTTCTATCAAACAAACCCAAGCCACTTCACACTTCCGCAACCCTTAACTGATGCCAACCCACCGCTTCCAATCCTGCCAATCCTTGCCAATCCCAGGACTTGCGGATATTCGCCCTGGGACGTAACGGCCAAAATTACAGCGGCAGCCCAGGTCACTGCCTACTTCTAAGATGCGGCTCCTCCCAGGGGTGATAAACGCAATAACCGGCTGAGTCTTTAGTCTAATTGACTTCTTCAAAATCTTACTCGATTGCCACCGTACATAATTTTCTTATTGGATCACATCATCGAATAACAGAAGGTTAAATCTCCCAATACCTATGTCATCACTTCATTACAAAAACTAACTCACAATTATAATTCCAGGAACCCCACACCATCTGCAGATGACCAAGTTCTAAAAGGCGTTACCTGGAAGCCGATAAGTAGTGACCCTGACACCAACTACCTCCATATTACAAAGCAACTCAGAATGAAGACCAACCCTCTTGGGGAGAGGAAGCAGTTCTGGGAAAACTTCTTGGAGAAGTATTCCAAAATGGCCGTTGATGGGGTCGTCGATGATGAAGCTCGAGATGAACTGTGAAGACCTGTTAGGTGTTTAATCTATTAAATAAGATTTAAAATATTTTTCTTTTTGTTTTTCGATACACTCAAATTTCTCTTATGATTAAAATAATAGCAGTAGGTAATAGGATAATAAAATATTTTATTTATGAAAAGGGGATATATTTCCAATGTGTTGTGTGTGTGTGTGTATTTCCAAGGTAAAATGTGTGTTACATTTGCTAATCCACATATATTATTTCTCCAAGGGTCTGAAACCGTTTTCTCCCTTTTCTCTCTTTCTATCGAACCAATCTGAACGTCCGACCCACCAATCGACAGATATTCGTCCCTGGTACCATGGAATACTATTTTCAAATTATTCCGCTTCACTGTTTATTTATAAAATCAATAAACCATTTTGTACTTTGTACGATTTCCCCTTCATTTCCCATACTTTCTTTCCCCTCAAGCGGTTCTGTTAGTATAGTGCGAATTTTTCGCACGGGTCAGCTAGTCAGTACGAATTAGTTAGCGTAGTATTTGATCTACTGTATGGAAATGGACCTAACATTAGAGAAGGTGGCATTGAATATGCATTCTATATCATTCCCTCTATTGTTAGTGTTGTCGGCATTGTAGACAAACATGGCGTCTTGTTTTAACACTAAATGTCAATCATTATGGGCATAAAATAGCGCACTTCGGTATGTTTCCCACAATGGCGTCGATTCTCTTCTTCACAAACTAAACTACTTTTGAAGTCAGTGCCACTTTTTCTTTCTTTTTTTTCTTTCCTTTTTTTTTGATTTATTTCTTTCTTCTTTGGCTTCGCACGCTTTGTGCATTTAGCCAATGTTACGTAATAGATTTTCATTCATTTCGAGAAAGACGGCCGCGTGAACCGTCTACGAGGGAGGTTTGAGGCAAAGTCATGATGGCCACTATGCTGCGATCTCAATGTTCTTTATGAATTATAAACTGAATGCACTTTCTACTACATAAATCACGCAAACAACACTATTAATAATTTAAAAGTCCAATGAAAAATGAGCGTGATACTCAGCATAACTTTCCTGACAAAACCGGTTTACATAGTTCTGTGAAATTAAAATACTCTAGACAGACAATGGACCCGATTCCCTTGTTCATAAAATAACCTAAATTTAAGTTAAGTGTTTCTCTTTCTATTTCATTGAGAAAAGGATAGAAAATAAAATTTTAGTTTAGACCTGTCAAATCATTCCGCTCCTGACGTAAATCGACGAATTTTTGGTCGCCATGTTTAAAATCGCGTCTAAACTGTCTATGGAGTATCCTAATTTGACAGAAATGAAATGAAATCGTTTATTAAGCAAGTAGGATTACTGATCACTTTTACACGTCATGTTTATTTTTTATTTTATTTTTTTAACTAGATGAAGCCGGCATTTCCTAACTGACTACCTCTGAGAAGAAATAGCCGAAACAAACTCAGGGATCATCGTCTTTTTTCAAGTCTAGACATTAAAAATGAAAATGTTTACAATAATTTACCTTATAATTACGCATATTGCTTAATAACAATTAACAATGCTTAACAGGGCGAGCAGCTCAGTCCCAAGCTTTTGTCTTCTAAATAATCTGTGATTTTATAATACCCCTTTTTGCAAAGTAAACTAATATTTACCTTCTATCCTTTTCTTAATGAAATAGAAAATTTGCACTGAACTTAAAATTAGTTCAGTTTGTGAAAAAGAGAATTGGTGAAAGACTAATTTGCAGGTTCGATTCCCGCACGGAACAAATATTTGTATGACCTACAAATAGTTATTCCGGGTCTGGCTGTTTGTGTATATGAATTTATAATTATGTTTGTTAACGCACCCACGATACAGGAGAAATTCCTAGTGCCGGGCAACGTTTTTTAAAATAAAGAAAAATTAAAAAATAATGGCAGGACGAAACTATTATTTTATTTATCTTATTATTTTATTAATCTTCTGTCCTTTTCTTAATGAAATTCTTAAAGAAAAGGACAGAAGATAAAAGAAAGAAAAAGATAGGTATACTGAACTTAAATTTATTTTAGTTCGGAAACTAGAAAATCAGGGCCAGTGTAGCGGAATCTTTCTACAATACCCACGTCACAAACTTTCATATGAAGTTAGAATATGTATACATAGTCAACAACTTCCGTATATTGTCGCAACATGAACATTTAAAACATTCTTGAACAACAACTCATGACTGGAATCTCACCTGAACAAGCAGACGGAACTTATTGGCAGATAATGAAGCTGTAAGGGAAAATTGCATTTATAGTAACATACACTCAAGTTTCATATAAGGAAAGTTTTAACGAATCAAAGTTTCGATATTAGATCTTAGGAAGTTTAAATCATTACGCGAACCATACGTTGGCGTAGGTACCTCTAACTTACACAAAGATATCTTTTATTTATACGAACCCTGAATATAGTTTGTTCAGAATAAGCAACTGAATCGATTCCAATCATTTTTACACCATGTTATATTTTTTCCCAAACACAAATATAAATTGTTGCAGTATGGTTACCGAGCGCGCCACGCTGCTTACGGCAGATACGCACGCCTGCGCAACAATTTACGGCACAGGTCAACGCATCGCTCGCCCGCCCGAGCGGAGCGTTGACCATATTTCTGTTGAGAAAATCAAGTTACATTCGATCCAGCCGTCCCTTGCTGTCCTCTCTAGCGACGCCCTAGGCCGAGGTTCGTACCCCACAGGGGATGCCCTTAGTGCATAGTCGCCCAATTTTAATTTAGTTTTAAGTGCCCCTGGCTGGAGGCTTTAATTTTAATTAAGGCATCCACAGGAAAGTCCGGTTAAGTAGTTGCGGGCTCTAATGGCCACCTACGAGATGCCATATCAAAAAAAAACCAATCAAGTAGGATAACAAGCTCATTACTTTGTGGTTTTTCATGATATCATGATATTTTTGAAATGTACATAGATTCTTTACTTAAAACTGCTGCATACGTGTTTTGGGTTTCGCATAAACAAAAAATAATGTTAATAATATATCTAACTAGCGGCCGCCAGCGACTTCGTTCGCGTGGAGTTAGTTGTGCTCCGCACCTGTTGGTCGCAGCGTGATGTTATATAGCCTGAAGCCTTCCTGGATTAATGGGCTATCCAACGCAAAAAGAATTTTTCAAATCGCACCAGTAGTTCCTGAGATTAGCGCGAACAAACAAACAAACAAACTCTTCAGCTTTATATATTAGTATAGATAACAGCTACAGCGGTAGCCTAATGGACCCGCCATTAGGCTACCGCGGATTGTCCAAGAATCAATCCAAAGGAATAGAGAGTAAAGTTCACGCATCCCTCATAGAAAATGGAAGATCCGCCAACCAGACGGGTGTTATGTCTAGCGGGCACTTGCCCCACGGTTAATGTCGGGAAGTTTGTATGTATGCTAATTGCACGGTAAACTCTGCTTGCGAGATGTAGAATCCACGTGACGTCACTATGACGCGTTGTTTGTTTGTGTGGCGTTTGTAGGGACCGCTACAATAAGTACAAATAGTAAACCCCTAAACTAGGCTAGGCCTGAATCTTGGGAGGAAATCAGTGACCGTCTTTATCATGTACGTGCTTTCCGAGGCACTGAGAAGGGTTTGATCCCTTCTCAGTGCCTCGGAAAGCACGTTACGCTGTTGGTCCCGGCTCCCATTTGAAGATATTTATTGACAGTGTTTACGGGTCATCAGCAGCCCGAAATTCTGACAACAGGTTTTATCCTCTCTATGGGATATCTTAGTAATCAGTAACTGGGTTGTGGAGGTCAGATAGGCAGCTGCTCCATGTAAAATACTGATGCTCAGCTGCTTAAATTGGAATCCAACCCAAACACAAAAAGTAAAGGTTTCTAAATGAGGCAATCCTCAGCAAACGACAGTATATTTGCATTATCGAACATCGTCCTCCCTACAATCAAAGTTATGATTTAACTGAAACTTTTTTCTGTGATACTTTATTTTTTACATAATTATATTGCGTTTAGTTAACTGATATAGAATGAAAGCCATCGTTTGAATGTAACAACTAGCGCCATCTATTAGGAATACTAGAGAACTGTGTAGGTACACCTAGTCTTTTCGTATCATAAACATAGATGGCGATAATACAAAAATTCAGAAGTAATTTAAGTTTTCTTTTGTGATCATGTGATGTGATGTCCTTTTCCTTCTATCCTACACAAGCATAAGCTCGAAAAAAGTAAGCAAGTACTTAAGACAGGTACATGCTACTAAGTACTAATTTTGAGGTCTGTGGATATTTTTCTTTTTATTTCATTACGATAAGGATAGCAGCTAACATAATATTAGTTTAGTCAAAAAAAAAAAATTTTAAAAGTTATTTATTGAAATTGATATTATTTTCTTTAGTACCTATTGACTTGATTTTAATTATGTCAAAATTGTTTTTAGGTTTAGATAATATTGTTTGCATAATACTTTTAGTATCCCCTTAACCAAAAGTTCTAAGTATCTACATTTTTGTGATATTCAAGTTTAGTTCAAGAGAATCAATACCAATACAAAAAAATATATACATATATTTGGGTAGGCCGCAGAAAGTAGATACCAACTCAAACTGCCAAACTACATTAAAACTAACTGGGAAAGAGAAACATTTACGAAAATGACCTACATAGTTCTTACATTCACAATAATCAACTTTATATAATGTTTTTAAACTATATATTAATGTAAATTTGCGCCTGCAAGTGCATGGTTACATTGAACTCGTTAAATGCTTAATTAAAGGCGATGTTACAGTAACAGAACTCAGAAGGGCCTGTATTATCGCGTTAAATAAATATTTTAACATTTTTTTTTTTTCATAAGTGTCCCGAAATTTAAAAACTTGATACTAGGTATTATAATATATGAAATAAGTCGGTCATGATACGATGGACACATGGGCGTAGCCACACGGGCAAGCTGGGGCGCTTGCCCCACCCTGGCGCTGATCTATCATCATCATCATCAACCTTTTTATCGTCCCACTGCTGGGCACAGGTCTCCTCTCATACAGAGAAGATTTGAGCGTAATCACCTCGCTTGCTCAATGAGGGCCATTTCAGACTTAAAAGTCCAGGTTTCCTCAAGATGTTTTCCTTCACCTTGTAATCAGTCATTGGTGTCCAAGATATACTTAGAAAGATGTCTAACTGTACTCTGATCTATAAGGTGCCTAATTACCCAAAAAAGAAAAAATACCGGGAGAGAAGGGGATAGGCTGACCGCTGCCCCACCCTGAGCCCAAGGCTGGCTACGCCCATGGATGGACACAAGACAACGAATACTAACCGGTCGACTAACGTAATGCTCTCAAACGCTTCTTGATTGAGAATTGGGTCATGATTCCCGTGTCCGAAAAGAATTATTTTATTTATTTTAATATTTATGTACACACAATAAAATAAATAAGGATGTGAAAAAATTGCGTTCTGGCTACAAAGACTGCTTATTTCTAAATACATTAGTATAGATATAAAGCTGAAGAGTTTGTTTACTGAACCTCTGGTCCTATTTGAAAAATTCTTTTTGCGTTAGATATCCCATTAATCCAGAAAGGCTATATGACATCACGCTGCGACTAATAGGAGCGAAGCATAACTAACTCCCCGCGAACAAAGTCGCTGGCGGCCGCTAGTGTTAGTATACTTAGATTTCTTCCAGCAGACCTGCGAAAGGAGAAGTAAAAGAGAAATGTAGACAATAGTGTGTGAAGGAGAAAAGGAGAAACAAAATATGAATGTGTTTAACAAAAACCCTGTTATTCCTTTCAGGGACTTATACATTTACAGTAGGACCCCGATTATCCGGACTAATTGTTGTCGGTAGGCATCCGGATAATCGAAAGTCCGGATAAACCAATGTTTAAAAGTCCAATGAAAAATGCGCCTGACACACATCTTAGCTTTCCGCTAGCGCGGGGAAAATGTATACCTGCTCCTGGTGCTCTCAATTCTACCGCTATACCCGAAGTGCAACACTTTTTTTTTATTGACACGAACTGCTATGATCGACAATCCCAACATCATTAGCTCGCAAGGGTGGTGTCGTACCCACCTTGATCCAGATTCATAAAATAGGATCTATTCACATCGCTTTCAGAATCACTTGAAGTAGAATTAGCGCAGCTACAATAGTGTGCGACCCGAACACAGCCGTAAACATTACCAGTTATATAATTCTGTAGGGTACAGCACACCGACCGGTTTAACCACTCGTTAACATGTTACTGGCGGTTATGCATAAACTTACCTTTAGTAAATATACCTTCAAAGTAAATGATAAGGAATTAAACAGTTAAAATTTAACAAGTAAACGGGTAGTATTGCAGCAATAGGAAGAGCAGTGGTGGAATAGTGGTACCGGCCGATACTTACAAGTCGTATGTACGACCCCCATCAGGCGTCACCACCACATCTCATCCCAAGGGTGTCGTACAAGGCGTTTAAGGGAAAAAACCGGATGACGGGCAGCAGCTTCATCGGAGCAGTAGGGAGCGGGGAGCGGGAGCGGTAGCGGTAGCGGTAGCTAAAACGGAAGCAAGGAGAAGGAGAAGGAGAAGGAGAAGGAGAAGGAGAAGGAGAAGGAGAAGGAGAAGGAGAAGGAGAAGGAGAAGGAGAAGGAGAAGGAGAAGGAGAAGGAGAAGGAGAAGGAGAAGGAGAAGGAGAAGGAGAAGGAGAAGGAGAAGGAGAAGGAGAAGGAGAAGGAGAAGGAGAAGGAGAAGGAGAAGGAGAAGGAGAAGGAGAAGGAGAAGGAGAAGGAGAAGGAGAATGAGAAGGAGAAGGAGAAGGAGAAGGAGAAGGAGAATGAGAAGGAGAAGGAGAAGGAGAAGGAGAAGGAGAAGGAGAAGGAGAAGGAGAAGGAGAAGGAGAAGGAGAAGGAGAAGGAGAAGGAGAAGGAGAAGGAGAAGGAGAAGGAGAAGGAGAAGGAGAAGGAGAAGGAGAAGGAGAAGGAGAAGGAGAGGGAGAAGGAGAAGGAGAAGGAGAAGGAGAAGGAGAAGGAGAAGGAGAAGGAGAAGGAGAAGGAGAAGGAGAAGGAGAAGGAGAAGGAGAAGGAGAAGGAGAAGGAGAAGGAGAAGGAGAAGGAGAAGGAGAAGGAGAAGGAGAAGGAGACGGAGACGGAGAAGGAGAAGGAGGAGGAGGAGAAAGAGGAGGAGGAGAAGGAGAAAGGGAAGGAGAAGGAGAAGGAGAAGGAGAAGGAGAAGGAGAAGGAGAAGGAGAAGGAGAAGGAGAAGGAGAAGGAGAAGGAGAAGGAGAAGGAGAAGGCGACCGAAAAAATGCAGGCTTGGCGTTGTAATAGATCATATGCGTGCCAACAATCTCTTACCACAGGATGCTAAAGATCGCGCGAAGTGGAGGAGAATGGGTAGGAAAGCGGACCCCGGGCTCCAAAGCGAAGGCCCCGGATGCAACCGGGACTGAACGCTGAGATGATGATGACTGCACAATTGTCCACACCAAATTCCATCCTGTTGGTACTACTACTAATACTACTAGTTACTTTCAGTAGTCAATAGAGGACTCAGACTATCGCCCTGGAATATTCCCCGCTTAGTCCATATAGTAGATAGGTTCGTAAATCGCGAATGTTCGAATGTCGGCCCTGGATAACGACGGACTGTCTTCCATTGCTCAATACACGACTTAAGGAAAGTACGCAGAGTTGTATTTTTCTTATACAACTCCAGCACCCTCACAAGCCATGTATGTGGCACCGAATCATATGCCTTCTTATAATCTATCCAGCTAGTTGACAGATCCTTGCGGGATCGACGAACCTGTTGGCTGATGGCCATATCTATGAGGAGCAACCCCTTAGTACCGCGAGACCCACTTCTACATACATTTTGAGAGACAGACATGATGGAGTTGCTGCCAAGACGGTACCGTAGGTAAACCAGTGATGATATGCCTGGCCTATTTTTGGGGTCTTCGGTTACCTGATTTATAGAGCAGGTGAATAACTCCAGTTGTTAAGAACTGGTGTAGCGAAACAGATAAGGATGATTAGAATTGAGGTGCCCAACAAATGTGGGAACTAATTAACCATTTTAACCAAAAGTTATGCAGCCCCGTGATTTTCAATTCGGTAACCGTACTGCTGTGGTTACATCTAATCGTTTAATTGCATTACATTCTTTACTTAAAAATACTCGGAACGTGTTCCGGGTTCCGCATATACAACAAATAACGTTCTTTAATTTTTTTCGTAATTTTGGGAAATTTTTACAGCACCAGAAAAATAATTCTGAATGTTTGACAGTTCTTTCAAGGCAGACGAAAATTTTAATTCACGAATTAAAGTGTTATGTCGTGCGGTTGTAATATCAGCTCTAAAACAATTGTCTAAGCTCTACAGTAGTAGAGCCTTGCTTATATCTAGAGATTTATCTATTTTTATATATATACATAAACATATATTATAAACTAGCACTTGACCGCAATCCTGCCTGATGGTAAGCAGTGACGCAATCGTTGATAGTAAAGCGTACTACTTTTTTAAGAGCCTATTCACTCTGGCCTTGAAAACACTCAAATTGTAGTCCGACGGAAACACCGCCGCTGGCAAATTGTTCCAGTCCCTCGATGTACGCGGTATAAAGGAAGAGGCGAAACGCTTCATCCGGATCGTAGTGGTTTTAACAACGTAAGGGTGGAAACTAGCCGTACGACGAGTCGTCCGATGGTGGAACGGAGATGGCGGAATTAAATCATGCAATTCCCTCGCACACTCCCCAAAATGCAACCTATAGAACACCGAAAGGCTGGCTACTCTGCGCCTGTGCTCTAGGCTTTAGAGACCATCTCGAGTTAGATCAGGCTCACCAATCAGCCTCTTCGCACGCCTCTCCATTGAATCCAAAGTGGTCAGGTGACACTTAGCAGCACCAGCCCAAATGTGGCTGCAGTACTCCACACACGAACGGACCTGTGCTTTGTATAAAATTAGGAGCTGCCCAGGTGTGAAGTACTGCCGGACATTTGCGATAACGCCAAGTTTCCTGGCAGCCACCTTGGCCTTGGACCCAATGAACCACCCAAAGTTAAGGTTCGAGGAAATCTCAACTCCCAAAAGCTGAAGGCGGTCGTAACACTCCAAGGACACATTTCGAAAAGTAGGAGCCAAGGTGAACGGGCTCCTTTTGGCGGTGAAAAGACACGCCTGTGTTTTGGCGGCATTGAATGCTACAAGATTGGCATTGCCCCATTCGGAGACTGCCTGCAGAGCAACACTCGTTCGCTCAACCATGGCCTCTCTTTCGGACCGGATTGATTCCCTACTAGCCCGAGCATCCGGCAGGTATCTCTCTACAACTGTGCTGTCATCTGCATACCCATAGATACCGGGCATCAGCAGATCGTTAATATGCAGCAGGAACAGAGTTGCAGAGAGAACAGACCCCTGAGGAATACCGGCATTAGTTGACATGGGCTCAGATGAGCATCCGTCGACAACAACTCGGAGGGACCGTTCAATCAGGAAAAAGACTTACCCTTGGCTGGGTAAAAGACTTACCCAGCCAGTCAGGCTAGAGGAAATGCCGTACGCTGGAAGCTTACTCAAAAGGCCAGCGTGCCATACCCGGTCGAAGGCCTTCGAGACATCAAGGGAGACAGCAATCGCTTCCCCATTCTTCTCGATGGCCTCGCCCCACAAGTGAGTAGAAAGTACACTAGTAGGTCCCCAGTTGACCGATTGCGGCGAAACCCGTACTGTCGGTCACTGAGGAGATCGTTACCTTCCAGGTGAGTAATGAGTTTTTACATCAGATATTATGCAACCCGCGGTAAATGAAAACAGCATACCCCAATTACGTAACACACTATCAATTTCAAAATCACTTTGAAGGAAATTGATAATCCATTGCTTTATGTATTCGAAAAATGTTTCTGCTCCACAACGTAAATAACGCAATGAATGTTGTTAACTGTCAAAACGAAACCTATTGGTAGAGTGTTATTTAATTACCATGACGCGTCTCCAAGGTTGCGTCAGCGATGTTTGTGCCCCTGTAAAAGTATACAATATGCAAAGAAAACCCTGTCCGATCCGTGAAGGTATTGTTAGGTATCGATAACTAATTCTACTAATGAATACAAAGCCGCGCTAAACTTAAAAAGAATCCCCCTAAAAAAATTAATATTATTTTGCAAAAAAAGGTAACTTAATACATGTGCGGTAGGCAACCCTTCCGCGGGCGACGTGAGGCAGGCCACGCGGCACGTTTTCCCATCGCTTATAATAATAACGTCAAAACGGTGTTGTCACTTTTTTTTTAAATTACCAAGTTTTGGGGAAGTTGGAATTAATTCGCAGGAAAAAAAGATTATTTCCAAAACCGTTAGTATTGTTACTATGATGATAACATAAAATTTTATATCATATTTGGTCATGTGTTTAGCTAACCTTTATTGTCCTTACGAGTCGGACAGGGTTTTCTTTACATATTGCATAAATGTTTTGAGAATTTAAACAAAACAGAACTGAAGTATCTAACTAACAATCCATACTAATATTATAAATGCGAAAGTAACTCTGTCTGTCTGTCTGTCTGTTACGCTTTCCCGCTTAAACCTCTGAACCGATTTTGATGAAATTTGGCACAGACAATCTTTAGACCCAGAGAAAGAACATAGGCTACCTGTTATCCCGGAAAAAATTGATGTTCCCGAGGGAAATCTAAAAAACGCGATATAACCGAACTCCACGCGGGCGAAGCCGCGGGCGGAAAGCTAGTACGTAATATATGAAATTAACTTGGAGATCTCAGAGCTAGCCTCCACTATGTTCTTGCCCTTCACTGACCTGATATCTAGATAGGTATTTAACTGCGTACCTACACTTTGAGATCAAGGTAAATGAGCGAACATTTACGGAAACTGGTTTCCTACATCATAATAAACGCTTGACCTGACTGAGAACTGCTAAAGAAAAACGCAGTTTATGAAATTATTTTCCTCAAGAATCACAACTGTTCTACGGTACAATGCATCGTTAAACTCATAAACAACCTGTAAGGTAATTGTGTAACATATTATTAGTAGCAATGGGTTTCTTTTGACAGATCAAAAACATTGTTTGCGTTTTTACATTGTTAACTAGACATATTTTTCACATACATACGGCGCATTGGATTAGAAAAATGTTTCAAAATTATTCAAAATTGTTATAGCTTCTTACACAATCGGGGTGCTGTTCGGTACCTACTATGGTAGTAGTAAACCTAGTACAATCTTAGATGCTGATGCTCAGAATTTGTACAGGTACACTTCTTTTGTTTAATTACAATAATTTATAATTCAAGCACTAATGTTCTTGACCGCAATCCCGCAGTGGTGTAATTTTTAAGGGAAAGCGCGCTAGTTTTTTAAGAGCCTATTCACTCAAAAGAAACTGAGTGAATAGGAAGGAAGACGGCAGGTGAGCCAGGTGATGCAATGTCAAACCAACACTACCAACAGTGCTGGGCCAAAGGAAGATTGATCTGGAGACCTTCCACGACCAAACTCCCGACACAGCAAATTTGGGACTTCGTACCCGGCACTCATCGGAACACTGTTCAGACTCGTCCTCCGTACGGCTTCACCAGACATATGCCAGAACACGATGAATGGCTTGACAGCAAGACTTTGTCTGGTGGGTGGTAACTTCTGCCAGCAGCCGATGTTACGGCCCACCACCGATAAACTATACTTATGCAGGACTCAAAAGCTATTTAGTACGATTATAGCCTCTGATTTGTTCTCATGGTACAAATCTGATAGCAAGATAATTACGTAACATACTACCAGTAGAATGGTTTTCATTTTGACAGTTCAACAACATTCATTGCGTTATTTAGATATATTTTCCAAATGTGACGAGCAATGGATTAGCAATACGCTTCAAAATGATTTAAATTGAGAGTAATAGTGTGTTACGTAATTAGAGCGCTCGTGACAACTGACTGCCGTCATAAGGAAAAAAGACGCATCTAACATTTTTTTTCCAAATTGAGTTACATGCATATTGCATATTCTAAATCAGTAAAAAAAATGGCATACACCAATATTTTTATATTTCGCATAAAAAAAACTGTTAGATGCGTCTTTTTTCCTTATGACGGCAGAACAGTAAACTAAAAAAAAAAAAATTCGCAGTGTAACAACTCTGGGTGAAACTTTAGAGTAAACATGATTGGATCTTTCTCCACAGTCATTTAGCCATAAGTCACAGGTCCATACTTAGGAAAACAAGCGCCTTTTCAAAAAAAGTTGCAGAGGTTGCCGTCACTCAAAATCCTTACAGTAAAACAAAAGAAATCAGCAGTAATGTCTGTTTATATAGCAGCGGTGATCGATCGGTATCGGCAGTGACTTACAAATTGTCAGCCATAGGTTCGAACCCGATCAGGCGCTTTACTTTGTGTAAATTATTTCAACATGCTTTCAAAACGGTGGAGGAAAACATCAAGAGGAAACCAACATGTCTTAGAGCAAAAACTTCGAAGACGCACCGGGCCTGCGTGGTAGATTACGGCTAAGTACCTCTCACCGAGAACCGACAGCCTCCGTGGCGTAGCGGTAGCAAACGCGGCCGCTGCGCAAGGAGGCGCGGGTTCGATCCCCGCGCAGTGCAAATATTTATACGCATGAATATGAATACATGTCGTCCCTCGGAAAGGACGTTAAGCTGTTGGTCTCGGTTGTCATACGAACATCTAGTGGCAGTCAAAAGTCCAACAATTGGTCTAACTGCAATGCTTCGATATCGCCTTCGGGTTGTGGAGATCAGACTGCAGTCGCTTCACGGAAAATATCGAAGTTTATCCAAAATCAGCAGCTAGGTTGATAAAGCGGACCCGAGACTCCAAACTTGAAAAAAAAGCTGCGGATGCGAATGGAATTAACGCTGAGATGATGATGATGACCTCTTACCGAGAAGAGGCATGTGTCTTGGGACTGGGAATATTATAAGCTGATTATATTATATATGTCTGTTTCATTCAAAAAATCACGTCAATCTAAACAAATAGACCAGAACACGTAGCAATTTGAGGTCACATAAATAGAATGCTTTAAATTGATTATTTGAACGTAATCCAATTATAATTTTGAATCATTTTATAGACTTTTTTCAGTTATAATTCAAACAATAATTGGATGATAAAGTAATGAATTAAGCTTCGTAATTGTGGGGTATTCTTCGGAATTACAACCGGGTATTTCATTACACTATATTAAATCAAAACTATAAAACTGCAACAGAGTTTGATAACACTTTCGTCAGACACCTTTGCAAAAAACCATTATAATTATGTACCCACTTGCAAGAACACAATTCTCGTAAAATCCAAACGATTAAATTCCCAAAGCATCGCATTTTAAAATTAAGTAAATAAATCCGGAACAATTGCATGACGCGATTTAAACATTACTTAAGAACCGACAGCAAGATTCATCTCCATGTATACTTAAATACCTATATATTATAGTAAGAGCAAATACACAATAAACTGCTCATGTAAACCTAGAATCTTCAAGGTAACCCAGGTGTTAAATTACCGATGATTATACATACTCGACTATATGTACGCTGTAGTCTGTAATTTTGCATAACAACATCGATTAAGTGAAAACTAGTTTTGATTATATCCACGAGAATATAGTAGTAGATACCTAATTCAAACAATTTTATTTATTTATATATTCTTTATTGTACGGACGACAGCAGGTCAAGCTACCCAAAACTGTCAGATATTCCCAATCAACCTTGAGCCTTAATGCTTTAGAGGTAAAGTTGAAAATCGGATAAAGAAATCTGACCGATTGTAGTAGCTTGATGTGCTGTCGTCTGTACCTACACCAAAAACCTCATCATCATTTCAGGCGAAAGACGTCGTTTGCTGGACATAGGCCTCCCCCAAGGATCTCCACGACGACCGGTCCTGCGCCTTCCGCATTCAGCGGTTTCCCGCGACCTTCACCAGGTCGTCGGTCTACCTTGTCGGGGGCCTACCCGTATTGCGTCTTCCAAAAACATACAACGAACTGCTTTATCGCTAATGCAATCTCTTCCAGGCAACCAAAGAATGGACAGATTCTCCCGAACCACAAATGGGACTGGCGTTGGTGCAAATATTATTAATTCAATATATCAATCTGCCTAGCCTTCTCCTATCTTCGTTGATGTCGGTGTTCTCGCCTCCCTACACAACCAAGTTACTGAGAAAACATAGAGGTTACCCGTTGGTAAAACTGGTTCTAACTGGTAACTCTATTACGTGTTTATAGCGTACTGTAGTACTGCAGAACAGCTGGCGTTGATTCCATTCGAACATTCTAGGCGGGGAGCCGGTAACACTGAAAGTCCCGTCATAGCGGAATCAAAAAAAAATTATTCAAATAAATACAACATAAGGATAGGAATAAATTAAGCTCGGTATGCATGGATTCCTATTGCCGAAACAATGTGAAAAAAAATATTAAAAAATGGAAAAATGTTTTACCGTCATCGCGAATATTATTTTTTTTTTTTTTTTATGTATTCGACAGTAAATTTATTTGGCTTTTGGAAAAAAATCACGCAAGCCCCTTTTCCTTGCCGGAAGGGTCTGGCATACCTATTGGAAGTGTGTGATGAGGGCTAAAATTTCTCCATCAAGCCCGATTTTTTTTTAATTCATTTTAATGTAATTTTTAAAAATATCTTGGTATGCGCGCTCAAACAACTGTCTTCTTTTTTTCTAAAAGCCAATAAAAATTTACTGTCCAATACACAAAAAAAATTAATACCTATCCGCGATGACGGTAAAACATTTTTTCATATTTTTAATATTTTTTTCACATTGTTTCTGTAGGATATCTTGGTTCTAACACTTGAATAAAACGAGTTATAGGCTTTTTATAACTGTGTATATTATCAGCCAATTTAAAAATCACTAGGAAGGTTATACGTCCGTCTATACAGAAGCGCAAACGATCAAGAGAGAGACTGATGTTGTAGGTAGTAGGGGTTTACTTATTTATTAAATAAGTACCCACAATATATCGATTATTACAGAATCGACTAAAGATTGATTTTTGTAAATAGATAAATCAAATAAATCAACACGCCCCCTCAAAAATCAATCTGTTAATTGTACAAATAAAACAAATCAAAGTAAATAAATACCTGAATGATCGGAACATATTATCTTCCTAATGTTTGCTGGGAAATACATCTCATGGCCCAACATTTATTGCAAGGATTAAGGGAAACCCAGAAAACCTTAATCAGACCATTACATTAAATCATTCTAATACATCATATCATTAAACTAATAACAAAAAATCGAACAGAATCTTATTCTAAGCCCATTTTACTTCTCATCTCTTGAAAAGTGATAGCAGGTAATGGTTTGGTCAGAACATCTGCCAGCTGCTGACCTGTTGGAATGTAATTTAATTTTATTACATTTTTCTCAATCTGTTCTCTAGAAAAATGATATTTTATATCAATATGTTTAGTACGCTTGTGATTGGTTGGATTATTTGCAATGCTTATACAGCCATTGTTATCCTCATAGATTATGATAGGTTTATCGATATCTATCTTAATACTAACTGCTAGTGATTTAAGCCATAATGCCTCCCTAACAGCTTCATACAATGCCATATACTCCGCCTCAGTTGAAGAGGCAGCAACTGACATTTGTTTCTTGGTACTCCAGATTATAGAGCAATGCTCGAAAAGCTTAAATAAATACCCAGATGTACTTTTCCTGTCGTTTGAATCACCGCCACCCCAATCTGAGTCTACATAGCCACATATAATATTATTGTAGACAGATCTTTTATAACTTAATTTTAAATCAACAGTACCTTTCAAGTACCTTAGCACTCTCTTGAGACATTGCCAGAGTTCTTTATTATTTTTGTTCGTATACCTACTCAGTATATTAACACTTGTACTTAAATCTGGACGAGTGCATAACATGATATACATTAAACATCCTATAACGTTTCGACATGGAGCGTTATATTTTTCCTCAGAGTTTAATGCTTCATAATTAAGTTTGTTTTCAATGGGTGTTTTGACAGGTTTACAATCGTACATATTAAATTTATTTAATACCGTTTTTATGTATGCACTTTGATCTAATGTAATTTCATTTGCATACCTTGTAATTTTTATACCAAGAAATAATTTTATCTCTTTTAAATCAGTCATTTTAAATTTACTCATTAAATACCTTTTAAAATTATTCATTTTATCAATATCAGCGCATGCTATAACTAAATCATCTACATATAAAATCACATAAATATTTTTATGTACATCTCCATTGTCTAACACATATACATATACATCTATCTACTGAAGAATTTTGGAAACCTTTTTCTTTAAGAGATCGTTCGAAAACTTCAAACTAACACCTAGCTGCCTGTTTCAGTCCATAAAGTGCTTTGTTCAATTTACACACATAGTTATTTGGACAAGAGATACTCTCAGGGACTTTCATGTAAATATCTTCTTTTAATTCGCCATTTAAGAAGGCGGTTTTCACATCCATATGATGAACTAGCAAATTATATTGATTGGCAAAACTAAGTATAAATCTGAAACTAGCTATTCTTGCGACTGGTGCGAAAGTTTCATTATAGTCCGTGAGGTATTCTTGACTGAAACCCCTTGCAACTAGTCGTGCTTTGTATCTTAAAGGTTTTTCAAATTCATCATATTTTACAGTAAATATCCATTTACAATCGACAATGTTTTTATTTTTAGGTCTTGGTACGAAAGTCCATGTATTATTTAACTTTAGAAAATTTAATTCATCTCTAATTGCGCTTTCCCACTGAGATCTGTCCTCTCGAGTTTTGATCTCTTCTAATGAATTTGGTAACTTACATAGAATAGACTGAGCACACAAAATATAATCATCAACATCATCTTCATTATATGAGACAGATGGTCGATTTTTGAGCCTACTGCTTCTTCGAACCTCAGGCTTATTGTTAGTTATTTCTTTTGGTGAAGACGGGTTATTAGAAAATGTATCAACTATTTGTTCCGATTCGATTTAAATTATCATGGTTTAACTTGCGAATTTTACTAGGACATTGCTGCCCATCAGATTTGGATGTATCTGATTTGTCAGAGTTATGAGACTTTACCGGCACTGACTTAGATATTAAATCATCAGTTTTGCCGTGAGAATTTTTAATATTCCCTTCAGACTTGAGGTCTGGCCTAGATTGAAGAAAACCAGTCTCATCAACAACAACATCTCTGACTATTACGTATTTTTCGCATTCTGGGTTCCAAACTTTATATCCGTTTGGTTCATAACCCACTAGTATCCCTTTCCATGATTTTTGATCAAACTTAGTTTTACTGATTTTATTATGCACGTAAACAGTTGAACCAAATACCCTCAAATATTTAATTTGAGGTTTCTTGCTATGCCACATTTCGAATGGTGTTTTTGAAAGTTTCAAAGTTTTAGTTGGGGTCAAATTAATTAAGTAAACAGCAGTCAGTACTGCATCGCCCCAAAACACTTTGTCTAACTGAGCACCGCTTATCATGGAACGAGCTTTTTCAGTAATGGTTCTGACCACAGTGGCGAAGAGTCCATACAAGCCGATTCCCACCGGGTTACCTTTCAAAAATCAGTTCCATATTCATACAAAAGTATTTACATTCTATTTCATTAACAAAGTATTATTAATCAAATGCCTGCGCGATTTACAATAGCAATAGTAATTCTTAGCAATACCCTAAGTATCACATTTCATTTTATAGTCGTAAATTAATCAGCGCTTAAATTTTTCGTACCTAAATTACATTAAAGGTAACTCGACGAATTACAGCTTATCTCGGCCAACGTTTTACTATGAGGCGAAAAGAGACAGAGCGTGTCAGACATCTCTTTCTAATGATCGCTAACTGTCCGTAATTTTTGAGAAAAGATAGGCTACTGCCGACCGGCTTGCAGTTCTCTCCTCTCCTCTATTAGAATGAGACAAAGAAACGTTTTAATGAAATCCTTCGCAAGTCATATTCTTTTTATTTTGGCATATTTTCGTGTTCCATTTCGTTTGGTTGAAAATAAATTATTGTTAGTATGTGACATGTGTTCGTTTTTCGTGTTTTTCGTTTGTTATATTTTAATATTTGTGGTATTTAAACTGTGACTGATTCTGTAACGTAATTTAATCGCAGATTTGGTTAAATACTGTGTATTTTGTTTGTTATTATGGCTTTAATTCATATAGAGTGCTGCTCAACTGACTACCTGCTGAATGAACTTAAAGTCTTACGTCAGCGTCGTTAAATAAATTGGACACCTATGAGCTTTTTTTACAGCTCCAGAATACGTCTTTGAAAGACGCATTTTCTCAAGTTTCGACTCTTTGCAGTTTAATTCTGACCCTCCCCATTTCAGTAGCTTCAGCTGAGCGGTCATTTTCTGCTTTAAAACGCATTCACACATATGTGCGAAACTGCCAAAAAGAGCAGAGATTGTCCGATTTGGCTATCATGTCAATTAAAAAAAATTTGCTTAATAAAATGAAAAGTAATCCGAATTTTTATAACATCATTTTAGCTCATTTTGTTAAAAAAAACAGACGCATTGCATTACAATATAAATAACGTTGTGATTGTGTATAATTTGCTTTATTTTTGCTTAATATTTTTGTTGGTTTTGGATCGGTGTTTGTGTGGTTCGGTTTTTAACACTTTATTATTTTTGTAATTTTTTATTTTATTTTTTCTTGACTCTTATTCCCTAACAATAGGTACTTAACTTAGTACTTACTAACAAGCATGCATGTGTGGTATGGAGATGCACGTCGAAAAAGGCTTTTTTTTTCTTTTGCTGCCGCTTTTATCATACTTGAAAGACACTGTTATCAAATCATCAGTCCTTTTTTGTATGGTGAAGGTGGGGCTTTTAATACTATTCTTATCTGAAGACCTCCTCCAAGATATCCTGCAGTAGGTAAGTGTTTAAGTGTTTATTTTTTTGGACCGGCTTCCCTTTGTCAAAATTTCACCCTTCGCCACTGTCTGACCATATGTTCAGAAACGCCATTCAGCTGTGGTGTTCTCGGAACTGTTAAATGATACGATATCCCTCTTTCTACACAATAACTTTTCATTTCAGTCGATAGATATTCGCCACCATTATCACAGTATAAGTTCACTAATTTTAAATTAAAATTAGCTTCGCTTTTAGCCACGAAATCTTTAAAAGCAGCGCATACATCAGATTTATATGTTAATAGGTACGTAACACAATAATGCGTATACTCATCAACAAAAAGTACAAAGTAGTTTTTGTTGTCATTCGTTGGGGGAGTAATAGGTCCACAAACATCTGAGTGCACAATAAATAATGGCCGGTTAACATGACTTTTATCTTTGACTTTATTGAATGGAATTCGACTTTGTTTTCCATTTATACAGGCCAACACACACACACACAACTTATCATCTGGCATAACAGTTTCGATTTGGCTGGTGTCATCAACCATTTTATTATTTTTAATTTGAATGAATTTATTTTTACTAATATGACCAAAGCGTTGATGCCATAATTTGTACATATTTGTATTACTGCATACTTGAGAAATAGATTGACACTTATTTACAGATGCCATTAAGTCTACAGCAATTAAGTTATTTTTCAACATACCTTGCATAATGGTTTTATTATCCTTACCAAGGCTCCATGCTGGTCGAAAATGACTGTCAAACCAGCACGTTGCATTTTGCATACAGACAGCAAGTTGTATGGTACCTCAGCACAGAAGAGTACATCCTCCAAAACTCCTTGAACGCCTGTGTGGCTGGTCACATACATCGTTCCTTTTTTGTATCTGAAATAAATGCACATTTGTGTTAGCAATATAAATTCTTAATGGGGGTTGCATGATTGTGTGGCTACTGAAAAGATCTTCCCTGTTTATAATATGGTCCGATGCTCCAGAATCCAACAAGAAAGTTACTTTGCTTGCATCATCATCCGCTTGATAGTCTCCCATCATAAAAGCAAATCCAGAAAAATTGTTCGACGTGGACGGCTCACTAGTCTCAACTGCATGGACTATCCTTGTTCTCTCCGTGTTTTTCTGCTGCTGCTGTTGAGCTTTTTTGAAGTAAAATCAATCAGTTTTCACATGACCCTTGCGGCCACAATGATAACACTTTAAAAACTTTTTCTTCTGCTTATTATCCTTCTGGTTGTAGCTATTATTTGCTTTATTATAATGTGAATGATCAAATTTTCTTCTTCGAAATTCGTGTCCATTGCTCCGTTCAACTTGCAGAACTTTCATGCTGGTGTCACTGGACTCACTCATCAACTTAACTTCATGATCTAAAAGCCTTGTTTTAACGAATGCTAACGTTAAATTATCTTCCGATAAAGTTTCGATCGCAGTTATCACGCCGTCATAAGTTGCGGGTAGGGTGAGCAACAAATGATGCTACCTTATCGGTTTCTTCCAACTTCGCTCCGGCGGCTAACAATTCAGTGATCAAATCATCAAAAATTCTAAAATGTTTTATAAGTATTACATCGCCTTGCAGTTTTAAAGTCAACAGCTTTTTTCGTAAAGCCAACTGAGTGCAATACTTTTCCGTTCATACAAAACATCTAAACTTTTCAAAATTTCTTTTGCGGTACTGTCTTCCTTCGCAAAACCGACGTAGGAATCCGATAAATACTCGACGATAATACTTTTTGCTATACGGTTATTTTTCTCCCACAAGTTACATCGAATTATCGGGTCTTCGTCTATAACTTTTAACACATCCATTTCACTTAACAATGCCCGTATTCTAAACTTCCAGACGCTGTATTTTTCCCCATCAAATGGCTTGATATTACGTTTAGTTTTTAAATTTTCCATTTTTAAAATGTTGTAACGGACTTACTTGTGAACACTTATATTGCAGTAAAAACGTATCCTGGGCCCATAACCTGTAGGATATCTTGGTTCTAACACTTGAATAAAACGAGTTATAGGCTTTTTATAACTGTGTATATTATCAGCCAATTTAAAAATCACTAGGAAGGTTATACGTCCGTCTATACAGAAGCGCAAACGATCAAGAGAGAGACTGATGTTGTAGGTAGTAGGGGTTTACTTATTTATTAAATAAGTACCCACAATATATCGATTATTACAGAATCGACTAAAGATTGATTTTTGTAAATAGATAAATCAAATAAATCAACAGTTTCTGCAATAGAATCCAAGCATACCTAGCTTAATTTATTCCTATCCTTATGTTCTATTTATTTGAATAAAAATTTTTTGATTCCGCTATGACGGGACTTTCAGTGTTACCGGCTCCCGGACTATTCAGGCTATTTTAGAATAGACAACAAATAAAATAATGATTAGGATACTTGTTGAATTTCACAGTAGACTGTGTTAATCTGTGTGCCTGTGTAACAACTGAGATCAGAATCTCAATCTTAATCTGTCAAAAGATATGACTAATTTTCCTACATTTTGACAAGTTTTTGACTTTTGTTTATCGCCGAGATGTGACTGCTACCAAAATTCATCGTCATCATTATCATCATCTCAGCGTTAATCCCAGTCGCATCCGATGCCTTTTCAGCTTTGGAGTCTCGGGTCCGCTTACCAGTCTAACTGCTGATTTTGGTTAAACTTCAATATTTTCCGTGAAGCGACTGCCGTCTGACCTCCACAACCCGAATGAGATATCCAAGCATTGCAGTTAGACGAATTGTTGGATTTTTGAGGGCACCAACAACCCGTAACGACTGGCATTAGATGTTCGTATGGCAACTGGGACCAACGGCTTAACGTGCTTTCCGAGACACACCCAGACCAGTGCAAATATTCATATCAACCTCTTCATCGGCCCACAACTGCTGGGCACAGGTCTCCTCTCATACAGTGAAGGATTCCAGGTCAGGCAAGTACCAATGTAAGTTTTCTATGTTATATGTACATTCTAAATATATCTTAAACACCAATGACTGATTACAAAGTGAAGGAAAACATCTTGAGGAAACCTGGACTGACATCGCCAACCCGCATTAAGCAAGTGTGGTAATTACGCTCAATAGATTTTGAACATTTTAAATTACAATAGTTGGCCTTCTGATTGACTTCCGTGGATTGATTGTTACTAGAATTAATTACCTAGTTACAATCTTACAAATATTTGTATGACCTACAAGTATTTGTTCCGGGTCTGGCTGTTTGTGTGTGTGTGAGTTTACATATTTGTAAAAGCACCCACGATACAAGAGGAATTCTTAGTACAGAGCAAGATTTCTTAAAAAAAAAAAAAAAGATACACAAGCGTCTTCTTCTTTCGTGAGAGGGACTGGGCCGTAATACCCCACGCAGGCACAGTTCGGTGTGAGTTGTCACATGTCTTTGAATGAATTACCTATAACGTCGCATCAGATATACTGCTCGCTATATCCCACTTAATTAAGTATGTTAACGCTCATTAACTCTGCATTTATAACAATTAAAATACCTTGGCTATAAAATACACTAACTGCTCAATTTGTGTTTCTAACTATGCATACGAACAAGCTATCTGTTCTTAAAATAAAGAGGTAATTGTGAGGTAATCTTCGGAATTACAACCGGTTATTTGATTACACTATATTAAATGAAAAGTCGTAAGTTCATTTTATTAATTAAAAGTCGTGGTGACCTAGTGGTTAAAACACCAGCCTCTCAAGTATGAGTGTGCGCGTTCGATTCCATATCAGGTGTAACTTTTTTTTTTTTACACTTTAATCTGTGTGATTTACACAGATTGAGCTATCCCCAAAATAAGTTCGAGACTATGGATTGGAGATTTTGGGATATTATCGGTTTCGCCGGTGGCCGCTTGCAGCACGGCACTCGCCAAAAAATCCACGGACCAAGCGCGCGTTCTAATTACTGTTCTAATATAATAACACGCACTTTTTTATATAAAAATATAAACTAGCGCTTGGCCGCAATTCCGCCTGATGGTAAGCAGTGACGTCATTGATGGTAAAGCGCACTAGTTTATTAAGAGCCTATTCACTCTAGCCTTGAAGACACCCAAATTGTAGTCCGACGGAAACACTGCCGCTGGAAAATTGTTACAGTCCCTCGATGCACGCGGTATAAAGAAGGAGGCGCTTCGTCCGGATTGTAGTGATGTTAACAACGTAAGGGTGGAAACTAGCCGTACAACGGGTCGTCCGATGGTGGAACGGAGATGGGAGAATTAAATCATGCAGTTCCTTCGCACACTCACCAAAATGCATCCTATAGAACACTGAAGGGCTGGCTACTCTACGCCTGTGCCTGGCTTTGGAGACCGTCTTGAGTTAAATCAGGGTCGCTAATCAGCCTCTTCGTACGCCTCTCCACTGACCTATTTCTATAGTCCGCTATTTCATTTATACCATCGAGAATCCCCAACAACACCCAACTCTTTTTAGTGAGATATTAACAGGATCGATATTCCCAGCTCTTACTGAGTTCTTTACTAGAAGCTTAACTTAGTACATGTGACGAAGTAACCAACACAAAATGGAGAGAAGCAAGCCTTCGTTAATATATTTGTTTGTCATGGCCCTCGAGAGAAATGGGGAAGCGGTTGCTGGCTTCCTAGATGGCTCGAAGGCCTTCGACCGGGTATGGCACGCTGACATTTTGAGTAAGCTTTCTGCGTACGGCATTTCCCCTGGCCTCACTGGCTGGGTAAAAGACTTCCTGACAGGACGATCCCTTCGAATCGTTGTTGAGGGATGCTCATCGGAGCCCATGTCGACTAATGCCGGTGTTCCTCAAGGGTCTGTTCTCTCTGCGACTCTGTTCCTGCTGCATATTAACGATCTGCTGATGCCCGGTATCTATGGGCGTGCAGATGACAGCACAGTTGTGGAGAGATCCCTGAAACCTATATGATCTGATACTTAAACTCAATAGTCGGACCAATTTAATTATGGTTTTTTTCTGTGTATTAAGTAACTGATTTGTCTTATTTTTTCTTTAATGTGAACACAAATTAGTTTTTAAAAAGATTTTGTGTACATAATTTAGTCAAAAATTTAAATTGTGTGAAAATTGCTAACAATACTTAGTTAATTAATGCTACCTTCCTCATGTAACATAAAATTATGTAGGTAAACTTATCGGTCCAGCGATTATTTAGAAATATAAGTCTAATGCAAAGAAAAAGTTTATTATTATTGTTATTTCACTTAACTC
Organism: Sesamia nonagrioides; assembly: GCA_017933935.1. Taxonomy (NCBI): domain Eukaryota; kingdom Metazoa; phylum Arthropoda; class Insecta; order Lepidoptera; family Noctuidae; genus Sesamia; species Sesamia nonagrioides. The sequence goes on along the minus strand of JADWQK010000871.1, from coordinate 157,658 downwards.
GTACGCTGACTCCATTTTTAGGTTCATTGTGTGTGGTGGATTTGAATAACAAATCGAATTTAGCATCATTTGAAATTCGAATGTACTCCTCCATTTGTTCACCGAGCATAGAACATAGAATATACAGTTTTTTTTTTCAATGAGCCTTTTTTTTCCAATACAAGACTTACATATTTTTTATAAATAGTTCCGATGCATTTTACCGAACTATTCGTCCTCCAGCTTCTAAAACACAAAGTAAAGCAATTTATTTTGCAACAAGCAACACTATACTAACAACTAGGGACACAGTAACAGGATCTGAAGCCATTAATTCCGACTTCCATACAATTCCTTGCAATTTCCGCAATAGTAATGAAAAACAAAGGGTTATCTTGTTGCTGTTTTCCTGCGTAAAGTTTCTCAGCTTCTATTGTTTTTCTCGACTTTACTGCATACAATATACTGCAGATAGATTCTTGAGAAATGTTTTACTATCTCAGTTCCATTTGAGCTATACTGGCAGGATTATAATCACACAAAGACATCGATGATATTTTTCGTCGGTTTTCAAAAAAAGAATCTGCTGTCTCAAGGATGGAACAACTTTTTTTTTACAACTATATAAATTTTCCAACTTTGTTTCAGAATGTAATGTCAGCGGGTTTCGGTTCCACGAGCATCGTGGAAGCCTTGGGGGAGGCCTTTGTCAAGCAAGATGTAGTCTCGGTGGTTGGCCATAACATCGGCTGCCGGCAGAAGTTACCACCTACCAGACAAAGTCTTGTCGCCAAGCGATTCGTCGTGTTCCGGCATGATGTCTGGTGAAGGCGTGCGGCGGAGGTGACTGAGCAGTTGCGTTGCGATGTGTTGCGGGCACGATGCGCCAAATGTTGTTGTGTCGGGAGTTTGGTCGTGGAGAGTCTCCAGATCAATCTCCCTCTAGCGCAGCATCGTTTGGTCGTGTTGGTCTTGGGTTTAACATTGCATCACCTCGCTCAACTGCCGTCATCCCTCCTATTCCTAAGTTTTTTAAGTGAATAGTCTTAATAAACTAGTGCGCTTTACCATCAACGATTGCATCACTGCTTACCATCAGGCGGGATTGCAGTCAAGCACTAGTATATAATTATTTAAAAAAAAGCAGTAGACCTCTATAGGTTGAAGAAGAAGAAGAATCTCTTAGACGACTTATTTTAATTTCTGAGATATTTTTATGTTTTCTGCAATTGCATCGTTCTCACATAGTTTAAATCGCTAAATACCTAACTTACTTATTCGAATGTAGGTGTTGGGAGTCTGCGGTGTTTATCTTTTCATTTTTGTTTATGGAAACAAAAATGAAAAGATAAACACCATAGATAGACATGTATTATATTTTTCCATTGCCCATGCAATGGAAAAATAACTACTAAATACATGTCTTGTTTTCCTTGACGTCAGTTTATAATCATAGATGTCTGGCTAGAATAATAAATTAAGCATTACTGCGCCATCATGTTGGAATCAAGTATACTTTACGGAGCTGGTCGGTGTGTGTGTGGGCCCGTGTGGTACCAGGCTTAAAATAGTACCAACCCATATCTTCCCGTGGGTGTCATAAGAGGCGACTAAGGGAACTCTTCCAGGGAAGCGGGCAGCAGCGCTTCTCCTGTGGAATATCAAATTACTACGATCCCCAACCCGCTTGCCAAGCGTGGTGATTATGGCAAACCCCCGCAATGCCATAGGGGAGGCTTTTGTCCAGCAGTGGACCTCCATAGGCTGAAGAAGAAGGAGAAGAATGTGGGGAAGGAAAGAAAAAAAACGATTTATAATAAATATCTCTTATCACTTCTGTGCATTAGTGTTATTTTTGGGGTAAGGGTTAAAATGGGATCTTATTACTAAGACTTCACCCTACATCTGTCTAGATAGACAGATGTAGAGTGAAGGGTTCATGAGATAAATTATGGTAACAGACTGATGTTTGTCACCACTACGATCCGGACGAAGCGTTTCTCTTCCTCTTTTACACCGCGTACATCGAGGGACTGGAACAATTTGCCAGCGGCAGTGTTTCCGTCGGACTACAATTTGAGTGTCTTCAAGGCTAGAGTGAATATGCGCTTTACCATCAACGATTGCGTCACTGCTTACCATCAGGTGGGATTGCGGTCAAGCGCTAGTTTATATTTTATATTAAAAAAAGAAACCTTTATATCAAGCTACCCGAAATTCTCTAATATTCCTAATTAATCTTGAGCCTTGATGCGTTAGCGATAAAGTTGAAAATTTAATAAGAAATTTTGACATATTGTATTGTAATTCAAAATCTGCCAATTCGTGTGAGTCTCAACTAGAAAAAAATATTTAAAAAAATTACGATGCGCACTGTTCGGGCGAGTAAATTCATGCGAACCAATAAGCAAAAAGGTAGAGTGATACTGGCTGGCGCCAGTCACTCAGAGCCACAGAGTCGCATCGATGATTGTGTGGCGGTCGTCTTCTGATAATATAGATTATTTCAGAGAAGCTCACAAGTTGGCCCCCATACCATGAGACTAAAACACAACTGGTCCCACATCCGTGCCTTACCGTTCGAAGAACACAAGCCTGATTTTACATGATGCCCTATTTTCATATATATATATACTTTAAAAAATAAGAAAAAAGAATCCCGAAATTCGTACTATTCTGTAAAAATATGAAAAGTCATAAAGTCAGGCACGTGAAAGTGATTCTTTTTTCCTCAGTTAAAAATATTCCTTATTCAAAATATTCCTGTAAAGACAGATTTTTGCAACGCCAGATAATTTTAGCAAATTTTGTATGAACGCACTGTCAAAAATTCAAAATTGGAATACACTGTTGTTAGTTCATTCGTATAAAATCTGTTAAACAACTAATTCATTCCACGAATAAAAATTATCTGTCGATGAAAAATCAGCCCTGTTTTGTGGATAGTTATTTTGTTTGCATTGGATGTCTCATCTTCTATTAATAAAATCTTTTGTTCCCGTTGTTGTTTCATTGTCATCATCAGTTCATATCTGCATACAATGGACCCGAGTGCACTGACTTTTATGACATCCATGGCCCGAAATTAAAATTACATACCATATAAGTAAAAGAAAAATGGCACAAAGACCAAGGAGTCATGCCACAAAAATATTCAAAAGAATAGAATAAGAAAAATGCGTTTATTATTAGTGGTAAGTACATTAGCTGTAAAGTCATTATAGCTAAATAAATACACCTTTTTAGGTGTATTTATTAATATGAACAGAAAATGAAGATAAAATGCTGAAAGGGCCACGGCTCAGCATGTCAGATGATAACAAAAGATATAGGTAATTCCCAAAGATATCCCCATTGACATATAGGTACTAATGGAGATGCCTTAGAGATGAGAATTGTGGCACTCCGAAAGAAAGAGAGGAAACGAAGTTTTGTCTATCTCTCTCAAAATCATCAATCATCTATGAAGAAAGAGATAGTGCTAGACCGAGAGCATAGGCTATCTCTTTCACTCTTTTCAAACCAAAAAAATACTGCTGATTATACGCGTACGGCATTTCCATTAGTATATGTCTATCGAGGTCCCCATAGATTTACGAAGTACAAAAAGTCCTAAATCTATAGATATCCCACAGTACCACATCACTTAGATACGCTGATTTTGAGTTGTGGAGGCATGAGGAACAAGGAGTACAGTTCACTCATCTGTTCACTCAGATGTTAGGTCTGGCGGGCACTTGCCCAACGCACTATGGAAAATATGGGTCCTTTGCTGATTAAAAATCTATATCTTTCTTATTTTTGAAGATAAACAGTTGAAATTTTGCACCAACCTAGTTCATTCTCTATATATTTAATTAAGTTTACATCTAATAAGCAATAGGTTTTGCTTGCGGTTTTACTCGCGTTTATACTTACGATTTTGTCAAAAAACCGTAGAAATATTTTAGTTTCACTGGAATGTATTTATTGTCTCTTTTTGAACCCTAAATAACTAAATAGGAATAATAAAACAATAAAATACAAATAAATAATTTAATAAAAAATATTTATTAAGCTTACATTTTGAACTTATGTATACTATCTATTTAGTCTAAAATATAAAAAAATAACCTTAATTACCTCAAGTATTATTATCGCTTAACATTATAATTATGTAAAATGTAGGTATATAAATAAATAAAGGTAGGTTGCACACCTGAACAACCTCAGGATCCGTGATTAGTTGATTCACTTTCAAGAGATGCAGAATATCTTCATCCAATTCCTTGATATTCTTTTCATATTGTTTGCGAATACTTGTAATGTATGGATCCGATGTATATAGTATTGTATGGAATACATCTTCGTTAGTTGCCGATTTTGAATACTTTCTTGCATGATGTTGTTTTAAATTTTTGTAGTCTTTCTTACGAGACTCTTCCGCATCTTCCGAAAGTTGTCCTATTGGTAAGACACCAAAGTGATTTATGATGCTCTCTCCATGAATCAGTAACTTATGTACTGATGATGGCATGCAATACCAATTGTATTTTTTATATTCTTGCTGTTTTTAAAGCATAATCACCGAACTTTCTAGCATCAATCATGATACCTGATGATAAAGCTTGTAGAATTATGTATAATCTGTATATCAGGACCTTATCAACGCCTGTTATTTCTGCAGAACAACTGGCATTACGGAAAAATCTTCTAGCTGACTTTTTCTAAACCATTCATTAACCGGGGAGTAGCAGCACATATAATGCATGTGGAACTTGAAGAAGTGTCAGTCAATACTTGAGCCACTTTTCCATCTATCATTGTAAGGAATAGTTGATGTTTCACTTGTATTCCTTCACCACATCTATTGATCAATGATGGGTATAAATTGTTAATTTGGCCTTGAACATTATTTACAACAGCACTTGTTTTCTCAGGAGTTTCTTTTGAAAACTCGATTAAAATAGGTCGACAAAACCTTACAGATGAGGGTACAGGATTCTGCCAGATAATAGCGCCAGTTGCTTCATCAACTAACCTTATAGGAACAAAAGAAGCAATAAACAGATTGGCGTCTGAAACAAGTTCAGACTCTTCTGGAAGTAGGTATTTGTTTTTACTCACTACTCACTTTGTCCAGATGAGCCATCACATCCCCACTTGCTGGATGAAAAGCTTGAGCCCAACGACTATTGAACTGTGGTAATAATTTCTTTTGAAAATCGCGTATTATAACTTGTATGTTACCTTCTGAAATTTGATAATTTTCACGTAAAAATGTTGATAGGGTCGAAGTATTTTTACCGTTGTCGATATAGAAAAGTATCAATTCACGTCTAAAGTATTTAAAAGACCTCATTATAAGTATTTTGTATTGTAATTTAATAACGAACAATAACAAATTGTGGTAAAGGGTGTTCAGTGGCCAAGCTTTTTATAGGAAAATCGAATTAGGGTGGTGTACATCATATACCATTATCTTAGACGACCTTAGTTTTAAATAAAACGTGTGCAAAAACTATATCAATAACAAAAAACCGCAAAATTTTACCTCAGAAACGTCATACGATACTTATCAATTCAGTTCCCGTGATAATGAATATGGGACGTGTTATCAAAAACCGCAAAATACCGCAAGTTTTTTTTATTGTAAATATTAGGTGGATACCTTGTGCATGAAATTATATTAAATTTAGAACTTCGCCAAGCTTAGCTAACATATAAAAGTCTCGTTGAAGTTAAAACAATTTAATTTTCGTCGGCATTTTACGTAAAACATTGTGACAGTTATATTTTATCTTTTATTAAAATTTAAATAACTGACTATTACTCTACATAAAATATCCTTTCTAAATATATGGCACACTATATAGTTATTTCTTAACCAGTGCTCAATATCTAACTCTGAAAATATGTAATTTACAAGTTACAGTTTGTAGAATTTCTATACTTTCGAGTTCTAATGCATTTTTTTTTTACTATTTTGAGTATTTAATAGATAAAAACGAATTGAATATCATAGAATGGCTTCTTATGAATAAAATAAGACCAAAAACATGTACTATTTGCAACATTTTAAAAAGTATTTTTAATCAGCTCTTGTTCTACCATAATCCATAGTGGTTGAAATTGGGAAGTTGTATATATGCTAGTTGTACGGTAAACTCTGATTGCGAGATGTAGAATTCGTGTGACGTCAGTACGACGCGTTGTATATTTTTGACGTTTGTAGGTACCGCTACAGAGTTACACCCGACAGCACATGAGCACATCCATCTACTACAATCTGACATACTTTATTAGAACGTGTGATTGTGATTGTTGTGTTGTTAAAGCACTGACTGGAAATATTTGACAGTTTCGGGTAGCTTGACCTGCTGTTGTACATACCTATCTATATATAGCTACACTGCACAAGCAAGAAGAGGGAAGCGCAGATACCATAGAGATAATTTTCAACATTCCTCCATAAAATTTTTACGAATCCATACATTTTGACCACTAAGGTATTGCACTTTTCAATAAATCAATTTTCTACTTTTTGAAGTGAAAACTTTAGCATCGTTGTGATTTCGACTAAGGCCTCCCCCAAGGCTTTCCACAATGACCGGTCATATGCTGGCCGCATCCATCGGCTTCCCGCGACCTTCACCATCGGTCCACCTTGTTGAAGCCTTCCTACGTTACGTCTTCCGTCTTTGTCCAGCAGTGGACCTCTATCGACTGAAGAAGAAGCAGAAGAAGAAGTGGATTTGAAAATGCAACGAAAGAGACACCTAATATAATAAATTCATAAGATTTAACTTGGGAGAAAATAAGATAGGAACTTTTTACAGTGTTTCCTATGTCGTTTCATTATTTTGAAACGAAATTTTTTTAAGGTTTCACTTTTACCGCGTGTGTTTTGCACACATGATTTGTTTGTTTTTTTATCATTGTCGATAATTTTCTATTTATGCGCGTATCAGGTGAGGAATTCATGGTAACGGTTAGAGAAAAAAAGATTTTGGGTGATGTTTGTATGTTGTGTTGGTTTGTATTGTAGTATTCGCCGTAGTGACATCGACACACATATGTGTCGATGTCACTACGGCCCTCCATAGATACACCAAATAGCCCAGCTGTCTTAAGAAGTCTCATCATTTTCTGGCTCTTATTTCATAGAAATTTGGGGTCGCCACAATGCGTTTTCCCTCGTCACAATTCATGCTCTCCATTTTCTTGCATATCATTTGTACATATGGTAATTCATTCATCTTTTCATTGTTCTTCTTCTCCATTTAAATACATTTTTACTTTATTTAGATTCTCTATCAACTTTTCTATCACAGGCGCTATTTTGCACTAAAATTATCTACTCTTACTTAATCAAGTCTTATCAGCCACATTCATCACAAATGAAATCGTTTATTATGCAAGCAGGATCACTGATCACTTTTACACGTCATATTTTTTAAACTAGATGGAGCGGCATTTCCTAACTGACTACCTCTGAGAAGGAAAACCGAAACAAACTCAGGGATCATCGTCTTTTTTCAAGTCCAGACATTAAAAATAAAAATGTTTACAATAATTTAAGTGATTTAACAAAAACAGTGATTCAAATGTCATCACTGTGGCATAATTACGCATATTGCTTAATGACATTGCTTAGCAGAGTGAGCAGCTCAATCCCAAGCTTTATTGTCTTCTAAATAATCTGTGATTCTATAATACCCTTTTTTGCAAAGTTTGGCCTTTAGGTATGTAGCTTTTATAATAATAATAATAATTTATTTGCAAGAATGTAGGTGTACAATAATAGTATGTTGTTCATAAAAATAAAAGTAGGCCCCTTTACATTCTACCATTAGATGTGGTGTGCAAATATTAAAATTTATCTAATTACAATGTTAAAGTCATCCCATTATATATTAAATCGTTTAATGGGTAAGTTTCGAATGTCCATGGGAAGGTTGTTGTAAAAGTGTATACATTAACCCATGAACGAGTTGCCTACTCTGTGGAGACGAGTGTGATGTACAGCATGATTGTGTGCTCAAGAGTATCACCTCCGCTAAATGGAACCTTTTTTTATCGATCATAGATGACGGCCTAGATCTCAGTGCGTACGCAGCACCCTCCCACATAGACCACCGCGCTCACCTTCCATCCTGCACTCCATGCATCCTACAAGTCCTTAATACTAAGCAGGGGGGGTTCACTTAGAACATCAGCAACTGAAGCAAAGTGACTAATGACACCTTTGAACGTGAACAGCATACCTAAACATTGTTTGGTACCCATGGCATGCCGATAGGTGCCGCTATAATAAAATTTAACTTTTCTAACTAGATTGTCGATCGAGTTCAGCCTTCGCAGTGTTGTACCTGTGCGCTGTGAATTGTGATTCCATAAGAAATCGTGAAATACACTCTTATAATTGCGAAAAGACGCGTGTGTTCTGTGTGTGTGTCTTTTAAAATAGAAAAAATGCCGCATCACTGTGCTCTTGGATGTAAGAACATAAGAAAAGTTTAAAAGTAATAAATAAATATTGTGTTATTATGTTCTATTATGTGGTTTTATTTCTATTATATTCATTACATTAATGTTACTTCCGCTAAAAGCTATTTAGTTTCAATGATTTATAATCTCTGTAACTTGCTGAAACAAAATAGCTTATAAGGAAGTAACATTAATAACCTCTAATCAATAGGACCATACAATATATCTATCTATAGCTATGGTATGCGTAGGTATATATATATTGACGTTAATGTACGTTCAGAAAACCAGGGGGCGCTTTCAAACGATATGCACAAAATTCTCTCGAGAGGGCTCTCTTTTACCCTATTATTATTATACTCTTTGATACTAAGAGTCCGTGATGAATTCTGCGAAGTATTTTCCAAAACACACTATGGGTTATTATTATCTGTCTATTCTAGTCAGAGCACAAGAGTAATCAACCAATGAACTCACTGTTGGAACACATAGTTACGTCATCTCTGTGGAAGTGGGCCATAATCTACTATGCAAGTCCATTGCAGGTTTTTAGATGTTTTTGTAATTAAAATTTTGAATAAAAATTTTGAATTTTAATTTCTATAAATTAAAATTTAAAATTTATATTTCAGATAAAATATATAAATATACATATAATTTTAGTAAAAGTAAAGCTTAAATAAGATATTTTATTTGCTTAAAACATGGTAAGTATACAAGGTATTCGTAAAAAAAAAAATTATCGAACATGTTTTGCTTACTACTCAAAGCATGCAAACTTATTTTTAAAAAAATAATACAACAGGTCATTGAAATAATAATAATAATAAGTTACATTGGAATTTCATTTATAAAATCATTGATATTATAAAAGTTTAATAACTTTTATAATATCAGTGATTTTTTTAATTAAATTATATAAATGGCTCAATAATAATTTATTGAGCCATTTATATAATTTAATTTTAAATCATTTACAATTTAATGTTTTAAACATATTTTGTAATTTAGGTAATATACAAGCGCACACACACAGCCAGAGCGATTTTATTATATTTCACTGATCTAGGCAGCTCATTCAGTACAAATCTGTATTGATCCCACCATGGATCACACCGAATTCGAGAGCTTATTTTCGGAGCTGTTTTAAATATCTAATTCTTTACGTTTACGAATAAACATGCATGCGTCATAAATATATAATGAATGTAGTGGTAGCAAACCAAGGTCCTTGAATAAGGGTTGACATGAATCGTCAGATGGAATTTCGTATAGAGCTCATAAACATTTTTTTTGGCTACAAATGCTCTATTGTAGTCCGTACTATTGAGGAGTCAACAGTGATAGCTACAGCAAAACATTCGTCTTCGCCATTGAGGAGTCTCAACAGTAACAGCTACACCGACTTTTAACTTCGACGTTGAGGTGTCAACATCTACAGTCAAGATCCACAGCAAGATCTCTGCAAAATCAACAGTCAAGAAGTGGCTGGTGACCCCGCATATATTTTGGAAGATTATACCAAGTAGAGTGTGCGTCAAAACGTGCAGAGTACAACCGCATACGTCCACTAAATTACTGCCTAGAGGTCTGAATTAATTTATTATACTAACTTGTTGATGAATGAAGACATCACAGACATCAAATGGTACAACAGGGTTCCAATTCACATCGACGACCACGGGAATCGAGGAGGAACCTCTAGGCCACCTCTACTCCAGTCTAGAAGATACCGTGGCCCCATGCACGCACAGCAAATGAAAGAACATGGATGAGTTTTAGTCAGTAAAAGCCAATCAAGCCCTTCCGCTCCCCCCAGAGCGGTAGAGGTAATTTGATGATTTTCCACCCAAAAAAAAACCGTAACATATTATGGGTAAGTACCTACTACATAATTGGTATGCTAGTATTTGTGAGTAACCTGATTTTAATACTTGCTTCGCGTTTTGGTAAAAGTATTATTTGCGTTTTTGTATAAGTTACACTGAGCTTTATAAATGGCTTTATGTAATTTTGGAGTTCGCGTGGTGTTATTATGGCTACTTAATGCTAATGTAACAAAAAACATTACGCTATGCTAATAGCCTTGCAAAGTTATACTAAGTTCAACGCAAAAGTGAACAAATTAAGTGGGCAGGGCACATTGCTCGTAGAACCGATAGCCGATGGGGCAGTTAGGTTCTGGAGTGGCGGCCACGTACTGGAAGACGCAGTGTAGGGAGGCCCCCAACAAGGTGGACCGATGACGTGGTGAAGGTCGCGGGAAGCCGATGGATGCGGGCTGCACAAGACCGGTCGGCGTGGAAAACCTTGGGGAAGGCCTTTGTCCAGCAGTGGACATCTATAGGCTGAAGAAGAAGTTCAACGAAGTAAAAACGTAAGAACAAGACAGTAAGTAAGTATATTTTATATTATTTATATTAGATGTTCGTCATGGCTGCATAATATCAGGGAGTGGACCGGCATTACTTTAGTCGAAAAACTGTTCCGACTCGCGGTTGACAAGACCGAGTACAAGAAGCTGAAGGCCAACCTTCAGGATTGAAGAGGCACAGGAAGAAGTAGAAGAACATAATAACTGTTAATGTCCCACATGTTCATTGCCAGCCATACTATATAATAGCATAACGTATCCCATCGTTTCCTGTGATGCGTAAAACAAAACAGTGGGTCCCGAATTTTCGCGGGAAACCGCTGGATGCGGAAGGCGCAGGACCGGTCGTCGTGAAGATCTTTGGGGGAGACCTATGTACAACGGTGGTCTTCTTTGGGCTGAAATGATGATGATGATTATGAGATATACCTACCTATAACATCAACCGAGGTTTGCTAACTAATTGAATTTCATATATTGTATCTTCAAATTACAATGCAAGCCGTCATAAATTCTCGTATAATGAATACTATATAGTAACGCGAAGACAAACTATTAAAAATAAATTTATTGCAATAATAAAATAATGTTCCTGCAATTTTCATCACGCGGTATTGACGACTGGACATACATTTACTAAGGAGGCATGAGGAATAGGGAGTAAAGTTCACTCAGAAAAGGGAGGATCTTCCAACCAGACGGGTGTTATGTCTGGCGGGCACTTGCTCAACAGTTGATTTTGGGAAGTTGTATGTATGCTAGCTGCAAGGTAAACTCTACTTGCGAGATGTAGAATTCGTGTGACGTCAGTACGATGCGTTGTTAGCATGTGGTGATTGTAGGTACCGCTACATTGACTATATGGGTCTGTAGTGAATTTCTGTACTGTGACAACCTTGGAGTTTGTTCCCCCACTTCTTCTTCCCAGCGAAAGCACTAGGAAGTGTCGATGGGTGAGCGTATTGGGGGACTGTCTTATGTAATATTGACGTTCAAAAAGTGCTGATTCTCAGCCTAATTTGAATAAATGACTTCTGATTTTGATATGAACGTAGAGTTAGCAACCGAACGATTCTGTAACTATTTCAACTTGAAAATTTTGATAAAGTGAGTGTGGAGTGATGGGTCTCTAGCAGTGGCGGGCCTACCATATAAGCCCAGATGCCCGGCTTGCCTTCCTCAAGCCTCACCCCCAAAAATAAAAAAAAAACAGTAAACAGAAGAAAATAGTTTTCAAACTAAATTTACGTAGACGTAATTAAAAATACAACGCATAGCGCCACTCAGTAAACGCGCCCACGGTCGCACAAGGTCACGGCTCAATATCTATCTCACTCGCACTTGCGGGCTCTAACCTAGTGCAAGCCAGGTTTAACCTCGCTTGCAATGCACTCTTCTTTCGTTCCGTAATATGAAGTATCTAGTAACATAAGTATACATATAACTATTGACATTTTATATGGCTGGATTTTGCTCAATAAAGCACGGCTTGCATATGACGTTGTACACAACGCACTGTTGGATCAGTGTTGCCGTTTTAGTTTGTTGATTTTTTAGTAAGTACGATAATTTTCATTTATTTTAAGTTTGTGGGCTGATGTCACCGAAATAGAATATATTACACGAGGGAGTCCCAGGTATAATAGATTATTAAATTGGCTCATTCATGGACTGAATATAAGTAGTTTTCTTCGTCTTTCACGTTCGTTGATATTAAATATGAATGAGTGATAAAGTTATAGTTAAATACATCGAGTATATACTATACTTACTTAGTATGTATTATACTTTTTCAATAACATTCGCTTTTTGACTCATTCAATTGAAAAAAAAGGGTTAAGAAATTTCTGTGACAAAAAAAAAATATTTCTTTCATTGTAATTCAAGCGTTTATAAAAAATACCTAGTATAAAACAAAAAAACTGGCCGTGTTACACATGTGAAATAGTTTAGCACTTTCTTGCGGGTTTTATTTTTTGTTATATTTTTTTCATATCTGGTAGAATTTTCAGATAATTAAGCGCTTTTAAAATTCATGGAACGGCAACACTGGGTTTGATTTGTATGAACATAGCTACGATTTGAATAGTTTCTTTGTTGTCGTTGAGTTGAGCGGAGTAATTTTTTCGAAGTTTAATTTTGAATTGATTGTGTAAAATGAGTGCAAATCCGTCGGATACCGATAATATTTATGTCCCTTGTGACGATTTCAAGTGTATTTATAGTTTGCTAGGCGGGGGAAAGGTAAATTCTATAAGTTTTTCAGAGAAAAATAACCTCATATCTTCGCCAAAACCTACGCCGGATTTAAGTATATCTCAAACAAGTAAGTCTCATAAAAGGAAATTCAATAGATCCGTTTATAAAACTAATTGGATTGCGGGCTGTTCCCATTCGAACAAACTTTATTGTTGGTATTGCTTATTTTTTTCAAACGAGAAAAATGCCTGGAATTTTTCTGGCTATGACGATCTTAATAACTTATCTCAAGCCATAAAAAGACATCAAAATTCACAAAAACACTTGAGTGCCGTTATTTCATTTTGTAATTTTGGTAAACAGCGTATCGAAACTTCGCTATCACGTCAATTATCTGACGAAATTTCAAAACATAATTCGCGAGTTGAACATAACCGTAGCGTTTTTCAAAGACTTGTTGATGTCGTTTGTCATTTAGCACAACCAGAATTATCTTTTAGAGGACATGATGAGTCCACATCTTCATTAAATAGAGGAAACTTCTTAGAACTTCTTTGTTTACTCTCGAAATATGACCTTGTTTTAGAAAAACATATGCAGCCCCAAGACACCGGCAAACCGGGCCCGAGCTACTTGTCTAATAAAATTCAAAATGATATTATTCATTCTGTTTCTGAAGTAATGAAATCCCACATTGAGTTGCAATTAAAAAATACTGAATTTGTTTCTGTAATTATTGATGAAACACCCGATGTTAGTAACAAAGAACAGCTTTGCTTTATTTTAAGATATTATTTTGGAAATAACATTTATGATCGGTTTTTAGGATTTATAAATGTGTCAGACAGCCGCACAGCAAATACTCTTTCTAATATAATTTTAACTTTATTAAATGAACTCGGTTGCACCGAAAAACTCATAGCACAAAGCTATGACGGTGCCAGTGTTATGTCAGGCGTCCGAAACGGAGTTCAACAGAAAATCAAGGATATATGTCCCCAAGCAATATTTATTTGGTGTAATGCACATATTCTCAATTTAGTATTGTCTAAATCTTGTGGCAGAATTGGCGAAGTGAGCTCTTTTTTCTCAGCCCTTCAGGCATTAGTAAATTTTTTTAGTAACAGTACAAAACGGACTTCTTTTTATGACAATTACTGTCAAAAAAGATTGCCTCATATTTCAACGACACGTTGGTCGTATACCTCTCGCATTGTTAATACAGTTTTTGAACAAAAAGTCCATCTCATTGAATTGTTCATGGACATGTCCGACAATCCGCAGGATTGGGACGGCGACACTATTTTGTCCGCAGATAACTTTTTAAATATATTGCGATCTTTTAATTTTGTCTTTTTTCTTTCGGTGTTTCACCCTATTTTTGAAAAAACCGACTGTCTCTACAATATAATTCAAAAATCTCAAGTTGATGTCGGTTATTGTGCAAATAAAATAAAAGAGTTTGAATCTTGGTTGCGTTCTGAATTTCATGCAAAATTCGATACTATTTACGAGAACGCTGTGCATAACAACACCCCTCCTCGTTTAAGACGCAACGTTGCCTGCGCGCGGACGGAATACAAGCGAATTTTTGTCGAAATAATAGATAACATTTCTACCGAAATTAATTCTCGTTACTCCGAAATTTTTAAACTAAAATTTTTCCAATTATTAAACAATAAATTATTTGAGCAATACTCATCTAATTTTCCGATAGACGCTTATGAGTCTTTATTAAGCATTTACGAAAACAGATTTGACAGGCAAACCTTAAAAAACCAACTGATTTGTTTGTATTCATCTCCTGAATTGAGGGACCGCGACGTTTTCACATTAATTGATTTCATTAATGAAAATGGCTTAAAAGACGCCTTTCCCCAGCTTTTAAAACTTGCCCATTTGATTGTAACAATTCCCGCTACGTCAGCTTCCGCAGAACGCGCATTTTCTTCGCTAAAGCGTATTCACACATACTTACGGAACTCACAGGGCCAAGAGCGACTTTCTGATCTTTCGATGATCGCGATCGAAAAGCAACTTTTAGTAGAAATCAAACGTTCACCAACTTTTTATTCTGACGTAATAAAATCATTTTTAAAGAAAGATAGACGCATTGATTTAGAATATAAGTAAAAGCTTTTTTTATTTTTTTATTTCTATGTTTTCGAAATCCCATAACTTTGTAGCATATTTAGATCGTTTGCAATTGGACACGCGCCGTTATGAATATATGTAGGGATTGTAGGTAGGTATCTTCGCTCAACACAATGAAAAGAGAAAGGCTTTTTTCGAAGCCGCCGAGGGTATGTCTTTGCTGGTACGTGTTATTCTTCTGCCTAGCAATATCATGCCTTCAGTGTGCTTTGATTAGCTCGCCGTCGTTAGACCACCGGCTTCTTGAAGCGAAGAATATGGTGATGTGGATCACAAAATCTTGTTTTGTAAAGAACGGTAAGAAAACGTATCATGGGCTTGCGTTATCGGTGGACCCTAGGCACGCCACTGGCATAGAATAAAGAGAGGGAAGTACGTTATCTTCATACAAACGGACCGCGCGCGGCTTGTATGTGTGCGCCATAGTATCTATGCGTCGCCGCACGCACACCTAAACACAATATTAGAGTGCCTATGACTGCGCTAGTCGCGACTAGCACGGAACGAGGTTCGCGCGTCACGGCTTTTCGGCACATTAGCTTTTAACAAATGATCACATAAACTGCAAAGTTGGTATGTCTATTTATGAACAAATAAAAGACTTATATTTTTCAAATTATATTTCTAAAAGTTATTTACAAGGATACGGATATATTACACATTAAAGTTTAATAACAACGCGTTTCGTAATAGTCGAAACCGAAGAAAGTAGGTATTTTTCTGTAGCTAATTTGTAATTTTGTATTAAATATGTGATTCAATAGATGTTATGTTTGTATTATTTATATTTGTATTAATTAAAAATAAAAATAAATATGGTTCTTTATGTGTACAAAACTAAAAATAAAAATTACAAAAAAAAAACTGACTAGTATATGTAAACTAAATACTAAGCAAATAATTTAAACATAAGCTCTTAGGTGCGTATTACAGAAGGAAACTCAAGCATTGATCTCTGCTTAAGCATTACTTAAAACTAGTTTCAACCAATCAAATGGCTTGAAACGAGACTTAAGTAGAGCTTCAGTTTTGAGTAACGTTCTGTAATACGGACCTTAGTCTATAAATATTTGTTAGCGGTTTGGGCGACAACTGTAACCGACGAAGCGCGGACAGTCGTCAACCCTAAGACAGTAGGCAATTAAATCGCGGATTGGGTCGCAGATAACCTACTTCCCCTCTTTATTCTATGCCACTGGTCTCTAGTGATTTTCTGTATCGACTGTGACAACTTAGGTAAAGTGAGTGTGGAGGTAGCCGCCGAACGATTCTGTAACTGTTTCACCGTGACAATTTAGTTGAAGTGAGTGTAGAGTGATGGGTCTGTAGTGACTTTCTGTACCGTGAAAACTTAGGTGAAGTAAACGTGGAGTTAGCAGTCGAACGATTCTATAACCATTTCACCGTGAAAATTTAGTTAAAGTGAGTGTGGAGTAAAGTCATCGTCATCGTCCCAGCGTTAATCCCAGTCGCATCCGAAGCCTTGTCAGCTTTGGAGTCTGGGGTCCGCTTTACCAGTCCAACTACTGATATGGCTAAACTTCGACATTTTCCGTGAAGCGACTGCCGTCTGACCTCCACAACCCGAAGGCGACATCGAAGCATTGCAGTTAGACCAATTGTTGGACTTTTGAGGGCTCCAACAACCCGTAACGACTGCCACTAGATGTTCATATGGCAACCGGGACCAACGGCTTAACGTGCTTTCCGAGGCACGACCAGACCAGTGCAAATATTCATATTCATGCATACAAACAAATACTTGCACCGTGCGGGGATCGAACCCGCGCCACACTGCGCAGCGGCCGCGTCCGCTACCGCTACGCCACGGAGGCTGTCTGGAGTGTGGAGTAAAGTGTCATTCCAAATAACACTCACACACACACTATTGGGAACTCACTCTAAGCTTACTTCACCTAACTTTTCAAGGCGAGATTAACATCGAACTTGATTAGAGATGTCCGACCTGGGAATCGAAACTAGGACCACATGCCCAGCAGTAGCGCTTGCTTTACTAGACCAACGAGGTAGTCAACAGGACATAATAGATCGTTTAATATTACGATGTATTCGCGTTCTCGGCAAGGCCAGCTTGCAATTATGAAATTCTATAAATTTTTACGAGTTGTGCATAATTTGAAGTGTATAGAAGAATAAAATAATCAATTTGCCTCTTGTAAAACCGTCCCGAATTCACTAGAAATATGGCTTTGTATCTTCCAGAGAGTCACTGACTCCTAAGTCACAGGCCTATACCTAGTTTATGAGTCAGAGTATCCATATATTGTTAATTAATAACAAGCCTTTAAAAGAAATGCTAATGTAAAGGTACCGCCAAATTTTTATTTATAACAATGCAATTTATTCTAAAGTGAGAAATAAATTTTATTGTTACAAATGCACCTTATGTTTAGGGCATAAGGTTCAGTATTGCGTGACATGTCTTATGTAACTTTTAACCCCTATATCTTGGGACTAGGGTTGTAACGGAGGCTTATTAGCGGAGGCGGAGGCGGATGCGGAGGCGACGAGTCTCACCTCCGCGGAAGCGGAGGTTAACGGAGGCGGAGGTGAAAGTAGTACATATAGAAAAAATTGAAATTTATGGTTAATTAAAACATTTTTTTTTATTTTAAATACGTACATTAATAGTAGTATACTTGGTAAAAAAATATTACCTTCTTGTAATGAAAATTAAGGTGAAACAAATTGTGTTTGCCGCATTCCCGCCTCGCACTAGTTGATTCTTGACCATTTTGCGCTCAAACGCGGCCGGACGGTTGTCGAGCGTCGCAGCTTGCGCGTTATTTATTTTATAAATACGTAAATAAACCTCCGTTATAACTCCGCAAAAAATTGTGCGGAGGCGGAGGCGGAAGCGAAGATACGATTTCTTGCGGAACTTCCGCAGTAACGGAAGCGGAGGCGAAGCTCCGTTACAACCCTACTTGGGACCTAGGCATTGTAGAGGTACGATATAAAATACATTGCCAGGCCTATGGTGACCTATTGAACAGTATTGGTTTCATCAATATTGACCACGAATGGTCGACATATTACTAGAAACTCGTCTCCTATGAAGAACCTGAACCTGCTGGATTGTAAACAAGAATATACTGGAAATCAAGTGCTATTATTATTACTTCTAGGCAGATCTGGAATGTTCGATTAGCTTACATATACAACTTTATTTTTTGAAACGAAACCTGAATATAGTTTGTTCAGAATAAGCAACTGAATCGATTCCAATCATTTTTACACCATGTTATATTTTTTCCCAAATACATTTAGAGTCAGACCGCAGAGTGGTTACCGAGCGGTTACGATAGATCACAGCTGACGCCAGAGGTCAACGCTCTCGCTCGCCTGCCTGTACGGACCTTTGACCATATTTTTGTTGGGACAACCAAGTAGAATAGCAAGCTCATAACTTGGTGGTTTTTCATGACATCTATTTGAAATTTTGTTAGATTCTTTACTTAAAAATACTGGAAACGTGTTTCGGGTTTCGCAAAAACAAAAAATAATGTTGTATAAAGCGGCGTGACTCGGCGCGTGAGTCAGTCAAGCGATAAATTGAGAACATCGACAGCGACAACTGCAACGATAACTTCAAGGAATACGTGAAGTAACTTCTGTGGTGTTGTTATTTGTGTGCGACACTGGCTTCGTAGACATAAAAGAAGACTTCAGTACAACATCAGCTACGTCCTACTTGTCACCGCTACAATCGACTGTACCATCATTGTCAATAAACTGCGCAACCCTTAACCGGCATTTTAATACCCCTTGCCCGTAACATTATTATAAAAAAGGTTGGCTGTAAAAGATCGCTCTTAGCGATAAGACCGCCCATTGTGTCACCCTTTGTAAAATATAAAATATTTATGTTCTGTAATTTATATGGTGTACATAATAAAGAGTATTCTATTCTTTAAAATGAGAAATTTGAAATTAGTCCCAGGTGGGAATGCGTTGGTTGCGGGTTGGTTAAAAAGAACCGTGGCCCTGGCTCACAGGCAAGTGAAGGAACACGGGTGGGTTTTAGTCAGTAAACGTCTGACACACCCGTCCGCTCAGCCCAGAGCGGGACAGGACATTTAATGATTTCCCATCCAGAACAAAAAAGGTAGCCCAGAAAATTATTCACAAAATTCCCCTTCTTCTATAAAAAGTTCGCTAGATAAGATAGTTGCACATAGGTGTCATATGTTGCCGTACAAAGCGAGATTCAGGGAAGATCTCTTTACAGTCTCTTGATTTGCCTTACAGCCGTTACACAGGGAGGGTTTCAGAACTGGTCTTTTGAGAGAAACCGAGACCACCTCAATGTGCTGATAGTTATCACCGGACTGGTTTTAGTGAGGGAAAAACAGAGGGAGAGACAGCCTCCGTGGCGTACCGGTAGCGATCGCAGCCGCTGCGCAAGGTGGCGCGGGTTCGCACAGTGCAAGTATTTGTATGCATGAATATGAATATTTGCACTGGTCTGGTCGTGCCTCGGAAAGCACGTTAAGCCGTTGGTTGCCATACGAACATCTAGTGGCAGTCATTACGGGTTGTTGGAGCCCTCAAAAATCCAACAATTGGTCTAACTGCAATGCTTCGATGTCGCCTTCGGGTTGTGGAGGTCAGACGGCAGTCGCTTGACGGAAAATGTCGAAGTTTAGCCATATCAGCAGTTGGACTGGTAAAGCGGACCCCAGACTCCAAAGCTGAAAAGGCTTCGGATGCGACTGGGATTAACGATGGGATGATGATGATGGTTTAGTGAGGAAAAAAATCGAGAGACATTTGAAGGTTTCCCTCCAAAAAAAAATAGTACAATTATCTAGTTTCTGTTTTTCAGAATATAAATAATTAGATTATATGAATAATTAGTTTTTTAACACCCTTGCTCGTAAAGCTGATGTAATCCTACCGGTTTTAAATATGTAAAGCGGGCCATAACAAACGTGTGTGTTATCAAAGCAAATAGTTAAGTTATAGTCCATACAAATTCCATAACAGCATTATTTGTCATTTCAATAATTATGGAACTGATCGCCGCCGCGTGGCTCTAGCCAGTGAGCAGCGCGCTGTTCCATATTTGAAACGGCTAATAATAATACTAATGGCGGGAAAGCAACAGTGTGCATTCACAGATTGAGTTTATTTAAAATAACTGATGTCCGATTTGAAATAAACAAATTTGTATTTGTTTGTATTTAAATGAGTATTTGTAAAAAAAAAAAACAGTTTATTCGGTAATTTAAAAACTTACTGCATGCTCTAGCATCTTTGCCAACATATTCTCGCAGCTACGGCAGAAAATAAACCTCGCGCCATTTTTCTCAAATTTTCTTGTATTTTGAATATCTTTTTTTCTGTTTCCTCGCAAGTGTGTTAAAAAATGTCGTACGATATACGTGCGTATTGGTTATAACATGCTCGGCTCAATTACGCATGTTATAACCATCATTACGCACTAATATCGTAATGTAGGTACTATAACCACATTATGCCGGCTTTATATTAATAAAGCCGGCATAATGTGGTTAAACTAATTTACTTGGTAATGTCCGAGCCTTAATTATGTGAAGAAATCTTGTACTCGTTGTATCCCCGGATTCCCAGATATTATTTATTTAAAAATAAAAAAAATAATCTTTCATACTATTTTTTATATTTTTTTTATAATCATCCTCTACTATGTTTTGGATTGCCTAATTAATTCCTTTCTAAAAGTTGTGTTGTACTGTACGCCGGGACAATACGATGTGCTTTAGTGCTTAGCGGTCATAGTAAAGTTCCGTCCAATCGCTTTGAAAAAAAATTATCATGTCATTTGACAGATGTCAGAAAAGCGCGCCAACCATTGGACGACCATAGATAAAATTAGTTTTTTTTTTATGACGACGGCTTTCATCTTTAAATAATGTGGCACTAGTAAGTTGTACACGAATGCAAACTTACTTAAGCAAGCGTAACCCTTCATGGGGCTGACATATCCACATTGGACAAAAGCCCCTAAATAAAATGTAGAATAAAAAAAGCGTAACCCTTCGCGAAATACAAACGTTTTTAAGTGTGAGACAGAAAAAAAAATCAGTATAATTTCTTTCAAGTTCTAGTTCAAAGCTTCATTAATTCTTCCGACTATATAATTACACACTCTTCGTAACCAATACGAACAGAGTTAATCAGAGCACAATAACACTCAGTTACGAGACGCGACGTAACAAGTTAGCAGCCACGCGGCGTAGCATGAATTTCCTCGTTCCTTATACAATTATCCGCCATTTACTGTTATAAGATATGGCTATGTGTTAGGGTTGTTTGAAAATGTGTGAAAATATATTGTTGCGCGATTTTTATTAGTTATTTTTGAAGTGAAAACCTCTTTATACGTTAAACTGAACTGAACTTCATGGTCTGGGTAAATGCGTAATACTGTGTTACCCAATTAACTAAATGCAATGGGCTTTATTTTGACTGTTCAAAAATATTCATTGGGTTATTTACGTCGTTGTAGAACATGCACATTTTCGAACATAATTATGTAACAACATACATACCAAAGTCTTTGACCAGTGTGTGTTGCCAGTGTTGACTTACGGAACTGGAACGTGGTCGCTCGCAATGGGCCTCATACGAAGACTCAGAGTCACACAAAGGGTGATTGAAAAAGCTATCACGCGAATAAGAAATGGAGATCCGCAGAAAAACCAAAGTCACCGACATAGTTCTTCTAGTCGCTAAAATTAAGTGGCAGTGAGCGGGGCACATTGCTCGTAGAACCTATGGCCGTTGGGGCGGTAAGGTACTGGAGTGGCGGCCAGGTACCGGAAGATGCAGCGGAGGGAGGCCCCCAACAAATTGGACCTATGACCTGGTGAAGATCGCGGAAAGCCGATGGATGCGGGCAGCACAAGGCCGGTTATCGTGAAATGCATCTGGGGAGGCCTTTGTCCAGCAGTGGACCTCTATAGGCTGAAGAGTAGAATAGAATAGAGAGTAATCGTATCCGTATGTTATGTAATTAAGCTGCAGTTTAGTGACGCTGAATCGGGTATACTCAGTTCCAGTCAGCAGTTCAGCATATCGCAGTTTCAGTCTTAAGAGGGAACTCTAGTGGTGCTTTACAAACGTAGTCCGCTGTTATAATGGACAATGCTTTTACAGCAATTATTTTTGTCTACAATTTTACACCGTGATTATACGCGCCCCTATCATTTAATTTTTTCCGAAACTTAATTAATAAAAGAAATACGATACATCAAAATTGCGAACAATAACCCATTTTTACCGTGATGTTCAGATGACTATTAGATAATCGTGATAAGTTTTTGACAAAAACGAAAATAATAGAAGCATAGGTATACTTTTCCTCTAAATTTTGATATAAAAATAATTGAGATCCGTAGTGTTTTGAAAAAGAAAACAGCGGAATACGAAAAGTCTTTTGGTCAACGTTTTTGTAGGTAAAATCAGCCTGAGCTGCAACTGTCCTTTACGCACTTTAACGGGAGAGGTTGGAGGCAGCGCGACTACAATAGTTTCTTCAAATACCTATTTTCCAAATTCCTCGGCACTAGAGTCCCCTCTTAAGTTTTCACTTACATAACTTACGATCGTGGAGTTATAAACACAGAGATCCTCTTTTCATAAAGGTTTTAGAAAATAAATTTGAATTTGAATAAGTTTGATAGATATCTGAATGTTTCATTATGTACTAACGACCCGCCCCGGCTTCGCACGAGTGCAATGCTGATACTAAAAGTACACTACAGAAAAACTGTGAACGTGGTATAAAAAACATAGCAGCCCGCCGCTCTCGCCACCCTGGCCGGTCGGTACCGCCGTAACCGCGACGGCCCGCAATTTTTAAATGTGTAATATCTTCGAAAATATTCATTTAAATAATATGCTGTAAAAGGCGGTATAGATCTATATTAAATCAACGATCTATTTAAAGTATTAAAATGGATAAGGATTAATGGCGTAATGGTTAAAATCGCTCCGAAAAAAGTAAAAGACAAACATACTATTGTGGAATATCCATAAGAGATCGAGATACTTATACCATCAAGGACTTTTCTATAGACCTTTTCAATGTGTACAATATTTAGCTGAATTATTTTGATAAATCTCGTAGAGTTCAGCCTGCGTCCCGCAAACGCAGTAAAAAAAATAATGATTTACGACATCACGTTACAAACCTCAAAAATGATAGTATAAAACACATAAACAAATATAATATAAAATTTTACGTAATCATCATAGTAACAATGCTAATGAATTTTAAAATAATCTTTTTTTCCCGCGAATTAATTCCAGCTTCCCTGAAATTTGGTAATTTTAAAAAAAGTGACAACACCATTTTGACGGTACGCTTACGCGATTCGACCACGCGTCGCGTGCCTTGCCCCCCGTCGCCCGGGGAAGGGTGTCCTACCGCACTTGTATTAAGTTACCTCTTTTTGCAAAATAATATTTATTTTTTTAGGAGATTTTTTTTATGACTTTAGTCCGGCTTTGTCGGCATTAGTAGAATCAGTTATCGATTCCTAACAATACCTTCACGGATCGGACAGGGTTTTCTTTACATATTGTATAGGGACATAGCGAAAAATTTGTCTCAACTGCTTGAAAGCCAAGCTATAGATAACAAAGGGTTCCGAATAAACGAATTTCCTATTTATTTGTCACTACTTACTTTTGTCCCCGAATGTACTTGACATCTTCGTTTTTAAAACATTAATAGATACTAATAAATCATTCAAATAATTTTCACACATGTAATAACACATTACCATACATTACCTAAGTACCTACTTAAAAAATTTTACGAAAAAAATATCTACATTTTTGTACAGTGTAATATTGACTAGAGGCGAAAAAGTACGTGTATTTTAAAAGTTATAGTTTTTGTATTGTGTTTTAGTGCTGTGGATTTGTGTTTTACTACTGGCTAAAATGTCTAACTATTATAACAGGACTAAGTATACGGTTAGTATATCGTCCAAAACATTCCATAAAAAATACGCTGATTTTCTCGGTGGTAGGCCATAACATCGGCTGCCGGCAGAAGACAAAGTCTTGTCGCCAAGCGATTCGTCGTGTTCAGTGACATCTGGTGAAGCCGTACGGAGGACGGGTCGGAGCAGTTGTGTTGCAATGTGTGCCGAGTACGAAGCGTCAAATATTGTTGTGTCGGAGTTTGATCATGGAGGATCACCAGATCAATCTCCCTCTGGGTTAAACATTGCATCACCTCGCTCAACTGCCGTCTTCCTTCATATTCACTTAGTTTTTTGAGTGAATGGGCTTATTAAACTAGCGCGCTTTACCATCAACGATTGCATCACTGCTTACCATCACATCAAACTCGATCAAGCACTAGTTTAAATATATTTAAAAAAAAAATGAGTAGCGATAGTTTAACTATATATTTTAGACGTTTGTACGTCACTTAACTTTAATCGTCGTTTATGAATAAACTAGCTTTCCGGCCGCGGCTTCGCCCGCGTGGAGTTCGGTTATATCGCGCTTTTTAGATTTCCCTCGGGAATATCATTTTTTTCCGGGATAAAAGGTAGCCTATGTTCTTTCTCAGGGTCTAAAGATCCTCTGTGCCAAATTTCATCAAAATCGGTTGAGAGGTTTAGGCGGGAAAGCGTAACAGACAGACAGACAGACAGATAGATAGATAGACAGACAGACAGACAGATAGAGTTACTTTCGAATTTATAACATTAGTATGGATATTACAGTGTATAAGGGGTTTATTCATAAACAATGATTAAAGTTAAGTGACGTGCAAACATCTAAAATGTATAGTGATGTATAGTATTGTAATTTAAGTATAGTAATGTAGATGTTAAGGGTCAAAATGTATGGTTAAAGAATTGCTAATCACTAGTTAACTTTAAACAACGTTTATGAATAAGGGATAATTGTTATATAATAAGTTAGTAGGTCCGACCTTTATGTAATAAACCCTTGAAACTTCTCTATTTCTTTTATTAGCCAAACCTATACCAAGTATGGATTGTAAAATACATATCTATACTCTCTACTAATATATAAAGCTGAAGAGTTTGTTTGTTTGTTTGAACGCGCTAATCTCAGGAACTACAGCTCTGATTTGAAAAATTATTTTTGCGTTGGATAGCCCATTAATCCAGGAAGGCTTTAGGCTATATAACATGCTGCGATCAAAAGGAACGGAACATAACTAACTCCACGCGAACGAATTCGCTGGCGGCCGCTACTTACATATTGTTTGTTTGTTTGTTTGTGCGCGCTAATCTCGGGAACTACGGGTCCGATTTGAAAAATTCTTTTAGCGTTAGATAGCTCACTAATCCAGGAAGGCTTTAGGCTATTAACATCACGCTGCGACCAATAGGAGCGGAGCATAACTAAACCACGCGAACGAATTCGCTGGCGGCCGCTAGTAGGTATACAATATGTAAAGAAAACCCTGTCCGTTCCGTAAAGGTATTGTTAGGAATCGATTACTGATTATATTAATGCCGACAAAGCCGGACTAAAGTTTAATAATAAATAAATGTTATTTTGCAAAAAAAGGTAACTTAATACTTGTGCGGTAGAACACCTTTCCGCAGGCGACGGGGGGCAGGGCACGCGACGCGTGGTCGAATCGCATAAGGGTACCGTCAAAATGGTGTTGTCACTTTTCTAAAAATTACCAAATTTCGGGGAAGTTGGAATTAATTCGCGGGAAAAAAGATTATTTCAAAATTCATTAATATTGTTACTATGATGTTGTAAAATTTCATATTTTATTTGGGCATATGTATACCTAACCTTTATTATCCTTTTGGGTCGGACGGGGATTTCTTTACATATTGTATAAGTATTTCAAGTTTTTATTTCTGAAAACCTAATCAGTTTACGTAGCGGTGGGTCCCACCGCTAAACTGATGAGCTACGCCACTGGTCAAAACCCGTGATTACATACAACTGCACCAAGGCAACGAACGCCAGGTTTTTGAATATGCGTAATTTCGCGACACCATTCGCGCGAACGCGTCATTCTTATTATTGATAAGAATGGTGCCTACTAATGGTTCCCATTATTTATTCACTCATGCGAGAATTGATTCGAGTTATTAAAAAAAAGTGCTTTGTTTTTTTGATTTTATCTTTGCTAATCGATAGTGTTTCATGGAGTGGTTCGACCCTCCACGGAATTTAAAACTATCAAAATTTAACCTTGTGTAAAGATAGCCTTAAAGACTTTGTAATTGGTCACAAAAGGCCCGCGCCAGGACAGAAGTACTTATTAATACCGGTGTGCTCAATAGATAACGTTCTACACAAATAGCACTATACATATACAAAAAACATATTGATAAGTTTCGTCGAACGAAGTCGCGGGCACAGCTAAGTAGTTTGAAATAATAATGTAATGTATGTGCATTTATAATTAAAATTTGAATAAAAAGTCTTACCTATGACCAGGAGTAATTATTTATTTTCTTGTTTGGTAATATTTACAGACAGCACGTCATAGCTTGACGTGCTGTCGTCTGTAAATACCACAATCTGTTCTGTCTTTATTAGGTTTTCAACTTTATTGCTGTAGTTATTAAGGCTCAAGGTTGATTGGGAGCATTTGAAAGTTTCAGGTAGCTTGACTTTTGTCATCCGTACCTTACAGCTATCATAATTGTATTATGACATTGTTCTTATTATTCCTTAAGTATAAAGTTATATTCATGGTAAAGCGGACCCCAGACTCCAAAGCTGATAAAGCTTCAGATGCGACTGTGATTAACGCTGAGATGATTACTTATTATCATTCCGTTTTTTTTTTTGCCGGCACTACTAATTAATTAAAGTTTTAGTCCTTCATACGTTGTTTTTATATTTTTTTTTTTATTGATATGTTGTATTTATTATCTTGATTTTTTATATTGGCTGTCGTGAGGCGCATAATATTACATACTAGTTCCTAATAAAACAGCAACTAATTCGCGTCCATGGCATGTCTAAAAAACACTTATTGTAATGGCTAAATTTCTTCGCGATAAGCATCTAAAGCCTGTGTGAAATGCCAAAGAACAAAAAGAAACAACCCTTTTGAAACCACAAATGATTTTATTTTCTATGGACGACAGCAGGTCAAGCTACCTTAAGCTGTCAAATAATCCCAATCAATCATAGGCCTAACAGGTTCCCTAGCTGCCTTCTCTAGCGCTGCGCCTTAGCCGCGTTTCCAGGAGCCGTAAAAAGTAGTCAGTTTTTGGCGGAGAGGGGCGGGGAATAGTGGTGAAAAGTAGTCAGTGTTTTCATTGCACCCAATGACGTAACGATGATAACTGAGGAAATGCGCACGAGTCACGCACCACCCCGCTGTCCTCCGCTCTGCACCCCAATGCTCGTTGTCCTTCGCACCGAATCGCCTCGCTGTATTTTTATTATGCATATCTGCTTATCTCTGCTCCCCGGTCGTTCTGTTTCCATTGAAGCGGAGCGGAGATTTCGAGCTTAGCGGTGGATCAATTCGTGCACCGCTAAGCTCCTTTCCGCCCCGCTCCGCGTCAGTGGAAACGCGCCCTAAGCCGAGGCACGTGCCCTTTAGCGTATTGTCGCTTGCATTTTAAGTGCCCTTGCTGGAGGCTTTAAATTCATTTAAGGCAACTATAAGATAATCCGGTTAAGTAGTCATGACCTCGCAAGGTCAACTACAGGACGCCATATAAAAAAAAAGAACACAATAATAACAAAATTAGTTCAATGATGAGCTTCGTTTGTCGAGTTTTGGCGGTAAAGTTGAGCTGAGTGTCACGCTCACTTTTCATTGGACTTTTTAAATCCATACTAATATTATAAATGCGAAAGTATCTCTGTCTGTCTGTCTGTCCGGCTTTCACGCCAAAACTACTAAACCGATTTCGATGAAATTTGGCACAGACAATCTTTAGACCCCGAGAAAGGACATAGGCTACCTTTTATCCCGGAAAAATTTGGTGTTCCCGAGGGAAATCTAAAAAGCGCGATATAACCGAACTCCACGCGGGCGAAACCGCGGGCGGAAAGCTAGTTATTTATAGTGTTGTTTACTAAATAAAAGTGCGTGATATATGTAGTAAAAAGTGCATACAGTAAATAATTCATTGAGATATCGCAGCATAGTGGCCTCATCATGATTGTGCCTCAAATCTCCCTCGTAGACGGTTCACGTGGCCGTCTTTTTCGACATGAATAATTAATTACGTGATACTGGCTAAATGCACAAACAGTGCGAAGCCAAAAAAGAAATAAATAAATAAAATAATCTTCATTTGTCTTAAGTGTCCAAAACACACGAGCAACCCACTGGGCATAGTAATCATACACATACACACTCTATGAAAATTGCAAATCTCCTCCTAATAAAAAATACAGACAAACGGACAGAAAACGGAGCTTTAATAATTAAATGCCGTTGACACCCTTACAATACGGAATCCTAAAAACTGTTGAAAAGCTACCCCAACCGTAATTTCCTGCTTACTGTTGTAAAAAATAGTGTTTTCAGGCAGTCGTGTTTGTAATTCTGGCCGCACGCTCATTTGCTTGAGAGTCAAGGACGCTTGACGAGTTTTTATAAAGATTTTTGTAGACGAAGTGATGTGGACAATAAGAAAATCGGTAAATACGTAATATTATAATTTAAAAAGTGTGCGTTACTAATACGGTTTGGAAAATCACGAACTCTATGGTTAATCACATGGTATTGTTCAAAAGTATATAATGAAAGTGTAAGCAAGGTCAAATTCTTACGCAATCACTCACTAAACGGAATTAGAAAAACAAAAAAAAATATATATATTCTATGACCAGTTTTTACAAGAACAACATTTTTGTTTGAATAAGTTTAGGAAGGGAGTTTTGGCGGGAAGCTAAGATGAGTGCCACGCTCATTTTTCATTGGACTTTTAAATTATTTATAGTGTCGTTTACTAAATAAAAACGCGTGATTTATGTAGTAAAAAGTGCATTCAGTGAATAATTCATAAAGAACAGTGACATATTGTAGCATAGTGGCCACATCATTGCTTTGAACCAAATCTTCCTCAGTGTTCGGTCCGCGCGGCCGTCTTTTTCGACATGAATTCATTACGTGACATTGGCTAAATGCACAAACCGTGCGAAGCCATAAGAGAAAGAAAGAAAGAAAGTTTAGGAAGTTTTTTTTTTATAGTTATAAACTAGCGCTTGACCGCAATCCCGCCTGATGGTAAGCAGTGATGCGATCATCGATGGTAAAGCGCGCTAGTTTATTAAGAGCCTATTCACTCTAGCCTTGAAAACACTTAAATTGTAATGTGACGGAAACACCGTCGCCGGCAAATTGTTAAAGTTAGTTTGTGAACAAGTGAATCAGCTCCAATGTCGTGTTTAAAGGGTGCTTAAGCTAAACAACTGCTAAACACTATTTTGCGCTAATGAATAATCAAATTAAATCTTAAATTTTTACATCAATAATCAAAATCAAAAATCATTTATTCAAATTAGGCTGAGAATCAGCATAATTTTTAAACGTCAATATTACATAAAACAGTCCCCCAAAACGCCGGCCCTTCGCCTCTTTCTTTCGCTAGGAAGGAGTGCCGGAACTAACTCCCCAGCAGCACAGCTGTCTGTTCATTTAAATAAATATAGTTTAAAAAATTGGTTGCCTGTAAAGTCGGTATACGGGCGAAAGTATTACGTGACAACGACTTTGAGTGGTAAAATAATTTTATTGTGAATATTCATTCGTATAGTAGGAAGAAGGATGAAATAATAGTAACAATTTAAAACATTTATTTATACAAAGAATTATATTTAAAACATTAATTTATACAAAGAATCTCGCACTGAATTTCATATTAACAAAATTTTATTTTTACCTTTACACATACATACGTATTTATATACAAATATACATACAATAACTTGCAATACATTTGCCTATCTCTCTCACTCGCTCTTAGGCGGGCTAACTGTGCTCGAGTGGAAGGGACGCGTGCCTTTCACTTTTTATTTATGTCTGTCTCTCTCGCTCTTAGGCGGGCTAAACATGCCCGAGTGGAAGGGACACGTGCCTCTCACTCGCTCTCATTGTGAGCGCATAGGGAACGTGAGCGGGGCGCGTAACGCAGTTTCTTGAAGTGTCTCCCGGCAAACCAATTTATAAGACGTTGTCACGTCAAAAAACTAAAAAAACCCGCTTTTAAAAAAAACAAACTAAGCAGTTAAAAATAATTTTAAAAAAAAGCGTGAGGTGCTTAATATAAGTACCTACAAAAATTATGGCACACAGAGCCTCACGCTTTTTTTAAAAATTATTTTTCTCTCCGCTCCTATTGGTCGCAGCGTGATGTAATATAGCCCAAAGCCTTCCTGGATTAATGGGCTATCCAACTCAAAAAGAATTTTTCAAATCGGACCAGTAGTTCCTGAGATTAGCACGCACAAACAAACTCTTCAGCTTTATAGATTAGTATAGATATGTCAGTCAGCTAGCCACGCCAAAATACCAGCAAACTAAAAACAAAAGATAAAATATCATTAAAATAGAAAAGTAAATAAGTAAAAACTTATTACCTAAATAAAAGCCCCAGGTATAAAGGGCGTGACAGCTCACATATTTATGCATTGTAAAAAAGTATCTAATCGTAGCGTTAATCTTTGTCGTCCACCCACGGGTATGTTTTTACATTCATTAATTAAAATTTTAGTCAGCTAATTTTTATAAAGGCCTTTCTTAGAATTAAACATCAACACCTAACGTATTTCCTTGGTTGGTCCTTGAGGGGCTCGTGGCCAAATAATAACAGTAGCACAGGTCTATCGATTAGGTTAAGCTACGGTTGCCACGGTTATTCAGTGGATGGGTGACCATGATTACATACCCCTGTATCACTACGCCTCGGTGCCTCGGAAAGCCATTGGTCCTGGCTGTCACTCGTAGACCTCTTTGAATCAGTCTTCAATGGCAGTCAGAAGCCCGAAAATCTGACAACCAGTCTTACCAATTGTAAGACTGGTTGTGGTGGTGGTTTAAGTAAAGAGTCACATAGATTCTTTAGAAAATTTCAAAAAGATATCAAGAAAAACAATAAAGTTATGAGCTTGTTATCCTACTTGGCTGTCCCGACAAAAATATGGTCCACGCTCCGCTTTAGGGGGCGAGCGGTGCATTGACCTCTGGCGTCAGCTGTCGCGCGGGCAATGATCGACCTAAGCTGCGTACCGCGTTCGGAACTGTTGCAATATGGTTATTGCAACAGTTTCTAAATGTATTTGTGAAAAATTTCAGTAACATGGTGTAGATTAGAATCGATTCAGTTGCTTATTCTGAGAAACTATATTCAGGTTTCGCATAAACAAAAAATAACGTTGTATATGTATTACAAAGTAACAGGGTTGTGGAGGTTCGATAGGTAGTCGTTCCTTGTAAAATACCAATATTTTACATAGAGCAACTCAACTGAATCCGATCAGACTTACCGACCCCAATATAGTTCGTGTAGCGGTACGTACAACGCAACATGCGAACAACGCATCATAGTAACGTCACGAAAATCCTGCATCTCGCAATCAGAGTTTTCTGTGCAACGAGTACGATAGGTTGCCTTTTATGTTTCGGGATTTGGCGACCCTGGTGGTGGAATCTGGTAACTGACAGCTCTATCGTAAAGTTGGTCATTTTTGAGGTTATACGTACTCAGAACGTTTTGACATACGAGCGCTATTTGTGTTGTTTACAGTAAGTTAAAAGATTCATCTCGGCCCAAAAATGGAATTAATTCGTGAACATTTTCGTGCGATTATTTTTTACAACTTTCGACGTGGATTAACTCAGCAACAGTGCATGGATGAACTTAATTCAATTTTTGGCGATGAAGCTCCATCAAGGACCAGTGTTTATCAATGGTATGGTGAATTCAATCGTGGTCGTAGTTCACTTCAAGACGAATTTCGTGAAGGTCGTCCAAAATCAGTTGTTGTTCCGAAAACCATTGATGCTGTGCGCGAACTGATATTGCAAGATCTCATGTGATCTATCGTGAGATTGAGACAACCTTAGGCATTAGTGGGACCAGCATATATTCAATATTGCATGAACATTTGACTGTGAAAAAAATTTGTTCGCGTTGGATCCCACACAATTTGTCAATCTCTCAAAAAAAGGCTCGTGTCGATTGGTCGAAAGAAATGCTCAAAAAATACGATCGCGGTGCTTCGAAACACGTCTATGATATCGTGACAGGTGATGAATCGTGGATTTACGCGTATGAGCCCGAAAGTAAACAGCAGTCGACTGTATGGGTGTTTCAAGATGAGCCAAATCCAACAAACAAAAGTTGTTCGCGCACGAAGCACTTCCAAGCAAATGGTTGCCTGTTTTTTCAGAAAAACTGGTCATGTCGCAACCGTACCACTAGAACAACGCAGAACAGTCAATTCTGAGTGGTACACAACCATTTGTTTGCCAGTTGTAAGACGCATCACTCTTCACCACGACAATGCGAGCTCTCACACATCGGCTCAAACAACTGCATTTTTGAGCACCCAAAACATCGATTTGATGAGTCATCCGCCGTATAGTCCTGACTTGGCACCGAATGACTTCTTTTTATTCCCGAAAAAACAAACTGAGAGGTCAACGTTTTTCGACACCTGAAGAAGCGGTCGCTGCATTCAGAATGCATGTTTTGGAGATACCTCAATCAGAGTGGCAAAAGTGCTTCGACAATTGGTTCAAACGCATGCAAAAGTGTATAGATCTTCATGGGGAATATTTTGAAAAACAGTAAAGTGATTTTCGATGATTAATATTTGTTTTTCTTCTCTAATCCCGAAATATAAAAGGCAACCCACGTATACAAGTACACAGACATATACAAGTTCGTAGCATCAACCGGCGGGCAAAGTGGCCCGCCAGATAGTCCCAGTCTGTTCGGAGAATCCTCCCTTTTCTATGGAGGATGAATGAGCTTTACACGCTGCTCCTCATACCTCCACATTGGGCAAAGGCTGGGCAAATAACCTATCGTAGTTCTATGTGGGCACATTCACCTCACAAAGTGTATAACAGTCCTTAGGCTACTATTTCCAGGAATAGAGGCCATATGATTAATATCCGTAATTTGCGCTATTTATAATGTCTAATCACTGCTATCATTCCATGACAGCTGTCATGTAGTAAGACAACCACCGTTCTTCTACGAAACCTTAGCTTTACTCTCTATACTCGAGTGGTCAAACAGAACTGAACAACCCTGTTCAGTTTAAATAGTACGTGTTATTATACAATTATTATTGTACACTTTAATAGACGTACGAAACAATTATTCCTTACCCGCGACAGTTTGACAACCGACATGTTTGAAATAGCAGTCGGTTTACTTACTGTTTGTAAATAATAATATTATTAACATATTTTAAACATTTGATTTGTGTACTTAAACGTTGACAAATATACAAACATTTCACATGCAATGATGTCGTACAGTGATAGGTATTTTATACACGACAAGTCAGCCAACGTAAATCGACATTGCTTTTTGTTTTAATATTTTATTAATGAAAAGTTGTCTAGAGTTATCATTTTCCTGACCACTCTCATCGTCATCATCTCAGCGTTAATCCCAGTCGCGTCCGAAGCTTTTTCAGCTTTGGAGTCTGGGGTCCGCTTTACCAGTCTAACTGCTGATTTTGGCTAAACTTCGACATTTTCCGTGAAGCGACTGCTGTCTG
Source organism: Sesamia nonagrioides (assembly GCA_017933935.1). NCBI lineage: Eukaryota > Metazoa > Arthropoda > Insecta > Lepidoptera > Noctuidae > Sesamia > Sesamia nonagrioides. Next base: position 123,736 of record JADWQK010000871.1, on the reverse strand, counting down.
ACCTCCACAACCCGAAGGCGATATGGAAGCATTGCAGCTAGACCAATTTTTGGACTTTTTTTGCCACTTTTTCTCCTGACCACTCTCATCATCCCAGCGTTAATCCCAGTCGCATCCGAAGCCTTTTCAGCTTTGGAGTCTGGGGTCCGCTTTAACAGCCCAACTGCTGATATGGCTAAACTTCGACATTTTCCGTGAAGGAACACTCTATAGTATATTAAATAAATAATACATAAAAGGGTGGATACCTTCTGTAACCAGCGACAAGCCATCTGCCACATATTTCATTCAAGCCAGAGACGTCACACATCCCTTAGGAGACTGCAAAAGGCCTCCCCTAGGCCTCACTGTGTACGGCAGCACGTGATCACTGTGCCACCGTCTTCCCTGGAGTCACTTGATAAGTGCACAGAGTCCCCACTCTATGCGCCCGCAACCCCAAAGGTCCACTTACCTTTATTTATCTGCTGAGGCCTACAATCAGCGGACTAAGGAATCTGGTGTCTCAGTGTGATGCATTTTTGATAACGCGCGGTCGCGCGGCCTATAGTACAACTCCAAAAAGACTTTTACCCCTTGTTTTTAGAGCAAGTATATACCAAACGCCAAATGTTGCTACTGTTGCCCTTAAGAGGGGACTGTAGTGCCGAGGATTTTGGAAAATAGGTATTTGAAGAAACTATTGCCATCGCGCTGCTTCCAACCTCTTCCGGTAAAGTGCGAAAAGAACAGTTGCAGCTCAGGCTGATTTTACCTACAAAAATGTTCACCAAAAGATGTTTCGTATTCCGCTGTTTCAAAACACGACAGATCCCAAATATTTTTATATCAAAATTTAGAGGAAAAGTATACCTATGCTTCTATTATTATCTTTTTTGTCAAAAATTTATCACGTTTGTCTAATAGTCATCTGAACATCACGCTAAAAGTGGGTTATTTTTCGCGATTTTGAAGTATCGTATATCTTTTATTAATTAAGTTTCGGAAAAAAATCAAATGATAAGGACATGTATAATCACGGTGTAAAATTGTAGAAAAATATTACTCTAAAAACATTATCCACGCAGAAAACAACGGAATACGTTTCTATAGAGAAAGCACCACTAGAGTTCCCTCTTAACGGTGCGGCTTTAAAAGTATATATGTAGTTCAAGTATTTGGCTCACATAATAGGTGACCTTAAGGATGACAAGGACATAGAAACGACGCAGGGCTTTGGCGATGAAAAGTAATGTATTCACTCGGAAGTTCGCACGTTGCACCAACGAGGTGAAAATAACATTTTTCGAGACATTCTGTCTCTCAATCTACTCGAGTGGCCTGTAGGCGAAACATACACAGCAAAACTACAGAGCCCAACACAATAACGTGACAAAATGTCGTAGTGCTGCAGTGCGTCTGTTAGGTACAGAAAAATGTTTGCTAAAGGCGAACTGGATGATTTTCGTCCGCAAAAAAGGCTTCAGTTAAGTATTACTAACATAATTTTAGGTACAATTATTAAACACACCAATAGGTCATGACGTTGTTATTTTATTATCCATACTAATATTATAAATGCGAAAGTAACTCTGTCTGTCTGTCTGTCGGTTACGCTTTCCCGCTTAAAACTCTCAACCGATTTTGATGAAATTTGGCACAGACAATCTTTAGATCCTGAGAAAGAACATAGGCTACCTTTTATCCCGGAAAAATTTGATATTCCCGAGGGAAATCTAAAAAGCGCCATATAACCGAACTCCACGCGGGCGAAGCCGCGGGCGGAAAGCTAGTGTGATTACAATGATGTAAACTATACAGAGATTCTCTGCAATATTTTTTTTAGCTCAGTTGCTAGAATAAATACATAACTTCAGCAATAAAGTTACAAATCTGATAAAGTTTGATAGGTTGTGGTTTCAATTTATTTATTACTAGCGACCCGCCCCGACTTCGTACGGATGCAATGCTGATCACTACATAAAGTCACTTTCTCTTTCCCTATGTCCCTTTGTATGATTAAATCTTTAAAACTACGCAACGGATTTTGATGCGGTTTTTTTTTATAGATAGAGTGATTATAGAGGGAGGTTTATACGTATAATAACATCCATTAAATTGCGGAATAATCTTATTATTTTCGAGGTTTCTAAATACAGCATTAATCCTTATCCAATCTAATACCCTTAATACATTGTTGATTTAATATAGATCTGTATCGCCCTTTTCAGCATATGATTTAAATGAATATTTTCGAAGATATTACAGTTTTTAAAATTGCGGGCTGTCGCGTTTGCGGCGTAGAAACCTCAAAGATAATAGTATTTCTCCACTATTTAATGGATGTTATTATACATAAATAAACCTTCCTCTTTAATCACTCTATTACAAAATTTGTTTAAAGATTATTTTTTTTATAACTTATAAACTAGCGCTTGACCGCAATCCCGCCTGATGATAAGCAGTGATGCGATCGTTCAACAACGATCGCATCACTGCTTACCATCAGGCGGGATTGCGGGAAAGCGCGCTAGTTTATTAAGAGCCTATTCACTCTAGCCTTGAAGACACTCAAATTGTAATGTGACGGAAACACCGTCGCTGGAAAATTGTTCCAGTCCCTCGATGTACGCGGTTTAAAAGAGGAAGCGAAACGCTTCGTCCGGATCGCAGTGGTGCCAACAACGTAAGGGTGGAAACTCGCCGTACGACGGGTCGTCCGATGGTGGAACGGACATGGGGGAATTAAATCATGCAATTCCCTTGCACACTCACCAGAATGCATCCTATAGAAGACCGAAAGGCTGGCTACTCTACGCCTGTGCTTCAGGCTTTGGAGACCGTATCGTTTAATCATACATAGGGACATAGGGAAAGAGAAAGCGATTTTGTTGTATACTATGTAGTGATTCACAAAATCCAGAATTTTTTTTTTTATTTAGTTTTATTCTCTTTGTTTAGTTTTTTTTTTTTTTTTCGTTCTCACGGCGATATCTGCTGTTGCAGTATGAGGGGATCGGCGGCGCCACTATAAACCTTTTCACCAGAATGTCATTGCACCCATAATTTTGATGCCCACCTGATGATACAACCGTACTATATCACCATAACTAGTATGATACACTTTACGTATGTACATATTTATTATATAATCTATGTAAATGGTACACTGTAAAATCTTTATCATAATAGAGAGAATTCTATTCTACCATTTAAAGTATCTGTATTTTAGCTAAGTCTCAATTCTGCGTGTCAATATCATCATTTATTTAATATATTTATTTATGTATATCATGATGGTTACTAACTTTTTACATCAATCATTAAGTACCTATTATAGTAGATGTTGTAAAAGTGCTGCAAATGTAATAGGTAGTAGTTTCTCCCACATTTTTAATTAGCCTGTCGTCCTCATAAACAGGGTGTATCTGACATCGTAACGCAAACTTCGCGAAAAGGCTAGACCGCATGCCACTAATATAATTATGACAGTCTTTTATGTCGTTAATAAACGGTTACAGAATACACAGTGTTTAAAAAAAAGTGTCGGCTCGGCTTTTGAACGTTGCAAGCGTGCCGCCGTGCGAGTTTGTAGGTATGACGTTGATCCCTGATGTGAACTCTATTAAATCAGCTGATAAGATCGTTTTTCGGGTTTTGTTTTCAATGCAATTTTTATGTAATTAGCGAATAATTTAATTTTGACTTTAAAATCTTATTGGGTTATAAAAGTATATCAATTGTGAATGGTCTGAAGTGAAAAAAAACTACATTTATTTTTTTTAAATCATGAAAAAGCCGACGATAAATTCCACCACTGGGGGGTTCAGAATCATGTACTGGATCCATGGTACTTGTTTGTGCGTCGATGTCAGATACACCCTTTATAGCAAGATAACGTTTTTATTTTATGGGCCAATTTGTTCATCGCCAGACAATTTCATCGTAGGCATAATTTTAAATTTTTAACAGGAACCAAAACTATTAAAAACTGTTATCTATGTCTGACGTTAATTTGCTTCCGCGAATAAAAATATTGTTACGAATGGACCTTATGTCGATGGCATAAGGTTCAATATCGCGTGACATGCAGTGTGTCACTTTTGAGCCCTATTTCGCCAGATCTAGACATTTTCTAGGTACAATAATAAAACGCATTACTAGACTTAGGACGGCCTATCGAATGGTACAGGTCTCAACAGTTTTGTCAACAAAGTGTCGACATCGAAATTTCTAGAAACCCGTTTCCGGGAATTACCGTAGGTACTTCCGAGTGACCTCGAAGTTATGTGCTATTATTATTACGTCTAGAGGAATCTGGAATGTTCGATCGGCTGGACTATATAAAGCACCGTGAGCCGGCGCAGAGTCAGTCTACACTCGACTAGCGATACGAAAACAGCGACAGTTAAGAAGCGATCTTAAAGAAGACCTACTGCGACAATTATAACGAGAACTTCGAGTACTACGAGAAGTAACATCTGCAGTGTTATTGTGTGTTTACGACACGGACTTCGTGGACGTAAGAGAAGACTTCGGTGCAACGTCAGCGACATTCTACTTGTCATTGCCTACAATCGACTGTACCTTCGTTGCCAATAAACTTCGTAACCCTTAACCGGCGTTTAAGTACCCCTAGCCCGTAACAATTGGTGTCAGAAGCGGCATGCCGGTCACGCCAAGGGAAGACGAAAGGGTTCGCACGCGACGACAAGCAGCGATGGATTTGGCGCGTCAAGAGGAAGAATCGGTTGGTGTCCCTGCACCCGGAGTAGATGCGGCCGCCGTAACACCGACGAATGTGAGTGCGCCTACTACCACCACTATTCCCGGAAGCAGTGGAAGCGATTTATCGGCGTTGCTGGTTCACTTGACGCTGCAAATAAAAGCTATGGCAGAATCCCAGGCAGCAACCCAGGCACAGATTAAACAATCCCAGGCAGAAACCCAGGCTCAAATAAAACAATCCCAGGCAGCAACCCAGTCACAAATAAAGGAATCCCAGCAGCTGGTATTACAATTAAATGAAAAGTGGAAAAAGACCAAAGAAGAGGTCAATGAACTTAGAACAAAAACAGCTCAACAAGATGCCCGTCTGGACCAGCAAGACACGCGCATAGACAAACAAGATACGCGTATGGACCAGCAAAATACGCGCATAGACAAACAAGATGCGCGTATGGAGAAATTAAATAGTACCATCATGGAGTTTGGGAAGGAAGTAGAATTTTTGCAGGAGAAGGTACATAAAGGCGTTATTAAAGGTGTGGTACCGGTACCCAGTGCTTTGCCGACTTTCAAGGTACCTCATTTTGACGGAACAACCTCATGGGTGGCCTTCCGTCTTCAATTTGAAAAGGTCACAAAAGGCAGCAATTGGGACGACGATCAAGCTCTAACGGCCCTTATGCTCGCTTTGCGTGGTGATGCCGTACGAATCCTCGAGAATATTTCCGGCGATCGCAATACTCTAGCCTGTCTGTTAGAAGCGTTGGAGATTAGATATGGAGAGAAACACCTGGAACATGTCTACAGGGCTCAACTCCGCGAACGCATACAGAAGAGCAGCGAGGGTTTGCAACAATGGGCCACGGAAATAGAACGTATGGTTCGGAAGGCGTATGCATCGACACCGGGATTGATTGGCGCTACTACTCTACGATTATTTACCGATGGGATTCGAGATGCAGAAGTCAGGGCTGCAGTACGTCTGGGTCACCATCAGACCTTGAAGGCAGCTTTGACGCATGCTCTGGAGGTGGAAGCTGTACGTCAAGATGGCCCACAACATGACCGTATTCGAGAAGTGACCGCACAAATAAAAGCCCGACGAGGACCAACTTGCTACGAGTGCGGCGAAAAGGGGCACATTCGAATTGATTGTCCCAGGAAAGCTAAGGGAAGAAGAACTTCTAGGTCACGTGAAGAGGCCGCGGTGATGGAGTGGCGCAAGCGCGATGCGAAGGCCGAGCCCGAGCGCCCGTGCGAGCAAGTCGAGTGGCGCAAGCGGAGCGATCGGAGCGGGCGCCGCGAGCGACCCACTGAACGAGAGCGGGAACGCGTCAAGGACCGGGAGCGAGACCGAGACCAGGAACGCGAACGTTCCGGCAAGCGAGAACACGAGCGCGAGCGGTCGCGCGGAAGGTCGTGGACTGAGGCAGACGGAAGCCGGGACAAGGAAGTCGAGGACGAGGCCCGTAAGAAGAAGCGCCTCGAGAAAAGGCAAGGCAAAAGGACCGCCGCCGCCAGCTAACTTCAGGAAGTAAGGGCCGACATTGTGACAAACAGGAAAATACAGAGAACGTGCGTATTGTCCGGGTGAATGATTTGGATGAAGACTGGGATAATCGATCATTGAAAGACGCACAGAAGGACGACAGTGACCTGAAGGCAGTAATCGAGTGGAAGCAACGTGGCCAGAGGCCCGCTTGGAGTGAAATATCAGCGCTTAGCCCAACAGTAAAAAGTTACTGGGCTCAATGGGATAGCCTGATAATTGATAATGAAGTTCTCAAGAGGAAATGGGAATCACCCAGTGGACAGGAGGTCACCTTACAGATAGTTGTTCCCGGTGATAAAGTCGCGTCAGTGCTAAGACAGGTGCACGACGGAGTATCCGGAGGACATCTAGGAGTAAAGAAAACCCTGGAGAAGGTGAGAAAAAGATTCTATTGGGTGCATTGCCGCGAAGACGTAGAGGACTGGTGTAGAAAATGTGCAGCCTGCTCCTCAGTAAAGGGACCGCAAACGAGAGCCAGAGGTCGGCTGAAAGTGTACAATGTTGGTGCACCATGGGAAAGAGTTGCTGTCGATATAGCTGGGCCATTCCCTATTACTGAAGAAGGGAATAGGTATATCATCGTCATGCAAGACTATTTCAGCAAGTGGCCAGAAGCTTTTGCAGTACCTAACCAGGAAACTCATACAGTCGCCAAAAAGCTAGTTCACGAGGTGTTCTGTCGATTTGGCGTTCCCTTGGAGTTACACTCTGACCAGGGTAGAAACTTCGAGTCTTCACTATTTCAAGAGGTTTGCCAACTACTCGGGATACATAAGACTCGTACAACACCGTATCACCCACAGTCAGATGGAATGGTCGAAAGATTCAATCAGACGTTGGAGAATCATTTGGCCAAAGTAGTGGAAGAACATCAAAGGGATTGGGACCAATACATTCCACTCTTTTTAATGTCATACCGCTCAGCAACACATGATAGCACAAATTGCACGCCGGCGAAAGTCAACTTCGGCCGAGAAATTAGACTACCCATAGATGCACTAACCGGAACACCTCCCGATACTCCTATCCTAGCCGTCGACTATGTGGCCGACCTGCGGCGTAAATTAGATGGAATACATGAGCTAGTGCGAGAGAATGGTCTCAAAACCAGCGAGAAAATGAAGATCCGATACGACCGCAAAGCTAACGTACCCGGATTTGAAGAAGGAACTCTGGTATGGTTACATAATCCCATAAGGAGAAAAGGAAAGAGTCCGAAATTTCAAGCCAAATGGGAGGGTCCGTACACAATAGTAACCAGGATAAACGATGTCACCTACCGGATAAAGAAAGGACCTAGAGGGAAGCTGAAGATCGTACACGTAGACCGCCTAGCTCGCTATTATGGATCAAATCATGCTCGGGACGAGCATGACTAAGAAGGGGGCAATGTTACGAATGGACCTTATGTCGAAGGCATAAGGTTCAATATCGCGTGACATGCAGTGTGTCACTTTTGAGCCCTATTTCGCCAGATCTAGACATTTTCTAGGTACAATAATAAAACGCATTACTAGACTTAGGACGGCCTATCGAATGGTACAGGTCTCAACAGTTTTGTCAACAAAGTGTCGACATCGAAATTTCTAGAAACCCGTTTCCGGGAATTACAGTAGGTACTTCCGAGTGACCTCGAAGTTATGTGCTATTATTATTACGTCTAGAGGAATCTGGAATGTTCGATCGGCTGGACTATATAAAGCACCGCGGGGCCTGCGCAGAGTCAGTCTACACTCGACTAGCGATACGAAAACAGCGACAGTAAAGAAGCGATCTTAAAGAAGACCTACTGCGACAATTATAACGACAACTTCGAGTACTACGAGAAGTAACATCTGCAGTGTTATTGTGTGTTTACGACACGGACTTCGTGGACGTAAGAGAAGACTTCGGTGCAACGTCAGCGACATTCTACTTGTCATTGCCTACAATCGACTGTACCTTCGTTGCCAATAAACTTCGTAACCCTTAACCGGCGTTTAAGTACCCCTAGCCCGTAACAATATTTTATTTATTAAAAAATTGCCTATAAACCGTTAACTTAATTTATTATTGATTGAGATTTGAATGAAACCTATTTTTATTAATACCTCTTTATTTTCATCTAAATGGCTTATTAATTGATTTTTGACAACAGTAGGTCAAGCTACTCAAAACTGTCAAATATTCTCAATCAAACGCCTTGATGCTTTAGCGATAAAGTTGAAAATTTAAGAGGGAACTCTAGTGGTGCTTTCTCTATACAAACGTATTCTGCTGTTTTCTTCGTGGATAATGCTTTTAGAGCATTTTTTTTTTTCTACAATTTAACACCGTGATTATTCGTGCCCCTTGACAGCCTCCGTGGCGTAGCGGTAGCGGACGCGGCCGCTGCGCAAGGTGGCGCGGGTTCGATCCCCGCACAGTGCAAGTATTTGTATGCATGAATATGAATATTTGCACTGGTCTGGTCGTGCCCCGGAAAGCACGTTAAGCCGTTGGTCCCGGTTGCCATACGAACATCTAGTGGCAGTCGTTACGGGTTGTTGGAGCCCTCAAAAGTCCAACAATTGGTCTAACTGCAATGCTTCGATGTCGCCTTCGGGTTGTGGAGGTCAGATGGCAGTCGCTTCACGGAAAATGTCGAAGTTTAGCCATATCAGCAGTTTGACTGGTAAAGCGGATCCCAGACTCAAAAGCTGAAAAGGCTTCGGATGCGACTGGGATTAACGCTGGGATGATGATTATTCGTGCCCCTATCATTTGATTTTTTCCGTAACTTAATTAATAAAATAAATACGATACTTCAAAATCGCGAAAAATAAACCATTTTTACCGTGATGTTCAGATAACTATTAGACAAACGTGATAAGTTTTTGACATAAAAGAAAATAATAGAAGTATAGGTAAGTATACTTTTCCTCTAAATTTTGATATTTTTTATATCATAATTGAGATCTGTCGTGTTTTGAAAAGAAAACAGAGGAATACGAAATGTCTTTTGGTCAACGTTTTTGTCGGTAAAATCAGCCTGAGCTGCAACTGTCCTTTTACCACTTTACCGGGAGAGGTTGGAAGCAACGCGACGGCAATAGTTTCTTCAAATACCTATTTTCCAAATTCCTCGGCACTAGATTCCCCTCTTAATAGATGGACTGGATTCATGGACTCATGGACTCATGGACTCAAATACAACACCGATAAGAGTGAGTGGTTGGTCTTTAAATCAGGTACCATGACCTATGAACAGCTGCCTGAAATCTCTCTCTCTGGGTCTCCTTTAGGACGGGTTGCAAAGTTCAAGTATTTGGGTCACTGGGTCACTGACGACTTAAAGGATAATCTGGATATTGATAGGGAGCGCAGGTCGCTGGCTGTCCGTTGCAACATGCTGGCCCGCAGGTTTGTGCGCTGTTCTAAGGCTGTTAAGATTACGCTTTTTAAGGCCTTCTGCCAGTCATTTTACACGTGCAGCCTGTGGGCCGCGTATACCCGGCGGGCATACAGCGACTTGCGCGTACAGTATAATAACGCATTCAGGGTGCTCTTGGGGTTGCCGTGGCGCTGTAGCGCGTCAGGGATGTTTGCGGAGGCGAGGGTCGACGGGTTCGCCGCGATCATGCGAAAACGTTGTGCTTCCATGATGGCGCGCTTGCGCACCTCCTCCAATGGCATACTGAATGTGTTTTCGGATCGGTGGGACTCGCCCCTGTTACGTAGGTGGATAGGAGTCCAGACCCACTTTAGTTAATTCATTACTAACATTAGGCTAAGCTTTATTTGTACTAACACTATATGGATGTTTTTTAATCCGAAATAAAATTTTGAATTTGAATTTGAATAGAGAAATTTTACAGATTGTAGTAGCTAGATGTGCTGTCGTCCATACATGCATACTCCCCCGAAACAGACGTATTGTCACTTACCAAATACTTAATACATACATATCATCTCATCATCAACCTTTTTATTGTCCCACTGCTGGGCACAGGTGTATGACCTGTGCCCGTGAGAAGGATTGAGCGTAATCACCACGCTTGCACAATGCGGGTTGGCGATTTCTGACTAAGTCCAGGTTTCCTTGAGATGTTTTCCTTCACCTTGTAATCAGTCATTTGTGTCAAAGACATACTTAGAAAGTACATATAACTTTGAAAATATATACATACATACGTATATCTTTCTGGAATTGACAATTCGCTCACGAAATAGTGACGTCTGCAGAAAAAAAAAATACTTATACAACGTGTAACAAAAAGGGTATATACATACCAAGGGCATGGCATCTTTAGATGATATCAAACGATATCGGAAGGGTTTCAACTCAAAATAAAATACACAAAAAATTGGTACCAAATTTTCGGTTTCGTGTGTTTCAAATCAAATCATAACAAACGTGGCGGCACACTACATACGTTAATAACTACTCGTTACCCGTCACGTTACTTGCCAAAATCCGATAAATGTCTTCAATATTTCTGTGCGACTAGTATGATAGTAGCCTATCACAGGCGGTGTTTTTTCTCATAACTTCCTAACATAAAGAGATAGGATTTAAAAACCCTTCCAATATCGTTTGATATCATGTAAAGATGCCATGCCTTTGTTATGTATATACCCTTTATGTTACACGTTGTATACGACGATTCCCCCGTTACCGGCCAGTACCTAAATTCGTGTCAATCGATATAAGCCATCTAAATCAATAGCAACTGTTTTTCTAATGTCATTAAACTTTATTGGCACTTATCATCTACTTTCCATAATATAACTATTTACTTAATCAGTTTTAACATTTACACAGGGTCAATCTTGTTTTTGGTATGTAGGGTAGGTCATGTTTTCTAACGTGTAGCAGTCCATTGCTGAACACAGCTCTCTCCTATTGCCAGGGATGTGCCTTACAGGCGTTGCGCAGGTTTTAGTGAGGTAAAAATCCCACACTACCCGACCTCATTCCTCGGAGGTCGGTTGCCTTTTGAAGGTTTCCCCCCGAAAATAAGAAAGGTCTCTACTGTTGCACGCCATTCACCTAGATTTTCGATAACCCATCCAGCTGCTACCGGCCATCCTGCGAAGATGGTGACTCCACCCTAAGGTGTCCCACCTTACGCTTACCAATGAACGATCTCCACTCAAGAACACATCTACCCCAACGGTCATTGGTTCTACGCTTAATATAGCCGGCCCTGATAGCCACTTCAGTTTGCTTAATCTGTGATCTATGTCGGCAACTTTGGTTCTCTGCCAGATCACCTCGTTGTGGATAGATCCCTCAGAGAGACTCCAGGCATAACTCATCCCATAGATCGTTGATCGACCTTGAATTTATGAAACAGCCGTAGCGAGTGAGTGAGTTTGGCCTCCGTAAGTTTTAACTGGAGGGACATAGACGGTGTGGCATGTAAGTTGGCAAGAGAATTTGGAGTGGGGGAAGTTTGCGCATGCACTATTTCATACATTTTTACATGCGCGAACTTAATAAGTCGTGGTGGGTGGTGGCCTAGTGGTTAAAACACCAGACCCTCAAGTATGAGTGCGCGGGTTCGATTCCAGGTCAGGCACTTGCCTGACCAATGTAACTTTTCTAAAGTTATTTGTACTTTCTAAGTCTATCTTGGACACCAATGACTGAAGGTGAAGGAAAACATCTTGAGGAAACCTGTCCAGGTTTCCTCAAGTCTGAAATTGCCAACCCGCATTGAGCTGGGGTGGTGATTACGCTCAATCCTTCCCTGCATGAGAGGAGATCTGTGCCCAGCAGTGGGCACAGCAGCTTGCGTACCGCACCGTCTACTAATTGAAGACCTAGTCTTTTTTTTTAATTGGCTCTGTGGAATAAGCGACGAGAAGAATCAACGAAGCTTCCCAAATGCTACCCAGTCTAGCTGAATTGGCCTGTTAGCCTTCCTCTCAAAATTATTCCTACCAAGCAGCAGAATTTGCCCGAAGTTACCCAACGTTGAGACCACCTCCTTCAACAGCAATCGGTCCAGAGCTAACGTTTTCGTTGAACATAAACTGGTTTTGACAAAGTTCATCCGGAGACCAATCTCTACAGAAGAATCGACTAGGCACAGATTCAAACAGTATAACCATGTCTTCTGTCAATCTATACTCGCTGGTAGGCCATAACATCGGCTGCCGGCAGAAGTTACCACCCACTAGACAAAGTCTTGCCGCCAAGCGATTCGTCGTGTTCCGGCAAACGATGATCGGCCGGGTTCGGGTACGATGCGTCAAATGTTGTTGTGACGCGAGTTTTTTTTTTCTTTTTTTTTATATTATTATTAGTGCTTGACTGCAATCCCGCCTGATGGTAAGCAGTGATGCAATCGTTTATGGTAAAGCGCACTAGTTTATTAAGCCTATTCACTTAAAAAACTTAGGAATAGGAAGGATGACGGCAGTTGACCGAAGTGATGCAATGTTAAACCCAAGACGAACACGACCAATGATGCTGCGCCAGAGGGAGATTGATCTGGAGACTCTCCACGACCGAACTCCCGACACAACAACCTTTGGTGCATCGTACCCGGCACACATCGCAACGTAACTGCTCACCGTCTTCCGTACGGCTTCACCAGACATCATGCCGGAACACGACGAATCGCTTGGCGGTAAGACCTTGTCTGGTGGTTTGGTCGTGGAGGTCTCCAGATCAATCTCCCTCTGGGTTAAACATTGCATCGCCTCGCTCAACTGCCGTCTTCCTTCCTATTCACTCAGTTTTTTGACTAAATGGGCTTATTAAACTAGCGCGCTTTACCATCAACGATTGCATCACTGCTTTTCATCAGGCGGGATTGCGATCAAGCACTAGTTTATAATTATTAAAAAACAAATCTAAAGCGTGAGATGTGTTCACCATTAATGTTAATGCCGCGACCTGCCCAGCGCCCTAATGTTAATGCCGCGACCTGCCCAGCGCCCTAATGTTAATGCCGCGACCCGCCCAGCGCCCTAATGTTAATGCCGCGACCTGCCCAGCGCCCTAATGTTAATGCCGCGACCTGCCCAGCGCCCTAATGTTAATGCCGCGACCTGCCCAGCGCCCTAATCACGTAACACACTAGTACCATCAACTGAAATCATTTTGAAGCATATTGCTGATCCTTTGCTCCATATTTTCGAAAAATGTGTCTACTTTATAACTTTAAACTAGCTTTCCGCCCGCGGCTTCGCCCGCGTGGAGTTCGGTTATATCGCGCTTTTTAGATTTCCCTCGGGAACATCAAATTTTTCCGGGATAAAAGGTAGCCTATGTTCTTTTTCAGGGTCTAAAGATTGTCTGTGCCAAATTTCATCAAAATCGGTTGAGAGGTTTAGGCGGGAAAGCGTAACAGACAGACAGACAGACAGACAGACAGACAGACCGACAGACAGACAGACAGAGTTACTTTCGCATTTATAATATTAGTATAGATAAAATAACAATAATTATAACGCAATGAATGTTGTTGAACTGTCAAAATGAAACCCATTGCTACTGATAATTTCTTACGTAATTAGCCCACAGATCAGCGTCTTAAACATATCCTCCAATGCGTTAGAGAACAATTTCGGGGAAATGACGTCCCCTTGTCTCAGCGCTAGGGGATATTTTCGGTTCGCCAGTTTTAATTTTTCATAAATATTCATTAATGGAAAATCCTAGAGTTAATGACGAATTCACTGTTGTTAAAAAATTCCATTCACCATGCATATTTCGTAAGCCCAGTAGGTCGATGGAAATATTTACCGAATACACATTAACATTAACTAATAGACAATTTTTTTAGAGTTCCGTATCCAAAGGGGAAAAATGAGACCCTGTTACTAAAGCTTCACTGTTTCTCTGTAGGTGTATTTGTCACCAGGCTGAATCTCATAAACCGTAGATGATATATTTTTATGTCCTGTATATTAAAAAATAATAAAAACTAAATAAAATATTTAAGTGGGGCTCAAATACAGCAAACGTGGTTTTTTGCGCCGTTTTATGCTCGATATTAATAACAGCAACAGAGACGCTTGGCTCGCAGAATATTTAGTTGTATACGTACCTACATTAATTTTAAAAATAATTAAATGAAAATAAATATTCAAAGCAATCTCTCATACAACAGGCGTGACATTAATAAATAATGATACGAAATACGAAACCCTTCGTCCGTGAGTCCGACTCGCACTTGGCCGGGTTTTTCAAGTAAGTAGCTATTATTGTTATCCCTACAGATACATAATGTCAGGCTTAGAAAAATAATAGGAACTTTCTGCTAGAAGAAAACGAAAACTGAGCTGTGTTCTTGTGTACTTAGTAATCCATACTAATCCATATTGTGCATACTAATATTAATTAATTAATATTAGAAATGCGAAAGTAACTCTGTCTGTCTGTCTGTCTGTCTGTTACGCTTTCCCGCTTAAACCTCTTAAACGATTTTGATGAAATTTGGCACGGACGATCTTTAGACCCTGAGAAAGAACATATTAAGCTACCTTTTATTGAAAAAAATTCTCGAAGGAAATCTAAAAAGCGCGATATAACCGAACTCCACGCGGGCGAAGCAGCGGGCGGGAAGCTAGTTCACAATAAAAATAGAAGATAATAGTAATCAAACACGTAGCAGATAATGTTCACGATTACTTAATATCTATCACCTATGTATCACTGTGTAGAGCAGATAACGTAGTTAATAGCCTTGATTTGCATAAACAAACACAGAAACACAAGTTATAAACATACTCAATTCAGTCATCATTGAATATGCACCGTTTAATTTTGTAATTTGCTACCATAAATATTATAGCATTCTTAAAAAGAAAACAATGATTAAGTGTGTCACTACACTAATTTTCTTCCGAATTCAAATCAAACAACTACTATAATTTAAATCTCGAATCGAAAAACAATCAAATTATTATTCAGCCATCGAGGCACAGGTTCAGACATTCAGCCAGTAGTAAACACTCATTTGTATCAGTTAGTTGAAATGCCGGCGCCGACGGGGCAAGACGCGAGTGCTAAAGACAGTGACGTGCACGTCATCGATATCGACTCGGATGTCGATCAAGTTGTTGCTCCCGTCGATACATCGGATATACCAGTGATACATATCGATAAGCCGAAGCAAGTTCACACCATGAACGGAAACGGTAAGTTTTATTTTTATTTAGTACACTTTTTATATTTTTTAAAATACCTAGGTATCTACGAATTATATACCTAACTGCAATTTTGTAAATTATTCTTAATTTTAATTTTCAAAACGGTAAAGGAAAGCATAGCTATAACTAAAAACATCTAAAACATGTGACATCCACCAAACCGCAGTGGGCCCGAATAATATTTATGGCCGCGCGGCGCACTTACCGAGATTAGGCCTGTGTCCCAGCCGAGGACCATGCGTCCCAGCAGTGGGAACACATAAGCTGATGTGTTCTGTATTAGGTAGGTAGACGACGATTATTACATACATACATAGTTTACTTCTTGTCTAGGTAGCATCACACCGGCAACATTATAAGCTGTTTATGCTTCTATTTTTACTTATATGTAGATCATATAAAATGTTTTATTTAATCGTAACAACAGTCCTTTTGCTGCCTAAACATTTTGTCATATAATACCTACACCTATAAATAAATTAAGACTGTTTACATAGTAACGTATATTTATCAAAGCCCCTCATTAATATTGATTAAGTAATTATCATAGAAAGAATTAACGTCTAATTGTTAGAAAGTCGAAAATGGATAAAATAACATCATAAATAATTGTACGCTTTTTTCCAGTCTCAATTACACCCATCTTTGGTACCGATGAAATAGTAATTAGAATAAATAAATCAATTCAAAATGTCCCCCGGTTATAAACGGGTGTTCTTTTTACTAATGTTCATAACTAAGGATTTGAATAGAGTTTTCACTTTCACTGTATACATAACCCCGAATGTGAGCAACACAGAACATTTAGGAGGTTTATTTATAAGTTTACCTTAGCTTAATTAATTGAAGTTAAAAATCCAAAAATATATGGTTAAACAGTGAATAAACCCCCTTATTCATAAACGCTGCTTAAAGTTAACTAGTGATTAGCGATTCTTTAACTATCCATTTTTGATCTTTTAACGCATCTTAACTTTAAGCAACCGTTATGAATAAACCCCACAGAGTTTAAGTATTAGTCAGCGTTTATGATTAAGGGGGAATGTATTAACACTTAACTATTTTTAATCTAGTCTGGCTGTCGAAAGAATGAGTTCCTGACAATGCGACAACAGGTAGTCTTTTTAGTATAGCTTCTAACGATGAAACAAATTAACAACTGTCATCTCAGAATTCTCTACCCATATATCTTTCACAGAATTATTCCGATTATCTTTGGTCAACTTTTTTCTTTCAAAGCCCTGTAGATGTACAGGTGGCCAGCTATTTTTATTCTAAAAATATTTAAATAAAACCATTCTACTTCTTAGCTTGTCTATGGAAATCGAAATTGATTCGGCTCAGAATTTGCTACTTTATCGTGCGCTTCCAATAGCGTTCATGTAACGTGCAAAGATTAATTTGCATGGTCTTCACAATGGCCCAATCCATTATCTTTCCTCTCAGAGTAGTCAATTCGGAAACACCAAACTCATCTAGTTTTATAATATAATTTAATTTAGACGTGTAAAGGTGTTTATTTTAACCAAAATAAATATCAATTATCAACAATCAGTGCACATAGGACACCATCCCAAGTGAACCTTTGACAAGAAAAAAAATAAGTACAATATAGTGAGTCGGAGATCCTTTGTTACATAAAAAGGTGATACAGATCATTATTATGATACTACCCACATAGTTATTTATGATGCAATGACTTGTATAGGTAAGTAAATAATAATAAAAGTATTAAGCGTTAACAATGCTGCGTGAAAGTGCGGGATGAGAAAACGAGTTTACGATTTATTTTTAATGTTCTATGTAACCGTCTTTGTAACCGTTTCGTTAACGTTGTTATCTTATACTGCACTGTGGCCGTTGAGACCACGGAGCTAGACTATGATTTTTTGACACTTGTCAATATGCTGTCACATTGACAGGTGTCAAAAAATCATTCTAGTAACTAATATGGATCAAATCTGCAAAACAAATATTCTTTATTTGAAACTGGCGGGTGTCAAGAACGCATGTCACGACGGCCGGTCTGTAGGAATTCTTCACAAAAGAGAACGGAAATAGAAATTGTAAACACACCGTTTTGAAGAGGTCCATGAATTGCAATTTGCGGGCTCTTAAATAAATCTTAGGCACATCAAATTAAATAAAAATTAATCGTCATTATTTCTAATAATAAAGCTGAAGAGTTTGTTGCCCGCGATAATCTGTGGATTACCTGCTCAAATTTGAAAAATCTTTTTGGATTTGATAGACCTATTCTTGGGAAATGTTTTTGGCTATTTAACATTAGTTTAAGTACCGTATTAAAGAATCTTACTCAAAATTGAACCATTACTTAAAAATAGTTTTAACTAATCAAATAGCTTCAAACGAGATTTAAG
Organism: Sesamia nonagrioides; assembly: GCA_017933935.1. Classification (NCBI taxonomy): domain Eukaryota; kingdom Metazoa; phylum Arthropoda; class Insecta; order Lepidoptera; family Noctuidae; genus Sesamia; species Sesamia nonagrioides. The sequence goes on along the minus strand of JADWQK010000871.1, from coordinate 105,967 downwards.
TAAAGCTTGAGTTTTGAGTGAGGTTCTGTGATTCGAACCTAAAACCTTAAAAAGCAGAGCAGAAAAAATGTAAGCAAATATGAATTAATGGGAAAATAACATTAATTTCTACGTAATAAGTACAGTTTAGCTACAAAACAACTTGAAACACTTTTTATAACTCTTTAATAATGCTAATCATTCTGAAATCAACAATAATTGTCATCAAAATAAAATTGATGTTTTTTTAACTTGAAATAGGATGGGGTGGTGGCCTAGTGGTTAAAACACCAGCCTCTCAAGTATGAGTGTGCTGGTTTGATTCCAGGTCAGGCAAGTGCCAATGTAACTTTTCTAAAATTGTAAGTACTTTCTAAGTATCTTGGACACCAATGACTTATAACAAGGTGAAGGAAAACATCTTGAGGAAACCTGAACTTGTAAGTCTGAAATCGCCAACCCGCATTGAGCAAGCGTGGTGATTTCGCTCAATCCTTCTCTGTATGAGAGGTGACCTGTGCCTATCACTGGGACGATAAAAGGGTTGATGATGATGATGGTAGGGATGTGCAGTATTACGCACTTTTACAAGATTCTTCTTTAGCTACGCTACGCCACTTCATACATCCTCCTTCAATAACCTGCGCAGTAGCAATGACCAAATAGAATTTAAAACTGGAAATTGAGTCGTTGTTTGTAGTAGAAATCAAACAAGACACTCCAGAGGATTGTTATATTAACATGAAGACGTAGCGATTGTTGACATACGCCCGTCCTGTCCACACGATATACTAGTATGATCAAGTATTGAGTTCCACAAATATTTTCACACGTAAGTGATCTTGGGTTGATGATGTTTGAGTTAAGTTTTATGAGCTATACGTATGTTATGGAGAATTGTACCTCTTGTTACACATTACGTAACCTGGTTAAGCAGAGGTGTATCTACACCTCCATTTCGTCGATTGTGATAACTTACTGCTGGAATCTCCGTCAGTATGAGGCGTCAGGCATATTAACGATCTGCGGATGCCCGGTATCTATGGGTATGCAGATGACAGCACAGTTGTGGAGAGATACCTGCCGGATGCTCGGGCTAGTAGGGAATCAATCCGGTCCGAAAGAGAGGCCATGGTAGAGCGAACGAGTCTCGCACTACAGGCAGTCTCCGAATGGGGAAATGCCAATCTTGTAGCATTCCATGCCACCAAAACACAGGCGTATCTTTTCACCGCCTAAAGGAGCCCGTTCACCTTGGCTTCTACTTTTCGAAATGTATCCTTGGAGTGTACCGACCGCCTTCAGCTTTTGGTAGTTGAGATTTCCTCGAACCTAAACTTTGGGCGGTTAATTGAGTCCAATGCTAAGGTGGCTGCCAGGAAACTTGATGTTATCGCAAAGGTCCGGCAGTACTTCACACCAGGGCAGCTTCTAATGTTGTACAAAGCACAGGCCCGTTCGTGGGTGAAGTACTGCAGCCACATTTGGGCTGGTGGTGCTAAGTGTCACCTGGCTGCTTTGGATTCAGTGGAAAGGCGTGCGAAGAAGCTGATTGGTGACCCTGATTTAACTCGAGATGGTCTCCTAAGCCTAGAGTACAGGCTTAGAATAGCCAGCCTTTCGGTGTTCTATAGGATGCATTTTGGGGACTGTCCGAGGGAATTGCATGATTTAATTCCCCATCTCCGTTCCACCATCGGACGACCCGTCGTACGGCGAGTTTCCACCCTTACGTTGTACACACCACTATCCGAATCCGGACGAAGCGTTTCGCCTCCTCCTTTATACCGCGTACATCGAGTGACTGGAACAATTTGCCAGCGGCGGTGTTTCCGTCGGACTACAATTTGAGTGTCTTTAAGGCTAGAGTGAATAGGCTCTTAATAAACTAGTGCGCTTTACCATCAACGATTGCGTCACTGCTTACCATCAGGCGGGATTGCGGTCAAGCGTTATTTTATAAATTATAAAAAAATACTCATATCAAGCAAATCCTGCACGTCGCAAGCAGAGTTTACCGTGCAACTAGAATCTTCTTCTTCGCCTTGAGGGAGGCCTTTGGACCTCTATAGGCTGAACTATAGAGGTCCAAAGGCCTCCCCCAAGGCTTTCAATAACCGGTCTTGCCTGCCCCCATCCAACAGCTTCCCGCGACCTTCACCAGGTCATTAGTCCACTTTGTTGGGGACCTCCCTACGCCACGTCTTCCGGTACATGGCCACCAATTCAGAACCTTACTGCCCTATAGGCCATTTGATCTACGAACAATGTGCCACGCCCACTGCCACTTAATTTTAGCAACTCGAAGAGCTATGTCGGTGACTTTGGTTCTTCTGCGGATCTCTTAATTTCTGATTCGATTGCGTCGAGAAATTCCCAGCATAGCTCTATCTTTACTACAAATAGCATATATATATTTTTTTCTGATTTAACAATTGGTCAATTGCCCTCCAGGCCTGAAATCCGTCTGGTCGAAGAATCCTCCCTTGTCTTTTCCTCATATCTCTATAGTTCCATGTATAAGGAAGAGAAAAACTGAGCAATTCATGATAAACACACCCAGTTGAATTCCTTTGAGTTCAAAAGTAATTAGCATATAATAACAGGCACAGGTGAGTCGTGGTGCCCTAGTAGTTAAAACACCAGCCTCACAAGTATGACACCAATGACTGATTACAAGGTGAAGGAAAACCTTTTGAGGAAACCTGGACTTTAAGTCTGAAATCGCCAACAAGCATTGAGCAAGCGTGTTGATCACTCTCAATCCTTCTCTGTATGAGATGAGAGGAGACCTGTGCCCAGCAGTGGGATGATAAAATAGTTGATTATGATGATGATGATGAATAACAAGCGCAGTACGTTTCCACTGCTGGATCAACAGGCTCCTCTCTGTGAGAAGGACTGGGCTATACCCACCTCGTCTACCCAGGGTTGATAGATCTCAAATGTCTTCGAATATTTGCTATATGGTGGTTTGGTAAAAAAAAAATACTTAGTCAAAAAAAAAGTGCCTACACTTTAAAATTATTATAATTTTACATAGCTCTACGCTCGGCGTACGTGACAATGTCCTGAGACCTTGAATAATTTAGCGACATCTCTATTACTACATCTATTTTTTTTTATATCTGTTTAGACATCAACAATGTCCTCTTCTTTAAAAAAAACATTAAAGTGAAATAATTTATTCTGTAAATAGGATAACAGAATCACTTTTAAATGTCATATTATAAAAAATAAATAAGCAAGAAGAGGTCGAAAATTATAAGAAAAATAAACAAACACAAACTAATCAACTTATAGAAGAAAAACTGAAACAAACTCAAAGGTATGACCTTTGAGTTTTATGTTCGTGTTATGTATAGGTACATAACATGGGAAATACAAAGTGAGTAACAAAACGATTTACGAACACGAGAAAGACAAAAATAAAAAAGGGAAAAATGCGTTATATCCACGCAAACCGGTATCTCTCAGCATCATTCTGCGACTGTATGCAGGACAATGGCCCAGCGCTGTTTTTAGCGATAGCCGGCGCCGATGTAGTGACGTAGCCCTTTGAGACGAACGATTACTGGAATATACACAAGCATATACAGCAAGAGAATAAAACAGAAAAGGAAAAATACACGCAAAGAGAGCATCATATAGAACCAGGAATATAATATATAAAAAAAGAAAAACAGAACCAACTGTACAGTCGACTTTAATTAAACAAAATGTATAGTAAAACTTCCTCCGTCTTCGTGCCACCAGCGTCTAATGTTGACATCGAAATTACCACTCTTAACTTTACCTACCTTGCTAATGCGGTCGATCAATACGGATGCATTATTATGTTTTTAAAACTGTAATATTGTGAACGTCACGTTCGCACTTTTGTGATATGAATTTTTTGACCACCCGTTGATATCGTGGTCGAAAACCCAACTCCTGAGCGTGAGGTCTTGGGCTAATATATTATTTGTTTTTTTAAAAAATATGTTTTAAAAATATGTCATATGTAATAAACAAAAAATATCTAAATAGCAATCCACACGCAAACCAGTCATGTTAGTTTATATAATCAGATCCATGGCTGATACAAAGTTTATTTCCATTAAAACAAATATTGATTTCATTTCTACATTGAAAAATCACAAAAAGTCACAGACTAAAATTTGTGCGCTGTTGGAGCCTAGTTGGTTTCATTGAATCAGCACCCTAATTGATGCGCAGTTGGTTTAATTGAATCGGCACCCTAATTGATGCGCAGTTGGTGCCATTAACCCAGCACCCTAATTGATGCGCAGTTGGTGCCATTAAACCAGCACACTAATTGATGCGCAGTTGTTTTAATTGAATCAGCACCCTAATTGATACGCAGTTGGTTTCATTAAACCAGCACCCTAATTTATGCGCAGTTGGTTTCATTGAACGAGCACCCTAATTGATGCGCAGTTGGTTTCATTGAACCAGCACACTAATTGATGCGCAGTTGGTTTCATTGAATCAGCACCCTAATTGATACGCAGTTGGTTCATTAAACCAGCACCCTAATTTATGCGCAGTTGGTTTCATTGAACGAGCACCCTAATTGATGCGCAGTTGGTTTCATTGAACCAGCACCCTAATTGATACGCAGTTGGTTTCATTGAACCAACTGCGTATCAATTAGGATGCTGGTTCAATGAAACCATCATTGAACCAGCATGCTAATTGATACGCAGTTGGTTTCATTGAACGAGCACCCTAATTGATGCGCAGTTGGTTTCATTGAACCAGCACCCTAATTGATACGCAGTTGGTTTCATTAAACCAGCACCTAATTTTTGCGCAGTTGGTTTCATTGAACGAGCACCCTAATTGATGCGCAGTTGGTTTCATTGAATCAGCACCCTAATTGATACGCAGTTGGTTTCATTAAACCAGCACCCTAATTTATGCGCAGTTGGTTTCATTGAACCAGCACCCTAATTGATACGCAGTTGGTTTCATTGAACCAGCACCCTAATTGCGTAACACACTGTTACTATCAATTAGAATCATTTTGAAGCTTATTGCTAATCCATTGCTCCATATGTTCGAAAAATGTTTCTGCTCTTCAACGGAAATAGCGTAATGAATGTTGTTGAACTGTCAAAATAAAACCCATTGCTACTGATAATGTGTTACGCAACCTGCTGAGCCTTCTGTTGTTCCACTTACAGAAAATGTTGATAATACTACAATTTTCGCGTTGGTAGGCCATTACATCGGCTGCTGGCAGAAGTTACCACCCACCAGACAAAGTCTTGCCGCCAAGCGATTCGTCGTGTTCCGGCATGATGTCTGGTGAAGCCGTACGGAGGACGGGTCTGAGCAGTTGTGTTGCGATGTGTGCCGGGTACGATGCGTCCGTTGTGTCGGGAGTTTGGTCGTGGAGGGTCTCCACATCTATCTCCCTCTGGCGCAGCATCGTTGGTCGTGTTGTTGGGTGTAACGTTGCACCACCTCGCTCAACTGCCGTCTTCCTTCCTATTCACTAAATTTTTTTTAGGTGATTGGGCTTAATAAACTAGCGCGCTTTACCATCAAAGATTGCATCACTGCTTACCATCAGGCGGAATTGCAGTGAAGCGCTAGTTTATAATTATTAATAAATAAAAAAAAAACATAAATACCTACATATCAGCACTGCTTACTTTCTTACGCAACTTCTCAGCTACAGCACAAGGAACTTGGAAGTGAAAAAGTCCAAGCCTTTAAGGGGTTATGGGTTATTCTGGGCTGTTTGCTAGCCTAGTTTGAACATTGTACTTGTCTATTTTCTTCTCAACTATAGCACTGGGAACTGGGAAGTGGTGAAGTGCAGGTATCTGTCTCATGTGTTATTCTGGGCCGATTTATAACCTACTAGTTGTGCCCCGCGGTTTCACCCGCGTAAGCTTCGAAAGAACTCAGTTGATATAAAATAAGCGTCTGTTAAAACAATGGGAGCAATGTCCGCGTTTGCTCCCGTTGTCGCAACATTTTTTGTTCCTGCTCAGCTCCAATCGGTCATAGCGGGATCTTTTATAGCCTATGTTCTTTCTCAAGCTCTAGACTATCTGTGTACCAAATTTCATTACAATCGGTTCAGTAGTTTTGGCATGAAACCCAGACAGACAGAGATACTTTCGCATTTATAATATTAGTATAGATTTTGAATATATTGACTTAACTTTCTATTTCCTTGCCAGTACTCAACCCTTGTTTTTTCTATTTTAATTATAAAGAACGTTGCCCACGCTAGGAACTGTTCCTGTATCGTGGGTGCGTTTACAAACATTACTCGCATACACAAACAGCCAGACCCGGAACAGCTACTTGTAGGTCACACAAATATTTGTTCCGTGCGGGAATGAATCCGCGACGCAGCGCAGCAGTCAGTACCTTTACCACGCTTTTTTTTTTTTTGACGCTGTGGGAATGCCTTTACGCACCGTACCCCGAAGGGCGTGTGTGGGAAGCTGGGAATACCCACTAAACCCACAGCGGCACTCCGGCATCGCCATAGTGGCGGGGGAGTGGGAAACTAGCGCAGCCTGAGCTACCTCTCCCCCGCCGGCGAAACCCGCCTAGTACGGCGGGCCCTCATTTGGTGGCTTAGCCACCCACGTGGTGAGCGATGTAAGGCGGGCGTCGGCACTCCCGTGCCTCACGCCCGCCGCTCACCTCAGGGAGGCAGAAAGCGGGCGAAATCCCGCCACCTACGCCGCCTGCGGAGCGCCGGAGCGAGTGGATCCTCCTCCCGCTCGCGCTCCGCGGCCTCCTTCTGCGACATCAGGACCTCGCAGAAGGAGGCCATCGCCACCCAAGCCTCCTCGGTCCCCACCATCGCTCTGACGATGGCGGGCAGCGAGAGGTCCTCTCCTACCGTCGCGACAAGATCGCGGCGCGGCACGGCCCACGACGGGCACACCGCGAGGGTGTATTCCGCCGTGTCCTCAGCCGCGCCGCAACCGTGGCACGACGGTGTCTCCTCTCGTCCTATCCGGTGCAGGTACCTGCCGAAGCAGCCGGCGAGGAAGCCGAGTACCTGCACCAGACGGAAGGAGAGGAACCCGCGACGCCTGTCGAGCCAGTCCTCCAGGACCGGCCCGATGGCGTCGAGGGTACGGCGGCCGAAGACGGCGGAGGCAAGGTCCTGCGTCCAATGCTGGACAAGAGCGACCCTCGCCTCCCGCCGGACGGCCTCTCTCACCTCTGGGGCCGGACGCTCGCCCAGCGCCCTGCGCCCCGCCGTCCACTCGTACACTCTGGCGAGCACCCACGCCTCGAGCTCCCAAGGCGGGGTGCCCGCCAGAGCGCACGCCGCTGCGAAGCCCACCGTGCGGTAGGTCCGCGATGCCCCCTGGGCGATGGCCCTTTGGGGCGTCCGAAGGGCGGTGAGGTTCTCCCTCCTATGGAGGGAGTCCTCCCAAGTCGGGGCCCCATCACTCTCCGCAGTATGCCGGCGTATAGACGCCGGCACCGCATGCTTGGCCCTCCCATATTTGGCATCAGCCACGAGAGGGCTCCCGCAGCCTTCAGCAGGCGCGACGACAGCCCGCTAAAGTGCGGGCCGAAGCGCCACCTGCTGTCTAAGATGAGGCCCAGATATTTCATCTGAGCCTCAACCCCGACCCTCACCCCCTCCACATAAATGTGGGCGTCAGGCGGGGGGCGCTGCGGAGGCCGTGAAAGAACACGGCCTCCGTTTTGCGCAGCGCCACCCTCAAGAGTACCTTTACCACTGCGCTAACCGTACAGTCAAACTTGACTTTAACTTTAATCCCAAAGGCAATCCCGCCTGGATGGTAAGCAGTGATGCAATCGTTGCTGCATTGGTTTACACGAAATCAGTTCTTCTGTAAATTCTCCACCAGCTCCTGCTTATGTCTTCCAGAACCGCGGGATGTTCGAAAGAGATTCCGTAGCCCCTGGCGCATAGGAAAGTAAAGGAACACGGGTTGATTTTATCAATAAAAGTCGGACACGCTCTTCCGCTCCGCCCAGAGCGGGAGAAGTTATTTGATGGTATCCCATCCGCAAAAAAAGCTAAGCTCCAGCTTATACAATACGTAAAGAAAACCCTGTCCGATCCGTGAAGGTATTGTTAGGTATCGATAACTGATTCTACTAATGTCTACTAAGCCGGGCTAAACTTAAAAAATAAATATTATTTCGCAAAAAGAGGTAACTTAATACATGTGCGGTAGGTAATAAATGCGCGGGCGACAGGGGGTAGGGCATGCGACTCGTGGTCGCATCGCTTATAATAATACCGTCAAAATGGTGTTGTCACTTTTTCAAATTACCAAATTTCGGGGAAGTTGGAATTAATTCGCGGGAAAAAAGATTATTTCAAAATTCATGAGTATTGTTACCATAACGATTACGTAAAATTTTATATTACATTTGGTCATGTATTTACCTAACCTTTATTATCCTTATGGGTCGGACAGGGTTTTCTTTACATATTGTATAACTCTTATAGGTCGTGTACTTAGTGCAACGTGATAAACTCATAGTTATATCCTGATAGGAATGGTTCTGCATAACTTAGTGCTTCCTAGCGATGCGCGATGGCGAGAGGTTTCATTCGATTGTTTCGATTGGGCAAATATCTCGATGGTCCTCGATTGTTTCAACTTGGACTCGAGTCCGACTCGGTCTGTTATCGCGATGGGCTCACGAGTCACGGCGTGTTCATTCGAGAGCAATCGAGAGTTATTCTTCGATGGTTTAGACGCGAGTTCTTGTCTTGCGTTGTGTTTGCGAATCCAAACTAATTTTTTCAACAATCAAAAATATGCAGTACCGCGACGGGAATAAATAAACGTTAGTAGTTAACTTACTCACGAATAATTAGAAGGAGTCGTAAAAATAAAATAATAAAACATATCAAGGGATCTTAATGAATCTGTTTTATTTTTATTAATTAGAAATGTAAAATCTGTCGGGTAAAAAACTAGCGAAAAATAAAACAGTGTATCGTAAGTAAAGGTATAAATAAATGTTCACAAATTACGCGCGAGTCGCACGACTTGACTCTGACATGCACCTCGACTCGATGCAATCGACTGACCTCCCTCGACTGCCTCGTTCATCGAGTGGAGCGAGACTCGATGATTCGTACAATTGAAAGCGGCGGTCGATTCCATTGACTCGAAACAATCGAAAAACATCTCGATTGTTTTGTGGAAAGGCGAGTCGATGGTTGACTCGATAGTTTATTGTAACGACTCCGATTCTTTCGATTGATAAAACATCTCGGAATCGCCCATCGCTAGTGCTTCCTTTATAACTGCCTTTACCAGTTTGAGTTATGGAAATTCTAGGAGAAAGCTTGTCTGTGGTAGCAGCTACCTAGTACCTATATACGTAACACGTGTAACGTGCACTACGTTACGTTGTAACGTAAGCATAAGATTGTTTCTGAAAGAAAAACATTTCTGATTGAAATAATTTAATGAGCGCATAAGTATCTTAGATAAGTGAAACCGCTGTTTTATTTTTCTATAACCGACGAAAATATATCTAATTACTAGCTTTCCGCCCGCGGCTTCGCCCGCGTGGAGTTCGGTTATATCGCGCTTTTTAGATTTCCCCCGGGAACATCAAATTTTTCCGGGATAAAAGGTAGCCTATGTTCTTTCTCAGGGTCTAAAGATTGTCTGTGCCAAATTTCAACAAAATCGGTTGAGAGGTTTAAGCGGGAAAGCGTAACAGACAGACAGACAGACAGACAGAGTTACTTTCGCATTTATAATATTAGTACGGATATTATCTAAGTAGGGTAGCCTCTCCGTTTGGCCAGATACTTATGATAACATATTTAGATATTATAAGATTATAAATATTCGGTATTCATATATTATAGGTTGTATTTTAGTAAGTCTGCTCACTGACGACCCATCGTACGGCGAGTATCCATATCCACCCTTACGTTGTTGACACCACGCCTGGTTTCGCCTCGTCTTTTTACCGCGTACATCAAAGGACTGGAACAATAGGGATGTATCCTGTTTAAAAAAAAATGATTCTATTTAGTTCGTCATTCAGATTATAGAAAAATATTGTATACGTATATTTTGTTTTATCAAATCAATAAAAATTTACAAATATAAAAGGCATCAAAAATTAGGAGTGGTGACCTCACTACTCGCTAAAAAGTGTAGCGTGCAGTGACGTCACACGAGTTTTCAACGCACTGTGTTGTCTTCATTTTCTGTTTATATGAAAAAAGAAAAAATACGTGTCTAATATTTTTTGGAAATCTGACTGACGGACTAATTAGTTTTTTTTAGTCAACTACCCTATTTGCCTAACTTGCTTAACTAGCGCGCTTTGCCATCAACGACTGCATCACTGCTTACCATTAGGCGGGATTGGGATTGGGGTCAAGAACTTGAGTGCCTTCAAGTTTATAACTTGTAGTCCTACGGAAACACCGACGCTGGCGAATTGTTCCAGTCCCTGAATGTACGCGGTAGAAAAGAGGAGGCGGAACGTAAGGGTGGAAACTCACCGGACGACGGGTCGTCCGATGGTGGAACGGAGATGGGGAATTAAATCATGCAATTCACTAGCACACTCACCAAAATGCATCCTATAGAACACAGAGAGGCTGGCTACTCTACGCCTGTGCTCCAGGCTTTGACAAAATAGACAGATGTTATTTAAAATGTTAATTGTTCTTTTTATTTATGTATGAATTATGGTGCACTAGTAGACGTCATCACTTCTGTCGCTGGAAACTAGTTCTGGAGCTTTGTCTCGTGTAGGTATGGTCCTAATATTATGTTGAGCGTTGACCGTTTTGCGTGGCTGTGACGCAAGTTTATCCCCAACTGGTTTTTTGTGTGTTTATGATCATTTTTGTGCGTCACGTTTATTAATCAGTTCATCATTAATTATAAGAATTTTGGGCCAACATTTTTTTTATTATAAGTTAAGATATTAAGTGGGTATTAAATAAATAATATTTAAATTATTTATGGTAATTTAGGAGAGAATATTTTTTCTTTGAAGAAAAAAAAAGTTAACCATTATTTATACACACATCAAAAGTGTCTAGGGATCAACATATATTTTTGCAATAACTTTTCTCCTGATTGATATTAATTAAAATTTTCTTTAAGGATTCATCAAATAAAGTGTTTTCGTTTGTCACAGTAACGATAAACCAAGTCACCTTTGCATTAATAAAGAAATTTGCCATTTTCCTAATAAAGGGATATTTGACATTTGAACCACTAACACAAAAGTTCGAAAAAAAGACTGAAATAACAGTTTTCTCTAAAATTTTATTGGGTAACTTAAACAATTAATAATCCGTGTTTCTACCGCGAACACTAACAACACAAGAACATCGGTTTGGCATACTCAAAATGAGTTCATCCAAATCACGCTGTGGAATGGCCGCCCATGTTCGTTGCAACAACAAAAAAGGTCTTCTTGCGACTGGATACCCTCCATATTCGGCAGAGCTCTTCTCTGTAGCATATCCCATGCATGCTCAATCGGGTTCAAGTCTGGCGACTGAGCAGGCCAGGGCAGGACATTGATGTTAGCTGCGGCGAGAGTCTGTCTTACAACTCTTGCGGTGTGCGGTCGTGCATTATCATGCATTAACTGAAATAAGGGACCGATTTGCACTTGTAGAGGAACGATGACGTCTGATACAATCGTTTCAGCATAAATTTGAGCGTTGAGGTTGCCTCTGATCCAAATCAACTCAGTTCTTCCGCCGATCCAAATACCCGCCCATACCATGATGGTTCCACCACTATAAGGATGGACTTCCTGGCAGGATTTTAATCGCTGTTGGCGTCCAGGGGTTCTCCAGTGTCGTATACGTCTTGTATCCGGTCTCATACCAAAACGAGACTCATCAGAAAAGCACACGAAACGCCATTGTTCTTCTGCCCAATTTCTGTGTTCAAGAGCCCATTGATATCGAATCCTACGATTGTGCATTGCTATAGGTGGTACCCGTAGCGGTCTTCGGGAATGAAGGTTCACTTCATGCAAGCGGTTTCTGACTGTTTGGTCGCTAATTAAGTTCCCTGAAGAGTGATGAAGCCTCACGGCTAACATCATGGCGGTTATTGTTGGAGCTCTTCGAGTTAAGATTTGAATGTATCGGTCTTGTCTCCGTGTGGTGCAGCGATACCGTCCTCCATGGCGCTCAGCCACGGTACCAGTGCTTCGGTAACGTGTCCAAAGTCGACTGATAACACTCTGACTTGTATTCAGAGCTAAAGCCACAGTACGTTGCCGGGAACCAGCTTCTATCATTCCCACGGCTCTGAGCATTTCTTCCCTGCTTAAATGACGTCGCCGCTCCATAATAACGTTGGTTTTAATCAGTAGTAGGGAAACAGTAGCACTAATAATGTCTTCAATGCGTTGTATGTTTTTATAGGGAAAATATTGACAGCTGATTTTCATCTTTTACTCGAATTTGATTCACAGTTCCTGATTCAAATTATGAAATGCACCAAAAAGGATCCATATAAATTTATAAAATCATAAATTTATTACAAAGCCACATCTCAATCTCAAGAAATCCGCATAAAAATGCTTGATCCCTAGACACTTTTGATGTGTGTAGTACTTACCTAATTAATTTTAATAAATATGTGGACAAAATAAAAACGCTCAAGAAATCTAACCCCAAAATTGTTAAGAGTCAATCAAGGACCACATATAGTAAGTATATTACGATCACAATTAGTATCTAATTGTAGCATTTAATGGATTGTAAGAAACTAATGGCTATCTTGAGGTATCAAGTTCAAAAGACCGATAAATTCTTGATATTATTAAGATAAACAAACTTGACTTTGAACCTTCAAAGTCAACGGACTTCGAGAACTGAAAGGAGGTTAAGTAATTGAATTTGCGTCTACTACGGACTGTTGACCTTTGACTAGCAAGCTAATGAGTCTACGCTTTCTTGCTATAACATTTTAAGCATTAGATAGAAGTTAAAAAATGTTGTTTTTAGAGTACACTTCTAATAAAAGTACAATTTGTACGTATTTGTATATTTTGCTTTATTACACTTTAGATTGATGCTAAACCCTTACTAATATTATAAACTAGCTTTCCGCCCGCGGCTTCGCCCGCGTGGAGTTCGGTTATATCGCGCTTTTTAGATTTCCCTCGGGAACATCAATTTTTTCCGGGATAAAAGGTAGCCTATGTTCTTTCTCAGGGTCTAAAGATTGTCTGTGCCAAATTTCATCAAAATCGGTTGAGGGGTTTAAGCGGGAAAGCGTAACAGACAGACAGACAGACAGACAGACAGACAGAGTTACTTTCGCATTTATAATATTAGTATGGATGGGAAAATTTGTTTTGTTCGTTCCGCTTTCACGCCGTAATTACTGGACCGATTGCTTTGAAATTTTGCAGACGTAAAGTTAGATGTCCGGATTAAATAATAGGGTACTTTTAACCCGAAATAAATTGATATTCCCGAGGGAAATCTAAACAGCGCGATATAACCGACCTCCACGCGGGCGAAGCCGCGGGCGGAAAGCCAGTTTATTATAATCAACTTATACACAAAATGTTATAGTACATTACGATATTAGTGCGTAATGATGGTTATAACATGCGAGGCGGAATTTCAGCCCGAGCCGAAGGCGAGGGTGTAATTGAGCCGAGCATGTTATAACCAATACGCACGTATATCGTACGACGTTTTTTAACACACTTGCGAGGAAACAGAAAAAGAAGTATTTTATATTTTGTTCATTTTAAATAAACTCAATCTGTGAATGCACACTGTTGCTTTCCCTCCATTAGTATTATTATTTGCCATTTCAAATATGGAACAGCGCGCAGCGCGAGCCGTGCGGCGGCGATCAGTTCCATAATTACTTGAAATGGAAAATAATGCTGTTATGGAAAATAATGCTGTTATGGACTATAACTTAACTATTTGCTTTGATAAAACACGCGTTTGTTATGGCCTGCTTTACATATTTAAAACCGGTGGAATTACATCAGCTTTACGAGCAAGGGTGTTAAAAATTACTTAATCAACTTATTTGAACTGTCTGTCTTCTGAACTTATGAGCTTTTTAATCAAATGAATTATTTCGTTTTTTTGTAAACTACTATAAGTGTCCTATGCTGCGCATAAGCTGGACCCAAAGGGTCAGAAATGATACCGTCCTTCAGCGTCTTCAAATGCCTCGCAAGTTTTTGCCCACCTTACAATAACGCAAAAAATGGGATGCGTTTTGGGGAGTGTGCAAGGGAATTGCATGATTTAATTCCCCCATCTCCATTCCACCATCGGACGACCCGTTGTACGGCGAGTTTCCACCCTTACGTTGTTAACACTACTACGATCCGGACGAAGCGTTTCGCCTCCTCCTTTATACCGCGTACATCAAGGACTGGACAACAACAAGTTGTGGAACAACTTGCCGGCGGCGGTGTTTCCGTCGGACTACAATTTGAGTATCTTCAAGGCTAGAGTGAATAGGCTCTTAATAAACTAGCGCGCTTTACCATCAACGATCGCATCACTGCTTACCATCAGGCGGGATTGCGGTCAAGCGCTGGTTTATAATTTATAAAAAAAAAAGTCTCGGCCACGTGCTCCGACACGATAGATATGCGATCCTCCAATTGATTATGATGGACAAGGTCGAAGGAAAGAGGCGCGCTGGACGAAAGAGAAAATCGAAATCGAATCTATATAGCTGCGAAACATCAGGGAGTGGACCGGCATTACTACCGTCAAAAAACTGTCCGACTAGCGGTTTACAAGACCGAGTACAAAAAGCTGATCGCCAACCTTCAGGATTGAAGAAGCACTAGAAGAAAAAGACTAGTGTTTATCTTAAAAAAAAACCTTTTAGAAACAGTGATGGCCAGTACCTGGATTGCTTCACACGTTTTATACATATAAGTCTACCAAATCTGAAAGGTTTTTTTTTTTTTTTTTTTTTTTTTTTTTTTTTACAGCAAATAAATTTGAGACAAACGACTCCCAAACTGAGACATGCTCGTATCTTGGGTAGTCGGCGGTCGGCCGTTTTAAATGTCAATATACATATACATATCACCGCCTTTTTGAATTCCATTAAAGTTTACAATTTAAAAATAAAAATAACAGTTTTACAAAATTCAGACACTAATCTTTTCATTTTGCTATTTCCAAAAGTTTCTCAGTTTCGTCATAACTCAACGACTTCAACCAATTATTTAATTTATTTTTAAGATTATACTTATTAAGTTTGTATAGTGAGATCGTTTTGTTAACTTTGTTGTAAAGCCTGGAGCTTAATGCATTGTATTGTCGCTGTGCGAAAGCTGTTTTACATTGCACAGAGGGGCAAACAAGAGCACCACTTCGCTTATTTAAACTTTCCTTATTTAAGGGAAGTAGTGAATGTCTTCGGAGTATCGTGCGGAGAATAAACAGCTGTCGCACCGTCAAAACCTTGGCCTCCTTGTATAGTTCAGAGGTAGAATAATATCGTGGCTTACCATGTATAATCTTGAGAATAGACCTCTGTGCCCTCTCCAATTTCAGAAGCAAAGTTTTGTAGGTTCCACCCCACGCAGGAATGCAATAACCCAAAATTGATTGACCCAATGCTATATAGATTGCACTCAATAGCATACGGTCAGCAGAGTGTCGAAGGTTCTTAAACACGTATATTAGTTTCCTGACACGTCCGGTGAGGGTCTCAACTTGTGGACGCCAGTCTAATCGTTCATCAACGATAACGCCAAGATACTTTATACTGGTCACATTCGTAATGGGTAGACAACAACAAGTTACTGTTGACCTAGCACAACTGTGGGCTTTAAGGGTTACCGTTTCTACTGAGGGTTTTGTGGTATTGGGGAGATAAAAACGAATATATTTAGTTTTATCCACATTCAGCGTAAGTAGATTTGAGGTTAACCACAACATGACTTCCCTCATATTACTCTCGGTATACATCTTAGCTTCATCCCAGGTATTCCCATACACTAAGAGTGCTGTATCATCTGCATATGTAAAAATGTCACAGTTCTTCAATTTTATCTTACATAAGTCATTGATGTAGACTATAAACAATGTGGGTCCGAGAATACTCCCTTGCGGGACTCCAAATTTTAATTCCTCGTCATCACTCACCACTGTATCAATTTTAACTGCCTGGGTACGACTTGTCAGGTAATCTATAAATATATCCAATGCCAAACCGCGGACTCCAATGTGCTGTAGTTTAGATATAAGGATTGGGACAGAAACCGTATCGAAAGCTTTTGATACGTCCAGAAATACACCATAGCACTTGTAGCTCTTGTCCAATTTATTGGCAACCATGGAACTGAAATTGGTTACAGCATCCTCAGTTGACACACCCGGCCTAAATCCATACTGGTTTTCTGAGATTATTTTAAATTTGGTGAGATAATTTGTCAAACAGTTATTAAGAATTTTTTCTAGTATCTTCGATAATGTACTCAGTACAGAAATAATAATAGCCTAATAATAATAATGGCCTATAATTCATAAGCTGATCTCTGTCCCCACCCTTATATACAGGGGTCACTATTGCCCTTTTTAGCCCATTGGGAAAAACGCCAGTGGCAATCGAGACATTGCAAATGTGCGCAATAGGCGGCACCAGGACTTCCCGTGAAAGCTTAATTACCAAGGCTGGAATTTTATCCCAGCCCGTTGCACAGTTATTACGAAGAGTATTTATGATAGATGAAACTTGTTCATGACTCACCGACGGTATCCAGAGAGAGTTGCACTGTGAAGTATTTTCCTTGACTTGGCAGGATTCTGGATAATTTTCAGGGGGGACCAGCTTCGCGGCCAGGTCCTTCCCAATATTGACAAAATATTTGTTGACACTATTCGCTGACAATTTAGCTTCCGCTGATAATTTAAATAGTTCCCTTGCAGAGCCTGAGTGACACTTCCTGCCTGAGAGTCGGTTTACAACATCCCATATTGCTTTTGGATTAGATTGAGCCTTAGTAAACAGATTTTTTTCATATTCCAGTTTTAACTTTCTGAGCAGTGAATCACAAAAGTTTCGGTACCTTTTATATGTCGTTTGAAGAATTACGTTATCACGATTTTTCCTCAATTCAAGGTGCATCCTATCGCGGTTCCATATACACCGAAGCAATCCTCTAGTGATCCACGGTTTCAGAATACGGTTTCGTCTACCAGTTTGTTTCTGAGTTGTGTGCTTTATAACTATATTACTAATTACCGAGATCAAATTATCAGTCGCAATATTCGCGTCAGTTTCATTCAAAACAAAGTTAAAATCACTTTGGTCAATTTCTGCTTTGATAGAGGAATAGTCTAGGCGCGTTATGATCCTATTGGTGTACGGATACAGTTTCTTGCTTTCTTTTACACATAAAATGACAGGAAAATGGTCAGTTATATAGGTGTCTAATATGATAACTTCTGCCGAATTGTTGGATTTCACTAGAACATGATCAAGGCAGTTCCCAAGTCTTGTAGGATACACGTGTGCCGGCAGCAGGCCTAATGAAGCTGTTAATAATAGATAATCACTACAGTTTCGATCAATATTATTGCTCTCTTTTATATCAACATTAAGATCTCCTATCACAGCTATGTTTTTGAATAATTTTAGATTAGATACTTGTATTTCTAGACTATGATAAAATTTGGTTAGGTCTGAATGAGATGGTGACCGATAAAGCCCAATTATAGCAGTATTCTTTAAACAGCAGATTAAGCAATTAGCATCTGAAAACGATGGTTCAGATATAGTACATTCAAGTCCGTTCCTAGAGTACATTACAACTCCATCGTTTTGTGTCAGATTGTTGGTTGTAGCATGAGATGTGTAATTATCAAGATAAGGTGGTGGGCCTGTTCCTTTTAGCCAGCACTCGGAGAGTATAATAAGGTCAAACTCAAACTTCATTACTGACAGCATGGATATAAACTGGTCTAGGTTTTTATTTATACTTCTGATATTTATGTGTATGATTTTAAGATAGGTATTAGGTTCCACAATAAGCCCTGCGCATTGATCCGGTGTACACATATGGGAATTAGCAACTTTAAACTTATCAATCTCATTGCTAGCATGATTTATATTATCCGTCATTTTTTTCCTAATAATCGTACGTTGTAGCAGCACGTTTTTTTTTTAATTTTCCGGGTAATAATGGCTTCCACCGAAACACGTGATTGATTGTCATTATTCAATAATGTAAAACTTTTCAAATTATGCTGGTAATTGTGATTGCTGTCTTACCTGTGTTTTTACCAATTTGATTCGATTAGTGGTATTGTTTTGCTTTTAATTCAATATCGTTATTAAATTTAACTTTCGAGTTATTATAATTGTATAGTGAAACCATTATTTATTTAAAAAGTATTGAATTTTATATCTGCTTCTACGAATCTCTTTTGTTTAAAGCTTACGCGAATCGTGTAATAAGCAAACATCATTGATGTGATGACCAATGCAACTTAATAAAGAAGATACTTAATAAAAAGTATTCTATTCTATGTTTTCCTATACATTTGCCACACCTCATAAGTTCATATAACGACAAAAGACATACGCAATTCAATAAAAAACCATAATATTATGCGCCTCACGTCTGCTTGATTTTATTATTTTTAAATCAAGATGATAAATAAAACATATCAGTAAAAAAATGATAAAAACAACGTATGAAGGACTAAAACTTTAATTAATTAGTACTACCGCCAAATAAAACGGAATAATAATGACAATGTCATAATAAAGTTATAAAATAGCTGTAAGGTAGAACAAGAACCGAACGAGAGTAACCGATATAGCCCGAAGAATTGCAACACTAAAGTAGCAGTGGGCTGGACACATTGCCCGTAGGACCGATGCCCGATGGGGCCGACGGGTTCTCGAGTGGCGACCACGCACCGGAAGACGTAGCGTGAGTAGGCCCCCGACAAGGTGGACCGACGACCTGGTGAACGTCGCGGGAAACCGCTAGATGCGGGAGGCGCAGGACCGGTCGTCGTGGAGAACCTTGGGGGAGGCCTATGTCCAGCAGTGGACGTCTTTCGGCTGAAATGATGATGATGATGATGAAGGTATGGACGACAGCAGGTCAAGCTATCTGAAACTGTCAAATATTACCAATAACTGCAGCAATAAAGGTGAAAATCTAATAAAGATAGAACATATTGTAGCAGCTTGACGTGCTGTCGTCTGTACATATTGCCATATAACACAACAAACAAGAAAATAAGTAATTACTCCTGATCATAGGAAAGATTTTTTATTAAAATTTTAATTATATTCACATACATTATTATTTTAAAACTAGCTGTGCTCGCGATTTCGTTCGCCTGGAAGACGAAACTTACCAAATAGTTTTTGTGTAAAGTCATATTTGTGTAGAACTTTCTCTATCGAGCATCAATAATTCTGTCCCGGCGCGGGCCCTTTGTGACCAATTACAAAATATTTAAGGCTATCTTCATACAAGGTTAAATTTTGATCGTTTTAATTCCGTGGAGGGTCGAACCACTCCATAAAACACTATCGATTAGTAAAGATAAAATCAAAAAACAAAGCACTTTTTTTTAATAACTGGAATCAATTCTCTCAGGAATAAATAATGGAAACCATTAATAGGCACCATTCTTATCAATAAACGCATCATGCCGATGAAGAAGAACTGGTCAAGGGCCCTTCCCTTGACGAGTTGCTACTAGAGCTTCCAATCCGGAGTTTCGTAACTCCGGAGTTTCGGAGCGATTTTAAGCATTTTTCAAATCCGGAGTTGAACTAAAACACCGGAGTTGAAACCGATTTTCGCAAACTTTATTTAAGAAACGATGAAAAACGCATTTTAATTCTTGAGTTGATTCCTTCATAAGTCCTTAGCACACATAAACATAGAATACATATATTAATGGCTCGGTCGAATAATATCGAAGTGTTGTACTCATGTTTGCTCCATGGTTGTAGTAATGCATCAGGCTTTTTCTGCACGAAAGTTAGAAGTTCTCTTTCTGACTCATCTTTGAACGCGCTGTCTTTTCTCAGAACATATTATATACCAAGAGTCAAAATATTATGTTTATTTTTATGACTGTTTTTGTTGATTTTTAATATTTTATAATGCGTATTACCTAATTGGTTAGTATAACGTCTGCCTGTCAGACAGTACATTTTTAAGGAAAACGACTGATTCTTGCTATTCAAATGTTTATTTTTTTATTATTGTTTTAATCCTTACCTATCCTTAAAAATCGGAAAGTGAGTTTGTTTATTTGTTTGTTCCGCTTTCACGCCATAACTACTGAACCGATTGCTTTGACATTTTGCAGACATAAGCTTAGAAGTCCGAATTAAATAATAGGGTACTTTTTATCCCGGAAAAAGTTGATATTCCCGAGGGAAAACAAAAATATTGATAGCTTTATAGGTACCAGTTCTATGGTAGATGGCGCTGTGTGTCGTTTAAAAAAGGTTATATATTGCAAACGAATATGCACATGTAAACTTAAAAGCTAAATGATACGACAATTAATCCCCGAAAACGAGGAATTTCCGAGGGATGACGGACAATTTGGTTTATCGTCCCTTACCATCCGTATCCTTACTAATCTAATAAATCGGAAAGTGAGTTTGTTCCGCTTTCACGCCGTAACTACTGTACCGATTGTTTTAAAATTTTGCAGACGTAAAGTAGAAGTACGGATTAAATAATAGGGTACTTTTTATCCCGGAAAATTTGATATTCCCGAGGGAAAACAAAAACATTGTTAGCTTCATTCCAGTTCGGTGATAGATGGCACTGTGTGTCATTTCAAACAATATAATATATTGCAAACGAATATGCATATGTAAACTTAGAAGCTAAATGGTACGATAATTAATCCACGAAAATGATGAATCTAAAAGCGCGATATAACCGAATTCCACGCGAGCGAAGCCGCGGGCGGAAAGCTAGTATTGTATAATGAGTATTAATTGTCTAGTCAGTACATTTTTAAACAAAAATACTGATTTCTTACCAAATGAAAGTTCTATTGATTAAAATTAAGGGCATTTTTATTCATCTCTAAAAAAGCTGTCGACTCCGGAGCCAACTCCGGAGTTCCGGTTTTGATTGCTCAACATCGTAACTAGCTCTGGAGTTGATAAGTATCCGAGTTTGGATGCCCTAGTTGCTACTGCTGCTTTCGAATCGACGCCAGGCGTTCAGGTGTAGGTTTTGCCATCAAAAATCATCTAGTAAAGCGGTTAGAGGGGTATCAGGTACACATCTCGGACCGCGTTACCACATTGCTCTTTCATTTGCACAAGGACAACTTTCTTCCTGTAATATAAATTCAAAGCAAAGTCAGTTATCCAGACAATCGTAAGGTACAGACGACAGCACATCAAGCTACTACAATCTGTCAGATTTCTGTATTACATTTTCATCTTTATCTCTAAAGCGTTAAGGCTCAATGTTGTTTGGGAATATCTGACAGTTTGAGGTAGCTTGACCTGCTGTCGTCCGTACCAGCACGGCTGACATTTTAAAAAATATTTCAGAAAAGTTTAGCCAATACAATAGTTTCATCCGCTTTTATCTGTTCTGTGCTCTAAATATAGGATTAAGAATTCTGGCGCACTTCCGAGCGCATGCGCATGTTTTAGAAAATATTAGAAATGACATACCTACCTACATTAGAACTGGGCCACAAGTCTGCATCATTCCCCACGAAATCTTACCAAGTGAAAACTGCGTCACCCTTCGTCGTCATCAACAGTACGTACGGATGACAGCAGATCAAGCTACCCTAAACTGTCAAATATTCCCAACCAACCTTGAGCCTAACGCTTTAGAGATAAAGTTGAAAATCGAATAAAAAAATCTGATAGATTGTAGTAGCTTGATGTGCTGCCGTCTGTACATTATGTATTGTGACGGTTAAACATTGAATCATAAATAACAAATGTAGTAGTGATTAACTAGGGAAAAGAAATTGAGTGGCGATTTTTTTTTAAATAATTATAAACTAGTGCTTGTCTGCAATCCCGCCTGATGGTAAGCAGTGATGCAATCGTTGATGGTAAAGCGCGCTAGTTTATTAAGCCTATTCACTTAAAAAGCTTGTGAATATGAAGGAAGGCGGTAGTTGAGCGAGGTGATGCTATGTTAAACCCAACAGCACGACCAACGATGCTGCGCCAGAGGGAGATTGATCTGGGGACTCTCCACGACCAAACTCCCGACCAACAACATTTGGTGCATCGTACCCGGCGCACATCGCAACACAACTGCTCAGAGCCGTCCTCCGTACGGCTTCACCAGACATCATGCCGGAACACGACGAAGCGCTTGGCGGCAAGACTTTGGCTGATGGGTGGTAACTTCGGCTGGCAGCCGATAAAGTGAGAAAGAGTACCCCTGAGCAGTATTTGTTGTGTATTTTACTGAGAGAATGCTATTTATCACAATTCCTTTTAGTTGACAACATTTTTTTATGTTTTCAGCGGCTTTTAAGGCATATCCACGATAATTTGAGAATCTTATATGTACTTTGAGAATCTGAGAGATATGCTGTCTACCTGCATATTACATTTTATTAGATAACTAAGTAAAAAAACAAAAAAAAACCCGTGACAGACGGACAGAAGGCAGAGGTCTAGTAAGAGAATCCTGTTTTCACCCTTTATGTACGAAACCTTAAAAAGGAAATAATTTTGGTTGTTTTAAACCTCTAATCACGATTGGCTTAATGATAACACCTACGCAAGAAAAAAAAACTTTAGGTAGCTACCAACTTGTTTGTAACGCATAGACAAGCTAATGAGATATGTAATCACACACAAAACATTGCCGTTCCGCAAATCATTGTCAATGTCAAGCGCTTAGTAACATATACTTAGGAAATAAGGTAACTTACCTACAAGTTTTTATGTGTTTTTGTCATTAATGGTTGTTGCACACCCACTGGTCTAGGTAGGTGAATAATGGAGATGTTTCATTTTGGGCCACCACTATGTACGCTATATAGATAAAAAGGAAAAAAAATAAAAGATTTTCATAAAAACACTACTAAATTAATTTGAATAAAAATACTGGTATATATAATTAATTATTTGAAAAGTTTTTTAGTGAGATAACCCTTTATTAAGGTAGCCATGACAGTGGTTATTATGACGTTTGATTGACGACTTTGACAGTTGTATGTTCCCGTTGTGTTCGTGTCGAGTGTTGATTTGAATGAGTTGATTGTGTTTATTTAATGGGTCGTATCTTTGGAATTCATGTTTTGTTTGTTTTTGCAGTCATATGGTAGATAATATAGATACGATAGCCTTAGATACATGACACATCAATCAAATGTCACTGTCAAAATCTTATTTCGCTTATTGCTGACCACCATATTTATTAGTAGTTGTGTTGCACTCCTTGGCCGAGTTAAATTGAATCTGTATAAAAACTAAGCCAAAATAGAGGAAATTAATATTAAAAACCAGTTAACTATAGCGTAACTATACCTAGCATTAAGTGTACAATGTGTTGGCCCAGGCTCCATACATTTCTGAAACATCTCCTTTAAAGAAAGCAGTCATGGCCCGGTGGTAGATAAGGGCCTCGACGTAAGAGTTGTAGTTCGGATTCGATTTTAGGCAAGCACTTTAACATAGTATGGTCGTACCTCGGAAAGCACGTTAAGCCGTTGGTCCCGGTTGCCATACAAACATCTAGTGGCAGTCGTTACGGGTTGTTGGAGCCCTCAAATGTCCAACAATTGGTCTAACTGCAATGCTTCGATGTCGCCTTCGGGTTGTGGAGGTCAGACGGCAGTCGCTTCACGGAAAATATCGAAGTTGGACTGGTAAAGCGAACCCCAGACTCCAAAGCTGAAAAGGCTTCGGATGCGACTGGGATTAACGCTGGGATGATGATGACTTTACCATAGTATAAAGAGGGCTTTACTTTGTGAAATTTATTACCACTACGACACCAAACGGTGAAAGAAAACAACTGGAGGAAACCAGCATGTCGTAGAAAGTTAAATGGGAAGACATGTAATAAGTTATATTGACTCTCCGCAAATCATTGTCAATGTCAAGCGAGATTTTGTAGTGCATGTGATACTCACATGCACTTCAAAAAACATCAAACTTGTATGGATGTGTTAATTAAATATACCCACTTAACTCTATCTAACGTTTCATAATATTATATAACTTTTTAGTGACGTCATTCGGGCGTAAATTGCAGGTGCTTATATGGCGGCTACCGCTCTTGCTAGTAAAACCGTAACTACATACCTACATATTATACGACTAAATAGATTATAGAATAGGCGACTGAATTGTACAATTTAAAAAGAAGAAACCACCATCAACATTTCCGACATTTTTATTTAATTGGCTGTATTCAATAAAGGGTTGGTTAAATGCATAATCCCAATGATGTGGGCAATAAGTCAGCTAATACAATAATATTGCAACATATTCGTCTAAAATGTAAATAAATATGAATTTATGGAATCATATCAAACTTTTTTTTTATCGTCCCACTACTGGGCACAAGTCTTTTCTCATACAGATAAGGATTGAGCGTAATCACCACGCTTGCTCAATGCGGGTTGGCGATTTCAGACTTAAAGTCCAGATTTCCTCAAGATGTTTTCCTTCACCTTGTAATCAGTCATTGGTGTCCAAGAAAGTACATATAACTTAGGTACTTGCCTGACCTGGAATCGAACCCGCACACTCATACTTGAGAGGCTGGTAATTTAACCGCTAGGCCACCACGACGTTTATGGAATAATAACTTTAATTCCTACACAACGTGAAAGGGCCAGGAAGTCTTTTGCCGAACAGTGGGGAAACAAAGGTCGAACAAAAATACTGGCCATTCTCAATAACCTAAACAAGTAATAATTATTTTTGTAACCATAAAACTTACAAGTTTTAAAAGAATCTCAACAGGCGAAAGGACAATACAAAAACTTAAATAAATAATACCATTCTGACATATTAAATAATTTTTATGGAAAATGTCTTAATGGCTTAAGTTGTTTCAGTGGAAATACTAATAATGCGCTCCGTCATTTAATATCTCAGTATTTTCAAACACCATGTCATTTAGTGCGTGTATCAAATGATTAGCTGTTGCTTTTACGTCTTGAATTAGATTGCTATGAAATTATAGCAAATGTGAAACGTGATCTATTGTTAAAATCACCTTATAAATACGAAACAGAATTGTAATACCTACTACTACTGCAGATTGTTTTATCTTAATTTATTTTTAACCGGCTTTAAAAATGGTGGGTGTTCTCAATTCGACTCCAAAAATCTTCCCCTTAGTGTGGACGAACACACTCAATAAATCCATTTCTTTTTTATCCAGAGTTCCGAGCAATAGATCGACGGTACGGACAACAGCAGATCAAGCTACCCTAAACTGTCAAATATTCCCAATGAACCTTGAGCCTTTTTTTTTTTTTGTAGTGTGGCACTAGTTATGACTTTGTGCCAATTTCAAGTAAAATAAAAATCTTCAAAAGTTCTTCTTTCTTTCTCTTAAGGCTTCGCACGGTTTGTGCATTTAGCCAATGTCACGTAATGAATTAATCATGTCGAAAAAGACGGCCGTGCGAACCGAACACAGAGGAAGATTTGGTACTAAGCCATGATGTGGCCACTATGCTACAATATTTCACTTTCTTTATGAATTATTCACTGAATGCACTTTTTACTACATAAATCACACGTTTTTATTTAGTAAACGACACTTTAAATTATTTAAAAGTCCAATGAAAAACGAGCGTGGCACTCATCTTGGCTTCCCGCCAAAAACTCCACCTTGAGCCTTAGCGCTTTAAAGACAAAGTTGGAAATAGAATAAAGAAATCTGTCAGATTGTAGTAACTTGATGTGCTGTCGTTTGTACAGTAAGGGTCAAAAGTGGAGTACCATTTTTGACCCTTAATGTTATTGCAATAAAGTTCAAAAATGGTAATGCACTTGATTGTAAATACAAACGGATGTGTGTAGCATCACTAACCATTGACGCCCAATCCAGTCAATCTCGAACGGGAACTCGTCTCGGCTTTGGGTTTTTTTTAATAATTATAAGCTAGTAATTGACCGCAATCCCGCCTTTTTTTTTTTTTTTTTATAAGTTATAAACAAGCGCTTGACCGCAATCCCGCCTGATGGTAAGCAGTGATGCGATCATTGATGGTAAAGCGCGCTAGTTTATTAAGAACCTATTCACTCTAGCCTTGAAGACACTCAAATTGTAATGTGACGGAAACACCGTCGCTGGCAAATTGTTCCAGTCCCTCGATGTACGCGGTATAAAAGAGGAAGCGAAACGCTTCGTCCGGGTCGCAGTGGTATCAACAACGTAAGGGTGGAAACTCGCCGTACGACGGGTCGTCCGATGGTGGAACGGTGATGGGGGAATTAAATCATGCAATTCCCTTGCACACTCACCAGAATGCAACCTATAGAAGACCGAAAGGCTGGCTACTCTACGCCTGTGCTCCAGGCTTTGGAGACCGTTTCGAGTTAAGTCTGGGTCACCAATCAGCCTCTTCGCACGCCTCTCCACTGAATCCAAAGTATCCAGGTGACATTTCGCAGCACCAGCCCAAATGTGGCTGCAGTACTCCACACACGAGCGGACCTGTGCTTTGTACAACATTAGAAGCTGCCCCGGTGTGAAGTACCGCCGGACCTTTGCGATAACGCCAAGTTTTCTAGCAGCCACCCTGGCCTTGGACTCAATGAACCGCCCAAAGTTAAGGTTCGAGGAAATCTCTACTCCCAAAAGCTGAAGGCGGTTGGTGCACTCCAAGGATACATTCTGAAAAGTAGGAGCCAAGGTGAACGGGCTCCTTTTGGCGGTGAAAAGACACGCCTGTGTTTTGGCGGCATTGAATGCTACAAGATTGGCTTTGCCCCATTCGGAGACTGCCTGTAGTGCAGCACTCGTACGCTCTACCATAGCGTCTCTTTCGGACCAGATTGCTTCCTTACTAGCCCGAGCTTCCGGCAGATATCTCTCCACAACTGTGCTGTCATCTGCATACCCATAGATACCGGGCATCAGCAGATCATTAATATGCAGCAGGAACAGAGTTGCAGAGAGAACAGACCCCTGAGGAACACCGGCATTGGTCGACATGGGCTCCGATGAGCATCCGTCGACAACAACTCGGAGGGACCGTTCAGTCAGGAAGTCTTTAACCCAGCCAGTCAGGCCAGCGGAAACGCCGTACGCTGGAAGCTTACTCAAAAGGCCAGCGTGCCATACCCGGTCGAAGGCCTTCGAGACATCAAGGGAGACGGCAATCGCTTCCCCATTTTTCTCGAGGGCCTCGCCCCACAAGTGAGTGGCATACACTAGTAGGTCCCCAGTTGACCGATTGCGCCGAAAACCGTACTGTCGGTCACTGAGGAGATCGTTACCTTCCAGGTAAGCCAAGAGGCGCGAATTCAATACACGCTCCATAATCTTGCAGAGTATGGAGGTTACCGAAATCGGCCGATAGTTGGTAGGATCGGCACGACTACCCTTTTTGGGCACGGGCTGCACGTTGGCAAGCTTCCAGGACTTGGGCACTATACCAGTCCCAAATGAGAGGCGATACAGGCGCGTCAATACAGGAGACAACTCGGGCGCACATGCCTTAAGAACAATCGCTGGTATACCATCTGGACCACTAACCTTATTCACGTCCAGACGACACAGTGCTCTCAGGACCTCCTTGTTCCTAATGCGAACCTCCGGCATTGAAGCTCCGCAATGAGGTAAATTAGGTGGAGTAGCACTGCCAGTATCAAGACGCGAACTATGGGCAAAGAGAGATGCAAAGAGACCTGCTTTCTCTCTCGCCGTATGGGCCAGTGTTCCATCAGGCCTCACCAGCGGAGGCAGTGTGGGTCGACAGAAGTTCGCCTCGACCGATTTGGCAAGGGACCAGAAAGATCTGCTACCGGATGGCTGCGCAGATAGCTTGTTGCCAATATGGGTAATACGGTCGAAGCGAGCCCTCTTAAGCGCCTTTTTGTAGGACTTGGCAGCACGGTTAAAGGCTCTCTTCTTTGAGCTTAGATCCGGAGCTCTGCGGTCACGAGCGTCAACGCAGGTGAGAAATGCCGCGTGCTTATGCTGCTCAGCTTGGACACAATCGGCATTGAACCATGGGCGAGCTGAGCCACCGACGGGCACGTCGCTGAAGGGGATAAAATACTCCATAGCTTGACGCACCACATCGGTTATAGCGTCCGCACAGCTCGACGGATTGTCAGAAGAGAAGCAGACCTGCTGCCAAGGATAAGACGCAAAGAAGTGGCGCATCTCATCCCAATCTGCTGACTTGTATCGCCACAATCTCCGTTCACCACGAGAGTCGTGATCTGGAGGGGAGAAGGATGACACAGACTTCACCAGACAGTGGTCTGAAGTTCCCAACGGTGAGGAAACTGTTACAAGACATCTGTCCGGATCAGTGGTCAGCAGAAGGTCCAAACAGTTGGCTGTCTGGCCAACTACATCAGGCACCCTAGTCGCTTGCTCTACCAGCTGGGAAAGGCCCATAGAAAGCCGCGAAGTTTCGCGCTTCTCTCCCAGCGTGGTCGGTCCTCTGGTATGGGAAGAGCCAGTCCTGGTGGCAGGCGTTGAAGTCCCCCAGAGCGACGAACTGAGCGTCAGGGTGCCGATGCAGCGCATTGTCAGCAGCCTCACTGAGGTGGTCGAATAACCGAGTTGTCTCCTGATCACCGCTGTGCGATCGGTAGACACAGGTGTAGACAATTTTGTCTACACCAGTGTCAACCAACAGCCATAAGGTCGATAGATGAGGGTCTTCGAGGTGACGGAGACGCCGGCAACAGATGTCATTGCGGACATACACACAGACCCCAGCACGCTGCAGGAAATGATGCTCCAAAGAGTATCCCGGGTAGTTGAGGTATGCCGCATCAGACGGACATCTGATCTGGGTCTCCGTCAAGAAAAGTAGGTGAGGCTTTTCAGTCTCAAGGTGGTGGTGGACTGCATCGATATTGGAGTGCAGACCTCGAATGTTTGAGAGGTGCACTTTAAACGAGAGGACGTGCGCCCGCTGTGCACACCTACTTTTCTTATTTGTACTTTTCATCTTTGATTTTAAATTGAGTGAATAGGAAGGAAGACGGCAGTTGAGCGAGGTGAACCAATGTTAAACCCAACAACACTACCAACGATGCCGCGCCAAAGGGAGGTTGATCCGGAGACTGCGGGGACGCCCGAACCCCCCCAGGGATCGCCATCGGGTCCTCTCGTCCGGTCGCCAACCGGCACGATGGGGCCACCCTGGGATTTTTCGCAGTTGGCGGGGCAGCCTTTCGTGTGTGGCTGGCACACTACTTGGGCCCCCAACTACCTGCGGTCGGCCAGCGGAGCACCGTGCTTCGGATCCCGCTACCCTCCAGGACCAAACTCCCGACACAACAACATTTGGCAAATCGTACCCGGCACACATCGCAACACAACTGCTCAGACCCGTCCTCCGTACGGCTTCACCAGACATCATGCCGGAACACGACGAATCGCTTGGCGACATGACTTTGTCTGGTGGGTGGTAACTTATGCCGGCGGCTGATGTTGTGGCCTCCCACCTTAAAAATGCCTGATGGCAAGCAGTGATGCAATCGTTGATGGTAAAGCGCGCTAGTTTATTAAGAGCCAATTCACTCAAACAAGACTGAGTGAATAGAAAGGAAGACGGCAGTTGAGCGAGGTAATGGAATATTAAACCCAACAACACGACCAACGATGCTGCGCCAGAGGGAGTTTGATCTGGAGCCTCGACGACCAAACTTCCGACACAACCACATTTGGCGCATCGTACCCGGCACACAACGCAACACAACTGCTCACAACCGTCCTTCGTACGGTTGCACCAGACATCATGCCGGAACACGACGAATCGCTTGGCGGCAAGACTGTCTGGTGGGTGGTAACTTCTGCCAGCAGCCGATTTTGTGGCCTACCACCTACCAAATTACACGGGATGTCACGAAGTCGGGATCCCGCGAAATCGGGATTGCATTCTCGTTAGGTAGTTAGATTTCCCTTAATACAGAAGCATGTCTAGCATAGAAGCATACCTATAATTTCTTAAATATTAAGAAGCAAAACGAACTCAACATGGAAACTTAGAAAAACTGGTTTTTCCTGTAATTTCCACGCAATTACTTCGAACTGCATGCTATTATTATGCAGAAGAACACGTGTAAGGTCCCACGTTGAGACTTAGCATTAGTACTTCATTATAAAAACTAGACCAAATAGAAATCGATACTTTGACACCTAGTACATTCGATAGTTAGACAGCTATTTCTTTTAATTATTCAAAGAGGTTGCCATTTGACTGACAGCTTAGGCTATTTTGCTTATTCCGTATTTTATTTCTACTAAATACATTAGTATTCAGAACTTTACAGTTTCAGGGTTTCAATTGAAAAACTTACAACAAAACTTGTTAGAAAATATGATTTTATTTAGATCAGGTTTTAAACCACCTAAATTGTCATTGAATTGTGCACCTTACAATTGTAGAAATACAGTTCTTTATATAAAAATGACAGCTTAGTTTAGTATTAAGTTGTCACTTTTGTGTTAGGAACTTTGACTAAACCTCAATAAGGAGTTTTGGCCGGAAAGTTGAGTGTCACGCTCATTTTTCATTGGATTAATTCATAAAGAATATTGAGATACCGCAGCATCGTGGCCTCATCATGACTTTGCCTCAAACCTCCTTCATAGACGGTGCACGCGGCCGTCGTTTTCGACATAAATGAAAATTCATTACAAATTGGCTTTTCTAAAAATCCGAACACGTGACATTGGCTAAATGCACAAACCGTGCGAAGCCAAGAAGAAAGAAATAATAATAATAACCTCAATAAAGTTCGAAATACAAAAACTGACTCAAATCTTAAGTCTGGAACTAAAGTTAGATTTCGTTGTAAATAAGGGGGGGAGTGAGGACCAGTTATATTTAGATTTACCCCGTAAAACTGGACGGCACTCTCCAGCTCATCCGACTAATATTATAAATGCGAATATTTGTGAGGATGTATGTATGGATGAAAGGAAGTTCGTTATTCTTTCCCGCAAAAACTACTGAAGGGATTTGGATGAAATTTAGCTCACACATAATTTACAACCAGAATCAACACATATTTTTTATCCTGATATTCCCATGAGATCGAAACCAACGCTGGCAAAGTTCACTTCCACTCATTTTTCACGGCGCTTTTACATAATCGATGGACTGAGGAAACCTCGAAATTTTTGCGAAGTCAAATCTCTACAGCCTATAAGCATATGGCGTTTGTCAGAAATACATGGTCATATTTTACGTAGTAGTACGTAAAATATGACCATATATTTCAGTAGTTACGGGTTATTGGAGCCCTCAAAAGTCAACAATTTATCTAACTGCAATGCTTCGATAACGCCTTCGAGGTGTGAAGGTCAGACGGCAGTGGCTTCACAGAAAATATCGAAGTTTAGCCAATATCAGTAGTTAAACTGGTAAAGCGGACCCCAGACTCCAAAGCTGAAAAAGCTTCGAATGCTACTAGGATTAATGATGAGATGATGATGATTTAAGTGTGGATACATACTATCGAACTGAACATCTTTTTTCATGGAAACAACTTTGTTACTTACGTATAGGATAGCTGATTATTTTATCACCAGTACGATAAGTGGAAAAAGTTATTCGATTTTACGGTATATGACACATTTAAAAGCATGAGCACTTGGCTGTATAATTAAGTTGCAGCCAAATAGTTAAATAAGCCGAGTAGTCATTTTTCGTTATGCAAAGACATGTACGACAAATCTTATAAGTACTGCGTTTAAGAGCCTGAGTAATTCAAATTCAAATCATATCTACTAACGTAACGTTATACGTTCTTCCGAATCATTCTGTGTAACATATATTATATGAATATTTGAACAGGCCATTCATATATTTAAACACGGTGTTGAAAATAAAAGTGTCAAGGGAAAATCCAGAGATAGAACACTCCTTTCGGTCCCCAAATAAGTAACCTTCATGTACGTCCCGCGTTTTTTTTTTAAATAGTTAAAAGGTCGTGTACCCAAACAAAGGTCGAAAATTCTTTTAAATTCGGAAAGATCATACATGGAGGTGATTCGGGTCCCCCATAGCCGCTCTATCTTTGGGCTGCCGCCTGGCTTTATTTTTGGGACAGCCTGTATAGTTTGAATATTTAGACAGACCATTCACACCTCTTCTGTAGAATTCTGACACATTATTTTACATTTCAATTTAAAATGAACTCCTACTTAACATCTTGGAAATGTTTTGTCATGATCGTGATAATTTTGCACTGATGGCGTTACATCTTTCGTACCACGGTTTCCTTGAGAAGTTGATTCGAAACACAGGAAGTAGAATTAAATCTCCCACCATATATTTATTTTAAACAAACCAATTACATGCACTTTTGGGTTATCAGTGGTTTTTCGATCGATTAGTAAGATGGAGCTAATTACGCATTCCAAAGCGAAGCGGGTACCTAAGTAACCGTAAGACATGAGGATTACCACAGACAGGGGTACGTGACGAAATCAAAAACAAAAGTCATTTTCAAATTAGGCTGAGAATCAGCACTTTTTGAACATCAATCTTATATAAGACAGTCCCCCCAAAACACTCGCCCTTCTCCACTTCCTAGTGCTTTCGCTGGGAAGAAGTGGCAGAACAAACTCCCCAGCAGCATAGCTGTCTGTGCATTAAAGCTCAAGGTTGATTGGGAATATTTGACAGTTTTGGGTAGCTTGACCTGCTGTTGTCCGTACCTACTACATCACACAAATGGGTACCTACTTACATGAAAGATGAATGAAAAATTGTTCTCACATGTTTATGTACTTTAGACATGAACTTACTATTGTATTATTACTACTGTATACATGTGCTGTCTACATGTATAATGGTTAAAGTTTTTTTTAGGTTTTTTTTTTCGCGATTATAATTCGGGTCCTATTAAGAAAATGTTCAAGCGGTGGCTCCAGAAGCAACAAGAATAATGAGCCCAGGATTGCGCAATGTCTTAATTTTAAAAATTCACATAGGTTCTGGTCGGTAATCTGAATGGGCAGTTGCCCATTCCAAAACACAGATTTCTGTGCTTTCTTCACAGATTGCTGTGAAACTAGCTTTAACTGTTTGACTAACTAACCGCTTCCTTGACAATTCAAATGTGACTCAAAACTTAGCCTATAGGCAGAGTTCATTGAAATCATGTACCTATTGAAACCATTACCTGCTAGACATAGGCCTCGCCCAGGCAGTTTCAATCTCAACACGCAGCTGTCCGCATTCCTCGTACAGTCCTTCCCAGGCAGTTTTTTTAAGGTTGTCGGTCCATCTAGCCTTATTTAGCGGGAAATCATCAAATAGTTTCTCCAGCTCAGGGCAGAGCGAAAAAGCGTATCAGACATTTACTGACTAAAACCCATCCGACATGTTTCTTCTCATTCTCATCTCATCTCATTCGAACAACCCGTGGCCCTTCAAAGTACATTTGGCCGGGGGGCGTTACACGCTACCTGCGATTGTTGATACACAGTCTCGACTCCAAGGGATAGTCTGCTCCACCCTGCTGGGCCATCGTGACATCAATCGTCCGACAAACATAGCTAGTCCACAACCACTTCAATTTGCCCTACCCTGAAAGCTAAGTCGTTAACTCCAACTCTTTCTTTTTTTCCAACACTTTCTCTCTTTTCCGGATAATTTATATTCTGATTGTATTCGTTAAAGAGAAAACAGCACAGTCCGCTCCAGAATGCGATCTTGAATTTGTGTACCAACCCGTCTGTCAATAGTGTCCACATTTTAGCACCTTAAATGATTTTATTAATATATTTGCTTTGATTTTTGTTGGCTTTATCGGTATGTTTACGGGGCATGAAATGACGATTCAATAATAGCACCTACCTTTTCCTACAAATGGTAATAAAAGCAACCCATTCATGCATATTATGTTATTTAAATGCAATATACGTCGCGAACGCATTAGGTCTGCGGTAGATCTATTTAATTAATTCATGTCAGGGCTTTGATAATGTCGTTTATTTCGACAGTAGGTACCTATAGGAAGGCTCTTGGTTACGTAGGAGACCTACTTTTCACTGATAAGTTAAGATAATATGGAAGATACCTATACCCTATTAGACTCCTAGACATTCTTATGTTTTGTGTTTAGATCGCTGTTGTTATGTAAATTACACAATAAATGTTATGTTTTAATGAACAATATTCTTCTTGATCGCAAAAAATCTATCAATCAACTTTGTATATACTAGGCTTCCAATCCGGAGTTCCGTAATTTCGGAGCGATTTTAAGCAGTTTTCAAATCCGGAGTTGAAATAGAACACCGGAGTTGAAACCGATTTTCGTAAACTGTAAGTCGGTTGTTTGATTCCTTCAAAGTCCTTAGAACACATAAACATGAATACAAAAAACATCATTAGTAGTACATCATCATTCATCATATTGTTACGAACGGACCTTATGTCGATGGCATAAGGTTCAATATCGCGTGACAAGCAGTGTGTCACTTTTAAGTCCTATTTCGCCAGATCTAGACATTTTCTAGGTACAATAATAAAACGCATTGCTAGACTTAGGACGGCCTATCGAATGGTACAGGTCTCAACAGTTTTGTCAACAAAGTGTCGACATCGAAATTTCTGGAAACCCGTTTCCGGGAATTACCATAGGTACTTACATGGCCGGTGACCTCGCAGTTATGCAGTATTATTATTACGTCTAGAGGATTCTGGAATGTTCGATCAGCTGGCCTATATATAGGCGGCGCGACGCCGGCGCACAGTCAGTCTACACTCGACTAGCGATACGAAAACAGCGACAGTTAAGAAGCGATCTTTGAGAATACCTACTGCGACAACGGTAAAGAGAACTGTGAGTACTACGTGAAGTAACATCTGTACTGTTATTGTGTGTTTACAACACGGACTTCGTGGACATAAGGGAAG
The DNA here is from genome assembly GCA_017933935.1 of Sesamia nonagrioides. Lineage (NCBI taxonomy): Eukaryota > Metazoa > Arthropoda > Insecta > Lepidoptera > Noctuidae > Sesamia > Sesamia nonagrioides. The sequence goes on along the minus strand of JADWQK010000871.1, from coordinate 70,914 downwards.
ACTTCGGTGCAACGTCAGCGACATTCTACTTGTCATTGCCTACAATCGACTGTACCTTCGTTGCCAATAAATTTCGTAACCCTTAACCGGCGTTTAAGTACCCCTAGCCTGTAACAATTGGTGTCAGAAGCGGCATGTCGGTCACGCCAAGGGAAGACGAAGGAGTTCGCACTAAAGGAATCCCAGCAACTGGTATTACAATTAAATGAAAAGTGGAAAAAGACCAAAGAAGAGGTCAATGAACTTAGAATTAAAACAGCTCAACAAGATGCCCGTCTGGACCAGCAAGACACGCGCATTGACAAATATGATGCGCGTTTCGATAAATTAGACAATACCATCATGGAGTTTGGGAAGGAAGTAGAATTTTTGCATGAGAAGGTACAAAAAGGAGTCATTAAAGGTGTGGTACCGGTACCCAGTGCTTTGCCGACTTTCAAGGTACCTCATTTTGATGGAACAACGTCATGGGTGGCCTTCCGTCTACAATTTGAAAAGGTCGCAAAATTGAACAACTGGGACGATGATCAAGCTCTAACGGCCCTTATGCTTGCTTTGCGTGGTGATGCCGTACGAATCCTCGAGAATATTTCCGGCGATTGCAATACCCTAGCCTGTCTGTTAGAAGCATTGGAGTCTAGATATGGAGAGAAACACCTGGAACATGTCTACAGGGCTCAACTCTGCGACCGCACACAGAAAAGCAGTGAGGGTTTGCAACAATGGGCATCGGAAATAGAACGTATTGTTCGGAGGGCGTATGCTTCAACGCCGGGAGCAATTGATGCGACTACGGTGCAAGCTTTCACTGACGGAATTCGAGATGCGGAAGTCAGGGCTGCGGTTCGTCTGGGGCACCATCAGACCCTGAAGGCCGCTTTGACGCATGCTCTGGAGGTGGAAGCAGTACGTCAAGATGGCACACAACACGACCGTATTCGAGAAGTGACCGCACATATGAAAGTCCGACGAGGACCAACTTGCTATGAGTGCGGCGAAAAGGGGCACATTCGAATTGATTGTCCCAGGAAGGCTAAGGGAAGAAGAACTTCTTGGTCACGTGAGGAGGCCGCGGTGATGGCGTGGCGCAAGCGCGATGCGAAGGTCGAGCCCGAGCGCCCGTGCGAGCGAGTCGAGTGGCGCGAGCGGAGCGATCGGAGCGGGCACCGCGAGCGATCCGCTGAACGAGAGCGGGAACGCGTCAAGGACCGGGAGCGAGACCGAGACCGGGAACGCGAACGTCCCGGCAAGCGAGAACACGAGCGCGAGGGGTCGCGCGGAAGGTCGTGGAGTGAGGCAGACGGAAGCCGGGACAAGGAAGTCGAGGACGAGGCCCGTAAGAAGAAGCGCCTCGAGAAAAAGGCAAGACAAAAGGACCGCCGTCGCCAGGTTACTTCAGGAAGTAAGGGCCGACATTGTGACAAACAGAAAGAGAACGTACGGATTATCCAGGTGAACGCTTTGGATAAAGACTGGGATAATCAATCATTGGAAGATGCACAGAAGGAATGGAGGAATGGTCGAAAGATTCAATCAGACGTTGGAGAATCATTTGGCCAAAGTAGTGGAAGAACATCAAAGGGATTGGGACCAATACATTCCACTCTTTTTAATGTCATACCGCTCAGCAACACATGACAGCACAAATTGCACACCGGCGAAAGTCAACTTCGGCCGAGAAATTAGACTACCCATAGATGCACTAACCGGAACACCTCCCGATACTCCTATCCTAGCCGTCGACTATGTGGCCGACCTGCGGCGTAAATTAGATGGAATACATGAGCTAGTGAGAGAGAATGGTCTGAAAACCAGTGAGAAGATGAAGATCCGATACGACCCCAAAGCTAACGTGCCCGGATTTGAAGAGGGAACTTTAGTATGGTTACATAATCCCATTAGAAGGAAAGGAAAGAGTCCAAAGTTCCAAGCCAAATGGGAGGGTCCGTACACGATAGTAACCAGAATAAACGATGTCACCTACCGGATTAAGAAAGGACCTAGAGGGAAGCTGAAGGTCGTACACGTTGACCGCCTAGCTCGCTATTATGGATCAAATCATGCTCGGGACGAGCATGACTAAGAAGGAGGCAATGTTACGAATGGACCTTATGTCGATGGCATAAGGTTCAATATCGCGTGACAAGCAGTGTGTCACTTTTAAGTCCTATTTCGCCAGATCTAGACATTTTCTAGGTACAATAATAAAACGCATTGCTAGACTTGTCTCAACAGTTTTGTCAACAAAGTGTCGACATCGAAATTTCTGGAAACCCGTTTCCGGGAATTACCATAGGTACTTACATGGCCGGTGACCTCGCAGTTATGCAGTATTATTATTACGTCTAGAGGATTCCGGAATGTTCGATCAGCTGGCTTATATATAGGCGGCGCGACGCCGGCGCACAGTAAACTTCGATGTCGTGGGGCCCATGACCCCCACCCACTTCCCCTATGACCCAGACCACACCCCAGATGTCCTCGACGTAGCGCTTCTAAAGAACGTCAACCTACGGTTGGACTCTATAGAGGCGATACCAGAGCTATCGTCCGACCATCGCCCAGTCGTCATTCGACTGGCTCCCCGCTCTGGCCTTCCTGACCCAGGTCAAGCGCCCCTGACAAAAGTGGTAACGGACTGGAGGAAAGTAAGCGATCGGCTGAAATCCACCACATCCCCCCACTTGGACTCTATACCTTCACGCCTCGACTCTATCACTGACACGACAGCCGCGATCGACTCGTTCACGGATCACGTACAGTCAGTCCTGAACGAATGTTCAAGGGAGGTCATAGTGACAGAAGACCGTCGCTGGAAACTCCCCCCTGACTTGCGTGAGCTGCTGACCGAGAAGAACGCGGCAGTCCGTGCCTACAGCAGCTTCCCCTGTGTGGCTAACAAAGCCCATATGCGCCATTTACAGAGAACTGTAAAAAGACGCGTATCGGAGTGGCGTGAAGCTGCCTGGGATAGCATGCTGGATGAGTTAGAGCCGACTCACTTAGCCTTCTGGGAACTTCAGAGGAAATTAAAATCCAAAGAAGTCGTCACCATGCCTCCCCTGGTTCGCCCTGATAATACCATCGTCTTCGACGACGATGACAAGGCGGAATGCCTTGCCTCCTGTCTAGAAGCCCAGTGCTCCCCCAGCCTCCTACCAGTAGACCAAGCTCATCTCCTTGAGGTTGACGCTGAATTCGAACGTAGAACCTCCCTTCCGCCCGTTGACGACCCTGAGGACCCCCTGCCTCCCATCACTCCAGAGGAAGTGCAGGACATTGTCAAAGGGCTTAAAACCAAGAAAGCGCCAGGGTCTGACGGCATAACCAACCGAGTGGTCCGCCTTTTCCCAGCCCACCTCATCATCCTCTTAACCACCATCTTCAATGGTGCATTGGGGAATAACATTTTCCCACAAACGTGGAAAGAAGCCACTGTGATAGGCATTCCCAAGCCCGGTAAGCCTAAAGCCGACCCCACTAGTTACCGTCCCATCAGCTTACTTAAAGTTCTCGGTAAGATCTATGAGAGGCTAATATACAAGCGACTCAGAGCCTACGCCGAGAACAAGGGCCTCATTCCAAATGAGCAATTCGGGTTCCGTACCCAACACTCCTGTCCCCAACAGATCCTACGTATCACTGAACATATACACGCAGGATTCCTGCGTGGTATGTATACAGGCGTAGTTTACTTTGACGTAGCGAAGGCGTTTGATAAAGTCTGGCACAACGGCTTAATCTATAAGCTGTACCAACTCGGTGTGCCTGACCGTCTCGTCCTCATCTTACGGGACTTCCTGTCAAACCGCACCTTTCGTTATAAAATCGAGGGAGCACTCTCCTCCCCCCGCCCCATTCATGCAGGTGTCCCCCAGGGCTCTGTATTAGCCCCCCTCATTTTCACGCTTTTCACCAGCGATATCCCGAAAAGCAGTAAGGCACAACTCGCTCTGTTCGCAGACGACACAGCCATCTACTGCTCTGGACTCAATCCAGACCGGATTCGCCTCCATCTTCAAAGAGCGGTCAACTACCTTGCTGACTGGTTTAAGAAGTGGAGGATCGAAGTCAACCCCAAAAAAAGCCAAGCGGTACTCTACATGAAACCGCGACGCAAAGTCACCCTTCCACGGCCCATCACCATGGACGGCAAGCCGATCCCTTGGGAGAAGCAAGCCAAATACCTAGGTGTGATTCTCGACCAACACCTCAACTTCTCAGAGCACATTAAGGCGGTCCGCTCACGCGCCGCCTTCGCTCTGGGTCGACTCCACCCCCTCCTCAACCCGCGTAGCAAACTGTCGCTCAGGTGCAAAATGCGCTTGTACACAGCATGCATACGCCCGATTATGACATACGCTTGTCCAGTCTTCGCACATGCCAAGCCGCGTCATATCCATAAGATGCAAGTAGTCCAAAACCGATTCCTCCGTAAAGCCACAAACGCCCCTTGGTTCGTCCGTAATGAGATCCTCCATCTTGATCTCAAAATCCCCACCATCCAGCAGTTCATGAAACGCCTCTCCAAGCGTTTCTTTGACACTGCTGCCAAGCACCGCAATCCTCTTATAGCAGCGGCTGCTAACTACACTCCCTCCACCATCTCCCGCCTTCGCCGTCCACGGCATGCCCTCACAGACCCCGATGACCCCATAACCCTCCTCCAAGAGGCCAATAGGGCCACCAGCACAATACACAAGAAAAGACCGACCTACCGACCTCGCCGCCGAGGTCCATCGCGACGCGTTCAACGTAGTAGCCCCCTCCCCCGTCCCTTGTCCGATGACGGCCAGCCCGCGCCGCAGCTGAGCCAGTAAATATAAACTCCCAACTATGACCTCTGAGTTTGTTTCGGACGTTTCTTCTCAGAGCTAGTACTAGGAAACGCCTCGGTCATCAAACCGAATCAAATATAAGAAATCGATCCAGCCGTCCCTTGCTGTTTTTCTAGTGACACCCTAAGCCGAGGTTCGTACCCCACTATGGGGTGCCCTTAGCGTAGTCGCTTAGCTTTTAATAGCCCTGGCTGGAGGCTTTAAATTCATTTAAGGCAGCCACAGGATAGCGCGGTTAAATAGTGACGACCTCTCTAGGTCAACTTTGAGATGCCATATAAAAAAAAAAAAAAAAAAAAAAAAAAAAAAAAAAAAAAAAAGCCGGCGCACAGTCAGTCTACACTCGACTAGCGATACGAAAACAGCGACAGTTAAGAAGCGATCTTTGAGAATACCTACTGCGACAACGGTAAAGAGAACTGTGAGTACTACGTGAAGTAACATCTGTACCTACTGTTATTGTGTGTTTACAACACGGACTTCGTGGACATAAGGGAAGACTTCGGTGCAACGTCAGCGACATTCTACTTGTCATTGCCTACAATCGACTGTACCTTCGTTGCCAATAAATTTCGTAACCCTTAACCGGCGTTTAAGTACCCCTAGCCTGTAACAATATCATTCTCTTGCCCTTATCCCAATTTATTTGGGGTCGGCGCAACATGTCTTTTTCTTCCATACATCCCTATCAGAAGCCATCTCGGCAGTCACCGTCGTCTTAGCCATATCATCCTTCACACATTCCATCCATCGTTTCTTTGGTCTTCCCCTACTCTTATAGCCATCAACATTCATAATTAAAACTCTCCTCACGACATTCTCCTCATCATTAGTAAGTACAACACTTCGATATTATTCGACCGACCGAATAATATCGAAGTGTTGTAGGTACTAATGCATTTTATATAATAATACATAAAGTAATTAGTTTAATATTATATCAATGAATGCAGCAGGCTTTTTCTGCACGAAAGTTAGAAGTTCTCTTTCTGACTAATTTTTGAACGCGCTTACCTTTTCTCAAAATATGAATATTACCAAGAGATATTTTCAATCTCAAGAAAAGTAGATTTTTTGGGTATGATTATTATTCTATTTACTTAACTTGCCAAAAAATAATTTACTTAGTTTATTTTTATGACTGTTTTTGTTGATTTTTTAATAAGTATGTTATAATACGTATTACCTATTTGTATAGTATAACGTCTGCCTGTCAGACAGTATTTTTTTAAACAAAAAGACTAAATTCTTGCTAAACAAATATTTATTTTATATGATTGTTTTAATCCTTACTAATATTATAAATCGGAAAGTGAGTTTGTCTGTTTGTTCCGCTTTCAGGCCGTAACTACTTAACCGATTGTTTTAAAATTTTGCAGACATAAAGTTAAAAGTCTGGATTAAAGAATAGGGTACTTTTTATCCAGGAAAAACTTGTTATTCCCAAGGAAAAACAAAAATATTGTTAGCTTTTTAAGTACCAGTACGGTGATAGATGGCGCTGTGTGTCGTTTAAATAATAATAATATATTGCAAAAGAATATGCACATGTAAACTTAGAAGCTAAATAATACGATAAATTAATCCCCGAAAATGAGGAATCTAAAAGCGCGATTTAACCGAATTCCATGCGGGCGAAGCCTCGGCCGGAAAGCTAGTATTTTATAATCAGTATTAGTTGTCTATTATAACTTATGCCTGTTAGACAGTACATTTTTAAACAAAAACACTGATTTCTTAACAAATAAAAGTTCTGTTGATTAAAATTAAGGGCATTTTTATTCATCTCTAAAAAAGCTGTCGACTTTGGAGCCAACTCCGGAGTTCCGGTTTTGATTGCTCAACATCGTAACTAGCTCCGGAGTTGATAAGTATCCGAGTTTGGATGCCCTAGTATAATATACCTAGCTTTTAATAATTAGCTCATTCCTAGGTCAACAGGTTGCTTCTTCATAGATAGGTATGAATCTACCTAATAGCTATTTCGAAGAGTAGATTGGTTGGCAAGATAATTATTTATGAAGGGAATAATGACAGCAGTTGATCAGGGATTATTAGAATTCGTGCCAATAATTTGCACTAACAGTAATGTCTGATAAAGTAAAGTGAAGCATCACGCAACCCGCTCTAAATTTATTCCCTACCCCTGATTAGCTATCCTATTCCATTATTTTGTTCTTACCATGTTAATTGTTTTGTGGACCACCATCAAATATTTCCAAACAGATATCGGTAAGTGTAAAATTTGCCTAATTTTCAATGATTATCTTGACCTATTTTTTTCTACTTCGTATGTATAAAATTTAGTATGCTGCCATCTAGCGTGTTGGGACCGTACTACAGAAGTACGCAATGAACTCGTTGACTAATTAGTATTGTGAATTAACACAATGGCGCTAGTGGACAAATCTTCATTCATTAAAACCTTCGTTCAATCGTTCATTGCTAATATTTGATATTTTGACATTATTTGACGTACGCACGCACATTCACTTCGCTGCTTCGCTGTAAAACAGCTGATAGAAAGTTGGGTGTTTTTATGAAGCGTATATTATTTCATGCTGTGAATTGAGCTACCTACTAATATTGTCATTTCGAATCATTGTTATCGATACTGTGGTCTAAAAAAGTTGGACTTTGTGCGCGGACAATAGATACCATATCGCGTAATTATTCTAATCCCTTTTTATTTACTTGTTAATATTGCAATTTTAAACTTGATTAGCTATTGTGTGTATATTTAAGTTAACAGAATGACGCTGGGTGAGTGTTGAAATTTTTTTAAATTATTTATCTGATAAGTAACTGTGTTCGTGTAGGTTTAATCGTTTCGGAGCATATAAAACCGGTTCCTATCTTAATCATTATATCCTTAAAATCAGCCTACTATATGAGCACCGCTGGTGCACAGCGGGCCCAGCCAGTACGTGTTGGTAGATGTCCTAATGTCTTCGAAGTTTTGTTACTAGGACATGTCTTTCCTCAAGGTTCTTTTCGTTTTCCTTCACCATTTTGAAAGCAGTGATGATGAAATAATTTACGCCGATTATAAATCGATTAGAATTATTTCGTTTGTCTGCTGACGAGCATTCTATTATTTTATAAAAAAAAAAAAGTAGGTAGGTACCTATATTCATTTTATTTAATACAGTTAAGTTTTGTTTGCGAAAATGAATACTAATAATCCTATCACACCATAAAACCGACCATATGACCATAAAATCATGGTTTACACAACTGCTTAGAATTTGCCAATTTTCTGTTGCAAACTTTTCTAAACTACCTACATCATTAATTCTAATAATCTGCCTAAATAATGCCAAGCCTACAGTCAAGTTTTGTTTGCGAAAATGAATACTAATGATCCTATCACACTATAAAACCGACCATCTGACCATAAAATCATGGCTTACGCAACTGCTTAGAATTTGCCAATTTTCTGTTGCAAACTTTTCTAAACTACCTACATCACTAATTCTAATAATCTGCCTAAATAATACCAAGCCTTACACATTGGTACTCATTTGGAACGAATTAAGTAAAAAAAGACAATTATTATAATAGCCACAGTACAGTCTACTGAGTTTAAACTAAACAAACAAAAAAAATTAGACATACCTATATATTACCATAGAGTATATTTACTTACCTTATTAATTTTGAGTCAGATTTAATTTTAATAACTTATTAGCCTTGAGGATTTGAGCAACCTTGATTGTGTTAATTTAATTGAATGAATTATTTGAATTTTTCTGCTTGTCACTATGACAAGTTTAAAGATAAGATAATTGTTGAATCATTAAAACTATTAAAAACTTATGATGTGCATTGCATGGCAAAGGCCTTCCTACTATATTCTATTTATACCCACATAATTTATGGATAGAAACTTTTTTCATTCTTAATACTAAATTAAATAGATGTTTACTTAGACAAAATTTGCATGAATAATATAAAAGCCACATCTGTTCATAATATTAATCTTGACGGCAAATCTTTACTAAGTAATAAGATTACTAATAAAACCAATGAGGGTAGATCACCTTATGGTAGACTGGTACAAAATGCCTAAGGCATTAAGTCCGCCATTGTGCAATGTTTTTATTTGTGCATAAAGTTTTAATAAATAAATAAATAAGTTGTAAATATACTCCATGTAATATAATTATTATTAATTGGTTTCCTGGCATAACTTTTACAATATTTGCACTTCATACTATTTTTTTTTACTTTGACTACCTAACTAAAACAAAAGTCACTGTGGCATCATAGTAGCATTGCTGTCATCCAGAAACATACCTATAAGACTAACAGCATTGCTATTCAATTCTGGTTCTTTGGTTAATATGTAAATTTTATTTATTTATGTAAAAGTAAGAATGTACAATAACTTACTAACAACAAAAATAAAACCGATTGTTATTAATGCTTTTGTTACAGGATTAGAGTACTATTATAGTAGGTGTGGGTATGGACCACAGCAGGTCAAACTACCCCAAACTCTCATATATTCCCAATCAACCTTGAGCCATAATTATTTAGTGATAAGTTGAAAATCTAATAAGGAAATCTGACATAATGTAGTAGCTATTTGTGCTGTGGTCTGTACTATAATACTCTTAATCCAATATCAAATCTACTAAACAGTTTCAGTTTGTGAACAATTTTGATACTTAATTGGATCTCCAATTAAGTATCAAAATTGTTCACAAACTAAACTAAATTGAAGTTAGTTTAGACCTATCAAATTAGTCCGCGCCTGACGTAAATAGTGGTATTTTTGGTCGCCATGTTTATAATCGCGTCTAAACTGTCTATGGAATATCTTAATTTGACAGGATTAAACTAATATGTTATCTTCTATCCTTTTCTTAATGAAATAGAAAGAAAAAGACGCACTTAACTGAAAATTAGTTTATCCTCCAATACATAATTAAGATCTTTTTTACTGTCAAAGAAGTAACAGAATAGTTGATTATACCCAACATATATAATAATTTTTGTTGAAGAAGAAAGAAAATAATATTTAAAATAAAAATCTATATGTTAATAAGAATAAAATGTTGTCTGCTGCAGTTTTGGCGGAAAAGCTAAGATGAGTGTCACGCTCACTTTTCATTGGACTATTTATAGTGTCATTTACTGAATAATGATGCGCGTGATTCATGTAGTAAAAGTGCATTCAGTAAATATTTAAAAAAAAAAAACATTCAAATATCGTAGCATAGTGGCCACATCATGACTTTGCCTCAAACCTCCCTCGTAGACGGGTTACGCGGCCGTCTTTTTCGACGGTCATTGGCGATATCCGCCATCATTGTGAAATAGAATTTTCAAAGAGTTTCTATAAGTGGTTACACGCATTATTGGCAAAATTGTAATATCGATTCAACAAGGGCCATTGATCAAGAGTTGAAGTTGAAGTTCTAAGTTAACAAACTAGTAATGTTTACTTGAAATTGGCGCAAAGTCATAACTAGTGCCAAACTACAAAAAAAAATATCTGTTGGTTGGAGCACCATTTCAGGATGTACCAATTTGACTATTTATTGTTTCAAAATGTTTGTTAAGATCAGAATTAGATTTTTAAAATACTGCATTTTGACTTACTTTCCTGAAGAGTTAAGCAGAGACCTACCTGTAGTACAGTAAAATTTTATGAGTTAAGTACTTTTAATTCCCAAACTATAATATTCCATGTTGTGTATAAAGATTAATGAAAAGGAAAAGGACAAGGCCAAGTCAAGTCCAGTTAGTTGTTCACTGCAAAATATAAAACCTGTATTTTGAAACCTGTTTAAATACGTACCTCAGCAAAAGGACCAGTTTTTTAATTTTATTTTTTCCATTATTATTGTTCTTTACGTCGAATGTCACCAGTCATAATGTACCACAACAGGTATGCAGGTAATCTACCTATCTGCATACTATTGAATGCTATCAACTGAAGAGACAGCTTTCCTGCTGGAGAGTTTCTTGCGCCATACTTCTTCCCAGCTAGCACTAAGAAGTGGTGAAGAATGGCCACTGGGCAGTTGAGATGTCAGTCTTATGTAATTTTACTTGAAAGCAGACCTGGCGTTATTTGGCGCACCAATATAAGGCCATAATATAGACAGTGTGAGGCATACAATACAGTTTTTAGGGATCCGTAGCCAAATGGCAAAAAAAAATCGGAACTCTTATAGATTCGTCATGTCTGTCTGTCCATCTGTCCGTCTGTCCGTCCGTATGTCACAGCCATTTTTTTTTTAAACTATAAGAGCAAAACCAGTATGGGGGGCTCCCCATACTTAGAACTGAAACTCAATTTTTTTTTATCAAAAACATACGTGTGGGGTGTATCTATGGATAGGTCTTCAAAAATGATATCGAGGTTTCTAAAGTATTTTTTTTCCGAATAGTTTGTGTGACACACGCTTCCAAAGCGGAAAAGAGTTGTGTGTGTGTGTGTGTGTGTCCCTCCCCCCCCCCCTCTAACTTCTAAAATAAGAATATGAAAAATCGAAAAAAAAACATGATGTACATTACTATAAAAACTACCAACGAAAATTGTTTTTAACGAGATCTAGTAAGTAGTTTTTTTTAATACCTCGTAAATCGTAAACCGCTTATTACCGCGTAATCTTTCATACAAATAACTTAAGTCCTTTCATATAAATAATTTCATAAATCAATGGTACGGAACCCTTTGTGCGAGAGTCCGACACGCACCTGACCGGTTTTTTTTTTTTTGTTTTGTGTGCAAATGTTACTTAAACAATGTCAAATAAACTGATTTTCTTTATTTTCTGTCTTTCAAAAGAGTATGACGAAACGTCAATCCAATCAATTAATGTCAATTCCAACCAATCGTCAATTTCCAGTGCCCGCATAGAAAACTACTTAAACTCCAGAACTTTTCACCTTTCACTCTAGCTACAGTCTGCTTACATTACAGACAATTATAATAATATATTCAATGCTTTTGTTACAGGAATAACAAATTTGAAACCCAAATCGAGCAATATCGCCGAGGTGAGCCATTTTAATTTGTATTTACCTACACTATTCCTGCTTCAGCGGATAACGCGAATCTGGTCTTAGACCTTTTGCGTCCATACCTGCCAGGATGTCTAGTGGCGGAAAGCGTACTAGTATAGTTGCTCTCTCACAGGATATCCTCCGGTATCCTTGCAATACGAATAGCTATTTTCCGCTGCAGTCTATAGTGCCGCAGCGTCGGACACTTGTGTGCATGGGCGTACCGAGGTGGGGTAGCTGTCCCCCTGGAAATCTCGCAGAACATGAATGAACTCTCCTGAAAACTAAACAAAGTATAAATTAGGACTTATCTCTAACTTTTAAATAAACCACATACCTAGTAGACACTGACAAAATGTATGGTGTAATTGCCAAAAAACCGTGTCCGACTATAGCGCACAAAGATTACACACTCTAAAAACTTGATTTGCCCACCCCTAGGCCAGAAGCTGGGTACGCCTATGCCCGTGAGGCTACCATGACTTTTTATCACGAAGACTCGATCATCGATATCGACCGAGTTTGACTCATCGATTGGCCCGCTTCATGGTTGTAAGAACTCTAAACCAATGAGAGCGCCAAACGTGGTCGATACGTATGATCAAGTCTCGTAATGAAAACTCATGGTAACCATTCTGAAAACCTACCTGACGTATCAAGCCCCTATAAAAACCGTCGATCACACCATATCCGCGCAGAGGCGGTGAACTATCTATGCAAAAAACCACTGCCTTGTCTATCCGGAAAACGAGTCGCTCGAAGTGCTCTTCGAAGCCTCATTGACCATCCAAAGTTAGGCCAAGATACTTTATATATCGCCCCACCCAGGCGGGACTTCCGTATCTCCGACATGGACCAACGAAGCGGCTGGCTCTTTGCTGCTCGACAGTTTATAAAACCATAACGCCTCAGTTTCTACCGACCTCAAATACATTGGGATAAGAGCAGCACCCTAATTGCGTAACACACTATTACTATCAGTTGGGATCATTTCGAAGCATATTGTTAATCCATTGCTCCATGTGTTCGAAAATGTGATGCTCAAAAACGTGAATAACGCAATGAATATTGTTGAACTGTCAAAATGAAACCCATTGCTACTGATAATGTGTTACGTAATTACCTACAGGGGAGTGATGATATATGTATAGAGAATCTTTGCTAGGTAGGTATAGTGTTGCAAAAAAAACGTTTTTTTTTTTTCTAATGTGAAAAAAGCCTGAAAAAAAATGTTGTTTTTTTCAAGACCATGAAATTTGAAACTGTTATGGCATTTACCGTTAAATAATTAATACTTAAGAGTACATAATAGAGTATTAAGTTTATTCTTGAACCTGCGTACTTTTCTGATAAAATAGTACCAAAATTTCAGTTCAAAATTTCAGTACCAAAGTTTCAAAAAATATTGGCAACATTCTTTGATATACAACAACAATTAAAAAAAGAATTAAGTTGTGATTTATTGTTGGAGGTAGTGAATTATAAATAAATAATATGTTGATTTATTTTACAAATTACAAATTTAATTTATAATTGAACTAAAACGTTGGCTAGAAAAAAAACAACGACGCTAAGTTTTTTTTTCATGAAAGTGGAAAATAACTTCTTTTTTTTTTCATTTTACATCACTAGGTAGGTATATATTGTAATCCATACTAATATTATAAATGTGAAAGTAACTCTGTCTGTCCGTCTGTTACGCTTTCCCGCCTAAATCTCTCAACCGATTTTGATGAAATTTGGCACAGACAATCTTTGGACCCTGAGAAAAAACATAGGCTACCTGTTATCCCGGAAAAATTTGATATTCCCGAGGGAAATCTAAAAAGCGCGATATAACCGAACACCACGCGGGCGAAGACGCGGGCGGAAAGCACACAATCTTTAGACCCTGAGAAAGGACATAGGCTACCTTTTATCCCGGAAAAAATTGATGTTCCCGAGGGAAATCTAAAAAGCGCGATATAACCGAAATTTACGCGGGCGAAGCCGCGGGCGGAAAGCTAGTCATAAATAAAATCATATAATATTGTTCCTACAGTTCCTTAGTGTCGATAAAAAGGCTATTTACTGATAACATTTTCTTCACCAATGAATGGGGGCAATGTCCTAAGATAAACCACAATTTACTGTATACTATATTTGTTACACAATTTACTTTATACTATAGATAATTGAAGATAAAACGAAATCATAAGATGGACGTTATTAGAATATTATTTTATTACATGTTGACAGACAGCTGAACTAAATAAGCAGGAATTATTCTCATAGTATTTTTCAATTACCTAGCAACAACAATAAAGTATACATTTAATAATAATATGCCTTAGTAATAAGATAGGATAAGGGTTTAGATATGTACAGACGAAAGCAGGTCAAGCTACCCGAAACTGTCAAATATTCCCAATCAACCTTGAGCCTTAATGCTTTAGTAATGAAGTTGAAAATATCATAAATAAATATGACAGATTGTAGTAGCTTGATATGCGATCGTCTATACAAGATCTCAATATGTTTATGTCTAAATTCTGTAATGTAATGATAGGTATAAGTTGGGAAAAAAATACTTACATCGACTTAGACTTACGTTGTTTAAAAATAGAATACATACTTAAAAAACAGTTATTGAATTATAATATAAACTAAAATATCCTGCCAGTTCATAGGAAATATTTAATCGTTCCTCAGTTTCTAAAACATTAGTTCCAGCACTAAACGTGAAATCAGTATCCACTAACAAGATTGCATATTTTTGTTTAATTACAATTAAGTATGTTTTGAAGAAAAATCACTAGTACTTAAAAGCTATTAATTATAGATTACTATTAGATCTGTATGGCGATGCATAATTTATACATCATTAATCTGCATAATAGGAACCTATATTGATAGGAAAACAATAAAAATTGAATGAATATGAACTGAAACAAAATAATTTTGATTCGTTCTGTTATACGTTCCGTATAAGAACGTAAATCGACTTAGGGTAAAGGAAGACATTCCTGGTCTTACCCCTTTGTTTTGGATGGGAATTCATGAAATGACCTCTCCCGCTCTGGGCGGAGCTGACAGGCGTGTGAGACTTTTACTGAGTAAAACCCACCTATCGTTCTTCACTTGCCTGTGCGCCAGGGCCACGGTTTCTTTTTTAACCAACCCGCAACCCTGGCCCAGGAGGCATCGGTCCTCGTGGACCCCGTTACGATGTGCTGACATCTCTACGAGGCGCGCGTGAACCCCAACGCGCCGTCGTCGACCCGGGCCTAGTCCTTACCTTAGGGCGCTGGGATACCCGCTTCCTCACGCGCTCCGTCTCCGGGAAGAAACGCCAGGGTATCACTAGTGTGGGGATCCACCTCAAAGAGATATCAGCACAACGTGACGGGGTCCACGAAGACCGATGCCTCCTGAGTCAGGGTTGCGGGTTGGTTAAAAAGACACCGTGGCCCTGGCGCACAGGCAAGTGAAGGAACACGGGCGGGTTTTAGTCAGTAAAAATCTGACGCGCCCTTCCGCTCCACCCAGAGGTCATTTGATGGTATACCGTCCAAAAAAAGCTTAGGTAGATGAAAATTACACGCTTTAATTTCTATGTTTGTTACTGACATTTAGGTACTTACCTAAATTTCTCAATAGATGTATTTCCCCATGCTCAAATAATTTTCTATCGTCATTTCGTCATCCCTCGCATATATCGATGGACTCGCAAATAGCAGAGTATCCAACACCATGATTAATTGTTTTCCATCGTCCAATCGAAAAATGTATTGTACAATCTATTTTTTTTTCCGCAGTCGGTCCGAAGGGCAAGGGACAAATTCAATAGCGGCGTCACTCGCCCCATAAAATGGCGTCTCCAACAGCTGCAGAACCTCCTTCGGATGTACGAGGAGAACCGCAACGCAATGATAGAAGCCCTCCGCAAGGATCTGAGGAGATGCAAAATGGAGGCAGTGCTTCTGGAAGTAGACTACTTGGTCAACGATCTGAAGAACACTATCCATCATTTGGAGGACTGGGCTAAGCCTGAGAAGGTGAGTGACCTTGTTGAAGCATTTCATCCACCAAACCTATCGCAGTTAATTGTTGGATAGATAGGCTTCACCTAGCCACTACAGTAGGTGAATGACAGCCTCCGTGGCGAAGCGGTAGTGAACGCGGCCGCTGCGGAAGGAGCCGCGCAGTGCAAATATTTGTATGCATGAATTTGCATTGGTCTGGTTGTGCCTCGGATAGCACGTTAAGCCGTTGGTCCCGGTTGCCATACGAACATCTAGTAGAGTCGTTACGGATTGTTGGAGCCCTCAAAAGTCCAACAATTGGTCTAACTGCAATGCTTCGATTTCGCCTTTGGGTTGTGGAAGTCCGACGGTAGTCGCTTCACGGAAATTATTCGAAATTTATCCAAAATCAGCAGTTAGACTGGTAAAGCGGACCCCAGACTCCAAAGCTGAAAAAGCTTCGGATGCGACTGGGATTAACGCTGAGATGATGATGATGACTACAGAAAGTGAACATTAGGCTGGACTTATCTAGCCTAATGTTCACCTTCTGTAGTCAAATCAAATCGGATCAAATCAAGTCAATCGAATCAAGCTTTACCTAGCAGTGGCTGCATGGAAAATACTGGCATTCAGCCGCATTCTGTTGGACTGGAAGCCGATCCCGATATAGATGGGAAAAGGCAAGGTAGAGTAGTAGGTGAGTTGGATATCTGGGCTTGGACAGCAGGATAATTCCATAACACGCACTATTAGTAGCAATGGGTTTCATTTTGACAGTACAACTACATACATTCATTACCGTGTTTATGTAGGTTTAAAGAATCTTTATTTCTCAAAAGAACATAGGTAATACAGTTCACTTACATGAGATTTAACATTTAACGTATGTACAAATTTCTCGTCTAGTGTAGTCTGCCGCCGTAAGGAAAAAAGACGCATCTAACATCTTTTTTCCAAATTGAGTTACATGCATATTCTAAATCAGTAAAAGAAATGGCATACAAAAATATTATTATTGTTCGCATGAAAAAAATGTTAGATGCGCCTTTTTTCCTTATGACGGCAGTAGTATAGTATTATTTATTTTAGCATAGTAATATTTAAAAATGGAAATTATGTGTAAGTAAAATAAATAAACGAATAATGTTTATTTATTTTCAAAATTTATACAGACAGGCTTATACTTAAGATAGTTTTTTTTAAATAGCTATTACATTATAGGTTCCTAATTATAATATGTGGATCCAGATTCTGTACACAGGAAATAAAACTCTGTCCCTTAAACTAGGCTATCCTATATCTTAAGAGACAGTGTAAAATCCATACTAATATACAATATGTAAAGAAAACCCTGTCCGATCCGTGAAGGTATTATTAGGAATCGATAACTGATTCTACTAATGCCGTAAAAGCCGGACTAAAGTTAAAAAAAAATCCCTTTAAAAAAATAAATATTATTTTGCAAAAAGACGTAACTTAGTACATGTGCGGTAGAACACACTTCCGCGGGCGACCGGGGGCAGAGCACGCAACGCGTGGTCGAATCGCATAAGCGTACCGTCAAAATGGTGTTTTCACTTTTTTTTTAAATTACCAAATTTCGGGGAAGTTGGAATTAATTCGCAGGGAAAAAAGATTATTTTAAAATTCATTAGTATTGTCTTTATGATGATTACGTAAAATTTTATACAATATTTGGTCATGTGTTTACCTAACCTTTATTATCCTTATGGGTCAGACAGGGTTTTCTTTACATATTGTATAATGCTGAAGAGTTTGTTTGTTTGAACGCGCTCATCTCAGGAACTACTGGTTCAATTTGAAAAATTCTTTTTGCGTTGGATAATCACGAACAAACGAAAACATCACGCTGCGACCAATGGGAGCGGAGCATAACTAACTCCACGCGAACGAAGTCGCTGGTGGCCGCTAGTATACTATAAAATAATATCATTATCATCTGCCTAAACTTCTCCCGACCATGTGGCAATCGGCTTCCAACGTAAATAAGAATAACGCAATGAACGTTGTTGAACTGTCAAAATGAAATCCATTACTACTGATTGTGTACCTATTACGCAACTGAACCGCAGAAAAATCTATTCAATGCCTCATTTACTTGTGATTTACTTGTTGCATTGATCTCAAATCTAGATTAATCCGGTTGAGCTGGCTTTTCATATCAGATCATTGTGAGTTTCCGCTCAAGAATAGGTTAGGAATTCGACCGTTATGATTATTATATAAATACTAAGTACATCAATTGTATTCATATTTGAACTATAAATGAGCGTATATTGCAAAGTTACATATATGTAATTTTCAATTTCGTCGACCCTCCTCGACATTGAAAGAGTCGCCGACTAAATAACTGTGTATTCCATTCTATTGACTTCAGTACAAAGTCCACATGCGTCTTTAATTTAAATTGAAATCAGACAACAATGAACTCTAGGCTTTTGAGTCGAACCGAGGCATTAATTCACAGACGTTGACCTTTCTTACGGCAAATAAATTCATGTACATAATAATTTATCTTAAGTACTTAGATATTATATGCATATTAAGAAAGTTAAATGCTTTGACCTTAATGGTAACTTTAAGCTTAGGGAGGTTAGTAATCGGATATAAAGGTAAAAATAAAACCTCAAATATCAGAAGGAGGCGAATCAAAGCATCAAGCCAACAATTGAAACTAACAACATCCTGTAACAATGTATTTGCCGTCATGTAGTTCACCTTTCTATCCATGTGGCCGCTTATTTACAGTAAGATTCAAAAGTGCATTACCACTTTTGAACTTTATTGCACAAACAATAACTGTCAAAAGTGGAGTAAGGTTAACCGGGGCAATTGCGTCTTTGGGGTAATTGCGTCTAATCGAAATAATTTTAAATCTATTTGAAAACCTACCTCTCCTGCCATCTTGTTTTGTTTACTTTGAATAATTATTAAATCTATTTGAAAACCTACCTCTCGAAATAATTTTAAATAGATTTAAAATTATTTCGATTAGACGCAATTGCCCCGGTTGACTATACCACTTTTGACCCTTACTGTATATAAATCAGCTTATAATGTTTCCACTACTGGAACACAGGCCTCCTCCCTCTCTTTAAGAGGAGGCCTTAATTCACTGAGCAGATCCAGTGGAAATTCACATGGCTTTGAAATTTCGGTTCAAGGACGGTTTTGAGAGCAGTGGTAATGAGTTAATTTACACAAAGTGAAGTGCTTGTTTGGGTAAGAAACCCTGACCTAAAATCATAAGTGGCGGTTGTTACCACTAGACCACCACTATAGAATATGTAAAGAAAATTCTGTCCGACCCATAAGGATAATAAAGGTTTCGTAAACACATTACCAAATATACCTGGGTCATTTGAAAAGTTCTTAGCCTAACGTGGTTAAAGTTATTGTTTTTTTTTTTTTATAACTACCCTCATTTTGTAGTTACATTATTTAACAACAAGTATGCATAGTTTTGTTTATATGTATACAGTAACTCATTGGTCGTTTACATATGATGTCGTAAGTCAAGTCAGAGCTATTTTTGAAAATGGATAAAATTGAACATCGTGCAGTGATAAAATACCTGAATTTGGAAGGTTTAACTCCAAAAGCTATGAAGACATGTCTGCTACTTTGGGTGAATCTGCTCCTTCGTATGCGACTGTTAAAAACTGGGTGGCGGAGTTTAAACGTGGTCGTGAGACCATTCAAGATGGGCCCCGTAGTGGCCGGCCTTCCACAGCTTCCACTGATCAAAACAAAGAAAAAATCTGTGATTTGTTTTTATCTGATGGAAGATTGACTATCGAGGAGATAACTAAGACTGTAGGCATCTCATCTGAGTGAACACATCATATAATTACTACTGAACTTGGATTCTCTAAGGTGTCTGCGCGATAGGTACCGCGGCTGCTTTCAGTGGAACAAAAACGCAACCGACTCACAACTTCTCGCCACTGTTTAAGAGTTATTAAAGCTGACCAATACAATTTGTTGAAAGATTTTTAACCATGGATGAAACCTGGGTTCACCACAATACACCCGAGACAAAAGAACAGTCGAAACAATGGAAAAGAGCAGGATCGCCCACCCAAAAAAAGGCAAAGGTGTATCGGCGGGCAAAGTCATGATATCAGTATTTTGGAATGCAAAGGGTATAATTCTCGTGCATTATTTGAAAAAGGGTGAAACAATAAACTCCGATTACTATTGCAACCTCTTGCGTCGTTTTAGAGAAGTAATGAAAGAAATACGTCCAGGAATATTGAGAAGAAAAGTCTTGTTTCATCAGAACAATGCGCGCGTTCATACCTCAGTGCAGTCCATGGCAGAAATCCATCAATATGGCTACCTCATCCCACATATTTATTTAGCACCGTTCGACTTTTATCTGTTCCCAAAGCTAAAAAATATTTAAGTGGAAACATATTTTTACAAATGAAGAGGTCATAGCCGCCGTGGACGCTTATTTTGAGGAGTTAGACGAATATTTTTTTAAAATGGGTATCCAAACTTTACCGAGTCAATGGAAAAGGTGTTTTGGGCTCAGAGAAGAGTATGTTGAAAAATAAAAATAAACTCAAAATCGTTTGGTTTCATTAAGTATGTTAGGCTAATAACGTTTCAAATGACCCTCGTAATATAAAATTTTACGTAATCATCATAGTAACTATACTAATGATTTTTGAAATAATCTTTTTTCCCGCGTATTAATTCGAACTTCTCCGAAATTTGGTAATTTTTAAAAAGTGACTACACCGCCGCCGCGTGCCCTGCTCCCCGTCACCCGCGGAAGAGTTGCCTACCGCACATGTATTAAGTTACCTCTTTTTACAAATTAATATTTATTTTTAGGGGTTTTTTTTAAGTTTAGCCCGACTTTGTATGCATTAGTAGTATCAGTTATCAATACCTAAGAATACCTTCACGGATCGGACAGGGTTTGCTTTATACTAGTACATACAACTATTAGGTGATAATCCTAATAACATTATAAACGTGAAAGTTTACACTTAAACTACTGAACTGATTTTGATGACATATGGCCCACAGATGATTTATAACCAGGTTTTACATATTTGGACTTTTATTACCTACTTATGCGGAGCGTAGCTAGTATGGTTTATAACACAAGGTCATTCTAATGCCCAACAGACACAGCTTCATATAAAAAACTAACATCACAGTTATGATTGCCAACATATTATTATACAATAAACCGTGCCGCATTACATTTATTCACATACATTATCTTGTCTATTATTCTACAAGTATTTCAACCTTGAACTTCCAACTCAATGTTGGAATTCATTATCTTTGGTATACACGACGAAACATCAAGCAAGCATTTCCAGTCTTAACTGACTTCTCGTTGTATAGACTTTTCGTACAATCAAAAGTCAGCTATATATACTGGTTATGTAGAGCTTGATGCTTATGATTATTTCTATTGTTTAGTACGGACACTAAGCGCCATCCTTACTAATATTATAGATCAGAAAGTGAGTTTGTTTGATTGTTTGTTTGTTTGGTCCGCTTTCACGCCGTAACAGCTGAACCTATTGCTTTGAAATTTTGCAGACCTAAAGTTAGAAGTCCGAATTAAATAATAGGGTTTGATCCCAGAAAAATTTGATATTCCCGAGGGAAATCTAAAAAGCGCGATATAACCGGGCGAAGCCGCGGACGGAAAGCTAGTACATAATGTATTAGGCAAGGTCTTGAATTAGGAGGCAATACTTTGCAGCCTAGTATAAATTTCGTCATCTTCCATAGATAAGGGATAACCCCTCTATCAGACAGGTTTTGTGTCTGGTGGGCTAATGCCCGACGCTTAATGTCGGGATGTTGTATATCCTAGTCGCCCGTCGCGATGCAGGCACTCGTGTAAGACTAGATTAAACTACTACACTGCATTAGACTACAGACTAAAGATTACTGATCTTATTCAACATTCTCATTTCAAAAACACTCATGTAAGAGCTCGCAGATGCTCGCAACATCCTGACGTCATGACATTGTGTGAGCATATGAAGCAATATCCTTCAACATGATTGTGATTGCAACTGATTGTTTGTTACGTAATTACGGTGCAGAACCAACCGAGGCCAAGGAAGAGTACGATTAGGTATTGTGAATTGTTAGCTTCGCTACACTAACAATTCTCGACCTTAGAAGCATTAGGTCATATCTATAGCTCAACGTTAGAAGCAGTAGGTCGTATGTGTTATGCTTCTAAGGTCGAGCTTTACATGCAGCGATCTAATGCTTCTAAGCTAGAGATTTCACACTTATGTGTGTGTTCATTCAATTTCTGGCTAAAACGCATTAAACATGAGTAATGATGACGTTTTTTTTTCCTCGCACAACTTGTTTATGTCGACTTTAGACTCTGCTAACGG
Source organism: Sesamia nonagrioides (assembly GCA_017933935.1). Taxonomy (NCBI): domain Eukaryota; kingdom Metazoa; phylum Arthropoda; class Insecta; order Lepidoptera; family Noctuidae; genus Sesamia; species Sesamia nonagrioides. The sequence goes on along the minus strand of JADWQK010000871.1, from coordinate 48,633 downwards.
AATCTTCCATGACTTTACTCAAACTTATTTTTTTTTTTACTAAACATTATGACTAGCATCGTTTTTAATGTCAATTTGCTTAATCAAATCATATTGCGTGCAGAAACCTGCCTTTTTATTTTTATTTGTTTTACTATTTATTGTACATACATTAAACAGACGAGAGAACAAAACAAAGATGATGTACAGACGACAGCACATCAAGCTACTACGATCTGTCAGATTTCCTTATTAGATTTTTAACTTCATCTCTAAAGCGAAAATTCAAAATATAATTATGTATTTGTTGAAATTGATTGGATTCAGTTGCTTATTCTGAACAAACTATATTCAGGTTCCGCATAAACTAAAAATAACGTTGTTTAAGTTTACTGCCTCGTCGAAACCTTGGAAAAGCCGAATAAGGTTTGTAAGACGTCATTGTAATAATTTTTTTTTTGGTTCGTTTCTTTCCGTTCTACTGAACGGAAAAAGCAAAGGCATAGTACGCCATACAGCCTAGTCTTTAGTAAATTTTTTCTTGAGTAGTTTTCTATCCTAACTTATCTTTTTGACGCTGTGGTAATGCATTTACGCACCATACCCCGAAGGGCGTGTGTGGGACTCGCCCAGCCGAAGCCGGGAATACCCACTAAACCCACAGCGGCACAACGACATCGCCTGAGTGGCGGGGTCATGGGAAAATGGCACAGCCTAACTACCAATCCCCCGCCGGCGATTCCCGCCTAGGGCGGGCCCACAGTGGTCCCTCCACTCCACAGGGAGGGGCCGGGCTGGGTACGTCTTTTTGTGCGAGAAGACGCAGCAGCCAAGGGTTTTTTAGCGAGGTGTCCTTCCTCTTAGCCCCACTCGTTTGCCCGGAGGCAAACGGGGCCCCCAGCTCCTCTCAATGAGGAGACCGGGTTGCCCGACGGTGACCCGGAGTTCGGGTCACGTCAGCCACCTCGAGTGGTGGCCGACCCGCCGCACGTGTGACCGCCGAAGCGGTCCCCGCATCTGGTTTTGGTCCGCGCCGGTAAACCGGTAACCCCCATATCTGGGGGCCGTTCCCCTATCCGCCACCTGGGGACGCGTCCGATGGCAGGCCAGAAACTGCACACGGAATCCTAACTTACCCTAGCTTAACCTAACTACTTTCGTTTCCCGCGCGTGGCCAATTAGGAAAGGTTTAGCGTAAAGACATGATGTGGCCACTATGCTACAATATTTAACTGTTCTTTATGAATTGTTCACTGAATGCACTTTTTAGTACATAAATCATGCGTTTTTATTTAGTAAACAACACTATAAATAATTTTAAAAGTCCAATGAAAAATGAGCCTGACACTCATCTTGACATTCCCGCCAAAACTCCCTCGTTGTAATAAATATAATACCAAATAATCTGACAGATCAAGAAAAAAAACTATTTTAAAATACCGGCACGCTGGCTTTTAGGGTTCCGTAGTCAACAAGGAACCCTTATATGTAGTTTTTTTCAAGTCTGCCATCCACAGATAATCTCAGTGACCGTTTGCACTAGGGAGCTGAAGTTTTATATCGAATTTTGTATAATTTGAAATTTTATATGTACCTATATCAATCACGTCGACAAAGTGGAAAGATGTGATATATGTATTGTTGGATAGATATTTGAAAATGAATAGGTGTGTATTAAAATAATTATTTGATTTTGTTAATATTTTCGCAAATAACCGCTCCAAAGGGAAAAAAATATGCGTGTCCCCCGTCCTCCTGTAACTTTTGAACCCAATTTAAAAAAAAAAAACACTAGAGTAGAACTTTCTAAAAAATTTTTAGGAAAATTATTTTGAACTTAATAGTTTTTGAAAAATAATACAAAATTATTTCTGAACTAACTTAGTAATTTAACCGATTATGCAAGCATATTTGCTATCTTAGTTTACATATTTTTCTATTATATACGTATTTAAAAATTATCATCCAACTCTCGCTCATATAATAATTTATCTTTATTTACATAATCGACAAAAACTAGTTGAAGCCGAATATACGTATCGTCAAGCGAACTAAGTACCAATGTAAGCGAAAGGACGGCATAACAAAAAAAAAAAAAAAGTACCAATGTTGTTTTGTCTTATGACTGTTATGAGTCCACTATGTATAGCAGTAATAATAATTTTATGAATTCTAAATTGACTTTTAAGTGAACTCTTTGTAACAAAAAGATTCTAATCAGGTTTTAATCTCAGTGGAAATTAAACTATTCAGTATGTCATTCAGTTTGTTTTTACATACTTAAATTAATTATCGGTAATTTTTAATTAAAATATGCTTATAATCATACGTTAATTGATCGACTTTTTCCTACTTATTCCCAAAGGACTATTCTATTATTAAGGATTATTCTATTATTACTGCTCATATCATGTCATATGATCATATGCCTCTAAGCTTCCTCAGACCGGTCCTTCGTTGCCATTATCCAGCGGCTTCTTCCTTAGGTCAATGATCTACCTTATGGTGAAGCCTACCCCCACACTAATAAGTAATATTAACCGAACCCTTCGTCCTCATCAGTCATCTCTGCCTACCCATTTTCGAACTATGTTAATTCAGCTTTTAGTCTAGCGGATTCAGCTGAATACCAGGAGATCACAGGAACTGCCTACCTGACTTCTACAATCCAGTTACCCTGTGACCTGGGGTTAACCTAAAAATAGTATCGACTTTGTTCTCAAAGCAGCAGATAAGCATTTCTACAGGGGCTCTAGTCAGCTATTTTTATAAATTTGTCATTCCAAGACGATTCTATTGTCATTGTGCTAAAAGTTCATTCTAAAAGTCTATCAATACAATCAATTATCGGTCAATCGTTTCGTAATGGAATATGGATAGAATAACATTGCCGTATTGCCATTATTATAAATCGGTTAGTAGAAATGATTTTTTTAAAACTGCTACTTAATTTTAACTTTTATTAATATGGAGTGGAGTGTCAGTGTTTAACCACTGGGAAGACATAATGAACTACTAGTCCGATTAAAAAAAAAATGTTATTGCGTTGGAAAGCCTATTAATTCAGGAAGGCTTTATGCTATATAACATCACGCTGCGACCAATAGGAGTGGAGCATATATAAAACGCGAACGAAGTCGCGAAGGGCGGCCGCTAGTGGTGAATAAGAAGATTTTATTTGTTTTTTTAGGGCTCAATGACTACTGGCTGGTTTATTCTTGATATACGTTTCATTGGGGTTTACGAATGGACCCATCACATCTGTAACGGTTGCATAAAAGAATCCTTACTAATATGTTTGTTTTTTTGTTCCGCTTTCACGCCGTTACTACTGAATCGATTGCTTTGAAATTATTCAGACATAAAGTTAGAAGTCCGGATTAATAGGCTACTTTAAATCCCGGATATTTTGATGTTCCCGAGGGAAATCTAAAAAGCGCGATATAACCGAACATAAAATAGATATTTCAACCGAATAAACCCACCCTATAATCCAATTGCGTAATACACTTTCCCTCAATTTGAATCATCTCGAAGTACATACATATATTGCCGAACCATTGTTCTATATGTTCGAAACATGTGTTTGCTCAACAGCATAAATAACGCAATGAATGTTGTTGAACTGTCAAAAATTAAACCCATTGCTCGGGATAGTGTGTTACGTAATATTTTACACTAGCTGCCGCCAGCGACTTCGTTCGCGTGGAGTTAGTTATGCTCCGCTCCCATTAGTCTAAAGCTAAAGCCTTCCTGGATTAATGGACTATCCAACGCAAAAAGAATTTTTCAAATCGGACCAGTAGTTTCCGAGATTAGCGCGAACAAACAAACTCTTCAGCTTTATATATTAGTATTTTACATTTCACATCTGCAGAATTTCCCTAGCTAATTTGATTTGACCCTGTCATCATCATCTCAGCGTTACTCCAAGTCGCATCCCCAGCTTTTGCAGCTTTGGAGTCTGGGGTCCGCTTTACTAGTCTAACTGATGATTTTGGCTAAACTTCGATATTTTCCGTGACCAATTATTATTTACTAGCGGCCGCCAGCGACTTCGTTCCCGTGGAGTTAGTTATGCTCCGCTCCTATTGGTCGCAGCGTAATGTACACGAGAATAACACACAGTAAATTGGTCGGTGACCCTTTCAATGTCGAGGAGGGTCGACAAAATTGAAAATTAACTTTGTAATATACGCTCATTTATAAGTCAAATATGCATACAATTGATGTATTATTTATATAATAACTAGCTGCGCCGTATCGCGTATATTGGTCGCAGCATGATGTCATATAGCCTAAAACCTTCCTCGATTAATGGGCTATCCAACGCAAAAAGAATTTTTTAAATCGAACCAGTAGTTCCTGAGATCGGCGCGTTCAAATAAACAAACTCTTCAGCTTTATATGTTAGTATAGATAGTAGTTAATTTGACCCTGTATAAGTGCTAAATAAGTGAATGAATAAATAAAACTAGAAACTTCACACTTCCGTGCCAAGCGTAATTTATAACAAGCAAATAATTATAGACACGCAAATATAGAAAACCTTCTAGTTATTAATTGTTTACAACCATGATTAAACATTGTACTAGAAATTACATGGTGTAAGTTCAGTCCTTAATAATAGGATAATGACGTCATTGCTTGCATTGATTACCTTTTTTTTATGAATCAGACGAAACAACCTACGCTTCCTAAACCAAACTTTAAAATCAGGAAGTCGCTCAATTTGTAGTTTTTATTTTATGTTTTTGTTTTTTTATCAAAATTAAAGGTCATTTATTCAAATTAGCTTGAGATCACCACGTTCACTTCAAAATTACATAAGACAGTCCCCCAAAACGCTCACAAAAAAGTGTTTTGCTCTCAAAATCAAAATTGTTTATTTCAAATTAACCATCCGTTGGTGCTTTTGAATAGTCAATGTCGGTCAGTCCAAGAAAATTGAAGCTAAATTGCACGTTCCAAAGCGTAGATCTCTATGGAGAAGAACGTGCAAGAAACTCCATGGACACTCTTTTAAAATCATTGTATGGGTTACATTTCTTCGTTACATATTTTTGTTGCTTCTATCATGTGAGCACAATGTATAAATATAAAAGTTTAATTAAAAGATAGAAAATGAATTAAGCCCACTGGCAGCTAAGAGATGACCAGTCTCCACTGACGGCCCCCGTTCACGAGCATGTCGCGCATCAGCCCCACTTAGCTCAATCATTTTGAAGGGAACCAAATGACCCAACAACACGCGCCACCATCAGCAAGACATTTGAGTGAGCATGACAAACTCTCAACTGCCATGCTCGTAATGTCAAACAAGTTATATAAAAAATCTAATGTCATCGTCGTCATCTCAGCGTTAATCCCTGTCGCATCCGAAGCTTTTTCAGCTTTGGAGTCTGGGGTTACCCGTCTAACTGCTTATTTTGACTAAACTTCGATATTTCCGTGAAACGACTGCCGTCTAACCTCCACAACCCGAAGGCGATATCGAAGCATTGCAGTTAGACTAATTATTGGACTTTTGTTGGCTCCAACGACTGCCATTAGATGTTCGTATGGCAACTGGGACCAACGGATTAACGTGCTTTCCGAGGCACGAGCACACCAGTGCAAATATTCATAACCATGCATATATTTGCACTGTAAAAACAACCTGAATGACATACTGAATAAATTTCAATTTCCACTAAGTCAAAACCTTATTAGACTCTTTTTGTTACAAAGAGGTCGCTCAAAAGTCAATTTAGAATTCATAATAGTTATGCTCTAATGTAATCCTAGGTTATTCCGAATCCCGATTAATGTAACACTGCTTACCATCAGGCGGGATTACGGTCAAGCAATAGTTTATAATTTATAATACTACAGTCTTTACTCTTTAACTAAATTTAAAAAAAAAACTAATGTTATGAATTCTACTTTTCAGCCAGAAAAAGGCTTCGTAAATATGCTGGACGACGTGGTCATATACAACGACCCCTACGGCGTGGCCCTCGTCATCGGTGCCTGGAACTACCCTCTGCAACTGCTGCTACTGCCGGTATCTGGGGCCCTCTCAGCAGGTAACACCGTGATTGTGAAGCCCAGTGAACTGGCGCCCGCATGTGCTGCGTTCGTGGTCGAGACTCTGCCTAAGTATTTGGATAACGTGAGTATATGTAATATGTATTTATTATTTTAAAACTTTAATAGCCCGCGATTCGCTTGGTTAAAATTAGACCTATATTAAGGTACAGACGACAGCACATCAAGCTACTAAAATCTGTCAGATTTCTTTATTCGATTCTCAACTTTCTCTCTAAAGCATTAAGGTCCAAGATTGACTGGGAATATTTGACAGTTTCGGGTAGCTTGACCTGCTGTCATCCATAACTTAATAAATAACCCTCTTAATGTTCTAGGATGCTGTAATCGTAATTGAGGGTGGTCCTCAAGAAACCACGGAGCTATTGAAACAGAAGTTCGACTACATCTTCTTTACCGGAGGCACCAGCATCGGCAAGGTCATCTACGAAGCGGCCGTCAAGAATCTCACTCCAGTCACTTTGGAACTTGGAGGCAAAAGGTACCCAACTAATTTTGTATTTTTTTTTTTTTTTTGAAACAAGACTAATGGGAAATCAACTTTGAAATCACAGTATAAAAATCATACAGTAGGTCGACGCCTTTGATCTCGTGTACAATGCCGACATCGTCTAGACAGTAACGCATCGGCCAGGGTTGTCACAAATAAACAATATTTATGAAATTATTTATTTATTGCAGATCAACATCGATAGCTGTATTATATTAAATTAATTTGGTATTTTTACTAAGGGAACACCTCGAGACAGATTTAAGTTATTTAGATGGCATTTTCGTAACCAGCACCCCAATCGACCTCGGAATTAACACCCATATCACATTTATATACATTTAAATTCACATCCGCCATCTTAGATTTCAAAAAGGATAGCTTTTTTGTAACAAGCACCACAATTATATTTACTTAATTGACACCCATATTAAATTATAAAAAAATGACGTCCGCCATTTTGGATGTCATATAGGATGACTTCTTCGTTACAAGCACCCCAATTATACTCAACATTGACACTCATATCAAATTATAAAACAAACAAATAAAAAAACAAACAAGTGTTAGCCCTTAATGATAGATACCGAGCTACGATCATCGTTTTGTTTGCAGCTCGGGTGCCGCTTACCCGCGTCTCGTCCCTCACACCCCGCACGATTGCTCTGTCTAGACGTCTTCGTCGGACGACTGTATGATTTTTAGACTGTGCTGCTGGCGTCCGTACATTTTCATTTGGTTAAATATTTATTTGGCAGAATATTATTAAGGCATTTTCTGTCTTTAATCAATAATGATTTATGACACACACAGTAAACAATCTTTAGACAATAAGCATTTGAATAAATCATTTGTAAAATAAAAAAAAACAGAGTAATTATTTAGAAAACAAGGTTAGGCCAGTTTAAAATCGGGAGCACACGAGCCTAGAATAAAACTTCCATATATTATAATTGCGTAAATATTGAACTTTTCCATGAAACAGCATCAGTGTGACTCTGATTTTAAGCGTAGCCGATCGATTTTGTAACCAGCTCCCTAATCGGCGAACACATTTTTGTCAAATGATTGCGACTAGTTGGGATCAGTTGGTATCGTTCGGGCCGCCCATTGGTCCGTTCGGTCCAAACGATTCCAACTAGTCGCAATTATTTGACAAAAATGTGTTCGCCGATTAGGGGGCAGTTTACCGTGAAAAGTTAGGTGAAGTAAATTGTCATTACAACTATTGCTAGTCATTCGACACTATTATCAACTCACGTTAGGCTCTCTCGCTGATTTCAAGGTTACAGTTTGCGCGTTGATGTCTCCTGCCACCGTGTACATTATTATACCTACCTACACATAGTTTTTAAAACTTTTCCCCATACTAAGTATTTTTCCTGTATCGTGGGTGCGCTTACAAACATATAAACTCACATACACAAACAGCCAGACTCGAAACAACGACTTTGTACGTCATACAAATTTGTTTTCTTTCTTTTTGTTCCATGCGGGAATCGAACCAGAGCCACGCAGCGCAGCAGTCAAAGCCTTAACCACTGCGCCAACCGTGCCGTCGATATGGTATTATTGCTCAAACATAATTTGTTTTGACGATCTTTTATCCAGTTTCGGTGGTAGGCCATAACATCGGCTGCCGGCAGAAGTTACCACCCACCAGACAAAGTCTTGCCGCCAAGCGATTCGTCGTGTTCCGGCATGATGTCTGGTGAAGCCGTACGGAGGACGGGTCTGAACAGTTGTGTTGCGATGTGTGGCGGGTACGATGCGCCAAATATTGTCGTCTCGGGAATTTGGTCGTGGAGAGTCTCCAGATCAATCTCCCTCTAGCGCAGCATCGTTTGGTCGTGTTGGTCTTGGGTTTAACATTGCATCACCTCGCTCAACTGCCGTCATCCTTCCTATTCTTAAGTTTTTTTAAGTTAATAGGCTTACTATATAGTGCGCTTTACCATCAACGATTTCATCACTGCCTACCATCAGGCGGGATTGCAGTCAAGCACTAGTTTCTAATAAATAAAAATAAAAAAAAAATTCGACCAACCCACGGCCTGGCAAGATATAAGAACACCTAAGATTCAATTCACTAACACACGCTAAGACTCAATCTATCTCACTTTACTACTAAAACGCTCATTAAATTCCATTCAGCGTATATTTAGAGCAAAAAAAATCCCTAATAATATGTGCTCGTTCATTCATCTTGCCAATCGATTAACATTCTTCTCGCATTTCTATATACTTACCTACTCCTATTTTGAATCATTTTGAAGCAAATTGCTAATCCATTGATCCATATACTCGAAAAATGTCTCTGATCAACAAGATACTCGCAATGAATATTGTTGAACTGTCAAAATAAAAGCCATTGCTACACATAGTCATTCATGAACGTCACTTAACTTTAATCATCGTTTATAAATAAACCCCTTAAAAACTATGGTGTTTATTCATAAACGATGATTTAAGTTAATTTAACAAATTGTAATAATTCACAAAACAAAAGATACACTAAATAGTAACTTCGTAGTAAGAAACGACCGAATATTCAGCCGATACGATTAATTCATCACTTCGGAGAAGACCCACTGAATCCATGGTATCAAATTATACATCAATATCCCACCCTCTCAGTATAACTATATTACTATATTGCAATAAGTATACCTACTAAGACCTAAATTCTTTTTCCACAGCCCAGTATACATCGATAACACAGTGGACTTGATAGTGACAGCGAAGCGAATTCTCTGGGGCAAGTTCATCAACGCAGGGCAGACCTGCATCGCGCCAGACTATGTCCTCTGCACCAAGGAGGTACAGGACAAGTTTGTGGCTGCTGCCAAGAAGATTCTGAAGGAGTGGTACGGAGATGATGTACAGAAGTCACCAGACTTCTGCAGGATTATTAACGGAAGGCATTTCAGGTTAGTTTCAAAACATACAGACTTAGTAGTTCCAGATGGGTAATTTCTATTTAGTTAACAGATAGTTATAAAGTTTATGAATCAAACCATTAAGAATACAATATGTTGAAACAAGCCATATCCATATGGCAGTAATTTTACCCACCATGTTCAAGGCAAAATCAAAGGACATTAATTCTATCCATCATGTTCAAGCCAATAATGAAATGACCTTAGTTCTACCCACCATGTTCAAGGCAAAAACCAACTGACATTTTTTCTGCCCACCATCTTCAAGGTAAAAACCAAATGACATTAATTCTGCCCACCATGTTCAAAGTAAACACCAAATAACATTAATTCTACCCACCATGTTCAAGGCAAAATCAAATGCCATTAATTCTATCCATCATGTTCAAGCCAATAATGAAATTACCTTAGTTCTACCCGCCATGTTCAAGCCAATAATGAAATTACCTTAGTTCTACCCACCATGTTCAAGGCAAAAACCAAATGACATTAATTCCGCCCACCATGTTCAAGGCAAAAACCAAATGACATTAATTCTGCCCACCATGATCAAGGCAAAAAGTTACTGAAAAGTAAACCAATACTTGATTAATCTTGAAAAATCATTACATCCTATAGACAAAAAAAAAACTTTTTAAAAAATTCGGAAAACTCATCCATTCGCAATTTATCTTCCAGCCGCCTGCAAGCACTAATCGACGGAAGCAAAGACAAAATCGTCATCGGGGGTTCGTACGACGCAAACGACAAATACATTGAACCCACAGTGATCGCAAACGTTGTGGCATCAGACAAGATCATGCAGGACGAGATCTTTGGGCCCATACTACCTATTGTACCCATTGAAAACGCTTATGACGCCATACACTTTATCAATGAGCGGTAAGTTTATTGTTTTTGTACTCGATTAAAGTTGGCTTCTTTCTATTGTTTTTGAAAAATTTGTTTGTTTTTCTTTTGTTTTTTTTTTACTTCTCGGCTGGCAACCCTGGTTAATGCTGTTTTGTTTTTGCCGCTTGAAGTGACAGCTATAAAATGCGTAGTCTGGTCGTGAGACCAAGCGACAGTTTAACTTATTGGGGTCGCGGATCAAAGCCTCAGAGGCTCAGTGTGTTTTTCTTTCAATATTTCTGTGCAAAGATTGTTTGCTTTTTTTTTAAGATTTTTACTGTTCTATACATAATTCAGTATCTAAAATTACGCTAAACACGTTTCAACTATGTGTTTAGCGTTAAACGCATTCAAAACATCGATCAGTTTCCGTGCAAGCGGACCTTATTATTTTGAAAATGGAATCATATCCCCTTAGTTTGAATATGTTACAATAAAATGATGCCTAATAACTACATTGTAACAGTAAAAATCCTTGGCTTGGTACAAATTTTCTTAATGTGTGAAAATACATATAAGTACTTCATTATTTTTAAGAATGTGTGCGTGTGTTTTCTTTTGTTTATCTACATATACTGCAAACTGAGGGAATATATATACAACGTGTAACAAAAAGGGTATATACATACCAAGGGCATGGCATCTTTAGATGATATCAAACGATATCGGAAGGGTCAACTCAAAATAAAATACTCAAAAAATTGGTACCAAATTTTCAGTTTCGTGTGTTTCTTATAATCAAATCATAACAAACGTGGCAGCACACTTACGTTAATAACTACTCGTTACCCGTCACGTTACTTGCCAAAATCCGATAAATGTCTTCAATATCTCTGTGCGACTAGTATGATAGTAGCCTATCACAGGCGGTCCTCATAACTTCCTAACATAAAGAGATAGGATTAAAAAACCCTTCCAATATCCTTTGATATCATGTAAAGATGTCATGCCTTTGTTATGTATATACCCTTTATGTTACACGTTGTATATATATTTCTAATGGTTCTTTACTCAAGGAATTAGGTACTCCTACATCATGGGTGCGTTTACATTCATTTGAACTCACATACGCAAACTGCCAGACCCGGAACAACCTGTAGGCCATACAAATATATTTACCGGGCGGGAATCCAAAGCACGAAGCAGCGCTTCACTCGATCACAGCCACTGCGACAACCGTGTCGTCATTTATCATACCATATCATCTAATGTCATTGTTCGCGTGAAATCTGTGCTTTGTCCATCTGTGTGGCTACCATGAGTTTTCATTACGAAGACTCGATCATTTATATCAACCGCGTTTGACTCATCGAATGGCCCGCTTCAAGGTTATAAGAACTCTCAAGCAATGAAAGCGCCAAACGTGGTCGATACGTATGATCGAGTCTCGTAATGAAAACTCATGGTAGCCACACTGTCGGCCCGTGTCGTGACTTCGCTCAACACATTACAACAAAACGGCTATGTGGTGATTAAAGCTCATGTTATCGGAGGAATTTCATAATTCAGTTGCACAGATATATTATTTATAACTATAATGGCAAAACACATTTATCCTACATAATTAAAATAACTGTCATTTTAAAATATGAATCAATATATTCCACTAAACTTATGCCATGTAATCATTTAATCTCCATACAATGCACATGGAACAGTTACGAAATTTTTTTATTTAATTAATATCTGCATTTCGACTCATCCCTACTAATATCGATATCGAAACGATTATTCATCGAAACAAGAACCAGATAGTCGAATACGTTTTGATACTACCAAATTGCGAAATTACGTTTCGCTATTATTATTTTTTTAAATTAATGTGATTGTGTTAAATTACCAATTACTATAAATATTCTAATTGTATCAAGCTGTGAAATAAAAATCGATTCGTATTCGGAATGATAACCGATAACCAGACGACTATCCCATCAAAGCCAGTTACCATTTTTTCCATGGGAGGGAACCATGGCGACCATAGAGTGAAACCATAAACAATTTTCAGGGAACATCCGTTAGTGCTTTACGTGTTCAGCAAACAAAGCAACATACAAAAGTTGTTCACTGAACAAACCCGGTCGGGCAGTATCAGTATGAACGATACGATCATGTTTTATGGCGGTAAGGACAATACATTACCATTGGCTGTTTGTAAAAATATACAAAACATTTATAAAACATCGATTTTTAAAAGAAAAAAAACAATGTAGGAAATGTGTTCTAGAATTCTTTTGAAAAAACACATTGTACGGTGAGTGTGTGTTAAATACGTTCGAATCTCCAGTCAATTAATCGACTAAGAAAAATATCGAGTCGATGCCACTATTAAATTTAATATCGACTACAGAAGTAAAAATATATTTGTAAGATAATTCATGAAATGTATTATTATTAATACATTTGTGCAGACTTAAACATGCACAGAAATAGGCTATCTACAAAAATTACAGGTTTTATCAATTTTAGACTGACGAGACCACCGAATATCGATGCCACGACTTACTGTCTCGATAGTAACAATAATAATGGAATAATACCTCTTACTCCAGAATACGTTGCGTAAGTAATGTCTTAATATGCGCATACGTACAGCACCTTTAAAAAAAACTGTACAGCACATTACACAAATAACATCACGATTGTATTATTAACAGGGCTATCTAGAGGGCTACACCCACAAGTCCCATATAATAAGGAAACGAGCCTAATAAAATCAAATGCACGTAAAATTTTAGTTGAAAAATATACAGCCGCATAAAAATAAATACCACACCCAAATTATTATATTATTCTCTTCAATATATTTCGCTTAAATCACTTATTTACATATTAAAGAAACTTAAATGAAATACCAATGAATTATAAATCGTTTTGTATGTTTTTGCAAACAGTCGTCGGGAAAAGGTACATTGGGTTGGCTTGACCTCTTACTTTAAAGGCGTATTTAAAATAGGGTTGAAGGTAATCTATACATATAAAAATGAATTGCTGTTCGTTAGTCTCGCTAAAACTCGAGAACGGCTGGGCCGATTGAGCTGATTTTGGTTTTAAAATGTTTGTCGTAGTCCAGGGTAGGTCTAAACGGTGAGAAAGTAAGGAAAAAAATGATTTAATAATAATGATGTATGAGCTTCATTGTTTTTACTTCTTTATAAATATTTAATTATTAATATTTGTAATCTTTAACTAATTTCTTACCTTTGCAATTCTGCATGAAGAAGACATAAGTAGAACATTCCCGGCAATCTCTTTAACTTATAAAATCAGATATTCTAAACATTTTGTCGATTTTAATAGTTATTTGATTTTGACCCCTCGACTAGACAACAATTACTTTTTTTAAATTATAATTTCATTAATGATGTGCTTGAAAGTAAATATACAATATGTAAAGAAAACCCTGTCCGACCCGTGAAGGTGTTGTTAGGTATCGATAACTGATTCTACTAATGCATACAAACCCTGGCTAAACTTAAAAAAAAATTACCCCTAAAAATTAAATATTATTTTGCAAAAGATATACTGACGAATGGCAATACAATGCGCGAGTGACGAAACAGGTCACGTGCTTATCCGTGGCGGTGTTAAAGGTCATGTACTCGCTTGACCTCATGCATGACCTTCCACATTTGCATATGGTTAGTGCCCAGCTCTCGTGCCACAAAACGAGTACTCACACACGGGACCGGGATATAAAACCGATCTCATAATGTTAGAATACTCTACCTAAGTTAGAAAACGACTTGATCACACAATAAACGATAAAAATTAAAATCAAAATGATTTTTATTTCATAAAAGTAGGTAGTCTAGCGGCACGGCGGTACCCTTTGACTAGAGGTGAGAAAGTATTCAAAATATTGATAAATTTTGGTATCGATTTAGTATTGCAGAATATCACGCAGCATGATGTTGACGATTCAACATCGCATGGCATTCTTTAGATTTTAGAACTTTCACATCACTTAAATTAGGTAAAAAGGTTTACATCCATACTAATATTATAAATGCGAAAGTAACTCTGTCTGTCTGTCTGTTACGCTTTCCCGCTTAAACCTCTCAACCGATTTTGATTAAATTTGGCACATACAATCTTTAGACCCTGAGAAAGAACATAGGCTAACTTTTATCCCGGAAAAATTTGATGTTCCCGAGGGAAATCTAAAAAGCGCGATATAACCGAACTCCACGCGGGCGAAGCCGCGGGCGGAAAGCTAGTTGTTTATAATACTTCACTAAAATCGTACTTCATAAGACATTTATAGTTTCTGTTTACTAATACCTGTGTAATAATAATGTTATTAGTAACTAGCTTTCCGCCCGCGACTTCGCCCGATAGAATATCAAATTTTTCTGGGATAAAAGGTAATCTGTGTTTTTACAAATCATTGAACCAGGTAAGAGTTTCGAATAATAGCGATAAAAAAATGTTATTACGCATAAAATTGGGCATCTCTAGTCGTTCTTTTGACATCGCCGACATATGCTCGCCGCGGCAAGATAAATAGACGCCGACAAAGAATGAAAGGAAAGCCGACAATTATGCCGTCTAAAATGGTGTTGTCACTTTTTAGAAATTTACCAGATTTTGGGGAAGTTAGAGTAAATTCGCGCAAAAAAAGGATTGTTTCAAAATTGATTTCTATTGTTATTATGATGATTATGCAAAATTTCAAATATTATTTGGTCATATGATTACCTAACCTTTATTATCCTTACGGGTCAGACGGGGTTTTCTTTACATATTGTATATGTCCCTGAAAGAAACAGCAGCGTTTTTGTTACATAGTGTATAGGTAATAGACTCTCTGAAACAAATAAATTATTATAAGGATCAAAATGGTCTAGTATACGAAGTATTTATAACTTAAGCATGTGGTTACATCTTCGGTATATTTCTGTTCACCGTTTTTGCCTTGTGGTGATCGGTACTGGTGAAGGGTGGTGGTGGAGTCTTTTGTTTAATTGTATATTTTCCAGAATGTATTTTAAATTATCTGTTACTTATTGTTTGTAAAAATTGTTGTTTAACTTACTGCCAAAAAAATTTGTTGCCAGACTTAAAAATGTACTATATTTTTGTATTATTTTTTAAATTTAAAATGTTATTCTTGTCATAAAACCAGCTTTATAAAATTTAGAATATTCTTTACTCTTCTGTAGTTAATAATAGCCTGTTCGGTGGAGGTCTGACGTATTCTATTGTATATAGAGAGAAGCCGCTAGTGATGTACGTGTTCAGTACGAGTAAGAAGGTTATATCGAGTCTTGTGGACAACACTAGTAGCGGAGGGATGTGCATTAACGATACCGTGATGCACATGGGAGGTTTGGATATTTTTCTATCTTATTATAATAGTTTTTCTTTTTACGAAGTTTAAATTAATATTGATAGTATTAGCTTGTGATGAAATGGAAGCTTGTGGTAGCAAAATTTATTATATATTTTTTTTTTGTTTTTTTACTATGTTGCAAGCTTCTGAAATCAACTGTAGGAATACTTGTGGTGTACAGTTACGAGCACCATAGTTTTAACACTTGGCAACTTTAAAATTCCACTTTTTCATGAAATAACTAATGTAACGTTGAAATACGACCCATTACAACATAAGGTTTCATTCAATAATAAAGGAGTAAATCGCTTTTTGATAAAGCCAAGTGTATACATTCTTTTGCTCGTGACTGTATCAGTACTGGGAAAATTGGGAATTTCCCTAATAACATTAAGGGCTTATTTTAACCTTTTGAACGCCCATCTATATAATACGCAATGTGTCCTCCTGCGCCACACTACAAATGTATAACGTATGTATAGTAAAACGTAGGGATGGGATTAGTGTCCTATCGACAAATAATATTATACATATAAAATAATGTTTATTCACCAATTTACGAAGCTAAATAAAAACTGTAATCGTAATTTCATATTTTATTTTATTTCATAAAAAAAAACAATATGAAAACCTGGATATATTCCCCACAATAAAAAAAAAGAATTTTAAATTTATTAGACGTGTGTTCTACAAGGCACATCCCTATTTGTCTCCAAATGTAATCCTTCTACTTCATATCAAGTAGTTGGCGCTCGAGGCACGTCAAAATCCTTTCTGTTCTAGGGATGTCTAGATTTCTATGGTATATATTTTATATTCACTGTGGTCGAGTTACACGTGCATAAACTCAACCGATTCCTGCATAATTTATTTCGTTTACTTACAACAAATACAATTAATAGAAGCTAAATACGTGGTTTTCTACGTTTTAAAAAATAAAATAAAATGGAGGGTGTCTGTTTTACACAAGACCTTTTTTTAATGGTGTCGCTAAATACTCGCAATTATTTTTCTGGTTTGTAGAAACTAATAGAAAACTGAAGAAAATTCCTGAAACGGAAGTTGACGACTTAACGGAATGTCAAGACGACGAACTATTTCAAAATTCTGATTCAGACTTGAACAACTCGCAATAATTCGTCATATTCACAGTCACAATTTTTTTTTATAAGGACACGTGCGCCAACTCAAGATGTAAACATTGCACTACACTAAAATGCACAAGGTCACTATGACCTTGAAACCCGTCCGCTTATGACGTCACAGATTTCCTTCTATACACGTCGGTGGCGCGTACGGACCGCTAACTAACTAACTTTGTAGGGATGGGTTTTTCAAACGGGGTTTCACTATCGACAATGATTAGAAAACCTATTAATTCTTGATTAAGGTGAATAAAACCTAGTTTAAAGTGTACAATATTTATAAAATATTATATATTTACGTCATTTTTCTTGCAATAATAGTATTTATGATCATTTCGACGAGATGAAATATAGCGAGGTCTTCGTCGTGTCCCATCACTGGCTTACTTGATATCAAGTAATTGGCGCTGGGGGCATTAAAATATTTTCTGGCGTTTTTGTTTCTATTGAAAATTAAACAAATAAGAACTTATTATGCGTGAAATAGTTAAAAATATGGTTGATTACAGGGCAAATTTCCATAAAAACAAAATAAAAGGTCTTGTAAAAGTCGTAAATTTATTTTATACTGTGATTACTTCTAATCAAGTAGTGGCGCTGAGGGCACGAAAATCTCGAACTTGTATAGAAGTGATTGGCGTTCAAAAGGTTAATAGAGTTGACGTCGGACGATGATGTATTATAGAAATACGGACAAAAATTCAAAAATGTATTCTCAGACTTATAAGTTTGATAGAATAGGTCCTTAATAGGTTAATTCCTATTTTTTACCGGAAGCGGTATGGCACTATATTTTGCTTCACTCTTGTCAAAATAAAGAAAACAAAAATGGGTAGGTTTGAAAGTAGGCTCCAAACTTCTTGTCGAAACTGGAAGGAGACTGAGCTTTTGATTTTCAAGAAAAACAGCCATTTGGTGAACAGAAAAAGAACGTTTTAGCAGAATTACAAACAGACATTTGGTGAACAACCAAAAAATACACAACCATTTGGTGAACAGCCAAAAAATACACAGCCATTTGGTGAACAGAAAAAGAACGTTATACTGTTGAATGTTACAAACAGCCAAAAAATACACAGCCGTCTGTTGCTGTTTTGAGTGCTGATTTTTGAGTTACCCTATCATTTGATAAAGTAAATAATAAATGCAAGCCTATCTTATATACTACCCGCGGTTTCACTCGCATAAGTTTCGATACCGTGGGAATATCATTATCCCATCTTGATAATAAACCATCTGTGTTCCAAATTTCATTCAAATCCGTTCAGTAGTTTTTACAATTTAAACAATTTTCGTTTATAATATTAACAGGCTTTTTGTAGACTAACTTACTATTTTAATACTGTACACTGTTTCTATATGCCAGTATTTATTAATAGCATGAATTAGCATGATATTAGAATGTTGAACTTAGATCTTTATTTTGTACAAAAACTAACCGTTTGCTACTGAGATATTCAATTGTCATTTTTTTTAAACGATCTATTCAAATTAAGATATCTGACGCAAGACGCGCTGAGAAGTTTTTCTCATTCTTATCTTATTACAAGACCAGCGTTCTAATTGCGTAACACACTATTGCTCGCAATTTAAATAATTTCAAATCATAATGCTAATCCATTGCTTTTTATGATGACGATATCGTCCGCAATCGTCATCATGGCGGAATCGCAGCAAGAGCTGGAACAAATGCTGGTCAACTTAGCTGACTCCTCTCAACGCATCGGTCTCCGGATGAACTTAGATAAGACCAAAATTATGTTCAATGAACGGGTCACTCCGGGACCGGTTGCCGTAAACGGAATGCCGCTCGAAGTTGTTTCAGAATATGTATACCTCGGGCAAACGTTGCAATTAGCGAAAAACAACTTCGAGAAGGAGGCAAATCGAAGGATCCAGCTGGGATGGGCAGCATTTGGTAAACTTCGTCGGGTATTTTCGTCGCCCATACCCCAATGTTTGAAGACAAAAATCTTCAACCAGTGCGTCCTACCCGTCATGACTTACGGAGCCGAGACGTGGACAGTAACGGTCAGACTAATCCATAAGTTTAAAGTCGCTCGCTGAGCGAGCTATGTTGGGCGTCTCTCTGAAGGACCGCATCAGAAATGAAGTGATCCGACAGAGGACCAGAGTCACCGACATAGCTGAGAGGATTAGCAAGCTGAAGTGGCAATGGGCTGGTCACATATGCCGCAGGATCGACAACCGTTGGGGTAAACGAGTCCTCGAGTGGAGACCGCGTCTCGGCAAATGTAGCGTGAGACGCCCTTCGGCGAGATGGAGCGACGACATCAAAAAGGTGGCTGGTAGTAGCTAGCGGAGAACTGCTCAGGATCGAGCTTGTTGGCGTGCCATGAAGGAGGTCTACGTCCAGCAGTGGATGAGTAGGGGCTGATGATGATGATGATTGCTTCTTATGTTCGAAAAGTGTGTTTTACTTCAAAACGTAAAAAAACGCAATGAATGTTGTTGAACTGTCAAAATGAAACTCATTGCTTTTGATAGTGTGTTACGCTATAACCCCGCTGGTTCATAATTAGAATTTTAAAACATGTATAAACAAATGAAAATCTGAGCAGCACATAATCAATAACCAGCCTTATCTCCCAACTAATAGAGTCTACTATTAATAACAGTGGAGACCCTCCCGTTCGGCGGCGTCGGCGCGAGCGGCATGGGCGCCTACCACGGCAAGAAAACTTTCGACACATTCACACACAAGAAGAGCTGTCTCATCAAAAACTTCTCACCCATTGGGGAGAAGCTGGCATCGTAAGTGAATTTTGATATTTATTTTATAGCCAAAAATCTGAACGTACAACTCGCGCGAATTAACTGTGGACCTCGCTCTGTGACGTCATTCGGACGGTATAGTTTGTAAAAAATGAGAATTATGTTAAACAAATATAAATTATATTTTTTTTATGTTAATAAAATGTCGTTTTGATGATAAAACGTCATAATACAAGATCATTTTACTCATGACGTTTTGAAATTAAATTTATACATATGGACTGAAATATAATGCCAACGACTTCACTGACGCGTCGAAAATGTAAAAAAAAAACAAAAACAAACTTAATAAAAAAAAACTTACAAAACAAAAATTTCACAGAAACAATAATAACAACAAGGTATTTAAACTGTATCTAGACAATTGTAACAAAGATGCTAACGCTACTCAGCGCTTATGACGAATGCGGGGCGCCGCGCGGGGAAGCGGGAGAAGGGTCGCATTCCAGCGAGGTGCACAGTTAACTCGCGCGAGTTATAGCAAAGGTAACTGAAAAGTGTGTGAAAATCTGTTGCCATGTGATACGGAGGACCGAGGGAAAGGTTTGAGTATGAATTTTGATACCTATAAGAGCAGAATATAAAGATAGAGATGTATAGAATTAAAGAAATGTAGGATAAGTTGGTTTGTCACACCAACCGTGGTGTGACAACGAAATTTTAAAATGTCTATTAAAAGAGTATTACCTTTCCTCCATAATGTGACAATGTGTATACATTTATTTACACGCATATTTATATATGTATGTGTGTATTTATACATTTTATATTTTTGTATTTATCTAAGTATACTTATGTATTTAATTAATTAATTAAATTTAATATTTTTTTGTTTTAGACTTCAGATATTCATGTGTTTTTCTTCTTGTTCTTACATACTGTTGTCTACATTTCTGTTTTACTTCTCCTTCCTTCTGCTGGAAGAAATGTCTTAAGAAATAAGCAGCACCCAGATTGATTCACATATGCACTCAGATTTAATGTTGGGATATCCCTATATACTTTGCTATGTGGACTGGTAAAGCTTTGTCTGGGACTAACGCTGAGATGATGCTGATCACTTTGCTGTGTGTACATAAATAATAAAATATTCTTTTTTCTTCCTTCCAGTGGCCGCTACCCTCCTTACTCCGACAGCAACCTAGACTTCCTTAGCATGTTGATGCGCAAGCGTTTCGGTCCGTCCCTCAAGTTCGTGCCCTACCTTCTCGCCTTCGCACTTGGCGCAGGAGTCTCTTATGGCTTCTTCGCTTGGCAAAAGGTAAAGAAGTAATATAAATTGTGACTTTTAATATTAAGGCCTACCAGAAGCGAATGCGGGACGACATGTCGATTGTTTTAACTCACCTATATGGAGATATCTAAACAGTCCAAACTAGCAGTCGTGTTCCGTGTCCCGTGTGGAGTTCGCCTCTGTGTGGTCAAAACTTTAATAGATTTTAATAGGTTAGGTGTGTCGTAAAATTTTTGGGGTAAATTCTTTATCAAGACTGCCAATGCAATACACTTAATTAAATGAAAGCCTTCTTCCTCTCTCACTTCCGATCCACAGTGATCAAGTCTTTGCAACTTACCACTAAATGTTTACATTGTGTAATATAATAATACTGGGTCTTGAGTAATGTTAAGGGCAACATTCTAATGTTCCGTATTCAAGATTGTTGAGACCGCTACTCTTAACACTGGTGGCAGTGAACAGATTAGTGCGAGGCGACAGCTGATGGCCAGCAGCACCACGGCCTTAGTCAGGTCTGGTCCTTCGAGTCGGATTCATTTTCGCGACGATAGGTCGTGGTGGAGTAAAATGAATTGTAATGAACTGTATAACACGTAATAAATTTAAGAACAATGTGCATTATAACGATCGGTTGAGAAAAATGGTTTGATAAACGCGTAAACGCAACTGTGCATGTGGGCGAGAATCCGCTGACTGGCGTGGTGCGGCTCGCGGGCGGCGATCGCACCTCAATGTGTCCAGCACAGAGCGATGTTCCGTCTCTATAAAAATAAACAAAAATAAAATCTCATGTTGCAGTTGTTGCAAAGCGTTGTTTTCGTTATAAACGCGGAGTGTTTTTTCATTTGCTCGAAATTGGTTCAAGAGTGCAGCCTTTAAAATCTATGGGTGTCATAAGAGCTTATAAATACAGCGTAATTTGTGCACTTCTTCTATTGGCACTGCGCTTGTTGCGTAGCCGTGGTTGTTATGAAACTTTTTTTCCAATAATTTGTCTACGCTGCGTTGGAGTCATTGCGTTTGTAATATATTTACGTTCAATGAACGCCTACGACCAACCCACCAGATGCAAAGACACCCTAAGTTCTAGAACGAATGAAATGATGACTTTGAGCTGTCCTTCTGATATTTATACAAACTTCAATAAGGACCCTACATCCCTAAGAATCTCTTGCAAAAACTAAGAAATATTGGTCAAAACCCCTTAAAAATTTTATAACATACCCACTTAGGTAAAACCTACTTTTAAAACTATGCCTTAATACATTCCATAAAGGATTAATATCGTTTGAAACAGTAATTCTCTCTTTATTTGTTTACAGGCGTAAGTATTATCAGTAATGTAATGGATATTATAGTCATAAATATTGTATTACGTACATAGTATTAAATTTAAGATATAAAAACAAAAACAAATTGTAAAAAGTGATCTATGAGCTAAAAACGTGTAAAATAATGTAAAAGTCCATAAAAAATCTTTTAATTTTATTAACTTGTTTTATTTCCCAAAATAATCTCATACTTATATTCACATAACATCAAATTTTTCATTGCATCATTACGCCCTTTAACTCCAATACTGTTATTAGTTGCCAGTTAAAAAAAAATAGGTACCTAATTACTTTTACACATTCTTTTTTTTTAACAATCCTCACGCTATCTCAGGAAAATTTGATATCCCTAGCATAGTTATTTACATAGTATTATCCTTTTATTTGCAAATATTAGTCGACTAAAATAATCGACTATTCAACAGCCCTTCACTACTGGCAAAAAATAAATGCTACAGTATATACATAGATAAATAAAAACCCTTGCTTGTTATTATTTCAAGTTATTTACTCAATCTATCAGTATTTCATTATCAGGTACAGTGTGCCTAGTGTATCACAAGGCATAGCGTTGCTAGTGGGTTTTACTTGAAAACAACCCAGCATAATTGATTATTTATTGTAGAGGCATGGTGTATAACTGGCCGGTACCATCCCACGTCTGGGCAAAAGTTTCTCTCCTTGATTTAAAACTCGCAATTTTCTACTGAAGATGTCAGATCAAGATACTGGATAGTCTAATTAAATTTCATTAAATAAAATTACTATTATCAATTTGCAATTTCTTCGATAGTTTATACAATATGTAAAGAAAACCCTGTCCGATCCGTGAAGGTATTGTTAGGTATCGATAATTGATTCTACTAATGCCTACAAAGCCGGGCTAAACTTAAAAAAAAAATCTCCCTAAAAAAAAAAAATATTTTTTCGCAAAAAGAGGTAACTTAATACATGTGCGGATGCTAAACACGAAGTGAAGCAAAATATATTTAAAAAAATAAGTGGCCTGGGAAAAATACTAGGAAGGAAATGAAAAGGAAGAAAAATTGCACTTGAACTGGTTTCAATAAATCTTGACACCTTATAAGGATGTGATCACACAATATAATGCTTCTAAGGTCGAGATGAAGCATTATATTTGCAAATTACAGACTTTTTTTTGCTTGTGTAGATATACTTTATTTTCATGCTACACTTAATATTGGGGCGTGTAAAATTTAGACTAAAAGATACCCTCCGTTCAACATAACATTCCGCAACTATTCGAGTTGGTATGCAGAAGTATACAGTAAATCTAGATAAGTTCGCACTTGATGTGTTACGGTTGAAGCTGAAAAAAATAAGTTTCGTATGTCCATTTTATAAAATACAGTAGGTAAGGAACTTATTACCGCGCTCAACACTTGCTAATTACATATACATACCTACCTACAGATACGTAACCATAACCGTCTATCAGAAAGTCCGCCCAAACCTGCATCTGCCTGCTCTTACAACGCCTTAATATCAAGCAATAATACCTGGTGATTACTTTAAACTTGTTAGTACTATATTCTTACGCTCTATACAATGTGTAAAGAAAACCCCGTCCGACCCATAATGATAATAAAGGTTAGGTAAACACGTCACCAAATAAAATATGAAATTTTACATAATCATTGTAGTAAAAATACTAATGAATTTTTAAAAAAAAAAATATTTTTCCACGAATTAATTCCAACTTTTCCAAAATTTGGCATTTTTTTTTTTAAATCATATTAGTATCATTATGAGCGAATAGCGATGAGACCGCGTGTCGCGTGCCCTGCCTCCTTTCGCCCGCGCTTGTATTGCCTACCCCACATGTATTAATTTACCTCCTTTTGCGAAATAATATTTATTTTAGTGGGTTTTTTTTAACTTTAGCCCGGCTTTGTAGGCATTAGTAGAATCAGTTAGCGATACCCGACAATACCTTCACGGATCGGGCAGGGTTTTCTTACATATTGGGTACTGGTATAGGTTTTTAGCAATTTTGTTCCCACAACTATACAGTTGTGGGAACAAAATTGCGCAACATTATATCCTGGATAATTTGATGTTACAGCTGCAATGTTGCGCAATAGTTTCTCAATTTTCATTAACACCCACATTAACGCCCACAGGCTTCTAGGTAGCTCAAAGTAAGACTACAGTACGCCTGTCGCTGTCCGAGTTAATACTTACATAAAATCAGTACGCCACACAACGACCGATGTTCCATACTATCATAAATAAAAATATTGTATGTGACAGAACGCCTACCGACGTTTACGCTTATATCCATTCTGTCATATTATATGGTTTTTTAACCATGCGTCACTCCGCCCGTGGGCAATGTATGAAAAAGTACTGTCTCAGTAACTGCAACCAGTGAGATAGTACTGTCCGCCAAAGTGATCATCATCATCAGCCTTTACTCGTCCACTGCTGGACATAGGCCTCTTTCATGGCACGCCAACAAGCTCGATCCTGAGCAGTTCTCCGCCAGCCAAAGTGATATTCAATGTTATTTTTTGCTTATGCGAAACCTGAATAAGTACCTATAGTTTGTTCAGAATAAGGAACTGAATCGATTCCAATCATTTTTACACCATGTTGTATTTTTTCCCAAATACATTTAGAAATTGTTGCAGAGTGGTTACTATAGTATAGATTAGGGTTGTAACGGAGCTTCGCTTACGCTTCCGTTACCGCGGAAGTTCCGCAAGAAATCGTATCTTCGCTTCCGCTTCCGCCTCCGCACAATTTTTGCGGAGTTATAACGGAGGTTTATTTACGTATTTATAAAATATATAACGCGCAAGCTGAGACGCTCGACCTCCGCTCTGGCCGCGTTTGAGCGCGAAATGGTCAATAATCAACTAGTGCGAGGCGGGAATGCGGCAAACACAATTTGTTTCTCCTTAATTTTCATTACAAAAAGGTAATATTAATGTACGTATTTAAAATAAAAAAATTGTTTTAATTAACCATAAATTTAATTTTTTTCTACATGTACTTTCAACTCCGCCTCCGTTACCTCCGCATTCGCGGAGGTGAGACTCGTCGCCTCCGCACCCGCCTCCGCATCCGATAACAAGCCTCCGTTATAACCCTAGTATGGATCATAGTACTTGCGCCGCGCTTGCCTGCCCGTTCTTTGACCATATTTTATTTGTTGGGACAACCAAGTACAATAGCAAGCTCATAACTTTGTGGTTTTGCATTGTATCTTTTTGAAAGTTTGTACACAGATTCTTTACTTAAAAATACTGGATACGTGTTTCGGGGTTCACATAAACAAAAAATAATGTTGTATACGCGGTGTATAGACTGTGGTTAGCTTGAAATGAATTCCGTATGAGCACGAACTATAACAGCGCCTGATTTCGCTTCGCTACGAAGCGATGTTACATTGGCTAGGGCCCCAGAATTGCTTACGCTCAAGGTGGGGTTATTTTCTCTCTGAGGGCCAGGAGAATTTCTCAATCTATTAAACCTGTTACCTGGCACGTGTTCTCCGTAAACATTAAAATGCGCCCTGCCCCCTAATAGGCGAACACATTTTTGTCAAATGATTGCGACTAGTTGGGATCGTTTGGACCGAACGGACCAATGGCCGGTCCGAACGACCCCAACTAGTCGCAAAAAATGTGTTCGCCGATTAGGGGACTGGTTCTCGAAAATTTTGAAAACTTATTTTAGTAATATATTAAATACAAAGTAAAAATACGATATGTCTCGGTATTTTTAAACTGTGTTTTCCACTATCAACCCCAAAAATCCGCATCTGGGTTTTTAAGCAGTGTTGACACTTTTCAATAGATTTCAAAAGTAGTAAAGTAAGCTACCTGCATAACAACCAACTTGTATTTTTTGCTGAATGTAAGTATCTTCATGAAAACCGTAAAATTATCACAAAGATATGCTCATAACATTTTTTCTGTGTTTCAGATGTCTTCGGAAGAATAAGAACTCTGAGACTGAAGTAGCATTTACCAGGATTGCTGCAGACCTATTGTGATAATGTTATAGAGTTAAATAATTAAAGCCTGGTTCTGCAAACGAAAGTCCTATAAAAACACATAATTATAGTGGGATAGAGTAAATATGATGTGCCTTCACTTTATAGGTAATCGCAACACTATTAATGATATTGATTAATTACTAAGCAATATTTGACTTATTACTCTACATTCCGTAAGGAGGTATTTGCCATGACTTTTAGGAATTCTCGTGCAATTATTGTCTTAGGTTTCATCAAGGATATAAGCATTTATTTTTATATTTATTTTATAAGCCAAGATTTTTCCGTTTGGCAAGCTATTCAGGGAATGTTAGCATGCAGTATAAGATTCGAATCACTTGCCAGACATGCTTGGCTCCTTTTTGGCTACATTCCGTTGGCTTGACTTATATTCCAAACTCTATTGCATTTATTTATTACTGATAAATCTATGTTTATTTTATTTTAGGCTTGCAACCCTACTGAAAACTGCATTTTGTTATTATGCGTATTTTACATGTTCCTTTTTTAAAAAGACAACATAAATAATATTTTTGAAATGAAATTCTATTCTCTGTCTATTATAAATTCTATTCTTTATCTATTTAAGCTGTTTTTAGTAGTAAAACTCAATTTCAATATTATAGGTAACATAGTTACTGAATTTATTTAAAATTGTAATTTGCAATATGAAAGAAAAAGCACGTGATTTTATTAAATTAGTGATAAATATTTAAAATCATATCCTAAGCAAAATGTTAATAGAAATATTTTCTGTAACCTATTGTAGTTGTTTTTAAATTAAAAAGCACGTTATTGTAGTAGATACGCATTAAAAATGTGAGGTTATTGGTTACTACGCATGTTTGTATTTGTAAATAAATGGGAACTATTGATAATACGAGAATTGAAATTGCTTTGATTTATTCCTTCCTCCCTAGCCTTCTCCTATGTTTAAAGAATATCCAAATTATCTTGCAAACTAAAAAAGTGCCCAATTAGTGGAAAAAGCAAATTTAACTGAAGTGACGTAATTGAGTAATACAATGGCGCCGATTCTGTTTTTCACAAGCTAAACTAATTTTAGGTTAAGTCATTGATAAAATATTAAACTAAGGTAGATATGTCACTAGCGCACTAAAAATGAAGCGTACAAAAGGAAGTAAGTCCTGTATTTCGCTTTAGTCACTCTCGATACACTCGTAAAAACAAACGACAAACACTAGCCATATTTTTCTTCTCTATGCTTTAGATTGCGCCTCATCTCACTCACACTGTCCCCAATGTATGCCGAATAAAAATATGCATGTGTGCTGCTGCTGTGTTCGGCACATTTTTTTTGGTCAGTTTGTTAGAATATATCGTATCTGTTTAATATTTTATCAATGGGTTAAGTGCATCTTCTTTTTTAATTATAAACTAGTGATTGACTGCAATCCCGTGGAATGGTAAGCAGTGATGCAATCGTTGATGGAAAAGCGCGCTAATTTATTAAGAACCGATTCACTCAAAAAATCTGAGCGAATAGGAAGGAAGACGGCAGTTGAGCGAGGTGACCAACGATGCTGCGCCAGAGGGAGATGGTCTGGAGACCCTCCACGACCAAACTCCCGACACAACAATATTTGGCGCATCGTACCCGGCACACATCGCTACACAACTGCTCAGACCCGTCCTCCGAACGGCTTCCCCAGACATCATGCCGGAACACGACGAATCGCTTGACGGCAAGACTTTGTCTGATGGGTGGTAACTTCTGCCGGCAGCCGATATTTTGGCCTACCACTGAGAAAACCTACTTCTTCCTATTTGAAGAAAAGCATAGAAGATATCATTTTAGTTTAATCCTGTCAAATTAGGTAGACAGTTTAGACGCAATTATAAACATGGCGACCAAAAATACGCCAATAATTTACGTCAGGATCTGACCAATTTGACAGGTCTAAACTAACATTTTATCTTCTGTCCTTTTCTTAATGAAATAGGAAGAAGAAAAAAAGGACACAGAGAACTTAAATTTAGCTTGTAAATAAGGGAATCAGAGCCATTGTTGCAACAGTTCAACAACATTAATTGCGTTATTTATGTTGTTAAGCAGACTTTCTCGAGCATAATAATGAAGAAACAGTAATTTTCATTCAAATTCATAAAATAAGCAACTACCACTAGGGCTACCATTAGGGTGCAGCAGGGTAATTCCGTAACACATTAACAGTTGCAATGAGTTTCATTTTGACAGTTCAACAACATTCATTGCGTTGAACAGATACATTTTTGAACATAGGGAGCAATGGAACAGCAATAAGCTTCAAAATGATTCCGACTGATAGTAATAGTGTATTACGCAATTAGGGTTCGGGCTCCGCACAACCGAAGACATGGCGGCGTGACGACCTCATGACAAAGTTCGCCGTTTGAGCTCAAAAGGAGAACAAAATGCTAATAAAACCGCATTAGTATGTGTATGCTAACCTCTAACCTAAAGGATCTTTATAAAAATAGGGCTGACCTCCATCTTCAACCGTAGCTGCACAGTCTCTCTAGTCCTACCTGCCATATGACACAAATGAAATACCAATGCCAAATATCGTAAAGACGATGACACTTCTGGGGCCCTAATCTACATAATTATATCAAAATGGTCGATAAGTGATCTCATAATGATAGATTTAGACAAGTTTCGTAATGTACTAACAAAATGGTGTCACTATGACTTTCCAGTGGTCAATCACTGACACTCCACTCGGCACTCCATATTAATAAAAGTTCAAATAGAGTAGTTTTTAGAAAATCATTTCTACTAACGGGTTAATAATAATAATGGCAATACGGCAATGTCATTCTATCACCATTCCACTAGGTGACGACCGACCGATAATTGATAGAACATTGTCCCCCTTATGCATAAAATCTGCTTAAAGTTAACTAGTGATTAGCTATTGTTTAAACATACATTTTAGACGTTTGCACGTCACTTAACTTTAATGAATGAATAAACCCCTTAAATACCTACTGTGGTGTTTATTCATAAAGAATGATTAAAGATAAGAGATCAAAAATGTATGGTTAAAGAATCGCTAAACACTAGTTAACTTTAAACAGCGTTTATGAATAAGGGGGTATGAATTTAACGGATTACGAACTTTTAACTTTAACATAATGACAATGGAATCGTGTTGGAATGACAAATTTATAAAAATAGTAGAATAGGGCCATTGGATTCTGTGTCAATTCCAAATGACAATGTCTGAATAGTACAGGAGTATTTTTTTTTATGAGCAGTCTTCACTTTTTTCCAAATCCCAAAGACCGAATTTGAACTAGGCGACTAAGGCTAGCGCGGGAGATACCATACTGCACATCAGTGGCGAAGGGTCCATACAAGCCGATTCCCACCGGGTTACCTTTCAAAAATCAGTTCCATATTCATACAAAAGTATTTACATTCTATTTCATTAACAAAGTATTATTAATCAAATGCCTGCGCGATTTACAATAGCAATAGTAATTCTTAGCAATACCCTAAGTATCACATTTCATTTTATAGTCGTAAATTAATCAGCGCTTAAATTTTTCGTACCTAAATTACATTAAAGGTAACTCGACGAATTACAGCTTATCTCGGCCAACGTTTTACTATGAGGCGAAAAGAGACAGAGCGTGTCAGACATCTCTTTCTAATGATCGCTAACCGTCCGTAATTTTTGAGAAAAGATAGGCTGATGCCGACCGGGTTGCAGTTCTCTCCTCTATTAGAATGAGACAAAGAAACGTTATAATGAAATCCTTCGCAAGTCATATTCTTTTTATTTTGGCATATTTTCGTGTTCCATTTCGTTTGGTTGAAAATAAATTATTGTTAGTATGTGACATGTGTTCGTTTTTCGTGTTTTTTGTTTGTTATATTTTAATATTTGTGGTATTTAAACTGTGACTGATTCTGTAACGTAATTTAATCGCAGATTTGGTTAAATACTGTGTATTTTGTTTGTTATTATGGCTTTAATTCATATAGAGTGCTGCTCAACTGACTACCTGCTGAATGAACTTAAAGTCTTACGTCAGCGTCGTTAAATAAATTGGACACCTATGAGCTTTTTTACAGCTCCAGAATACGTCTTTGAAAGACGCATTTTCTCAAGTTTCGACTCTTTGCAGTTTAATTCTGACCCTCCCCATTTCAGTAGCTTCAGCTGAGCGGTCATTTTCTGCTTTAAAACGCATTCACACATATGTGCGAAACTGCCAAAAAGAGCAGAGATTGTCCGATTTGGCTATCATGTCAATTAAAAAAAATTTGCTTAATAAAATGAAAAGTAATCCGAATTTTTATAACATCATTTTAGCTCATTTTGTTAAAAAAAAAAACAGACGCATTGCATTACAATATAAATAACGTTGTGATTGTGTATAATTTGCTTTATTTTTGCTTAATATTTTTGTTGGTTTTGGATCGGTGTTTGTGTGGTTCGGTTTTTAACACTATTATTTTTGTAATTTTTTATTTTATTTTTTCTTGACTCTTATTCCCTAACAATAGGTACTTAACTTAGTACTTACTAACAAGCATGCATGTGTGGTATGGAGATGCACGTCGAAAAAGGCTTTTTTTTCTTTTGTTGCCGCTTTTATCATACTTGAAAGACACTGTTATCAAATCATCAGTCCTTTTTTGTATGGTGAAGGTGGGGCTTTTAATACTATTCTTATCTGAAGACCTCCTCCAAGATATCCTGCAGTAGGTAAGTGTTTAAGTGTTTATTTTTTTGGACCGGCTTTCCTTTGTCAAAATTTCACCCTTCGCCACTGCTGCACATGCATTTCTGCAGGCAGTTTCACCCTTCTTGTTCGATGGGACAGCAATCCGATGCGGCCGGGGAGAAATAAGGCGCAGGAGCAAGGGATTAACATTAGGTATTTTCGAGACACGGAGGTATCAAAGCACCAACTCCCAAACTCCGGGCTGTTACTAAGGCGGCGGGCAGCGGGGCGGCGGCGGCGGCGGCGGCAAGATCTTATGCGTTAAATCAAACGGACCGGTTCTCGAAAACAGCGGGGCGGCGGCGGGTAGCGAGCGGTGTACTTCTCGCACTCGAATCTTGTGGGCAGCGAGCGGTGATCGAGCGTTAGGAATAAATTGGAATCAAAAAGATGTTTCTAGCATTGTTCAGACATTTCTTTCGCGAATAAACACAAATATCTCGTTGACACAATCGTAAACACAACCCTACGTGGCTATAGTGACGCGCGATCTGCCCGCTAGTTTCGAGAACGGGTCTTCGATGCCCGCTCGGCTCCAGGGCCGCCGCCGCCGCCACCGCCCCGCTGCCCGCAAGATTCGAGGCAGCGGCCTAAGAAGTGTTCAATAGAAAAACCCAATTCCTAATACTTTGCGCGACCCATGAATCGAGTCTAGGACCACGAGTCCAAAGGAGTAATGCTTTTCCTCTCTCTATACTGAACATGTCATCATCATCTCAGCGTTTATCCCAGTCGCATCCGAAGCTTTTTCAGCTTTGGAGTCCGAGGTCCGCTTTTACCAGTCTAACTGCTGATATGGCTAAACTTCGACATTTTCCGTGAAGCGACTGCCGTCTGACCTCAACAACCCGAAGGCGACATCGAAGCATTGCACCTGACCATTTGTTGGACTTTTTGAGGGCTCCAACAACCCTTTAACGACTGCCGTTAGATGTTCGTATGGCAACCGGGACCAACGGCTTAACGTGCTTTCCGAGGCACGACCAGACCAGTGCAAATATTCGCACTGTGCGGGGATCGAACCCGCGCCACCTTGCGCAGCGGCCGCGTCCACAACTGCTACGCCACGGAGGCAGTAGTTCGAGGTGTACATGTATCCTACACATACTCTCAGGGACTTTCCGTTTCTAAACTGGCACGGTGAACATCTGACTGCAACTGGCGTCATGTTCGTCATCATTTCAGCTTCAGCTGTCAATATTACTTAGACCGCCACATCCTATGCTTCCCCAGCGTATACCTACCCCCGTCCTTTACGACGTCATCAATACCTACCTACACTTTCTTTTCTTTCTTTCTTCTAAAGCTTATCGAGCTTAAAGTCATTAACCCTAACTACTTGATCCTAGCATCCGCCTACGAACCTATACTACCAAAGTAGGTGGAATACAGGACATATGTTGTATAAACTTTAATGAAAGTGTATGTCTTGTCTGCAATCTGAGGGAACTCGATTATGACGAGTGTATGAGTCACCATTATGACGATAAAAATGTACTTAATATGAGTAGGTATTATAACTTAACTATAATTAAAACCTATGTAAATTACATACAGCCACAAGTAAAATAATAAGAAGGAAATCACTAAAAATGTCTTCCAACTCTTTGGAAGCGGTTACGTCGCTTTGAAAGAGCTAGAAGACTTATGCCTTCATCATCATCAACCTTTTTATCGTCCCACTGGTGGGCACAGGTCTCCTCTCATACAGAAAAGGATTGAGCGTAATCACCACGCTTGCTCAATGCGAGTTGGCGATTTCAGACCTATAAAAGTCCAGGTTTCCTCAAGATGTTTTCCTGCACCTTCAGTCACTGGTGTCCAAGATATATTTAGAAAGAACATATAACTTTAGAATTCTACATTGGTACTTGCCTGACCTGGAATCGAACCCGCGCATTCATACTTGAGAGGCTGGTGTTTTAACTACTAGGCCACCACGACATTTTTTGACCACCATGACTTTTATGCATTAATAAGTTATTTAAGTAGCGTCGCGTTGCAGTGTAATTATCTTGTTGTTGTCATATTTCAGTGTAAAACTGATGTTATAGGTTTACAACCGTCACCTCACACATCAGGTTCAGTTTAAAACCAGCGTTAGGCACAAGTTGTCTGGCACTTTTAATGAACTGGACCTTTTTGGTGCAGCCACGCCGCGAGGCACACTTTTCTGCTACTTTTTTTTATAAATTATTAACTAGCGCTTGACCGCAATCCCGCCTGATGGTAAGCAGTGACGCAATCGTTGATGGTAAAGCGCACTAGTTTATTAAGAGCCTATTCACTCTAGCCTTGAAGACACTCAAATTGTAGTCCGACGGAAACACCGCCGCGGGCAAATTGTTCCAGCAGTGTGTGTGTGTGTTGTGTGTGACATACATCACAAAGTAACAAATAAAAAACCGGCCAAATGCGAGTCGGACTCGCACACCGAGGGTTCCGCCGTACAAACGTAGCGGTTTACAATTTATGACGTATCTACTAGCTTTCCGCCAGCGGCTTCGCCCGCGTGGAGTTCGGTTATATCGCGCTGTTTAAATTCCCCTCGGGAACATCAAATTTTTCCGGGATAAAAGGTAGCCTATGTTCTTTTTCAGGGTCTAAAGATTGTCTGTGCCAAACTTCATCAAAATCGGTTTAGAGGTTTAGGCGGGAAAGCGTAACAGACAGACAGAGTTACTTTCGCATTTATAATACTAGCATTGATTTAGAATTTTTCACAGTTTAGAGGCAATTAGATTTAAGAAGTGTTTGATATGAATTTCAACTTTAATATCTCTACGCATTCATGTGAAAAAGGGTAGGTAGTAAGTTTATAATTATTAAAAAAATATTTTATGTCATGTAAGCAAAAATAATATTTTATGTAACTTCAAATTTGTCATTTTCTCATTTTTTCCTTTATCTGTCTGTACTATAATATAACGTTGCTTCGTGCCGAATTTCAAGATTCTGAGTTCACGGGAAGTACCTTGTAGGTTTTGATTCCCTAGCGTGTGACGGAAATTCGTCTAAGGTGTCGGTATAAACTGCTGTATCTTTTGATCGCTTTAACTTAGAAGTTTGATTTTTTCACTGCTTAAAAGGACAATAGACCTAGGTATTTGGTATAAATTTCAATTTGATACCTTTATTAGTTCGTGAGAAATATGGTAGTAAGTTTCATTTTATTAAAATATGTTTATTATATTATATAACAAAAAAAATGTGATTTTCGCAATTTTTCCTATATTTGCATTATATGACAATCCTTCATGCCAAATTTCAAGATTCCGAGTTTACGGGAAGTATCCTGTAGGTTTTGATTCCTTTGCGAGTGTCGAAAATTTGTTGAAAATATCGACATATCGGCTGTATCTTTTGATTGGCTTGGCTTAGAAGTTTGATATTTTCACAGCTTATAGGGACAATAGACCTAGGTATTTGGTATAAATTTCAATTTGATAACTTTATTCGTTCGTGAGAAATAAGGTAGTAAGTTCCATTTTATTAAAATATGTTTATTATATTATATAACTAAAAACATGTGATTTTCGCAATTTTTCCTATATTTGCATTATATGACAATCCTTCATGCCAAATTTCAAGATTCTGAGTTTACGGGAAGTATCCCGTAGGTTTTGATTCCTTTGCGAGTGTCGAAAATTTGTTGAAAATATCGACATATCGGCTGTATCTTTTGATTGGCTTGGCTTAGAAGTTTGTTATTTTCACAGCTTAAAGGGACAATAGACCTAGGTATTTGGTATTAATTTCAATTTGATAACTTTATTCGTTCGTGAGAAATAAGGTAGTAAGTTCCATTTTATTAAAATACTAGCTGCTGCCCGCGGCTTCGCACGCGTGGACTACAAGTAATATCACAGCGGGATAAAAATTAGAGTACTTAAGTTGTATTATATTTTATTTTTTATGGTAGTAAAATATAACAGAAAATATTATCTAGCTAGTACTACTATTTATAACTATAATGCCTCTTTATAAACAATATTCGATGTGGTCTGGTTTGGAACGTAAACAAATAGTTTGTTTGGTTGACTCACTCGGGAGAAAGCCACATAGAGCTGGCCGTGTGAGAAACAGCCGACGTTGAGATCTACGCCGGCAACACGCAGCGTCTGGCCTTGGGCTTTGTTTATGGTCATAGCGTAACATAAGCTCACTGGGAACTGTACGCGTTTGAAATTGAAAGGGTAATTATTGGGAATCAGTGGAATTCGTGGTATAAAGACTCTTTGACCGGCGCCACATCCCGACAAAATCTCCGCTTCTATAATGTTACGCTGCAGAGAAATAACTTTCAGTCTTGTCCCGTTGCATAATTTTGGGGGACTTAGATTTCTTAACAAAATAATTGGGACGCCAATTTTTAAAGTAATGTTGTGAGCTGGAAGTCCGGGAGCGCTCAGAGAATTAAGAAATTCAACGGGATAATTGGTAGCGTCATCTTGCTCCATTACTCTATTGATAGAAGTATACTCTACTACTTCTCCTTCAACATGGTTGAGTATATCCAAGTTGATTCTTACTGCTTGGTCATTTCGCGGAGTCAAAATTGCTCTTTCGCAAAGCCATAAGATCTCATGACTTGTTATTTGATTTGCTTCACCATATACGGAGGAGATAAGTTCTTCAATTGAATTAACAGTGTGGCAGAGATTTTCAGATAATACAATTTCCCCTTCTTCTTCCGGATATGTTCCTTCGCCAATTTTCAGCAACAAATCAGAAAATTCCTGAGCGTTTGTGTTACCTCCTGTTTGCGCCCTCATGTTCACCGTCAAGTGCATCCTTGTGATGTGTCGCCAAAGACTTGAGCTCTTTAAGCATGCTCTTAACTCGTCGGCTTTTGTTCCTCGTGGTACTACTGGCAGCGTTTGTCTAAAATCCCCACAAAACAGCATCGTTACGCCACCCATAGGTTGGTCATTTTGACGGATATCTCTGAGAGTTCTATTAACTGCTTCTACAGCTTTTCGGTGTGCCATAGTGCACTCGTCCCAGATAATTAAACAGCAATCGCGTAAAACTTTCGCTTTATCACTGCTTCTAGAGATACCACATACAGGATGATCACTTATGTCCAAATCTATGGGGATTTTAAAGATTGTATGAGCAGTTTTACCGCCGGGTAGCAAAGTGGCTGCTATTCCAGACGACGCTACAGCAAGAGCTATTTTGGCTTGTGCTCGTAATTGTGCCAATATTATTTTAGTGAGAAAGGTTTTTCCCGTCCCACCAGGTGCATCTAGAAATATAATTTCTCCTATAGCATTCTCAGCACTGTGACATACTCGGTCAAATATAGTGCGCTGTTCTTCAGTAAGACTGTGGACTCCGGTTCGTAACGTTTCAGCTAATTCAGCTGGATCATAATTTATTTCTGCAGCGTATTCTCTATTAATACGTTCCCCTTCTATGGTCGGCGCTGGCAAATCATACTGAGGGAGAGAATCACCACCCATAGATGTAACTAAATCTTGTACAGCTACTAAGCATTGATTGGTAGCAATATCTCGTAATCTGTGGTTAAGGTCACCGTCAATATTTTGCCTTATATTCCTAAAAAAGTCTTCCTCTAGTCTATCTTGATATTTTTGCCACAATTGCTCAGCATTTGAAACACCACAAAATACCAGTAATACAGCAAATAAATGACGCAAGCGGTGTGGACAATCACTGATGCATGCATCGGCTAGGGCGTCATCCCAATGCTGGTCATCTTCGAGTAAATTTCGGGCTCGGCAAGCATCTCGATAGGTAGGATATTGGACACCATGACCTGTGAGGCATAAGATAATGTATGGCGCTCGCGATCAGCTGTTAGACGTACCTCTCGTTCTTGACTCGTTTCTGAGACTCGCGACAACGCATGACGTTCACGATCGGCTGTTAGTCGTTGCTCTCTTTCTACGTTGGTTTCCAGCGACCGAGAAGCAGACATGCGGGTGCGTTGTGAGCTTAAGCGGGACTCTCTTTCCGTAAACGTCTCTGAGACTCGCGACAACGTATGACGTTCATGATCGGCTGTTAGTCGTAGCTCTCTTTCTATACTGGTTTCCTGCGACCGAAAAGCAGACGTGCGTGTGCGTTGTGAGCTTAAGCGGGACTCTCTTTGAATAAACGTCTCTGAGACTCTAGATAAAGAATGGCGTTGCCGATAAGCTGTTAGTCGGGCTTCACGCTGAGAAGGATTTTCCATAGCGCGAGCAGTAGCCTGGCGGTGTCGAGTCGCAGTAAGTCTTGCCTCATGATCATCGTTACTTTCTTGGGATCTAAACAACCTAGATCTTTTAGCTTCTCTCGAGTACTGAGAAAGATTTGATCTTTTTCTAGGCATTGTGAAGAAAAAAACCGTGAAAGTATTCGCCGATAGAAATATATATTCTTTTGAAAATGCACTTTGTGGTTATTTACGAAATAATCGGAATTATCACAGAATGACTTTCAAATATAAACAGATAGGTAACGTAGTTACAAAAACAATGCCTTTCGACGCTAGACAGCGCTGCATGTTAAACTTTTTTTACTCGACGCTAGATGACGCCATGGACTCTTCCGTGATTTTGTGATTTTCAACAATGGTTTTTTAACCATCCCACGGGAACCCTTTAATATTCCGAAATAAAAATTATCTAAGATGTTGACCAGGGATATTAGGTATTACCATGCAAAATTTCATTCAAATCCGTTCAGCCGTTTCGAAGATTAGCCCGTGCAAACAGACAAACAGACAAACAGACAGAGAAATAAGAAATTCTAAAAAATTTTTTTTTTGTATTTTCCTTTTATTTACATCACCCTGACTTCGTTTTAAGCATTTTTTTCATTTGTACAGACATTCGACCTCTACGATTTTATTATATGTATAGATGTTTATTATATTATATAACTAAAAAAATGTGATTTTCGCAATTTTTCCTATATTTGCATTATATGACAATGCTTCATGCCAATTTTCAAGATTCTAAGTTTACGGGAAGTATCCTGTAGGTTTTGATTCCTTTGCGTGTGTCGAAAATTTGTTGAAAATATCGACATAATCGGCTGTATCTTTTGATTGGCTTGGCTTAGAAGTTTGATATTTTCACAGCTTAAAGGGACAATAGACCCGAGTATTTAATGTGAATTTCAGCTGGATACGTCCACGCGTTCTTGAGATAAAGGGTCTTGACAGACAGACAGACAGACATACAGACAGACAGACGGACAACAAAGTGATCCTATAAGGGTTCCGTTTTTTCCTTTTGAGGTACGGAACCCTAAAAATCAAATAGAAAGTATAAAGTCCGATCTTTCTTACATCGGACTTTATACTTTCTATTTGATTTTTATTTGTTACTATGTGATGTATGTTTATTCCATGGAGTTTCTTGCACGTTCTTCTCCATAGAGATCTACGCTTTGGAACGTGCAATTTAGCTTCACTTTTCTTGGACTGACCGACATTGACTATTCAAAAATACCAAGTGATGGTTAATTACCCGACTACGGCAAAGCAAAAGGAGGGTTATGATTTTGACAGGTTATGTATGTATGTATGTATGTATGTTCATCTGTTCCCTCGTAACTTCTAAACTACTTATCAGAATTCGACAAATGATATATCATTAGAAGCGTCTTAATTATCCGCTGGTTACAGACTATATGGGGTTTCACAAAATCTACTGTGGCGCCCTCTAGCGGACAAAACATACAGAGTAAAAAAATAAAGTTAAGATAAATATGCCGTGTTTGGTATCCTTTGAAAGCGCTTTACTTGTACATTTTGAATATATATATATTGCTAGCATTTGCTTGTGACTTTACCTGTATTCATGGGCTGGTTGCATATAATTCACATCTTTTCGTTCATAGCTTCTTTACTACTTATCAGAATAAGACCACTGCAGTACCATTAGAAGGGCTTTGATATTCTGTTAGTTATGAGCTATAAAGCTTTTCACCAAATTTAGTATTGCGCCCTCTAGCGGACAAAAAGTTCTATGTTAATATAAAATTAAAATAAATATACCGTGTTTGGTATTACTTGAAAGAGCTTCACGAGTACTTTATGCTTGTACATAATTACAAGAATGCTTTAATGAAAGCGCGGATCACGGGAACTGTGAATCGCTTTATGCAATATAGAGCATTGTGAACATTAATAGAATATGTAATGCACTAATGAAAACGACATAAGCTGGGAGTAACTCCACGCGGTGAAGGCGGAAACAGTTTGATAACTGGCTAAATCTCCCATAAAAAGGCCTCTGCACTATATGTCTTCGGGCCAGTTCGGGCTTATGTTGTTATATGTGCGTGTAGATGTAATATGTCAAGTACCTAGTTTTTAGTTCATCAGTTTAACTTTTGTTAATATTATGCGCCACAAATACACTTGAACACCAAAATAGTACAAATAATAAAAAGTAGAAAAACTAAAACCCAACTACGACAAAAACGACGCTGAAAAAGTATAAAACAAGATTTTCAGAATACTGAACTGAACAAAGTTGCTAATGTAGTTGCAAGTAAATGGACACAGTAGACTCTACCAAGATGCCTTCGTTGTAAATTGACAATAATGTCATACAATACTATTCTGAAGAATGCAATATTCACTATGTAGAGATAAATTTTCATGTTTGGAAAGGCGTAGTCACACGTTGTCAAGGTGCTACGGTAGGTAGATATATGTAACGTGTGACTACGCCTTTCCAAACATGAAAATTTATCTCTACATAGTGAATATTGCATACTTCAGAATAGTATTGTATGACATTATTGTCAATATACAATGAAGGTATCTTGGTAGAGTCTACTGTGTCCATTTACTTGCAACTACATTAGCAACTTTGTTCAGTTCAGTATTCTAAAAATCTTGTTTTATACTTTTTCAGTGTCGTTTTTTGTCGTAGTTGGGTTTTAGTTTTTTTACTTTTTATTATTTGAAATAAACAAATTTGATTTGATATTATACGTGTAATAAGAGTATTTTAGTTTGTACTAAATAAATTTGAAAAGAGTATGACTTGGCGCTATGGTGACCTAGCACACTCTTCTACTGGTAATAGGATATGGTAAGTTAAAGTCTTGTATTATAAACGAAATAGCTATATTAAATCACTATGTCACTTAGTAACAAGAAGTGGTAATAATTAACAATGGTAATAAAACTTAGACACAATTACTGGTAAAATGGTGATGGTAATGAGGACGCGGTGTCTCTGACGAGATCTTAACCCGAACTGTCCCACATTTTGGTAAACGAGCGAATGTGCATATTTGCCTTCTATGCAATTATACATTTTCGCTGAGTGTTCGATTAAACTCGAACAAAATTTATTTCCTTTTTTCTCTTCTTCCTTTTTTTAGTAAAAACTACACAATTATATAAGTACGTGCCTATTTTATCTATTAAAAGAATAGAGTACGGAATAGATGTAAACAAGAGAGTAGATAGGACTCAACACTAAGCAAGTAGGTACTCACTACGTTTTATGCGTCTACATTGGTAGTTGGTTTACTTACATCAATGAGACATGAATGAGAACATGACTCATTAATTCACTACTACAAACACAGCGTCTGCAATAGTCTAAATAATTCGGCTTCCGGCCAGTTTTCCGATAGTAAACGGGACAATCAAACGCAAATCAGTCAAACACGCAGAACTCCGTAAGTAAACTAGGTATTTTGTGGTTTTCATACATTCTTACGTCCTTAATTAACTCATATAAGTCATAATAGAAAGTACTCTACATTCTTATTAGTTCCCTATAGGCATAATAGACAGACTATATAGACAAACCTAGTCTATCCAATGCCATAACCCAATGTCAAACTAGAAGTAATCTATTAGCTGGAGTTTATAACCAATGTAGTGTTCTTAGGACAACGGTTACATAGTGTTCTTCTATATATAGATATACCTACCTAATAACACCATTCATCATGTTTAATATATTTGAATGTTGATGATAAAATTATCATGGTCAAACAAACACACATGACGTCACATGATAGAAATAATTTGCCCATTTAATGTCAGAAGATACCAGGCAACCTCAGTCTAACTAGCGTGACGTTTTTTTGACCTCATGAACACCGTTAACTATATTACGTATGACCTCATAGTTCGCACTGACGGTGTCAACAGTTTATTTATATCCATGCAGTCATTTCCACATAAACCAATGATTACATTTAAGCAGTACGCTTTAACTGAATATTACATCATTGCAATATCTCCCTAAAGGACGAAGAGAGCCAATAAAACAGCAAAGTCTGTAAACCTTCTTTCCTATGAGAATAAGTAGGTACCTACATACAAATGTTCTCGCATTATTTTATTTGTAAATTTATTAATTTTTTTATTTAAAGGAAGTTGCGTCCATAAAAAATCTTGTAGTATTTTAATCACGCAAAACAATGGTTTTAGCATAAGATTTCCTAGACTACAAATAAATGTTCGGAGTTTATGTTTGGCCCACCGTTTCTTCATAAACTCATATCATAAGCTAATACACATTAAAATATTAAACTAAAACTAACGGAATTTAGTTTATTATAACTTGCTGCCTATGTATATATTTTGAACTTAAGAATCTGAGATAAATCACATCATTGAAAGAGAGTGTGCATTATTTGCTATGTTTATTCAAAATATTTTTACTCTACACACCCATACTAGTTTTGGACGTGTATCCGAATTTTAACAAATGTCAAAACAACAATATTTTGTTATGGCAAGTAATATTTTAGGTGTATTTTCAATTATTACGTTAATTACACCATTATTAATTATTATAAGAACATTGAAATCTATAATATAAGGTTCTAAAGGTTACTGAATTTTTGTAAGAAACAAATATATAGTTTTAGAAAAACCTTTTACGTTTCTAGTTGATGGTATATTTTGTAGCATTGCAACATTAGTGACTTACGAACGAAAGTGCTTGTGATGAGCAAAGACGATT
This sequence comes from Sesamia nonagrioides, assembly GCA_017933935.1. Lineage (NCBI taxonomy): Eukaryota > Metazoa > Arthropoda > Insecta > Lepidoptera > Noctuidae > Sesamia > Sesamia nonagrioides. The sequence continues at coordinate 6,672 of JADWQK010000871.1, read as the reverse complement.
AAAAAGTGTCGATAAGCCAATATTCCGCAGAAATTAGCCACAATCTTCAGGTATCTACAAAATATAATAAATAACACCCTCGCATGTGAGGGTACTATGTGGTGGTGCTGTACTTCTTCCGCTAGTTCAGGTGCTTATTCACATTTGAGGGCTTGTCTGACTACTCCCTACCCATAATCCTATACGGCGGCCATATTTATAAGTCATGAAAGGCGTTGACGCTCGACACCATCATAATTATTTGCGTTGTATTGTTTCACAGGACCGATGGCTGCGATACGCAAAAAATTAGTGATCGTCGGTGACGGTGCGTGTGGTAAAACATGCCTGCTCATCGTATTTAGCAAAGATCAGTTTCCGGAAGTGTACGTGCCGACTGTGTTCGAAAACTACGTCGCCGACATCGAGGTGGATGGCAAGCAGGTTGAGCTCGCCTTGTGGGATACAGCTGGCCAGGAAGACTACGACAGGTTGCGGCCGTTGTCGTACCCCGACACTGATGTGATCCTCATGTGCTTCTCGGTGGACTCGCCTGACTCGCTCGAGAACATCCCGGAGAAGTGGACACCCGAGGTAAAGCACTTCTGCCCTAATGTGCCCATCATTCTAGTGGGAAACAAGAAGGATCTGCGCAATGACCCCGCCACGATTAACGAGCTCCGCAAGATGAAGCAGGAGCCGGTGAAGCCGCAGGAGGGTCGAGCCATGGCGGAAAAGATTAACGCGTTTGCGTATTTGGAGTGCTCCGCCAAAAGCAAGGAGGGAGTGCGCGAGGTATTCGAGACGGCGACTCGCGCTGCATTACAGGTGAAAAAGAAGAAGAAGACTAGGTGTTCCCTGCTGTAATTGTGCTGTTGTCGGGAGAACTCTGATTTAATGAATTGTACGCATACTGCCTGATAACTTAGTTTGAAACGACTCGGACTGTGCAGCAGTCGCGAGGTCGGCCACACAGTGCTTCCTTCCGATACTGACTGCTGACGCGACGTCGCGACCCGCGTCGCACGCACACTCATTCAGTATTTGTGTGGCTACTCTTTCACAATTGGTACTTTGTATATTTTATAGATTATCTATAAAGAGTAAGCGTAAATGCCTTAACAAAAGTAGTCGGGGGCATGTGGACCTCCCGTCTCTGGCAGGGCCACTGGAATTTTGCTATAATATCACGTTATATAATCGAGTAGCATTTCTTCTACATATAGATTATTCCTCGACCGGTGGCATCTCACCGAGACTTGTTTAGTTCGGTATTTTGTATTTTAATTTTTCAATAAAATAGTGGTGTATAAATTGTGTAGGATGTTTATTTGACACGGAGCGTTAGCCCCACTCATCTAAGTGCCTGTCAGCTAGACGCGTCTTTGAGACGTCCAATCTGATTCTATAGGGCAGTTGTATTGTAATCTATTGTTTGTGTGAAATCATAACTTCCTAATATAATTTATTAGTAATAAAGGAACCCCATGTCAACAATTCTTAACTAGACTCTTTTTGACTTTTTATAAAATTTTAATGCAGCATTTATAAAGCAAAGGTGTTTAGAATGGGGGATATTTAAGTTAAATATGATCATTTATGTTATGTTTCATTAGTCTTGTAAGTACAAAATTATCGTCAAATATAATTAACAAAATAATTATTAGATTTCCTTTTATATAATTTAAGATTTATTATTTTGGATTTATTCCAATTACAAATTTATTAACCAATCATTGAAAGTTTCAATTTAGGCACTCCTTGACATTTTTAGTAGTTGTAGCGGGTTGAATCGGCGTCTGGGCGCAAGCATGAGTTGTTTCTGTCTGTAGTTAGTTGGGCTGCGGTATGGGACCGCGGTGCCATCAGGCAGCTGGCGTTCTGGGCCGCACAACTCGGGCGCCCAGTCCGCGTACACCAGCGTATCCACTGCGCACAGCCTATCCACGGCTAGCGGAGTCACAACATACACCAGCCACTTCTCAAAGTTCACGCCACGGACCAAACCTGTAACAATACAAATAAATCCAGTAAACGCCTGAGTATGTCACATTCTTAGTTATCATATTTAATCAGCACTTTATTACACTTATTGATAACACATTTTATGATATTAATTATATTTATAAGCATACCTTTTATGCTATTTGTTTGAAATTACATTATATACATTATGAGTAAACTGCATATTTTTTAACTGTTAAGTATTTGTTTGCTTGAAAAACATTTGCACCTATTTCAGTGACATCTTAGTCATTAGGACATGCATATTTAATCAATATAGTATAATTTTGTCATAATCACTTCTAAAACGAGTTTTTGATTTTCAATGTAGAGCACCTGCTTTTGTAGATGTTTGAAAACTTGAATACTAGTTATTTATTTGCAATATCAATAATAATTTTGTGATGGTTGATCCTATTATATGGCAATTTGGCTGCTAATATTCAATATAACGACATATTTTGTCCCAAGTATATCAATATTGTAAACATGAAACAAGTTTTTTGTTTCATTCTTTGAACTCTGGTTTTTGTGCCACAGTGAGTTTTTTTTTTAATACATCAAAGTAGTTACCTTGTCCGTGGCATAGCAGTGCGTTATCTTGCAGAGTAAACACTTTTCCCTTATCTCCTATGGCGAATTGACAGAGTGCTACTATTTTTCCGTTAATCACCTTCAGAACCACATCATTGGCCACTTTCACATTCGTTAGTACGTTCACATCTGACAAGCTCACTCTAGAACAAAAAATACAATAATTTAGTAATTTCCAATGCCATTGTTGAGAAAGGTTGGCTTATACAGTTTGCTTGTACGGACGACAGCAGGTCAAGCTACCCGAAACTGTCAAATATTCCCAATCAACCTTGATCCTTAATGCTTTATTAATAAAGTTGAAAATCCAATAAAAATCTGATTGTAGTAGCTTGATGTGCTGTCGTCTATACGTAGTAACTACATACATAATACAGAGAAGTTGGTAAGCCACCTGTTGCATTCAGTGGAAACCTAAAAGCAAACTTCCAGATGTTTTCCAAAGCTGTTAGGTCATCAAAAGTTGTTTAAAACAGGAATGTCTATATTTTGACGTAAGCTTAAGTAAAATAATTACCTACTTGCAAAGGCAATGAACAGGTTAATGGCTTAGTTAAGATTTTTAAAGCAGTACGGCATAGTTCTGAAGTTACAAGTCTTTCATAGAACCTGAAATGATAACTGAGCCACTGATTGATTAACGAGCCATTGTTAGCCTTCGCATGAATCACGCTGAATTCCCGGACAAACATTATCTGATTACTCATAATTATAGCTCACAGTTATTATGATAATCGACGTTCGAACATGTCATTCATAACAATCCACCAATTGAAATTATCAAAATATAAGAATGGAAAACCCCATCAAATGTTCCATTCTGTTTACTGGTATGAATACATTTACAAATTGTGACTGCTTTATTACTGATTATATAAATGTTGTTACATCGTAGCATCTAACTGCAAAGTAGGTAGCCTTGATTTTTTGTCCTACAGGTACATATAAAGCTTGAATTAGCTCTCATGTATAGGGCACCACTCCAACAATGCATTTATATCTAAATTCCACGAATGCATATATTTTCCGTAACTTGTAGGCCAAGGTGGCTCGTGACTCATAGGTGATAAAGCCACGGGGAGACTCGGCAGACGGTACCAGATTCCCGAGATTCAACCAGCATCGAGTGTTGCCGGAAATAGCACGGCATCGTGAAATTGCCGAAACAGATGGAGGCATTTTATCGAGTAGGCTAATGGTAAATATTTTGTTTCTCGCTCACTCCCACGCAGGTAATGCAGTCGTGAAATGTACGCGTTCTCGCAGAACATATGACCAATCGCAGTTGTATAAGTACTTGGCAAACGGTGTCACTGTTAACTATTCAAGATCGCTACTGGATATTACGCTAGACAAGCAACTTTACAGTTTGCCTTCACTTGCCAGGTATTTACCTTGGTAAGAATAGAATCCAGCAGATCTTGCACCTACGCGTAACAGTAAAACTTATGATTTATCATCTTTCTCTTGCCCAATTTGGGGTCAATGACGATGTTGCTAAGGGGTAAGGAGGGAAATTACTAAAACGACGACTAATAAGTTAGGTACTTTTTCTTTAGTACATTCTAGGGTTAGGCTTATAGTTTATATTCGTCAGCCATTTTAAAACAAAGTGCACCTTTAGCTGCAGAGGGAAATAAATATTAACCTTTTGAACGCCCATCTATATAATACGCGATGTGTCCTCCTGCGCCACACTACAAATGTATAACGTATCTATAGTAAAACGTAGGGATGGGATTAATGTCCTATCGACAAATAATATACATTTAAAATAATGTTTATTCATCAATTTACGAAGCTAAATAAAAACTGTAGGAACCGTAATTTCATATTTTATTTTAGTTTTATGAAAAAATCAATATGAAAACCTGGATATATTGCCCATAATAAAGAAAAGAATTTTAAATTTATTAGACGTGTGTTCTAAAAGGCACATCCCTATTTGTCTCCAAATGTAATCCTTCTACTTCATATCAAGTAGTTGGCGCTCGAGGCACGTCAAAATCCTTTCTGTTCTAGGGATGTCTTGATTTCTATGGTATATATTTTATATTCACTGTGGTCAAGTTAACACGTGCATAAACTCAACCGATTCCTGCATAATTTATTTCGTTTACTTACAACAAATACAATTAATAGAAGCCACGATACGTGGTTGACTACGTTTTAAAAAATAAAATAAAATGGAGGGTGTCTGTTTTACACAAGACCTTTTTTTTAATGGTGTCGCTAAATACTCGCAATTATTTTTCTGGTTTGTAGAAACTAATAGAAAACTGAAGAAAATTCTTGAAACGGAAGTTGACGACTTAACGGAATGTCAAGACGACGAAGTATTTAAAAATTCTGATTCAGACTTGAACAACTCGCAATAATTCGTCATATTCACAGTCACAATTTTTTTTATAAGGACACGTGCGCCAACTCAAGATGTAAACATTGCACTACACTAAAATGCACAGTCACTATGACCTTGAAACCCGTCCGCTTATGACGTCACAGATTTCCTTCTATACAAGTCGGTGGCGCGTGCGGACCGATAACTAACTTTGTAGGGATGGGTTTTTCAAACGGGGTTTCACTATCGACAATGATTAGAAAACCTATTAATTCTTGATTAAGGTGAATAAAACCTAGTTTAAAGTGTACAATATTTACAAAATATTATATATTTACGTCATTTTCTTGCAATAATAGTATTTATGATCATTTCGACGAGATGAAATATAGCGAGGTCTTCGTCGTGTCCCATCACTGGCTTACTTGATATCAAGTAATTGGCGCTGGGGGCATTAAAATATTTTCTGGCGTTTTTGTTTCTGTTGAAAATTAAACAAATAAGAACTTATTATGCGTGAAAAAGTTAAAAATATGGTTGATAACAGGGCAAATTTCCATAAAAACAAAATAAAAGGTCTTGTAAGGTCCGTATTACAGAACGTTACTCAAGCATTGATCTGTGCTTAAGCATTACTTAAAACTAGTTTCAACCAATCAAAAGGCTTGAAACGAGACTTAAGTAGAGCTTGAGTTTGAGTGACGTTCTGTAATACGGACCTAAAAGTCGTAAATTTATTTTAAACTGTGATTACTTCTAATCAAGTAGTGGCGCTGAGGGCACGAAAATCTCGTACTTGTATAGAAGTGATTGGCGTTCAAAAGGAGTAGGTACATTATAGTCCTATAGTATAATGTACTCTGTGATTATAGTGTATCTATGGTCAACCTAAGTATATATTGACTTAACATATAATAAATAATAATACTCATTGTATTGACACGACCCCTCGATTTACCCAATTGAATATTCAATTTTAGCGAAATTGTGATGTCTCTTCCACATATTTCATCACAATTTCACGCTTCGCCGTGGAACTCAGGACATGATTAAAAAGCTCATTAGATGAGTAAAGAATCTACTTCCAACAGCTTGACACCAGAGTTACAGAAAGAAGCGCCTCCAACCCCCGTTCCTCAGCAACTGAATCTGCCAACGTTAGGTCAGATCCTCCGTCAGAAAAAAGGTCTCGTGATAACAGTAACATGTGTTGTCATTATCATCATTATAGCTTTTGTCCAGCTTGTATATCTTCAAGTTTCAGTAAATACCATGTATGTTAGCCCTAGACGCTAGGGCCTAGAGCATCCCACGTGTCATCGCCGCCTAGACAATGAGTTGTGGAACTGTTCCATAGTCTGAGGCACACTGTTGACTATATCTAGGTAGACCAGCACGTAAGTATTTATTATTGTGTAGAAGAAAAGAAGTATACTTTGTAAGAACAAGTCAATTTTTATTTTGCTACCATAAATCAACTCTGGTCTATTGCAGTACCATCCTAAATTGTGCTTGTGCTTATCTCGGGCCGCGATACAACATCCTAGCCTCCGATTTAGGCATCCAGTCTGTGCCTCATCTTCATGAGATTGTCGAACCATGCATCTGGGGAGCATCGTCGTACATTATGCTACCATTGCTACCTCCAACACTACGACCCGGTCGAAGCGTTTCATCTCGTTTTTTATACATCAAAGGACTGCAACAATTTGCCTGCGGCGGTCTTTCAATCTGGCTACAATTTAAGTGTCTTC